>JACAZG010000008.1:0-607885 GCA_014461125.1 Mycena kentingensis (nom. inval.) | reverse complement strand
CCGACACGGGCGTGAGCTCAATTCCTGCCGGCGCATGATGCTTCCAGTTGGAATGGACGTAGTTGCCGGCGATGCCGTTGTTGTAGGCAGAACTCGAAGCGGGGCGTAGTCGCGAACACCATCTGGACAACTTCACCTCTACCGTTTTGCCGTTAGGGCAGGTGCCGGTCGAACGCAAGAGGCTTACTAGTAAATCAAGCACCAGGAGTTGTTCTGCTCCATGCGAATAGTGAGCTGAGAGCCTAGGTTGCCGAAGGGGACATCGATGCGCCCTTGGTCGGTGTAGAACCCCGAGATACTAAGGCCGAGCATGTCGACTTGAGCCTGAGTGAAGGTGCTGAGGACGTCGCGAGCGTCGGTGCTGGTGATGAGCGTCTCGCCCGTAGAGGATGTAAGAGTAGTGTCGCTCATGAGTGGGGTGTTTCCTGGTGAGGGAGAGAAAGAGGAACTGACAAGCTGCGCTCTGAGGGACGCCTTTTAAAGCGGCGAACTCGACCTTGCCGTTTAATCAAGGGATCTCGGATCAAGACGAACAAAGGCGTCTCTTTGCTTCGCATGGTCGCGAGGGCCTGCAATGCCGCAGAACCATGTACGCCCTTACTCGCTCTGCTGCAAAGATTAAATGCCGCGCAGTTCGTTTACGCTTGTGGGTGCCTTAAAAACCCTGCATGCTATCTTTACGGCCCCATGGTTCTGTCCCTAAACGCCTTGGAAGCAGGCCCCATAACGGCCTGCTCCCACTGCGGAAAATCGCGCTCCAAGACGTTTCGCCTTTACGCCTGTGGAGGTTGCCAGTCGTACCGCTACTGTAGCAAAGAGTGTCAGAAAGGTCACTGGAAGCACAGTCACCGCGGAAACTGCAAGCAAATCCTAGAGGCGCGCCAAACCTGGTTGAAGAAGAACGACCCGACCGCGTACATCGTCGAATGGCAAGGGAGCTTCAACGCGAGCCTCGCTCTGGCGGGCCTCTGGGCTGCGAACCCGAGCAGAAGGGCTGCGGATTTCCTCGTGGACAACTTGTACGTCCTTTGTTTCGCTTCCGTCTAGGGCACCTCTCACACTCGCAGCTTCCGCGTCAACATTCTCCCCAAAGACGGCGTCCTCATTACGCCGGGTCGTGTCCGCAAGGCTTTTGAGGTCAGGTCTGTCAAGCTGCGAGTTCTTTTACTCACTCCGCTGCAGCTAGTCCACGCCGGTATGGTGCACGTAGACAACCCCGACTTGCCCGGGCCTCTCAAAGAAATGTTGGAGAAAGTTCCCGGAGAGCCGAATGTTCTCCGTGTCGTCATACACACGCGCATCCGGCGCACCCTGCCCGAAGGCGGTTGGAAGTTGACCAACGCCAGCACCATCTTCTCCTTTGACATTCGCAACTTCATGAACAAGTGGTTGACCTACGACACCAACAACACCGTCCTCTCCAACGCCCTTGAATTGGCTTGGCTGCCGCGCCTCGCAGATGCCATCTACGAAGGTCAAGGTACGTCTCCGGGCTCTTCTGCGTCTCATCGTCCACAACCTGCACAGAACACGCCCATCTGCCCCTTTTGCTGGCCGTCCGGTTCTCGGTCGAGTTAGGGCACTTCGTGTCATTGACGCCGCAGACGACCAACCTCATGCAGGAGCTCCTCCGAGGATGCTACCCTAACCAACTCAGCGACGACCAGAGGCTCGTCTATCTTTGGCACGCATACCAACAGAGTTTGAAGTCAATCCCGTAGTTTGATTCTACGACTTGTACATCTTGAAGTATAGAACTATTCACCGAGAGGCGACGGGGGAGTCAAGCCAAGGTACTTCCAATAGGACGCATGCGTAAAATGAGCGACCGCGACGCGCTGGCCGCCCGTCCAAGGCCCGACCTCGTGCTGTAGGACACGGCCGCGAATAAGCACCAAGTCCCGGTGGCCATACCGAACACGAACGTTCAACTCGGGAATGCTCAGCCAACCGCCGCTGTAGTCCGCACCGCATTTGACGGCCTTGAGCGCGCCCCAGGTGAGAGCATGATCCGACAAATCGCGATGCAAGGTGCTCTTGCGGTTGTACATGATTTCGCGACCTTCTACGACGAGGTTGTCGTCGTGGTTGAGGGCGCGGATGTCAGCGCGGCGGTCTTCGGCTGCGGCGCGAGCCTCAACAGCTGCCTCGTAAAAGGCAGGGTCGACGCGCTTGAGCAAGGAGTTGACGCGCGCCGACAGAGGGCGCAGATTCTGGAACAGCTGCATAGTAGCCGCGAACGAGACGCCGCTCTTGATGATGCTGGTAGCTGCAACGGGCGGTTCGTGCTGGTTAAAGCAAAGGAGATGGTCAGTAAGTTCAGGCAGCAAACTGGACCGGAGGACGCACCGAATGCCCGACGGCATGCCACGTCTTCGATATCTTCGCGACACCCACCATCGCCCCGGCCTCGGTCGAGTAATTCTCCGGCGCTCCGCGCGCATGTCCGTCGGCGGCGCCCTTCTTGGGGACTGTGATGCCAGAGGCGGCGTGGTACTCTGCTAAAGTGTCGAATAGCTGGTTCTGTAAAACGGTTCAGTACAAGTAACAGCTTGAGCCGCCGGGTCCCGCACCGACGACGCATCGCTGAACAAGTCCGCCACAATGACGACGAGGGAGTGTCCGTCCTTGTCGACAAACTCGAGGGTTTCGTCGCTGTCCGAGTAGTCGTGCTCGGCGGGGGCGGACTTGGGCTTGAGCTGGCGTTTGCCTGCAAGTGCGCGGGCCAGACTGTAATGCTCGATAACGACTGTTAACAAGGGTGAGCAACGAACGACACTGGCTTTAGAAAGGACTTACTCTTGCGTTTCTCGTCAAGCTTGCGCCCCAGCTCACGGTCCCAGTTGCGGAAAATCGCCCGTTCTCTGTTGCCGGCGAGGCGGTACGCAGGCACGACCGGGCGAGGGGATTTGGGCTTCTTGCCAGATACAACTGACTGGCGGGTAGGTGGCATGGCTGGTCGATGGTGCTCCCTGCGTCGCCTGCGCCTCTTTTTGTACCTGCAAGTGTGCGTCAGGAGTGAATCACCTCCTACCTCCTGGCCGTCGTCGGTCTCCTCACAAATCGTCCACCGTCAGGGATGCTCCTGAGCTTGCTGCGGTGCGGAAAGACAGGGTTAGGAACGGACGCCGTTGCTGTATTGGAGGTACAATGTTCACTACTCGTTCATTACGAAAGATAGACGCCCTTGAGCTACGACGGAGTCGATGGTACCTGCCAACACAATAAGCAGGGAGAGGTTGCTACTGTGTAGACTTACGGGGTTCAGAGACGAACATGACGGGCAGGAACAAGATGACAAGGCTGATCAAGCGTTGCATCCCAAAATGGTCGCGTTCTTTTCCGCGGCAGTCAAGCCGGGTTGATGCCAACTACATTTATTCCCTAGCAACTAGATCTATTCCCTAGCATTATTCCCTCGCATTAACTCGAAAGGTTCGTCCTCGCCGCTTGCGGCCTATCCCGGGTGATGTATCCATAACATTCTATCCAACTGGACCATTTTTTTTTCTAGTCGGGTGTCTAGAGTCGTCTCTCCAATGTCTTTTCATGACAAGATATATATTAGTTCTAAGAGGGGGAATCAGGAGAGTGATTTAAAATTGATGCTCTGCTGTCTAGAGCCAGAGCAGCTTCCGAGGGCCTGGCAGAGTGAGGAAAAGAAAGAGAAAAAAGGTTGCAACAGCAGGTTTTGAATCGGCAACCCGAATTGAAAGGAAGAAATCTAAACCCATTCACATACCAATTACACCAAATGACCAGACCATCCACCAGGAGATTGGCAGGTCTACTCCCCATACCAGGGCCTCTCTGCTCTGCAGCATGGCACTACAGCATATCTTGTGGTTGCTGCACCTCATTTAGCCCACATTTGCGGCTTTTAAATAGCAAGGGGAGGGAATTTACCCAATAATATTCAGTAACTTGTGAATATCTTTGGAACGGCTGCTCGGACGCCAATGCGATAACTTTTGTTGGATTCCCCTTGGCTGGGGCTACAGGAACGACCCCTGGATGGGCCCGGGGGACACAGTATTCCCTGCTCTACAACATGTGGCAGCCATGAGGCACAGAGTATTTCTAGAATAGCTCGGGCACGGCTGGTTGGATCGCTACGCGGTAACTTCCGTTGGATTCTACGTCTTTTGCGCTACACGATAGACCCCTGGACGAGCCCGGGGGACACGGGATTTGCCTCGCTGCAGCGGCTGGAATCCCAATCAGGATTCATTAGAATATGCCCAATGAGCATACTCAGGATATCCTCAATGGGCATATTCAGAATATCCTCAAGGGGCATATGCTGAGCATATTCCAAGCATATCCTGCGCATATTCAGAATATGCCCATTGGGCATATCCTGAGCAAATCCTGAGCATATTCGAAATATGCCCAGCATTTGCTCAGAATATGCCCATTGAGCATATGCTGAGCATATTTTTGGGCATATGCCGAGCATATTCTGAATATGCTCCGCATATGCCCATTGGGCATATTCTACATTCCCCGCAGTGAGTCCACAGTCACCCAACGCATTGTCTCTAACTTTGCTTTGATTGACTGCGGTGCTACTGGTCTTGGCTATGTGGATAAAGCCTTTGTGACCGAACGCGGCATCCCAACTTCTACCCTCCAACGACCGATTCCAGTCTTCAACGTTGACGGTTCTCCCAACGAAGCTGGTTCGATCAAGGAAGTTGTGGAGGTCGTGCTCGGTCATAAGGGTCACTCGGAGCGTGTCATCCTTGCAGTAACCGGCCTTGGAAAGCAGAACATCATCCTTGGCTACGGTTGGCTGAGGGAGCACAATCCTGAGATTGACTGGGAGGCTGGCGACCTGAAGCTCACCCGGTGTCCTTCCAAGTGTGGCAAGTGCAAGAACGAGGCTAGGACTGATCTCCGCAACCTCCGTCTCAAGCACGAAGCTGACGCAAAGGCACGTCAGGCCGAAGCGCGCAAGCGCAAGGACTGCTGCCGAGGCCCGGAGCCACGTGTGGTTGAGCTGGAACAGGAAGACGACGATGCTGGCGTTTCTGACGCTGGTGTCTTTGGCTGCGACTCCGATGATGAGTTCCCTGACAACTCTCAAGTCGAAGATGGGGATCGTGTTTTCATGACCTCTCTTTGGCCTGAGAAGGAGTTCATCCGCGCCACGTCTACTGTCTCTCAACGCCTCGCTGAATCATATGCCAAGAATGCGCCTCGCAGCGTCAAGGACGACCTCCCTGCACACTTCTATGACTTCCAAGATGTGTTTGCAAAGGAGTCGTTCGACGTTCTTCCTGACCGGAAGGCTTGGGATCACGCAATTGAGCTTGTGCCAGATGCAAAACCTGTCAACTGCAAGGTGTACCCCGTGTCCCCTGCAGAGCAGAAGCCTCTGGACGAGTTCCTTGCTGAGAACTTGCGCACCGGTCGCATTCGCCCGTCCAAGTCACCAATGGCCTCTCCAGTCTTCTTTGTCAAGAAGAAGGATGGGAGCCTGCGGTTTGTACAGGACTACCGCGCGCTAAACAACATGACGGTCAAAACCCGTTATCCTTTGCCGTTGATTAATGACTTGATCAACCGGCTGAAGGGCGCGCGGTACTTCACGAAACTCGATGTACGTTGGGGATTCAACAACGTGCGCATTCGTGAGGGCGACGAATGGAAGGCTGCCTTCCGCACCAACCGGGGTTTGTTTGAGCCATTGGTCATGTTCTTTGGCTTGACAAACAGTCCCGCTACGTTCCAGACCATGATGAACGATATCTTCCATGACTTGATCATGGAGGGTGTTGTTGCAGTCTACCTCGATGACATCCTCATCTACACCAAAACGCGGGAGCAACACCGCGAGGTCACGAGGAAGGTCTTGGAGCGTTTGCGCGAGTACCGGTTGTTCTTGCGGGCGGACAAGTGCAAGTTTGAGCAAACTGGGATCGAGTACCTGGGAGTGATTATCACTCATGACCACGTTGAGATGGACCCGGTCAAAGTCGCAGGTGTTGCTGACTGGCCTACGCCTACAAACAAGAAGGAGGTGTCCGCCTTTCTGGGCTTCACCAACTTCTACAGGCGGTTCATCGAAGCATTCTCCCATGTTGCTCGTCCCTTGTTTGACCTCACGCGCAAGGATGTCGCTTTTGAGTGGTCTTCTGATGCGGATGCTGCCTTTAAGGAGCTGAAGCAACGGATTACCTCCTCTCCCATCCTCCGCTTGCCTGATGACCTGCGTCCGTTCCGAGTCGAGTGTGACAGCTCCGACTTTGCAACGGGTGCAGTGTTGTCTCAGCAAGCAGAGGATGAAAAGTGGCACCCGGTGGCATTCTACTCCAAGTCCCTGTCTCCTGTGGAACGGAACTACGAGATCCACGACAAGGAGTTGCTGGCCGTCATTCGTTCCTTTGAGGAGTGGCGACACTTCCTTGAAGGAGCCCACACTGCGGAGAAAACATGATATAACCTACGGTTATATGCGAAGCATATTCTGTATATGCTCAACATATGCTCCAACATATGATCAGCATATAACCTATGGGTATATGCGAAGCATATGTGAAGGATACTATATATATGCTCAACATATGCTTCGCATATGCTTCAACATATGCGCAGGGCATGAGGCAGAGCATATTTTAATGAATGGCAGGATTCAGATTGGGATTCGTCCTCATGGTGAAGCGCGGTCGTTACTGGGTCCCCTGGGCTCTTTGAGGAATCGATCCTGTAGCGCCGAACGAGGGGAACAAGACGCAAGTTACCGCGTATTTGTAAGCATAGCCGTTCCAGAGATATTCGCACATTACTGTGGCATGTGGCAGCCATGAGGCACACAGTAATTTGCGAATATCTCTGAAACGGCTACGCTTACAAATATGCGGTAACTTACGTCTTGTTTCCCTCGTTCGGGGCTACAGGATCGATTCCTCAAAGAGCCCAGGGGACCCAGTAACGACCGCGCTTCACCATGAGGACGAATCCCAATCTGAATCCTGCCATTCATTAAAATATGCTCTGCCTCATGCCCTGCGCATATGTTGAAGCATATGCGAAGCATATGTTGAGCATATATATAGTATCCTTCACATATGCTTCGCATATACCCATAGGTTATATGCTGATCATATGTTGGAGCATATGTTGAGCATATACAGAATATGCTTCGCATATAACCGTAGGTTATATCATGTTTTCTCCGCAGTGCCAGCACTCTGTCGAGGTCTGGACCGACCACAAGAACTTGGAGTACTTCCGCACTGCACGCAAGCTCAATCGTCGGCAAGCTCGCTGGTCCCTCTATCTTTCGCGTTTCGACTACACTCTCCACCACCGTCCGGGGCGCTCTATGGGCAAGCCGGATGCGTTGTCCCGTCGTGCAGACCACGACGACGGGGCCGGAGACAACGAGGACGTCATTCTGCTCAAGCCAGAGACTTTTGTCATCGCAGCTCTGAGCAGCCTCTCTGTCTCTGGTGGAGAAGTCGAGATTGTAGACGACATCAAGGATGCAATCCGCGACAGCGAGCTCGATGAGCCAGCTACACGTGCAGTGAAGGAGCTGAAGAAGACTCGCAACCGTTCTGTCCGCAGCGCTGAGTGGGACCAGCGCGACGGTTTGCTCTTCTTCCGGGGCAAGGTGTACGTTCCTCCTACTGGGGACTTGCGCCGGCGCATTGTGGAGCAGCATCATGACTCCAGAGTCGCGGGCCACAAGGGCAGGTTCAAGACTCTGGAGCTGGTGAGCCGCAACTATTGGTGGCCGCAGATGTCTCGGTACATTGGGCAGTACACGAGCACCTGCGACATCTGCCAACGGGTCAAGCCTCGTCGCCGTCTTCCAGTTGGGCAGTTGCTGCCTACTGAGACGCCGAAGGAGCGCTGGTCTCGAGTCTCGGTGGACTTTATCCCTGAGCTTCCAGACGCCAACGGATTTGACAACATTATGGTGGTTGTGTGCAGGCTCTGTAAACGAGCCCACTTCATCCCTTGCCACACCACTATCAATGCCGTTGGCGCTGCGCGTCTGTTTTACACGCACGTCTGGAAGCTCCATGGTCTGCCTGACGACGTTCTCTCCGACCGTGGTCCGCAGTTTGTGGCTGAGTTCACCAGGGAGCTGTACCGGCTCCTTGGAATCACCATAAGCGCTTCTACAGCACACCACCCACAATCTGACGGTCAGACGGAACGTGTCAACCAGGAACTCGAGATCTACCTTCGTGCCTTTGTCAATGAGCGCCAGGACGACTGGAACAAGCTTATCCCCACTGCCGAGTTTGCGTACAACAATGCGGCCCATGTTTCCACCCAACACTCTCCCTTCCTCCTTGACACTGGCAAGCATCCTCGTATGGGCTTTGAGCCTCGTACTGTGCCAGCCAAGGTTGAAGGTGTTGACGAGTTTGTGGACCGCATGCGCAAGGCAGATGAGGAGGCTCGTGCAGCGCTCACCAAGGCCAAGGATGACCAGGCGCGGTTCTACAACCAGCGGCATGGCCCCACACCGGTGTACAAGCCGGGGGACAAGGTGTGGCTGGACAGCTCTGATGTCCAGACACAACTCCAATCCAAGTTCTCTCATCCTTGGATTGGACCATTTGAGGTGGAACGCGCTGTGGGCACTCATGCCTATCGCCTCAAGCTTCCTCCTTGGATGGGTCGCACCCACCCTGTGTTCCCTGTGGTCAAACTCGAGCTCTCCCCGCCGGACCCGATCCACAGTCGGGAACGACCTCCCACTCCTCATCCTGAGATTGTGGACGGCGAGGAAGAGTGGGAGACGGAGGACATTGTTGACAGCCGGTGGTATCGCAACAAGCTGCAGTTCAAAGTGTGGTACAAAAACACATTGCGAACTGAAGCTGAGTGGCAGCCGGTTGAAAACTTGGGCAACTCGAAACCACTTATCGTCAAGTTCTATGAGGAGCATCCCAATGCACCTGGAAAAGAACAGTGGTATCGAGCCAACTCTACGCGCCCAAACCAACGCTCTGTCCGACGTCTCTCTGGGGTTGACTTTGCCACACTGTGGTACAACCGGGGCCTTGCAGATGCAAGCACCAACTGGCGGTCTAAGCGTCGGGACGCCACTTCCTAGAAGGGGGGTGTTGTAAGGGGAACTCCTGGTGCGCCATATACCCTCACTCTACTTTTTCCTTTTTCGGTCTCTTCCCCTGTTCCGTTTCCCTCCTCCCTCTGTACATATATTGGGTGCATGTCAACCGCACCTCTCACCAAATTCCATCCCTCTACCTACTGTACTTATAGTGCTACGATACAAGGTTCTATCTCGCTGTTTCCTGCATTTTGCAGTTACATCGTCGATTTACGCCTTTTCCTCTTATCCGTTTCCCCTCTATCCTTGTACACATATGGGGTACATACATACGCATTCGCACCCCAAGTCTCGTCTCTCTATCTATCGTACTTATGGTGTGGTTTACGTTTCTTTCTTTGGCTCACCTGACCTGGTCTGTGCACAGTCATGTGATCAGGCCCTTAGACGAGGCATCACTGGCAGCAGAGGCTCCTTAGACTTGTTATCTTTGGATCCCTCTGCCAGGTATGCCCTCAGTAGCCTTCTGTACATGTATTAGTGCTAATATACTTTGGATCCCTCTGCCAGTCTTGTCTGTGTAGCTCTGAGCATACAGCAGCTGGGGAGTTGCCCTTACAAGAAGAAGAGAGTGCTGGATCCGGGGACACGCCGGTCGCGGGCTGAAGCCTTGGGCATAGAGGTAGAGGAAAGGAGGATGAGAATGAAACGCCCATTGAAGCTTGAGGCCTGGCCATAAACAAGGATGCTTGCGTGACAAGTGATGGTGGCCTTAAGGCTGAGTTTGTAGTAAGCTTCGGTTGATTGGACTTATTGTGCGTAAAGAAACAACGAGTATGTACAATGACTATCCCTGCGCTTTAGCCTTGCCCTTATCGGCGCGGGGTTCGTCTTCCTGAGGCGCCCAAGCAAACGACTTTGACGACTTGAGCGCTTGCCAGAACAAAGTGTTGCTATACGTGCGCCGACTGATGAGGAGCCTGTACCTTGCGTGAGCCCAGAAAATGGTGTCTGGTAGTACGTACGCGAGGGCGACAGCATGAACACCCTCGAGATGCTGTTCCTTGATATCCACAATGGCCCGGCGCGTCGATCCGTTCGTCTCAAGGCGGACGAGGAGAATATTGCCGAAAGGAAGGTCGAGAGTTGAGCGGAGGTCCTCAATGACGATTCCGGAGACCGCCTTGTTGGGGACGTTGGGAACCGGTTGAGGGACATGCGGGCAGACAGTAACGAGCATGTAAGTCCCATCATCCGTATGGACGCTGGTATCGCAGCAGATGCGGCAGACGGCGGAGCTGGGACCGAGACCGGGAATGTGCTCGAGCGCGTCAACACGCTTGAAGTCGAGGGCGGTTAGGCGAGCGACACCATTCTCCTCGTAGAGGAGTCCAATACGTTGACCGAGCTTGGCCTGGAGGTCGTCAGTAGGGAGCAGTAGACGTGGAGACAAGAGCTGAGCTCACCGGCAACGACAACGGGAGGATTGGCACAGCGGGGGCGTAGACAGCAGACATGCGAGCAGACATGTAGACACGACAGACGCGGGGTGTTTTATAAAGTACATCGGGAGCGATTCTCGGTTCGAGCTGCAGGCAAACGGCATACACAAAGCTAAACAGACGGTTGCGATAGCGGTTCATCGACAGCGCCCTGGTAGACAGGATCGGCGATGAAGTCGTTCCCAAAAGCCCATGCAGCAACTTTCCTTTTATTGTCCGACACCAACACCGGCAGCAAGCCCCGTCGTGAAGTCGTTGCGGGAGAGATAGTTGATGAAACAAGTCCTGGGATGAACATTGTGAGCAGAATGAGAGCATAGACATGAGACCTACTTGTTCTGGAAGACTCGGCCGTGGTTCCAAAGTGCGAAGTATTGCGGTGTCTCTGACTCCGGGGTCCCGATATCAGTCCATGGGAAGCGCGGGGTGGGATGGATGAGTGCACGTCCGGCGGCGTCGAGTGGGGGAAGAGGGTAGATGGCGTCCGGAAGCGCCTCCGATGTTTCATGGGCCGCAGGTTCGGCAAAAGCGGGTGGAGATGGTAGTCCAAGGAAGGAGCTGTCGGAGTCCTGCTCCAACACCTCGGCCAGAGGGAACGCCAGAGACGAGCCGTGCGAGGAGATCAAGATTGGCGGGCTGTCAGCGTCGTCCGAAATTGAGAAGGGCATTGTGAGTGGCGGAGGAGGGAGTTGAAGAGAGGGAGTAGCGTGTTCAGGAGTGCCATGCTCCGAGCTGGCGCTCATTGCCAGTGAGTTGCGCAGGGAAGTCGACAATGGCAATGCTGACATGGAGTCGACAATGGCAATGTTGACATGGATGGCTTGGTTAGAGGTGCGCGGTCACGCGTCAACGACAGCCACACCGCGATAGGCTGCCGCGATTTTGGATGCTGCATTGGCTACTATTTGGCTGGTCGTCAGGCAAACCCAGTCAACGTCTGGATACACAGATGTACTAACTTGCTACAATTACTGCGGCTCGGGGTGGTGTTAATGCTGCGGCCACTGCTGCGGGTTGGTCCGCCCTGAGTCCGATTCCGCTGACGTTAACGGGTCAATCCTCGTTGCTGTCGCTCCTCCATGTCCCTCACGTCCTTCCGCAAGTCTCAGAAGGTGAATTTCATATTATACCGACTTGTAAAAACTGATTTGAGCAGGGATTCAGACGCCTCAGCCGAGTTCAGGTCATGGTGCTCCCAGACAAAGACCGGAATCCCTTGTTCCCGAACGTTATCGTAGCAGCTCCGGCTGGCGACCCGCCCACCCTCCAAAATACTCGGCGAAGCTGGGAAGATGACATTGTGCGCTGCTCCCAGTGCCAGGACATCTCTACGTTCCTCTCTCTCGGGGAATCCGGGACGAAAAGTACGCCGTCCTCTTTGCCTGCCCGCACAACTCCCGCGCGGTCGCGCGCCGGCCAAACGTCTGCGTCGAGCACTTCCTCAGCACTCCCGAGCGCATCCCGCCCATGGACCTCGTCCAATCCGACCTCCGCGCGCCTCTCGGCAGTGTTGTCGTCATCAAGCTCGCACCTCAAGCAGCCATGGAATTCCAAATAATCAGGGTTCTCAGCGGAAAATGGTTTGCAAATGCTCCGCTGAGGCCGCTTTTGGAAGGGTCGGCGGGTTGCGGAGTGTTGCGGAGTGTTGCGGGTAGTGCGGCAGGCGCGGCAGACGCGGGTGCGATGGTCAAAAATGACGGGTGCGCTGGTTTCATTAGTTTAATTGCTGGTTTCATTATTTTATTGCGGGTGCAGACATTGCCAACGATCCAATTTATTACTTTATATCCTAATACGGCCTATCCTATCCATCTAGTCTTCATCGTCGTCTTCAGCAAGAACATCATCTTCATCGTCGCTTCCGCTGTCACTATTTTCCTCCCCGACGTTGTCAATGTCGGTCTCCATCTCCGTCTCGGCCATCCTCTCCCCCTCCTTTCGGTGACCTTTGCCCTTCCAGACCTCCGTCCTTGTAGCCTCCGCCCGGCGGATCAACTCCCGATAAACCGCCGCTTGCTTTGCTGCATATGCGATTCGGCCCTCTGCCACTCGCGCATCTCCGCGCATCCCGATCGCGGCCTGACCTCGAATCGTCCACTGCTGTTCCTCGTGTTGCAAAGAAATCGGGTATCGGCGCCACTCTTCTTCCAGAATTCGAACCTCCTCCCTCCATCGCCTAACACGCGCATACGCCTTGCTCCATTCAACGCGGAGGCTATCCAGCAGCGTCGCATCCGTGCCTGTATGACCCGCCATGGACCAAATCCACGAGATGGTGTGTTTGCTCTCGCCGGATGTCTTGTTGTCCTTCTTCCGAGCCGTACCGTCCCCCTCGTCTTCCTCTTCCTCAGCGTCTTCGCCTCGTACACACTCGACATCCTCCATCGTAATCCACCCATCCGCCAACAACTCCGTCTGTCGCTGGAGTCGAATCTCGAGTTGTCGTCGATTGCGACGCTCGCGTTTGGAAATATCCTCGCGATCTTCTAGACAACGGATGTCTTTGGCCGCAAGCGCCCGGCCATACCATATGCTCATCAAGATTCGCCAACGCCGCTCGAGAGGCCTGATACGCGTCTGCGTGCCCCTTGATTTTGCTTTCGTTTCGTGCGACGAGAGCTCGCGAACGGGTGTTCATTGCCTGGTTGCGCGATTGATGCTTTTTGTAAATCAAAAGCCGCGCTTTATTATGCAGCTGGTGCCGCAGTCGAGCAAGCGCAGCCTTGCATTTTGCGTGCCGCAAACGACGCTCGATTTCGACAACTTTGCTAGCGCACGCTGAGCGTTCCGCAGAAGGGAGCGCCGACGGAAGGAGGAGGGCAACATCCTCGGGATGAAGATCGGCGGGCAGATGGAGGGATTCGAGATGGGGGAGCGCGGCCGGCGTGTAGGTGGCCTGAAGTTCGCGAAAACGCCTGATGCCTTTGTTGAGCTTCTTCCGAAGCGGCTTCAAACGGATGTCAAGGCCAGTTGACGATTTGTTACGTTTGAGCTGAGCTTGGACGTGAATGTGGCGCCTGTTCGAGCGTCAGCTTCGGTCGAAACAAGTACCCAGATTAAACACACTCACTGTTGTTCTTCGAGATCAAGTCCAAACGCCACGAACTCGGCCGGTCCAACCGTGTTCAGAGGCGGTACACCGCCCTCGAGCGCCTTGCGATCCTCGTCCTCGAGCTCCTGCCTAACCTCTGCCTCGGTCACCGTCTCCTTCTCGCCAAGATCATATGGGTTGGGGTTTGTTTCGTCTGCCTCGTAGTCGCGAACCATCTGGAGCCATTGGGGCACGTTCTCCGCCTGCTCGGCACAGAATAGCCTGAAACTTTCGTCCTGCTTTGACAATTCGGTACGCGCGTTGTCGAGACGCCGTCGGAGGAGCTTTGGCAGCCCAACCAGCTTGATCCAGTTCCAAAAGGTCCAGTGATCATCCAGCTGGTCGGCGCGTCCACCGTGGCCGCTGAGCTTTGTACTCCCCGCTACTCCCGCGATTCCGGCCCAGAGGCGCTCGATCCCTTCGCCGTCGGTTTGGCCGCTCCCGAGAATGAGAGCAAGCGAGAAAAGTAGACGGCATAGCACAATATGCGCGTTGAGATGCATCTTTGGGACCGCGAAGCGGCAAAACTCCATCGCGAGGCGGACGCGAACGAGCGGAGGAAGTTGGAGAAGTCGTTCCTTGAGGTTCTTCCACCATTGGCATGCGATATCGTAGGATAGTATCTTTCGTAGATACGGGCTGAAATGACGGAGCAAAGACGCAAGAATGTAGTCCATGTTGGCGTAGCTTGAATCAAATAATCAGCGCAAGCACCTCGAGTAATGGACCAGCGTACCGTTCGCCCCGCTGCAGATCCGCTACTCCAGTGGGGAGAACGAACTCATGTCGTGCGCATACGCCCGCCCCAACGCCAGTAGCGCTATAGCCACGAGCGTACTTGGTGTTTGCGTGGTCGAGGGCTGCAAGGCCAGTACAGGTGCTTATCTGTCTCTCGAGTTCAGCCATAAGCGAGGTTGAACGCGAGGAAAAGGTCACCTCGTTCTGGTCCGTCACCGTCAATAGATACTGCCGGTACGGTTCCCATTCCACGAGGTAGCACCAACCCGTACCCAGCCCGGGGTCTCGAATATCACTGCCAATAAGCCAGCGCTTGAGCCGGAAGCAGGCATCGATGGCGATGTACAAGATATAGAGACATCTATAGTCTTGTTAGTTTCGCGCTGACAATGAAGAAGCTTGAAGACTTACTCATCTTCAGGTGCTGCTGCCATCCAATTGTCGGGTAGGTTGATACCGGGACGGGGACATGCTGGGCACCGGATCGCAAGCTCTCCGGGGGTGGTGTTCACAATGGGAGACGTTGTGTGTGCTCGTCCGCGTCTTTTGAGTAGCAGTAGATGGCGGTATTGGCGCGCCATACGAAGAAAGGGTCGGTAGCGATTGAGGGGACGGCGACCAGACCCCGAGGTCAGGTATTCCAAGGACCGATAATAGTCGTACGCTGATGTCTTGCCGTGCAAGGACAACGCGTGGAAGGAATCGAGGCATGCGAATGTGGCACACGTCTGCGGACATGGCCCAGTGGACGGATAGAGCTGCGCATGGAGAAGCTGGGTCGCGTGTGATGCTCGGCCGTGGTGCTCGCACCCGCAGAAATCGACGGAGGTTTGGTGGATGCCGTTGGTGTGCAGAACAATGAAGTCGCGGTGGCCAGGTTGGGGCATCGGACACCGCTCGCCGGAAGGATGCGCGAGTTGGAGCCGGAGACCCAGAGACTGCAACGACACGCGCCGGAAGTAAACATCTGTCCACTCCTGGAGATAGTGAGATAATGCAGTTGACAAGATGCAGCGACTTACTTTGATCCAATGGAACGGGTGGGCAACATGCTCCTCCACGACGCAAGTTGCGCACAGAAGAGCGCCATTCCGGCACTCAGAGCAGCGGTACTTGCGCTCTCGCATTGGATCTTGGCATCGGCAGCAATGCGGCTGCGAGGACGATAGACCACGTCCGTCCAGCCATACGAACGCGTCGAGAAACTCCTCCCGATATTCGGCAACCCACTCTGCCATTGCGCGATCCTGAATGTAACAGAACACTGAGTAAAGCGCGGAGGACGCGAGGGAATACATACAGCAACCTTAGACCGATCCTTGCCTTGAGCACGAGAGGTAGCTGGCGTTGAGCCACCGAATGGATCCTCTTCCTCCCAGAAGGTCATGGTGTACTCCTCCGTTGGTGCAAAGGCAGGGATCGCGTCAGGCTCCGTTGCAGCCTCAGACTGTCGCATGCGTTTTATGGGTGAGTTGGGGTCGATGTCGGGTATAGCCTCGCTGACGACGCGTCGTCTGCGGCCCTCGACCGTCACCGACTCCACAGTGTGAGGAGGTAAGTGGTGGGTGGGAGGGAGCGGATGGGTGTTGGAAGGTCGGCTTTTGATGGCAAGGACAGTTAACACCTCCCTATTAAAAAGCGATGTGGCGCTGCTGCTTCCGGTCCAGGCGGACATGCGATGAATTTTCGAATTGCTGGCCAGCGTCTAAGGCATAACGATGAGCGCCCAGCACTAACGCCGAAAGGATCAACCAAACTTTACCTTCAACGTCGATGTCGAGCCCGTCGCACTACATTGTCGACTCCCACTCCCCACCTCGCAACCTGAATACCCCTGCGCGCTCCAGTCAAACGCGTCGAGCACGGTCTATCTCGTTTGATATTGGAGATAACCCAGGGACGATATCTTCCGCCTCACTGGCAGCTCGAGTGCGCCCCACTCTCATGCAATATCCAGCCTCCCAGTCCGACTTCCTCCGTTCCCTGAACACAAACGGCGTATCTTCGTCCCCGTCAACCCTCCTCGTCTCTAACCCTCTTCCTTCAACCATCCACTCTGGCCAATCGTACTATATTCCTCCGCTCGGAGCGTCGCAGCGCGCCAAATCCAGCGAGGAGGCTCCTACCGGCTCACTATTCGCCTCCGCTCCCAATCCCGCAGCACCCCTCAACGAGTCGTTTGTCGATGTTGGAACGTCGGCGGGCTCAGCATTGAGCGCGGGCGTCAACGGTGATGTCTACGCGGCGATCCACAATCGCGGCCCGCGGTTCCCCTGTGGACGAGCGGTCAGCTGAAGCTGCCCCACTCGACAACTCCGTCGAGGAGTATTGGACGGTCTGGGGCTCAGAGCGAATCTTCCGAAGCCAGTACGTATCTCCGCATCGAACCCGACACCTACTGATGTCTTTTTGCCTTCCAGGAACGAAATCCTGGATCACCTCCGGCTCCAGAACCTGAGTTTCGGTGCGCTCCATATCCTGGGGTCCACCGATCTCCACAAAATTGTCGCATGGTCGTTTGCGCTCCAGTACACAGTCCACCGTTGTCCTCCCAACATGTACGAGTTTGTATGCGTTGAATTATAATCGCATTCCGTTCATTTTGTGCCTGAGCCGTCGCCGCCTCGTGTCCAAAAGTTCAAGTAGCAGGTTGATTCCGTTGCGAGGAGGTAATACATCCGGGCGACTACGTTAGACCCTCGCAGCTGGGTCTCCAATGTCGACGCACTACTGCACGGAGAGCTCATCACGAGTACGAATGCGATCCTTGGTTTGCAGCCCCACCGTCCTTGCCTTACGCGGCATCGCACAATCAGATCGCCTCGCCCAGCTCCGGTCCATGTCCGCCTACGAAATCCAAAGAGAAAACAACATTGCGCGCAACGCACAGATGTTGCTGGATTTGGATCTGACGGGCCCGAAGGGAGTTGCGTCGGCGACGTGGTCCGGGACCAAGTCGTACTTCCCCAAAAGCCGGTCCTCCAGGAAAAGAGCCCGTCTGGAAGGGGCGGCATGGACCCGGGATGGCGATAGCTCGGCGGATGATGGGGAGTCCGACAGCGACGAGAGCAGCGACGAGGAAGGTGGGGAGACGCCTGGTGCGGTCAACTCCGAGCCCACGCGCAAGTCGGGGCGGACGCGCAAAACTCCAGCGTCTTCGACGCCGGGTGGCGGGGCGTGGTTGAAGACTGCGAAGGGGATGCTGCTGGCTTCCGATGCCGACCAAGTGGAACCGTGGAGTCGAGCGGTGAATTTGTGGTATGAGAGCGAGGTTGGATGTGGTTTCGCCAATAATGTGAGTACTCCGATAAATGTGGTCTGTTCAGCGTTAGCTAACGGATCCTTTAAAGCGCAAAAGTCTTTCGGCCAAGCAGCGGCCGCCCCAGGTGGCACATTGGGTACAGCGCGCGCGCCCGGCGTCATACAAGCCCTTTATACAGGACGTCACGAAGTTCGGAGATTCGGTCAAGACCTGGTGGGTCGACCTAAACCCCGGCTGGCGGAGAGAGTCAGATTCGGGTAGTCTGCGCCAGATCGACGGGAAGTGGGACGACTTCGGAATTGCCATAGGCATCAACGGGATCTACAATATGTTTGTTTGTTTGCGGTGGTGGTTGGATACGTTGAACGGCAAGCCAAGCGAGGAATGGACGTCCCTTGTCGACGATGTTATCTGGGTTTACGCCCAGCTCAAACGGTACGTTCACGGGTCGCCATTCAAATCCAGCTAGCTGATCTTCAAAAATGCAGATCCGACGATGCGGAGCTGAACCAGTCGGCGGCTGAAACCGCTCGCGTGGACGGGAAGGGAGGACGGGACGCGAATGGAGCTGGACGAGCCGGAGCGGGCGGGAAGGGAGGACGGGACACGGATGGAGCTGGAAGAGCCGGAGCGTGAGGCGGGGATGATTGCGAACACGGATGTGCATGCAGCGGATACTTGATAGGCTCGCAGGACGCTCAGAACGGACTGAAAACAATTTTTTAGCCACTTCCTTATATGTACTTTCCAGAAACTGAATTTTTGTGTCACAGATTTGAAAATTGTATATTATCCTTGAGAAACCAGCAGCAAATACATTAATTATTAACCACAGCATCACTCCCATCACTTCCCCATCACTCCCATCACTTACCCATGACGGGCCCAAGGCCACCCCAAACCAGCCCGCTGCCAGCCCACTTTATTTGCAATTCATCCCCCGCTAAGAGCCAGAGATATTTGCATTTCATTTGAGTGCAGTTGTTGAAGCTCGACACTAATCAGCCTTCGGCGGCCCTCGCGTCTGGTGTCCTGCCAGAGCTCGGGCTCACCATGATGCCGATGACCGTCGCAGACGCGGTTCAGGGCTGGCGTGCTGTGCTACTGTGGATGGATGGCAATATCGCCGTTCCGGCGCGCATGTCACTGATGCTTCCCCCACTCCCCGGCCAGCAAGACCATGGCGTTACCTACCACGAGGCGCCGTTCATCGCTGAACGTGAGGTTGTGAGACAGACCGATAGTACGGACGAGGAATATTCTCAATCTTCTAGCGATAGTTCGGAAGACGAGCACGAGGTAGCGTAGCGTTGTACATTGCCAGCCCAAATGCAAGTCAGATGCAAGCCTGTTTCAAGTTTATTTTGAATTAATCGGAGCAAGGTTCCTTGGTGTCCGTCATGCCGTTTCCACGTAAGCGCAGGCAGCTGCATCGTCCGAGATAATCGTAATTTCTCCACCTGTCCGCGCAGCAACTTCCTTCGCCGTGGTCCTGTAATTTACAAATTGGAATGGTTTTGCGAGAGATAACAAAAGAAAAAGCTCACCAGTTGGTGTAAAGAACTTTTCCAACGCCAAACAAACGGCGTGGACGCGCCTGTTTGGCTGGATTTGGGAAGAGAAAGAAAGAACGAAATCGCCGGAGCATGGGGGAGTAGGTCGGCCGATCGGGCCCCGTAGTCGTGGCTTGTCAGGTCGGCGTAGCGCCCCCAGGTGGCGCCGCCGTGACTGGCGCAGCGGGTGGCGGAGTCGCGGATTTTTGCTCAGCCTTTTTTCTCTGCTTCTTGCGTCGGGCCCCATTCTGGAAGACGTTGGAGCTTGGGGAATAATCCCATCTGGTCTCCTGGTCGCCGATTTCCGCGGCTGGCTGGGTGGTCTGGTCTGAGACGACAACGCGCTGTTTGGGCTCGAGGGATCCTTGCTGCTCTCTGATTCCCCGCAGCAGTCGAGGCTCGTCTGCGGGCTGATCCATGCTCACTGCGGATAATTCACATTATTATGCTTGAGAATATGCTAAGGATAGTTGGTATATCTTCAACATATTCACAATGATTTCCTCACAATATCTGCAAGACGAATATACTGAGAATATGTTGATAATAGTCTCAATATCCTCACTATATTACTAGTATATTCTCCTGGAGGATATTGTGAAGATATTCAGCATATTCTTAGTCTATTCTTAGCATATTATCTTTGAAGATATTCAAAATATCCTTCCTGTGGATATGCCACACTATCATCATTGAGGATATTTTAATATATCAATGATTGGGATTCTTGGAATCCCGCCTCAAAGCCAGTACACAGAGGCTTGGTGCAAATTGTCCTCGTTGTGGCAGGGAAAACTGCAGTACTGAATCTACCAATGTGTTGCACTAACATACACACATGCCCTAGCTTACCTTGGCCTTACCAATACGACAATCTGAATTAGCAACCAACCTGTTAACAAATTCCTCTATTACTGTTTTCAGCCTGGAGGATCTTGTTTCTAGAAGTCAACGCTTTAGGATTCGCAGAGCTTTGAGCGGCGTCTGGACGGGCATCTACTGCAAAGTTTCCACCCATTCTCGGGCCCGCCTGACCTCTTCCCGCCGATTCCTCTGCAACCTCATCACCCCACAGCTCTGCCGGCGTTTTTCTCTCCTCAAAGATGCCAGTTTCACGCTGCGCCGCCTCACTAGGCTCCGTAACCACGACGCTCTCAAGCGTAACATCCTCCTCCGGACCACCAAACCAGCGTCGGTCGGATCGGCAGAGGATGCGGCGGCACCACCGACCGCCTGCGATGCACATCGTCCAACAAGAACGACGCCTTGTCCTCATCCATCGGCATACGCTCCTGCACCCCCGTCGGCTCCAGCCCCGCGCGTCGATCCTCCCGGACCTGGAACTCGCGCAACATTCGCTCGTAGATTTTCTTGCGGTTCTTCACCGGAGCGGGTTCGGAACCGGCTTGCCTGCGAGCTCGGAGAAGATGTCCATCACTGCGTGGAGCCCGAAGATCGCGGGGAGCGGGCTGAGGACGGGGAGGACGCGGACGCGCTCGTCGTCCATGACACCGAGCTCCTCGACCTTGCCTTTGGCGAGTTCAAGGGGAAGGAGTTTGATGTCACCGGGGTCTTTGGTGGAGTAGATGACGGGATGCCCGAGGCGATCCCTGCAAGGCGGAGGCAACGCCGTACAGCGCGGGCGAGAGGGTCGCAGACGGTGTTTGAAGTGTCTGCGATTTGGATGCGGGTCGGATCGGTTTTCGCGCCGGCACCTATGGAGGAGAAGACGCGGATGTTGTCAATAACGTCTGCGGGGCGTCATTTTTGGGATAAAGCGATGTGAGCGCGTACCGATGACCCAGTCCGCGCCTCCTAGTAGCTTCCCCCCGCCCCCTTCCTTCCTCCAAATCTCGACGCTTGGGTCGACGTCTATCCAGCGCACAAAGTCGCGCAATGTTCGCGCCACGCAGGTCTCCGACGTCCGAGAGCAGCGCCGTCGCGTGTCGGTTGAGGGACGAGAGTGTGACGTAGTCAAAGTCGATGAGCCGGATGTGCGAGACGCCGCTGGACGCCGGTCAGCGCAATGAGCATGAAAGTCATGTGCAGACGCACGATCGCGCAAGCATAACCGCAGCCCAGCTCCCGACTCCACCACAACCCACGATGACCACTCACCCGGCGTGTATCTTTTCCATACCCGCGTCGCCGAAGAACGCGTAGTTGCGAGCTAGTCGCTCCTCGATGAGCTCCTTGTCCTGTTCATAGTCCGCATCCACTGTCCGCTGCGGAGATGCGGATGTGCGGGTGCGGGTGTTCTCGAACGGGGCTCGAGTGGTGTGGGCACCTGCGAGCCTTGAATGCTGCGCAGAACGTCGCTCTCGAGCTCTCGTCCGTCGTCGGGTTTGTCGTTGGCGTTGGGAGAGGTGGAGATGATGAACGCAGTGAGTTGGGAGGCGCAGAGAACGTTGAATACGAGCTAGGCGCGGTGTTGGTGAGCTGCGGGAGGTGGTGCTGTAGTTGAGAAAAGTCTGGGAGCGGCATGGTGGTAGCCGGAACCAAAAGTTTTATTGCTGATTTCAAATTTGTTGTCGGGAGGAAAGTTTTTGTAAACATTTTGGGTGGGCGGGGCTGGAACCCGAGCCTGGGAATCAAAGATCAATTTTCCCATCACGGGGTTCGATTCCCGCCCAGCTAAATTGTTTCCAAAAAGTCCAATCCGACAACAAATTTGAAATCAGCAATAAACAGAGATCACTTTGAGCTTTTGTTTCGACCACTATGTTCGACTTCCAGCGACATCTCACTGGTTACCGCGCTCAAATTGCCCTCACCTCATAAACCCATTCGAGTACGTATACGTGACCGATTCTGTGGCCGATATAGTCGAGGCTGAGAGAATGCGTCCAGCGCGGTCCACACCGATTCCCCCGGGCGCGTCGACAAGGCTGTCGTTCTGCAGACTCTGCAATCGAGCGGAGAATTATAGGACCTCGCCCGAGAAATGCTTAAGAAGGTCAGCGTCGACGCGAGCGGCAAGGTCGAGCTCGAGGACTGGGTCGAGGTGCATGTTTAAGCGATTTCGGCGCGATACTCGCTTAACGCGTTCCAGCTTGACATTAAGATGCGCTCGGCGCGCTGCCCTTGTAACCCAGGCCGGCAAGGTCACCGTTCAGGGCTCGAACGCAAACGTGAGCCACACGATTAATGAGGACGAACCGACGGAGTTTACGAACCACAACACGGTGCGTACTCAGTTTGGGTGTTTAGCGTCCCTCAAGTCGGCCAGGTTATCGAGAACGACTCGGATGTTAGCTCGCGTCACCCTATTCCAACAAGCACGATGCAAATATTCGAGGAGTGCAAGGATGTGCTCATTCTTTGCGACTCCGTACCTGACACCATCAATATTCGTGTCCTCAACAAGCCGACCGCGAAGAAGCCATTAAATGCCTTCCAAATGACGGAGAACAACAACATTGTCATTACTTCGGTCGGCCGAGGGTATCGGCTGCTCGGTCGTCAACATCGGCTCGACGGATATCGCAGAGGGTGGCGAGCACCTTATTCTTGCCCTCAGATGGCAGATCATCCGACGCGGGCTTCTTGCCCAGGTCGACATCAAGCTGCATCCCGAGCTGTATTGTCTTTGCGAGGACGGAGAGACGATTGACGACCTCCTTCGGCTTATGGCCGACCAGATCCTGCTCCGGTGGTTCAACTACCATCTCAAGGCGACGGGCTGGAATCGTCGCCTCAACAACTTCAGCCGCGATGCCATGGACGGCGAGAACTACACGGTGCTTTTGCCAGCTCAAGCCCCAGCAATGTTCCCGAGCTCCGCTCCAAACGCGCGATCTCCGCCAGCGGACGGAGCAGGTGCTGCAGAACGCCGCCGCTATTGGATGCCGTCGTTTCCTCACCGTCCCGTCCCTGGTCGCCGGAAACCCGCGTCTTAACCTTGCATCTGTCGCCAACCTCTTTAACACACATCCCGGACTGGAGCCGCTGGACGAGCAGGAGGCAAAGGACTATGGCGCGGTGGAGGATTTCGACGTCCAGGGCGAACGCGAGGCGCGAATGTTTATTCTCTGGCTCAACTCGCTTGGCGTCGAGCCGGGTGTTTTCGACTTGTTCGAGAATCTCAAGGACGGATTGATCATCCTCTAGGCGTTCGACAAGATCCTGCCGGGAAGCGTCGTCTGGCGGCGCCTGTCTAGGCCCAAGGGCGGCGCCTGCGAGAACTGTGTCGTATGCCAGCGGCGGGGGGCGGGTGGCGATGATGAGGGCGCGGATACACCTTGTGCAGTCCATTTAATGGGCAGAATGGTGGTTACCCCCAGGAAGTGCAATGCACAAGATACTGGGGGTGATACCTCTGATGTCGGGGCACCCCGGGGTGTCCCAAATGGGACGGGAAATACTTCCCCGAGATCCCCGAGGTCCAGAAATGGTGCGAATAATTTCTCTTGGGCCTGCCGATGGCTGCCGAGCCTCCCTGGCCGTTGTAATTTGTGGAGATTAGGTGGCGTTGGGTATTGTTAAGTGCCGTGCGGAGAGGGACGGAACAAGGCGGAGTAGACGGAGTGGGGACGGAGGACACACGAAGGATTCCACAACACTTGCGGGAAGTGAGTAGCTGTCTTAGACCAACGTTGTGCGTCGAAGAGAAGACGGAGACACGACGGAATGTCGGAGTCGAGGCGGAGACGGAGAGTAGGCAAAAAAACGTTTATAATCAAACTGCTGTACTCTACGTCCAGCAGTTGCTTATAACTACGGGGTACAAGCGGAGATAACTTTGCCAAACAATAAGGTGACAGTAAGTATCACCGCGTGTAGATGCGGAGGAGAACATGAGGCGTGCGAAACAATAAGCACAATAAGAGATGAGCATATGGGGATGGATAAACGGAGGGCATGGAGTAATAAGTGCGTGAGTCGAGACGGAGTACTCCGCCTGAGGCGGAGTAGGCGGAGTCGAGTCGCACGGAGACGGGAGTTGGCATGGATGTGACAGTATCCCCCTCTTAGACCACGAGCCACGAGTGGTCGAAGACGGAGTAGTCGGAATAGGTTGGATGGATGCAAGGAAAACAAGTCACGTGCCGGTCAGGTGATGGTCACGTGCAACTTGCTATAAGATGAGTCACGTTCCCACGGGGTCGAAAAAACCAAGTCTCTTCCGCTCCACCACCATGCCCCCACTCCGCCAACCAACTCACCACCAACCACGACGACGACGACGGGGAGGAATGGGGCGGAGTCAGCGGAGGAGGAGGAGGGCGAAGCGGGACGGAGAGCGACGAGGCGGGAGACGGCGGCGGAGGGAACCAGACGGAGCGCCGGGGAGACAAAAGTGAGTGATTTTACGCGCCCTGGCTGGGCTAACGTTGTCTTCCAGGATGCGGGATGTGCGTCCAGTACAAGCGGCCCGTCTGCGCCGGCGCCGCCTCGGGTTCGAAACCCGCCTCCTGCCAGTTCTGCCGGGGCCGCAAGAAGGGGCTGCGTTCTGCCCGGCGCGCCCGAACGACCCAAGCGACACGTGAGCGGAGGCGGAGACGGAGGGAAGAAGAAGAGGAGCACCGGCGGCTCGTCGAAGAAGAAGAAGTCGGCCGAGTTCGTCGTGAGCGACGAGGAGGATGAGCTCGACGACGAGGCGGAGTACGGAGCGAAGCCCGGCGAAGAAAGTTCCGCCGCCCAAGTCGAAGGGCAAGAGCCGCAAACGCTCAACGAAGGCGAGCGACACGGACGGACGGCGACGAGGCGGAGGAAGGGAATCGAGGCGGAGCGGGGCGGAGCAAGACGCTGGCGGACCTCGTGGGCGCGTCGAGCGTCTCGAGCGCCTCGTCGAGGGCGAGGGGACGAATACGGACCGGCGGGTGAAGGACGAGATCGCCGTCCGTCGGATCCGTACCCGCAAGACGCAGACCGCCGTCGCCGCCTCCACAAGGCCGTCAAGGACCTCGGCGGAGAAGTCGACGGAGACGACGAGCTGTTCGTCGAGGCGGAGTCGACTCCCGACCCCGAGTCCGCTCGGTTGGAAGTTGTCGACGACGGCCACCCGACCTACGACGAGCACCGGGAGGACACTCCGTCGGAGGCGGGGAGTCGGAAGACGGAGAGGACGGACGCGGAGGACAACGACGGATGGGGTTTGCCGGGGATGGAGACGGCGATTCGGGTTTCCCGGGCGCGTCGCCCAGCCGTCGTCTTGTCTGACGACGAATCGACGGAGACGGAGGCGGAGAAGGAGAAGGAGAAGGAGAAGACGCCGGAGGAGAAGACGGAGCCGGAGAAGGCTCGGGCCGCCTCGCCCGAGGTCATCGTCATCTCGGACGACGACGAGAAGGGAGGAGGCGGAGAAGACGGCGTCGGGGTCAGGCGGACGGCGTTCCGCCCTGAAGATCGAAGAACCCGACGACGTCGAGATGCCCGGACCGCCTTCCGCTGCCACCAGCGCTGCCTACGAGCGGCAGCAGGATGAATTGTCGGAGACGTTGGTTGCGGCGGAGGCCGAGGCGGAGCGGAGGCGGAAGCGGAAGGAGGAGAGGAAGCGGAGGGAGGAGGAAATCGCCCAAGGAGGCAAAGGAAAACAGAAGGCGATGAGTCCGGAGGAGGATGAGTTGGCGGGGAATTAGGTAGTAGACGGGGACGGAGATGTAAAAATAATGGGCCCAAGGCCATATTTATACGTATGATGGCTTTTTTGAGATGTGTGAGATGTGTGACTGAGGTATTAGTCGGAGGAAAAGCGGAGGACGGAGGACGGAGGACGGATCACGGTATCGTAGAATGTAAGTAACAAGAGAATTGAAATAAAAACGGAGGTGAACGCTCAGAATACTTCATTGCGAACACCCCCTCCGTCTCCGTCGCGGCGGAATGAAGCGGAGACGGAGACGGAAGAGAAGATATACGTACTAATAGTCGGGACCGGGTTTGTTTGGGTGTTGTCGATGGAAAGAGTCGATGAATTCTTGAGCGTCCAAATCGTCGGCTCCGACCCAGTCGTACTGGTCGGAGGTGTTTTCGTAACCAAGCCACTCAACTTTGTACCGAAGCGGAACGCGGAAACGACGGTCGAGCTTCGAGTCCACAATTCCCTTGAGTTCGTAGTGGGCGGAGCCCTCTTCGATCTCGACGGGAGGCGGAAGCGGTTGCTCGCGACCGGGGAATGGGTTCGGAATGTGACGTTCAAGTTGAGAGACGTGGAAGACGGGATGAACACCGCGTAACCCCGACGGAAGGCGGAGTTGGTACGAGGCGGAAGACGGTTTGCCGATAATTTTCGGACGGACCCAAATACTGCTCGGCGAACTTGGCGGTCGGTCGAGTAGTCGAGATGTTCTCCAGCATCGATGTACGCCAGATCTCCGACTTGGAAATCTGGGTCGGGAGAACGCTTTTTGTCGGCGATCTCCTTATAACGATTCGAGGCGGAGGAGATTTGGGTGCGGAGGAAGTCGTGAAGGGAGTCAAGGTCGACGGCGTAGTCTTTCGCGTTGGCGAGGGCGACATCGCGACTAGCATGAACGACGAGCGAAGGATTGTAACCCTTGTTGGCGAAAAACGGAGAGATTCCGGTGGCGGAAGACGGAGCGTTGTTGTAAGCGAACTCCGCCAGAGGAAGAAGAACGTGCCAGTTGTCCTGGAGGTACGAGACGTACATGCGGATGTACTGCTCGATAGTTTGGTTGGCGCGTTCGACTTGTCCGTTTGCCGATGGGTGCCAGCCCGAAGTGTAGTGCAGTTCCATGTCGAGGAGAGTTCCGAGCGAGCGGAAGAAGGCGGGAGACGAACTCCGATCCGCGGTCGGAGGAGACATGAGACGGAACGCCGTGTTTAGAGAAGACGTGGATAAGGAAGAGATGGGCGAGCTTTTCGGAGTTGAGATTCTTGTCGCACGGAATGAGAATCGCCTGCTTCGAGGAGCGATCAATGATAACGAGGATAGAATCGAACTCGCCCGATATCGGAAGACCTTCAATCAAGTCCATCGAAATCGAATGCCACGGGCGGAGTGCGGTCGGAAGAGGGCGGAGCATTCCGAACGGTTTATGACGGGGAACCTTGTTACGTTTGCACGCAACGCAGGATTCGACGTATTTCCGAACGAACTTCCGCACCTCCGGCCAAGTATACTCGCGGCGGACGATCTCGAGAGTCCGGTTTTGGCCAAAATGACCTGCCGTGATATGATCGTGGCAGTTTTGGAGAACGCGGACTCGGAGGATCTCGGAGCGGTCGGCGGAATAGGGAACATAAATCCGTCCGTCAAGTCGGAGAAGTCCTTCCGGGTCAATAGACCAGCGGTCGGAAGTTCCAGACTCGGCGGAGGCGATACCGGATAGGGCGGAGGGATCATGGGGATAGGCGGAACGAATGTCGGAGTGAAGGGATTGGATATCCATGATGATCGAGGCACGGCACACAACCTCCTCAAGGAGAGTCGCGCGGAGAGAGGCGGAGAGCTGGTCGGAAGTGAAGACGGGACGGAAGTTGTGAGGATTAACATTTGCGTAGCGTTTATCCCCCTCTTTTGGATAGACGTCCCATCGTCTAGTGAGTGCGTCGGGCTTTCCGCCAAGCCGCCCGGGGCGGAAGCGGATAAGCATGTTGAACCGACAAAGATATTCCGACCAACGGACCTGCCGTCGCGTGAGAACCTTCGTTTCCGCGAAGTATTCGAGGTTCTTGTGGTCCGTCACGACGTCGATGCGGAGCGGAGCACCTTCGAGATAATGGCGCCAGGCCGTAAACGCATCGAAGATGGCGAGAAGCTCCTTATCGTGGACGTCGTAGTTGAGCTCCGCTCCGGTCAGAGTGCGGGAGCGGAATGCGACCGGATGTATATCTCCGTCGTCGCCATCGATGGATAGGATGGCGGCAATCGCATAGTCGGAGGCGTCCGTTTCGACGGTAATTTGACGGTCGGGGACCCAATGGTGAAGGATCGGAGCTCGGGCGAAGGCGTCCTTGAGGGAGCGGAACGCCTTCTCGCAGTCTTCTGACCAGTTCCACTTCACGTTCGAACGAGTGAGGCGGGTGAGCGGAACGGTCATGTCGGAGTAGTATGGGATGAATCGACGATAGAAGTTGCAAAACCCGAGGAACGATTGGATATCCTTGACTTTCCGCGGAGTCGGCCAGTCGGAGATGGCGGCGACCTTGTCGGAGGACATGCGGAATCCATCGGGGGAGAGAATGTAGCCGAGATACTCGCAGGACGTGACACTGAACTCGCACTTGGAAAGTTTGCAGAACAGGCCAGCCTGGCGGAGCCGTCGGAGAACCTCTTTGACGTGGGCGGAGTGAGAGGCGGGGTCATCGGAGTAAATGAGAATGTCGTCCAGATAGACCACGACGCAAACGTCCAGCATGTCGGCGAAGAGACTGTTGACGAACCGCTGAAAAGCGGACGGAGCGTTCATCAGTCCTTCGGGGACAACACGCCATTCGTAGGAACCATAGCGGGAGCGGAACGCGGTCTTCCACTCGTCTCCGTCCGCCACGCGGAGTAGATGATACGCATGGCGGAGGTCAAGCTTCGTATAAATACGGGCTTTTCCTGGCGCATCGAGGAGATCGGAGATGAGCGGAAGCGGATAGCGGTCGCGTTTCGTAATTTTGTTAAGTCCGCGATAGTCGACGCAAAGCCGGAGGGAACCGTCCTTCTTTTTGGCGAAAAGAATCGGAGCGCCGTGCGAAGATTTGGACGGATAGATGAAACCGGCTTTGAGGTTCTTGTCGATGAACTCTCGAAGTGCAGAGAGTTCTGCCGGAGAAAGGGAGTACAGATGACCGATCGGAGGAACTGCTCCGTCTTCCGTCTCGATGTGAAGATCGAATTCCCGATGAGGTGGCAACGAGTAAGCCTCTTCTTCGGAGAAGACGTCGGCGAACTCGTGGTATTCGGGCGGAAGAGCGGAGAGGACCTGGAGGCGGAGACGGAGGCGGAGCGAGCCTTGAGCTCTTCCGCTGTCGGTTCGGAATGAGTCCGGATCGTATACTGTACGGTTCCTTTCTGGCGTATGGCGGCAGAGTAACCGGCGGCATTGACAAGGGAGATGGAAATCGGAGAAGATGTCGAAGGGATGTCGGAGCCATCCGACGGAGGACCCGCGGAGGATGAGACCCCCGGGTCGGGGAGAGTCGAATCCGTGGCTAGGGGAGACGATGGTTGCGAGAGGTGCGGAGTGCCCAAAGTCGGCATCGGAGAGGCGGAAAAGCCATCCGCGTTCCGATTGACGGAGGAAGAAGGATCCAGGGCCGGGTCAGGCTCGAGAGCCGATTGTGTCGACACAGATATACCAGACGGAGTAGAGCGGAATGAGATACTGCCTTCCGACCAGTCAATCAACGGATTGAAGCGGTGGAGCCAGTTGTATCCAAGAACTAGATCGCTAGGCGGATCAAGACGGGTGACATAGAAGTCGAGGATTTGCACATCGCCGGAAGGGAAGATCAGCGGAAGACGGAGAGCTTCTGTGATTTCCGAGGAAGAGCCGTCGAGATATCGGAGCCTCACGGGCGGAATCGAATACGGGACAAAGTTGTACATTGCACAGATCGCACGAGATACAAAACAGTGTGAAGAACCCGAGTCGAGTAACGTTCGGAGGCGGAAGTTGAATTCCGACAGCATATTGGCGAACGGTGAGGAAGCCAATGTTGAATAAGCTTCCGCTCGAAGGTCGGCGGAGACGGAGCGGAGAGAGTCGGAAGCGGAAATAATACGAGAGGAAGAGGCGGCCAAGAGATCGAGAAAAAGTGCATGAGGGTTGGAAAGAGTGGACGCGTTGAGGTAGACCTCCGATCGAGCGCAGCAGGAGTCAACGCGGCCCCGAACCAGCGCGGAGGCTTCGGGACCGCTGTCTATTTTTTTGACCCGTCAGTAGCAGCGGTTGAGGTTTTGTCGGAGGCGGAGGCGGAGTCGGAGGAGACTTTACCCGCACGACCACGCGGCGCCGAACTGCCTCCTTTGCAGTCGGCTGCGCGGTGGCCTTTGCCGCCGCAACGCATGCACAAACCCTCTTTCTCCCGCCGTGCCCGCTCCTCCGGTTTGAGTTTTCCGTCCGCTCCTAACAAGTGCGCGTTGGGGTTGGGACGAGCGCCACCGCCGTTGTTTTGCTTGTTCTGCGGAGCGGAGGCTTTCGGAGCGGAGGGAGCGGAGGCGGGAGTCGACGATGAACCAGAAGTTCCGGGTTTAGACCCAGAACCCGAAGAATGCTTGCGATTCTTCTTCCCACCACCCTTCTGGTTCTGTCCGCCTCCGCCTCCGTGGTTAGCGGAAGACGGAGACGACTTCGGAGTGCCAGACTCTCCGGAACGAGCACGGGCTAGCGCTTGCTCGCGTTCGCGTTCGCCCTCGCGACGCCAATACCGGTTGTCAACACGAGTTGCCGCCTCGCGGACACCGGAAAGAGACTCCTCGTACTCGTAGCTGACCATGGCATCCTTGATCCGACGCGGAAGACCTTCGTAAAATTGGGAGCGGAGTGCGTTCTGATCCCAACGAATGATCGCGGCGAGACGATTGAAATCCAAGAGGTACTTGGAGATCTTGTCGGAGGGCTTCATGCGGAGGTCACGGAGTTGACCCTCCGCATCTCCGATCGGGTCGCGAGGTCCAAACGCCGCAATCAACTCATCGAGGAAGAGGTTGAGGTCCCCATCCCAGTACGGGACGGAACCCTCGTCGGAGTTGAAAAGTTGCGGAAGGAACCACTCGAACGCGTCGCCACGAAGGAAGGAGAGGACGTAGGTGATATGCTCGTGCGGAGTCGGAAAATCCTGCGGACGTTCCGCAAAATGAAGCGCGCACGAAGCCAAGAAGGTCTGAAGCTTGGACGGGTCGGATCCATCGAACGGATCAGGGTTGCGGAGGTTCGACCGTGTGGAACGCGGAGGCGGAGCGAACCTCGCATTGATCGTATTCCGATTCATCTCAAGTAGCACCCGATTGAGGTTGTTGATGCCATTGAGGAACCCCTGAGCCAGACGTTCCGGCGAAACCGGACTGTCGGGACGGTCCTCGCCTGGCGGATCCCCACCTGGAGGACCTCCGCCTGGCGGGCCACCTCCGCCACCACCACCTGGGGGGCCTCCGCCGGGGGAACCACCACCCGGGGAACCACCACCAAAAGGTGAACGTCCACCGCCTCCTCCGCCTCCGCCTCCGCCTGGGGTTCCAGGCGGAGAGCCACCACCGCCACCTCTGCCGGACGCACGGCTCTGGTGGGAGTGATGGGAACCAGCCTCAGAACGAGGAGCAGGTCCCGGAGTGGTTTGTCGCTCGGTCGGAGCGAATGCGGAAGAAGGTCGGGGATGAGATTGCGGAATCTCCGAACCATCGATGTAGCTGAGAGCCGGCTCGTCGTCGTCCTCGTCCTCGGGAGGGAGTTCCCGAAAACGCGGAGCTTGAGGAATAGGCGGAGCGGGCGGAAGACGACGCATTCTAATAGCCGGAGTACTAAGATAGCCACCTGTAACTTGGGGCAACTGATCAGAGCGGAGAGTGATGTTCGGAGCGCGGAGTAGCGGAGTGTAACCGCTCGGAATAGACGGAACAGTCGGACGACCGAGCGGAGAAGGACCGTGAAGCATAGAGGGATGAACCGTAGGAGCCGTAGGAGTGATACGAGGAATATGGGTCATGAGAGAGGAACGTCGACGATCTCCGACTCGGCGGAGCTGAAGACCATCGGAGACGTAGTTGAACGAGGAGGGAGGACTTGCTGGGCGAGGGAAACGTTCTTCTTGAGGAGAGCCTTGGCGGGAGCCAGAGCCCGGATAGGACGCTTCGTAAGGATGGCGGGACATGTCGAGGAGGGAAGAGGATTGTTGGAGTCAAGACAGGGAGTTTGATTATACTGTTAAGTGCCGTGCGGAGAGGGACGGAACAAGGCGGAGTAGACGGAGTGGGGACGGAGGACACACGAAGGATTCCACAACACTTGCGGGAAGTGAGTAGCTGTCTTAGACCAACGTTGTGCGTCGAAGAGAAGACGGAGACACGACGGAATGTCGGAGTCGAGGCGGAGACGGAGAGTAGGCAAAAAAACGTTTATAATCAAACTGCTGTACTCTACGTCCAGCAGTTGCTTATAACTACGGGGTACAAGCGGAGATAACTTTGCCAAACAATAAGGTGACAGTAAGTATCACCGCGTGTAGATGCGGAGGAGAACATGAGGCGTGCGAAACAATAAGCACAATAAGAGATGAGCATATGGGGATGGATAAACGGAGGGCATGGAGTAATAAGTGCGTACACGAGTCGAGACGGAGTACTCCGCCTGAGGCGGAGTAGGCGGAGTCGAGTCGCACGGAGACGGGAGTTGGCATGGATGTGACAGGTATACTTTAGCACCCGCCCTCCCGACAGTCACTCAGTCGGGTGCTGAGTGTACTGTAACTGAGCGGGACGTCGCGGGTAGTTGTGCGGGACGCCCGAGACGTTCCGAAACCGTGACGGATGCAATTCCGTGGCAAAATTAAACATACACTGTGTATCCGTTTCTAATCGTCGTACACATCTCCATCCATGATCGCATCCTCGTCGTCGTCGTCGCTGGCATGCCCAAACTCATCCACCAGCAATTCAACCTCTTCTCCCTCGTGGTAAACAGCATCCGTCCCGACCTCCGTTCCCTCCACGCCATCCGCATCTCCGCCTGGTAACGAAAACTCGTCTCCGAACTCCCTAGGTTGGCGCTGACCTCGTCTAAGTCGTGGAGCCGTTTGCGTTCTCTCAGCACGTTTGCCAAGGTTTCGATATACGTCGGCTTGCTTGACTGCGTATGCAATCAACCCCTCGGCCTGTTCAACCCCGATCATCCCAACCTCCACTCCCGCCGCGCGATTACTCCACTCTCGCTCTTCGTACGCCAACGAAATAGGGAGGCGTCGAAACTCCTCCTCCAATATGCGGACCTCTTCGCGCCACCTCCGAACCCTCGCATATGCTTTGCACCATTCTACGCTTATTGCTACATGAACGTGTTTAGTAAAACGGCGCGAAACAGCACGAAAGCACTTACATTCCAGCATCTCCGTGTCGGTCCCCGCCGAGCCAGTGATCCGCCAAATCCAAGATATTACGCGTCGGCCCTCTCCCGAAGCAGACGTCCCAGCAACAGGTCGACTCCCAAAGACGTCCCGTCGACCCTCCGTCACCACATCCGAATCGTCCATGCACCGTATTTGCTCCTTGAGCAAAACGGGCCATGCAACACACATTTCGTCTCCGCCCTCAATTGCCACCATGGCGCGACGCGCTGCCTGGTACTTGTCGGCATGCCGTAGGATCTTGTTTTCATTGCAAGAAACGAGGGCGCGAGAGCGCGTATTCGCGCCTTGATGACGCGAATGGTGGCGTTTGTAGGAGAGTAGGCGTTGCTTGACATGGAGCTGCATACGCAGTCCGGCTAAGGCAGAGCGGCATTGGGCGTCCCGAAGCTGCCGCTCGAGGTCAAGTAGCCCATCTCTGCATCCTCCGTTCGCCCGAATAACCTCCGGTAATGCAGAAGGCGGCAGTATTGGGACCAGCTCCGCCAAAGTATCTTGAGCGACGTTAAGGCTCTCGAGGTAGGTCAATGCGCTCGCACTGCGTAGAATTGACAATAAACACCTAGTGCAAATATTAAGCATATACGAAATATGCTTAATATTTGCAAAAGCATATGCTTAGTATTTGCTTAATATTTGCACCCTAAGTAAATACCAAGCATATTTGGTATATGCTTAATATTTGCTTTGTATATGCTCAATATCTGCACAAGGTGCATATTTTGAATATGCTTTGCATATGCTTAATATTTGCACAAAGTGTATATGTTGAATATGCACAAGGTGCATATTGTCAAGTATGCACCTTGTGCATATTTTAATTGATGTAAGAATCCATCATTGTCAATCAATGGGATTCTGATTTGGATTCCAGGCTACATGCAGCTCGGCCGTCCCTGCTTCCCCTGGGATCATCCAGGGGTCTATTCTGTAGCGCCAAACGAGGAGAGTAAGACGCAAGTTATCGCGTATTTGTAAGCGCAGCCGTTCCAGAGATATTCGCAAATTACTCTGGGCCTCATGCTTGCCACATGCCCTAAGTCAGGTACCACTGCACCTCTCAGCTTCATCCAGGGGTCGATCCTGTAGCGCGAAATGCAAAGGATAGGATACAGGTTATCGCGTAATTTAATATGCAGGCGTTGCAGAGATATTAACAGATTACTCTGCGCCTCATGGCTGCCACATGCCCCAGAGCAGTGAATACTGCGCCCCCCAGCTTCATCTAGAGGTTGTTTCTGTAGCCCAAAGGGAGCTGAATTTGATAAAAGGCACCGCATCCCTGCCCGACAAGCTGTTGGATAGATATGAATAAATTACTCCCTGCCCAATGGTGCAGACAGAGGTAATTAGCGCGGGTTGAATTTATTTCACAGTCATTTGGTGTAGTGGCTAAGTTCCCATGCCCGCAGTATCTTCTATGAGGTCCCTCGTTCAATTCTGCCTTTTGCCTCATTTGTTTCACAGTTCCTTTTATTTGAAACTCTCTTTTTCCCACTTGGCTCACCCTGCCGCGGGGGAACCAACTTTTTAACAGATCCTTTTTATTTTTATTGGCTCCAAAATTTCCCGTGGCTTGCAAATTGCTGGATGGTGTTCAAAAGCAACTTCCAGGGCTGTTACATGCCACGTCTCCCTCAGAGTTCAAGGTAATGAGCTCATTCAAATTCGCAATGTAGGCCTTTCCATTCCCGCACATTTTCTTCTTCCCGCTCAGATTTTTGTAAGGAACCCACATTTGCAATCTGTCACACAAACAAGTTTTTGGATGAGTTTTGGGCACATCCCCGGGGCTGGTATTTGCATCAGAAGGAAAAAAAGGAAGTAGGATTAACAACTAGGTAACTCCCTATGTACACACACTACCACTACAGTATTCACAATGACAATCACCTTGCTTTAGCAGGTCCCCCACGGTCAGAATTAGTAATCATCATCAGGTGACCGTGACCCTCTCTGTTATCTGGCTTATCTACAAGGTTCCCATGTAGTACCCCTATCTAGTAGCCTCTCTCTGGGCGCCCATTAACCTGATCTGCAACACAGCCACATGTTACATCATGTGTTCCCATGTAGTGCCCCTATCTGGTAGCCACCCGCTGGGCACCCATAAATCTTTTCTGCAAGCACAGCCACAGATTACATGCTCAGTTCCCACAAAAGCCCCTATCTGGCACCAGCCGCTGGCAACCCATTATTCTAATGAGCAAACACAGCCACCAATTAGGTACTCAGTTCACAGATGATGCTCCTATCTTGAAGCAAGTTGCGGCAACCCATTATCTTCCTGAGTAAGCACAGCCACAACTCCCATATAGCTGTCCACGGTGGCCATCATCATTTTTCATTCCTTTGGCACACAGGACACATATCTGACATAGATGTTTGATTCTCACATAGATACAAAATGTGATACTACTTATCCTATTTGGACCCCAAATCCGACAATTTTGGATGTTCTAATGCCCGAGAGGCCCAAAAAAATTATATAATCTTTTAGAAGACTGTTTTTACAGTCAGGTAAAGTGTAACTGATCTACTGTAGTGTCTAAATAGTAAATAATTGCAGGCACAGTATTGCATTTCTGGGTTGTCGCAGGCATCACAGCACTTTGTGAATTGATGCTAGCTCGCCTGTTCCAGACTATTCCGTAACCGTAGCCAGTGCCTTATAGCTGGATGTCTATTTATACTGTAGTATCAAGGGGGTTCCGATTTTTGGGACTCCGAGAAGGCCGGTTTTTTTTTTTTTTTTTTTTTTTTTTTAATTATTATTTCGGGCTGTTACACATTACGCAAACATAACCCCTTAATACTGCAGTACTCTAAGGTCTGGTTCCTACAGTATGAGGGTGAGTGTTTGGACAGCGATAGCACTAGCTCAGGATGAGGGACGGTGCCGACGGGGCTAGATGAAATTGAGGCAGATTAAGGTCTCAGTAAGTTGTGGGCATAAAAGTACTTGGTTGTATTTTTGAGCCGGAAAGCTGCTTAACATTCCTTGTTGAACCCATGCACATGCATGCAAGACCACCCGTGAATTATTCCCTACCCACCCCCTCTACATGTACAAGTAACTCGGCTTCCCGCGTCAACTTGAATGTGTCAAAGTTCCGGAACCTGATTTGGCCCGTCCCCCGAAGCTAGCTCCGTTAAGTTATTAGCCCAGACAAAATGCATCCTACGCGCTCCGACAATACATTGTCGCATCCCGCAGAACCTGTCCCGCGTCATCATAGAGTACTGCTGCACTTGAACGCGGCCCGGACATTGAAGACTCCAGCTGCGCTTTTATAAATTTATATGTTAGTCTGCTTGTCCCGGCTGGAGCCCGAGCCGATGATTGCCGCGGGCGACATACCTTGGGGACTGGACGCACATCCCACGCGCTCTCGAGAACGCATCCTGCGGCGCAGGTCAAAAAGTGTCGAGCATTGGATGCCACATACCTTCAAGATCCCCGCATGCATTGATATGCTGCGTCAGGAAGACACACACACACACTGCTGTCGCAGTCGCGGCTCAATCCTCCATGACATTCAGATTCTGGCCCCGGCGGTGAACAGAACAAAGGGTAGTCGTTGAATGGCGCCGTTTGAATAGACTGGAGTATGGAGTTGCCGGCCTGCAGCTGTTGCTTCTATCACTGAAGGTCGAGCCGACTACGCGGCAATGCACAAACAGCTCGATTTATTGAAACATGTGGTTTTTAACATGCACCTACCTATTATTCCCGAATTTATAGGATTTACAGTATGAACATATTTTATTCCTATGAAAATATTATGTAATAAATAAAACTAATCCATTCGCTGATAGGGAGGTGTAAATCTGTAGTGCCGCAGTCAAGCCAAGGAGGTCACTTGACCTCGGCTACGTACCTTGAGCTTGACAAAACCCCGCCATCTTGCATTCGAGTTCATCTCACTTATATGCATAGTTATGTGGCTGTGCTGATTACAAAGCATTGACCAGTCTGGATGTCCGCGCCGGTGCAGGGTGAGGACTCGGCTCCAACGGGGTCGGAATGCTTACCAACCTGCCGTGTCGGCCGCGCCGATAACTCTCGGCCGATGTGGCGTCATCACTCAGCAGCGGCAGTAATGACTAAGTGTGCCGGGCCGATACCGGAGTACACGGAGTAGTATCGGTATATATAGCTGCTCATGGTCTACATGTCCTCTTCGCCCGCGCGCCGAGCGCTAGTCGGTTTGGCGAGCATCCCTATTGCTAATCTGATTGGTACATCTATCGCGGACCATAAGACCACTTTATTAGCCATTTCTCACTTGTTTCTACTCTAGTTACACACGGGTTAAATCCATTGTATTTGCATTCAGATTGTGTGCCGCCTGCTTTTGTCAAACAGACTAGTCTATGTTATGGAAAGGCTTGTTAGAATATATTTGTACTACGCTCGGACGCGTGCCGCTGGAACCACCAAAAATACAGAAAATATTATATTGGAAAGTCAGCCACTAGCTGATAATGTATGTGGCTGTGCAGAAAAAAGTCAACAACCAACCCGAGTGTGTCTGGGTAGACCGCTATAAAAAGATGCGCTGTCAGAGCTAATGCCACCTGCTTACAAATCATGCCCAAATCAGGGGCCTCGCTCTCGGACGTCATAAGCACAAACTATGCTGTTTGTGAACATTCTCCTGCGCGGATCAGCCCGAAGCCTGGAAATGAGCAGCACATACCGCATACAAGGCAAGGCAAAATGATACTCAAATGGGAACGAGAGGGTCAGCTTCACGCCAAACACCGGAATAACTACGGACTGCGACATGAAGCTGCCGCGAGTTCGTCGAGTTTGCGGAACCGCGATCTAACCAGCCGGACTCGGACCGGGCGTGGCTGAGCTAGAAAAGGCAAAGGGATATTATGGGTCGTACCTTAGCCGATATCCGTTTAGCGTGTACTGGGCGGAATGCTGAGCTGGCGAAGCAGTGCAATGTCTTGTGAGGAGCGGAGTGACGCGGCAGTGCGTCTCTCTTGACCAGAACCTCCATCCGCACTCCCTGCGCCTCTTTCATCTCCTTCGCGATACTTCCCGACTCCCTCGGACAATCATTTCGCGACCCACCCACCCTCACCTTCTACATCACTATTCTGTTGGTGGACACCGGGGATTTTCACGGGGATGGAGAGGACTCCAAACCGTCCCAGTCTGCGGGTTTTAACCGGTGATCCTGCCCCGAGAGGGCCAACCACGAGTTCTTAGTCAGTAGTATTTTTCGGCATCTTGTAGTGGCACCGGTGTTGGGTTCACCCTCCAACGCCGGTGTCGCGCCCCAGGAGCTCGTCCTCCTCGCCCAAACAAAGCAAGTGCCGAATATACTGCTTTCATCTGGAGCGAGCGGGATCGGAGCGAAACGAACAAGAATACCCGCAGCCACGGGGAGGACCCAGAGGAAGCGTAAACCTCGTGCCGCCGTCCCGTCCAACGGCAGGGTATAAGTTAAGCACGGCGTCGGCGTCGGCGGCCGCCTGTTGTTGACTTGAGGAGAGAGCCAAAGACAAGCGCGGGAGGAAAGCCAACGCTGCTGCTGCGGTACTTGGGGCCGGGGACGGTGCCTGTGCGTGCACCAGCTGCGGGCGTCATCGCGCAACTCCGCTGTCGAGTACGGCGACAACGACGCCGACGCCGATATTGGGGATGAAGCGGGGTGGCACTACCCACTGGCGGACTACTACGCCGATGTCGGCCCGGATGACAGCGCCGACGGCGCATATGGGGGAATAGGACGACTCGCTGCCACTGCCCGACCCCGAGCGCGGAGAATACAAGCGCCGGCCATGGTACGAGTAGGCGGGGTTAGAGGTGGAGGCGGAAGATGCCGGACGGAAACGCGCGGAACCGGGGCGGGAAGGAGAGCAGGCTCGGCTCTCCGCCGCGGTCAGCATCGAGTTTGTCAATATCAGGTACAGCGCGTGCGCGTCGCGTCCCTCTAAACATTGTCAGCCAGGCGGCGCGCAGCAGAAAGGGAGTATTGGGGTCGCGAGAAATAAACGGAGAGGTGACTGGTTTACGTCAATGCAGCGCTAGCCGCCCGACGACGGAGGCGGAGAGTGAAAGCTGAAGCACGGACGGTGGAAAGGAACTAAATACGGATGAAGCCCGCGCCGATGACCGGCCCGGGAAAGGAATGCCAGATATTGCACAGCAAGCGTAAACGGCAATGACGTGATGCTCACCAAGCGATAATTGTGTGATTCCTCACCAAGCGAGCACAGCATCCCCGCGCCGAAGGAGGTTTGTAACTGGACTAGAGCTGTATATAAAGCCCCGTATAATTTGGGGTAAAACAGAGACTTAGCAAGTCTCTCCTGTGCAGGCTGACTAAACCGTCACTAAAGAACTAGATCTGATTTGACTAATCCCGTTATCTTATCTTATCTTCTTGAATAATTTGTCCAAATCTTGCCGCCTAAATAGTGTGGTGCAGAGTGGATTGAGGGCAAGGTCAAAGAGTATTGCCGGCAAGGTGTTTACCGATGTTAGGACTGCTTATTACTGTATTAAATAAGCAGTGTTCAGCTCAGTTTGCACCAGTGATGGACACAGCAGAAGATTTTCTAAGTGGCACAGCCACTTGATGACTAACCTGAGAATATTTTAGTTGTTTTCTGTTCTAATAGTTCTAGAAAAATTGTCAAAATTTTTTGAATATTTCAACGAGTAAGCATGTCTTCGCGAGTTGCGCGGATTTTTACACTCAGCCTCTACATCCCTCTATTATCTCAATGTGAATTTACCCTCATTGAACTTACTGATACACTGTTCAATAGCTGTGCAAGGCCATTGCTGGGGGCATTCTCTGCTGTCGGCGCCAGCCTTGCACCCCGGAGGCTTGCCATGCTCAATGGGGCAAGTTTCTTCCCGCTCAAAGCTGATGCAGCTGTTGGGCTTTGATATTTACTTTCCTCACTCTCCAAACAGAAAGAGTGGAAGAAACGAGACAGCTCGCTTCGAGGGCACCTCCCAGATCTCGTGTGTGGCATACATAACTTTGTAAGCAATACCTCGGTGGTTTTGTGTCGGCGTATGTCTAGAAAAAAATCTCAAAAATTTCCACAATAATCTTTCCACAATGCTAGACCACATGAGCCAGGCATAGCCACTGGTGTTCGGGAAAAGCAAGGTCTTAGCTAGCTCAGTGAGCTGGCATCTAGTTTGAAAAGATAATGGGTATTTTGGGGATGTTCTTTCAACAGGTGCTCTCCTTGTGGCAGCACATGTCTTTGGCTTGTAGAGAAAAAAAAATCTGCAGATTTATATCAGCTCTTCCTGAATGCAACAGGCCTGCAAAAATCTATTTCATGTTGAGCGCCTTTGGCTGATCCACAGATGGAAATTTGCTACTTGGTTGCTCTGGGGTATTTTTCTATTTTAGCAGAAATGAAATCCACTGAAAAAATCTAATTTCCTTTGAAAGAAAAAAAAAATGGAAGAAATACCCATTAAATAAAGACAGCCAAAATAACTCCTCCTTGCAGTGGCCCCTTGTTGGGGGTTGGGCGGTGCATGAAGCCACAAGATGGAGATCAAGAAGGGAAAAAAAAAGAACCACATGAGAATTGCACTGCTTCAACTCCACAGCTGAGTAATAACTGGATACATGATGATTCCCACTATATTAAACTACGGCAGACTTGTACATAGACCAATGGTCCGTGCGCTGAACAATATTAAAAGATGCATCCTGACTCATGTGAACCTCTATACATTTCCAAAAATGGACACTGTGAACATATGTGCATGACCAGCTGTGACCCAATATTAAGCAAACTTTTACCTGAGCCTTTTCAACCAATACCATTTACATTCAGACCACCTATTTGCATCCCATGTAATATGCCTGGATTGAAGGGTACTGGGTGGCCCGTCAACCGGGAACCCCCAGGGAAATTCCCGGGTGACCCAGACCTGCAGGCTGCGTGGGGTATAAGCCTGGGTACGGGTGCGGGTGGACCTTTTCCCACCGGCGGATCACCCATGGTAAACACTAGAAAAGTCAGAGAACTCCGCTCATTAAAGTAATGAATTATGGTCTGGGAAAACAGGCACCTTTTTGGGGCAAGAAATGAGACCAAAAGAGGGCCCATATTTGAACCCATAAAGCACAACAATAATGTGCTGAGATTTGGGCCTACTTCTGTGACATAAAAGGAAGAAATATGGGACCCATATGGTTTGTGAATAAGAGCGGAAAAATTGTAGCCACTATTCAAAGAAAATAATGGCCCCATATTTTGGGTGGCAGAGATAAATGAGGGCATTATTTCTCAAATACAGGCTCCTGTTTGAATGGCCTTATTGACCAAAAATATGCACCCAATATTTGCCCCGTTTTTTTTTTTTTGGATAGAAATAGGCGCAGATATTGGCACCTTATTATTATGCTTTATGGCCTCAAATTCGAGTCTGGGCCCATTTTTTTTGTCATGTTTATGTCATGGTTCAAGCCCAGACCAAACCCGGCCAACTTCCCATCATGATACCATCAGGAGGCGGATGCCGACCCCCGATACCTGATACAACCCGCAAGGGGTGCTCATGACGACCTGAAAGCCCGATCGGATGTACAGGGTTATCCCTATAGTACATACCGTATATAACCCTAGTACAACCTTGGGAGAGGCCTAACCTCTCCCTTGTCTATACACTACTTTGCCCTTACCGGGGTTAGCAACTGTTCTCGAAACCTGGTCTCACTCCCGGTTTCTCGACGGCATCCAGTCCTCCGCCGGCAAGCCTGACCTAGTCCTGACAGAAGGGAGAGGTTCCCCCAATACCATTTGTGAATGCCTGCCATGCTCAGTATCCACCTCACGATATTGACGGATGTGTTGCTGCTTGGCGTAGGAGCGATATTTGTACCCTTCCTATTCCTGCAAACTAGGGTGTACGAAACCACGATGTAAGCCTGGTGCCCATACTTACATCATACATCACATCACATGTTCTTTACGTTCTCTCTTTGTACCACCTCGTCGATATCAGAATACAGCAGGATTCCGTTGTATCGCTGCGTTCGCCTCAGTGTTTCCGGGCTGGACCGCCTGGTTTCCACACGACCGCAATCACCCCCGGGAACAACCAACACCCGGTCTGCCCTCACACCACTCTCCACCGGCCAACCCGGAGTCCACACACTACCCCGACTCCAAACCACCCCCGTAACCCAATTTGGGTTGTCCCAAATCCGAGATCCCGTCCCAGTGCTGCTCCTCAACCCTGTACTAGGGGAAACGATAACCCCAGCACTGCGTGCCGTAACAACCAGAACCGAGGGGCCCGGGTTGGCAACAACCGTCCGACCAGACCTTCTCCCTTTACTACAACTCCTATTCGGGTTGTGAAAGATTGAGGGGAAATGTTCCTGTTGGCCCCGTTCCCGATTGACATAGGCAGCCGTAACTGGCCCCTACCCCCTTGGGTAGATGAAGCTCCTTCCTCAGGCCCTGGTCAGGAAGCCCGAGACTGAGCCCCGGCTTGTTAACCAAACCCAAACATACATGAGTCGGGTGTATACCTGATCTGGATTATTGACTACCTCATATGGAAACAAAGAAAACTATATATATCACTGACCTGGACGGTGTTTTTTTCTACATCAAAATCTGGACAATCAGTAACTGCAAGGAAAAATCCTATCCAAGAAACACTGAACTTCTTTCTTGTGCATGGAGAAGAATTTCCGTTTAGTGGTGTGATGAAGGATCTTTGGTTGTTGAAGAGCAAGATCCGCATTTACTTGTCTGCAATTGAATGTGCATTTTTTTTCTTGAGCTTATTTCTACTCATATCTCAAATTTTCTCTATAATTCTCAAACTTTGCCAAGAATCGGGTTGCTAATACACTCTAATTTCCTTGCTTGCCTCAGCAAATTTTGAGCCATTTCTGCCTCACCACAGCTGTGGATTCTTTTTATTTCTGGTTTTTATTTGCCTAAATTTGACTTGCATTATTACAACCAATATTTTTTTCTGCTATGTGTACTGGCCCTGGGAGGTACAGAACAACAACATCGTCTTCCACTGATACAATACTCACAGTGGACATAAAGGACCGGAAACTGCAATTTTCTAGCATGGACATTGATGGTATCATGATGTAATAAGAGTGTTATGGTATAGATCCTGGAACTTTGAACCAAGCAACACATCACCTGTCTTATAATACCAGTTCCTTTTCTGAGTGACTCCAGTGAACTGCAGTTTGGACAACCGGCCTGGTGAGACCCCGTATATAATCATGAAAATTCTTATGTGTATATCTGGTTGACTGAAAGGCTCCATATCCCATACCTGACAGTGATTAAGAGGTGTATAGGAGCCATATTTTGATGGGTGGTCCATTGATACAGTGGGTGTGATATTTGCGGGATATTGTTGTAGTTATTCTGTATTATTCCATAGCTGAAAAGGATGCAATCATTAACATAACATCAATTCCAGGATTGATGGGATGATTCTGTCTCTAAGATGGTGTGCCTCTTGGTGCCATGTCTTCTCTGCGCAAGGGAGGACAGCAAACCAGAATCAGAGAAGTTGAGGAACTGTCACAAGCACAGGACCCTGAGGGGACTTTGGTATGTGCTATTGTGTTCTTGTGATTACAGCCAACACTCCTCTCAGAGCCGGCGTGCATGACATCTTCCATTTCTATCCAAGGAGTTGTTAGCTACAACTCATTTCCACCCAGGTTACGAGTAGAACAGTGGATTTATGATGGTACCGTAAAGAGTCCTTAGACTGCCTTGGGACAATTGGTCAGTCTCTAACAGTCTCTTCAAGGCTATCCATTATCTCAATTTTGCCACACACACACACACAAGTCGACCAAGGCGGAGAAAGTCACGGTGTATGATTGAACCGTTGAACACCTAGACAATCTGAGCAAGGTACCCCTCCCAAAGACACCTCTTAGTCTAGACTGAGGGAAGTAGGTAAAGTTCTTCCATCATGTGCTTCAGAGGAGTGTTGGCAGTGGCCGCAGGGGAGGGTGGACCTCCGGAGTCCAGAGCCACTCTCTTGGGTTTGTCATCGTGGGCTAGGGATGAGGGAGCAAGATTGGGAAAAGGCAAGGCAGGGCCAGAATTATATTCAGAGTTGCTGCACAGGCCGTAGGATGGAATCTTGACTGGTTAATTTTAAGGTAGCCGTCAAGTAAATCCGTCAAACCCTCGCTTACCGCGTGTTACTGTCCCAATTTGGAAGAATACCATCAATGCTAGCAATTTGGCTCCTCCCGCTGAACCACATATAGTTATGGACATTCGGGCACCTAGAGATGGTAGATAGAGGTCTTTGCCACGTCTGAGAATTTAATTGGCATTTTAAAGTACAATCTGGCTGACTAGATACAAGACTGCAGAGAGAGGTAGTGTATAAGAGGATATGCAGGTGCTACTGGATCCCAGCAGCTATTAGCTTGTCTATTAATGTGTCCGGCGGTAAGGTATGATGGCCGCGATACTTGGGGGCAGCCTACGTAGCCTGCGCGCCGGTTAAGCCCTTCATGTACACGTCCATGAAGTGCATTGCGCGGTTAGCAAACCTAAACCTGTCAGAGTAAGAACAGGCCCAAGGCAAGAAGAACTCACCGGCACATCGAGACGAGCGGAACAGCGTCGAGGGCCGCCAAGGTGTTACGCTCGAGCGCATCCTCACGAGATGACTTGGGGTTGGGCCGATAAAGCCGCTTTGCATAGCCCCAGCACTGCTCAATGAAGTTCAGCTCGCAATGAAATTTGGGAAGGAACAAAACATCGAAGCCGGCCGTTTTGCACTCCATCTCGAGCATGGACTGTACCTGCTTGAAATCGGGCTGATTGTACAAGATGCGTCGACAGCAGCAGTCGAGAGCAGGGGGAGGGCACTTAAATCCCTTGCACTGCGCGAGCTTTCCGTTGGTGCTGATGGCCGCGCTCTCGTAGAATCTCGACCATGCCCTTGAATTGGCCGGCGAGCGGGTGGGGGTCCGAGAAGTAGAGCTTCTGGGGCTGGCCATTAAAGACAGCGCCGGTCATCGGAATTTTCTTCTTCTGGAATTTGCCATCGCAGGTGTAGATCTGCGACCCGTCGGGGTTGCGATCATTCACCTCAACGAGGAACTTTGCGGATGGCCCCTTTGTCATTTTGGTGGCTGAGAGGGAGCCTTCGGGGCATTTTAAGTGGGTTGTCACATTATCGTAGATAAAGACGTGATGCTCGTGAGGATAGTCGCGCGTTGAAATTGACATGGTGTTGCAAGCCTAAAATAAATGTCAGCGGAGCAGCGCGCGCCAGGTGCAGAAATACCTGTGCAATGGTGAAATACCCGTCTTTGTTTTTACCCGGAAACATGACCACACGCGGTAGCCATCCATACTTGGCCAAAACATAGTCGGCAACCATGCAAGATGCACCGTCTCCTTTGGCGTAAGGTTTGACGGGCACATCCTTGTCGTACCAAGTCTTACGCCGCCGATCATGGGCATAGAAAATGCTTTTGTCGTGAAATCACGCAACAACCGGCTTCCCATCCGGCCGCGGCCCTTCCTTTGGAATGTTTTCGGCGGACCAAGCCTCCATCCGAGCCTGGAGCTTAGCCTAGCTTGGAAGGAACTTGTTTTGGCAGCAGCAGCTGCACTCAGGATTAATCCATTAATCAAGGGTAGTTACCCTGCGGCCTAATGCATTAAATAAGGGTAAATTACCGTGGGTCACAAAAGGTGGTTGTGGGAAGTAGCCCCTAGCTAGGCAGCTGAACTTAGGTGTTTATTAGTAGTTACTGTGGGGCATTTTATGATGACAGAAGCCTCTCCCCAGGGGTTTTTGTGGTGTGGCTTTCCAGTGGTGCACTCAGTTAAGCATGTTAATGACCCAATCACTCCCTATCACACTTTTTTTCTACGTACCTAAAACCATAATCCAAACCTCTAACCCTAACCTAACCAACCCTAACCTCATCCTAACCCTAACCAAACCTAATCCTGACCCTGACCTAACCCTAACCAAGCAAATAACCCAATATCAGGCCTTATCAGAGCTCCCATCATTATTTTGGACCATTTTTCCCAGGCAAAATTTTACATTCATTTTATTTGTACTTCCCACTTTCCTTATTAGACCATCTTCCAAATCTCAAAGACCACAATGGTACAGCTGTTTTTCACTCTAAACTAGTACTCAGAATGGCCCACAGGGTAAGTTACCCTTATTTAATGCATTAGGCTGCAGGGTAATTACCCATGATTAATGCATTAACCTGAGTGCATGAGGTGTTGGCAGTAGTCCACGATGTCGGCACGCTCATGGCCGTCGGAGTATTAGCCTTTTTTGGGCGCCATCCACCTAAAACACCTTGAAACACCGCTCCAAAATTAAATATGCGACGCACCATTAGCCCAGCGCCTTAAGATAGCGCTCAGCTGTGGAAAGCGAGACTTTGCGTATAATGCCATGCTTCTCCATGATGTCTGGTTGAAGCAAGAACTCGCGGAGCTTATACGCGGTGATATTCTTCCCGAGCTCCTGCAAGTAAAGATTAATTTTGACCTTCAACTCTTCGTCGACAAGCATGGATGTCTTCCAATATCCATACAGATTAATTGGGAGCACGGTCCGGTCTGCAATAAAGCCCGCGCACCAGAATGCGGATCTGCCACGAGAAGTAAACACCGGCACTCTGCGCCACAGCAGCCTGGAGCGACAACGCAACCCATCTTCCCTTTGTAAGCGAAGAATCTTGGGTGTAGAGATTGAGCATAATTTTCATCGACTCCAGTCAATGGCAGCGGAACGGGTCAAACACCGGGTCCGTGTGCCCCGCGCGCTTGCCGCCCTTCAGGCGCTACGGATAGAGGATCTCCTTGAGATTTCTGAGCGCTGCAATGGAGGCAGCGAGCGATGGCGCCTTGCATAGCTTGCCATTGGGGAGTGGGCATTCCGTGTCTGGAAGAGCATCCCGCCGTCAGCGTCATTAACACGTCGAAAGAATGGAACGCACGTGTCGGAACTTCCATGACCATGGCACTCTGCAGCGGCTGCGTCGGATCGTTCCTCGCCTGCGCTCTCGTCAGAATCTGTCGACATCATGGATATGTTGTCTGCATCTTCGACAGAAGCACGCTGGTTTTGCGCCGGCGGTGGGGGAGACAGCTGATAGGTGTACATTGCGCCAGAAGGGAATGTTTCCGGTGCGATACAGGGTCCATCATGGAAGAACCAGCCACTGTGCATCCGCGGATGTACAAGATCTGCTTCTGGCGGTGTTTCGAAGAAGACTGACGCGTTAGACACCGTGTTGTGAACGGGAACGAAGGAAGATGCGGGAATGCTATGCAGAGATTCCTCGGAGACGTATTAGGCCATGTATATGCGCAGAAATACCTACACACCGTCTCCGACTCTTCAGTCCTCCTCCGCTTCTTCTTTGGAAAAGGGATTCAATGATGCGTCTTGTGAGGTTGGTAATGCGTCTGAGTACGTTGCAGGATTGTTTGGGCATGTCTATGGACACGTTGTGCCACGGACGCGGCGTGCAGCAGACGGGGGAAGATGGCGCGAAGAAGTTGGGGCCAAATTTGCATCTGCTTCACAATGTATCACATTCCCACCAATCGGCTGGGCCAATATCATATGGACACTAATTTCTATCCTTGCTAGGCGACCGATTGTAAAAATCTCCGCCCCCAAATATTTGGGAGCATTTTTGACTGCTTTACTACCAAATTAGGATGGTCACACGTGGTGAGCAAGGGTTTGACGGACTTACTTGACAGCTACCTTGTATAGAGTTGTTTCTCCTATAAGGGCAATCCCAGAGGCCGGAGGACTAGCGGGGGAGGATCTGAAGGTCAATAAAACATAGCTATGGGTACTTCTTCCATCATCATGTCCCAATTACTCTTGGGGTAATCCAAGAATGACAGGGCCATGATAAAGACAAGGTCAGGAAATTATAAGACAAGGTCAGGAAAGGGCTCTATAAGTAACAATGTTGGATGTTGAAATGATATACTAATGGTTGCTAAAGTTGCTTAATATCAGGTCACAGTTGGTCATGCACATATGTTCACAGTGTCCATTTTTGGAAATGTATAGAGGTTCACATGAGTCAGGACGCATCTTTTAATATTGTTCAGCGCACGGACCATTGGTCTATGTACAAGTCTGCCGTAGTTTAATATAGTGGGAATCATCATGTATCCAGTTATTACTCAGCTGTGGAGTTGAAGCAGTGCAATTCTCATGTGGTTCTTTTTTTTTCCCTTCTTGATCTCCATCTTGTGGCTTCATGCACCGCCCAACCCCCAACAAGGGGCCACTGCAAGGAGGAGTTATTTTGGCTGTCTTTATTTAATGGGTATTTCTTCCATTTTTTTTTTTCTTTCAAAGGAAATTAGATTTTTTCAGTGGATTTCATTTCTGCTAAAATAGAAAAATACCCCAGAGCAACCAAGTAGCAAATTTCCATCTGTGGATCAGCCAAAGGCGCTCAACATGAAATAGATTTTTGCAGGCCTGTTGCATTCAGGAAGAGCTGATATAAATCTGCAGATTTTTTTTTCTCTACAAGCCAAAGACATGTGCTGCCACAAGGAGAGCACCTGTTGAAAGAACATCCCCAAAATACCCATTATCTTTTCAAATTGTCATTGTGAATACTGTAGTGGTAGTGTGTGTACATAGGGAGTTACCTAGTTGTTAATCCTACTTCCTTTTTTTCCTTCTGATGCAAATACCAGCCCCGGGGATGTGCCCAAAACTCATCCAAAAACTTGTTTGTGTGACAGATTGCAAATGTGGGTTCCTTACAAAAATCTGAGCGGGAAGAAGAAAATGTGCGGGAATGGAAAGGCCTACATTGCGAATTTGAATGAGCTCATTACCTTGAACTCTGAGGGAGACGTGGCATGTAACAGCCCTGGAAGTTGCTTTTGAACACCATCCAGCAATTTGCAAGCCACGGGAAATTTTGGAGCCAATAAAAATAAAAAGGATCTGTTAAAAAGTTGGTTCCCCCGCGGCAGGGTGAGCCAAGTGGGAAAAAGAGAGTTTCAAATAAAAGGAACTGTGAAACAAATGAGGCAAAAGGCAGAATTGAACGAGGGACCTCATAGAAGATACTGCGGGCATGGGAACTTAGCCACTACACCAAATGACTGTGAAATAAATTCAACCCGCGCTAATTACCTCTGTCTGCACCATTGGGCAGGGAGTAATTTATTCATATCTATCCAACAGCTTGTCGGGCAGGGATGCGGTGCCTTTTATCAAATTCAGCTCCCTTTGGGCTACAGAAACAACCTCTAGATGAAGCTGGGGGGCGCAGTATTCACTGCTCTGGGGCATGTGGCAGCCATGAGGCGCAGAGTAATCTGTTAATATCTCTGCAACGCCTGCATATTAAATTACGCGATAACCTGTATCCTATCCTTTGCATTTCGCGCTACAGGATCGACCCCTGGATGAAGCTGAGAGGTGCAGTGGTACCTGACTTAGGGCATGTGGCAAGCATGAGGCCCAGAGTAATTTGCGAATATCTCTGGAACGGCTGCGCTTACAAATACGCGATAACTTGCGTCTTACTCTCCTCGTTTGGCGCTACAGAATAGACCCCTGGATGATCCCAGGGGAAGCAGGGACGGCCGAGCTGCATGTAGCCTGGAATCCAAATCAGAATCCCATTGATTGACAATGATGGATTCTTACATCAATTAAAATATGCACAAGGTGCATACTTGACAATATGCACCTTGTGCATATTCAACATATACACTTTGTGCAAATATTAAGCATATGCAAAGCATATTCAAAATATGCACCTTGTGCAGATATTGAGCATATACAAAGCAAATATTAAGCATATACCAAATATGCTTGGTATTTACTTAGGGTGCAAATATTAAGCAAATACTAAGCATATGCTTTTGCAAATATTAAGCATATTTCGTATATGCTTAATATTTGCACTAGGTGTTTATTGTCAATTCTACGCAGTGTCGGCATGTAAGTTGCTTGAAGAGTACGAATGCGAGCAATCGACTTGTTGAGCGCGCGGCGGTTGCGGCGGAGATTGATTTTGACTGTGGTTGTTTTCGACTGTTTGAGGGTGGCCAGGGAGTGTACACGGCGCCTGTGGGATATGATCAACAACGAGCAGCTCGAAAACATCTCGTACGCACTGTTCGTCCTCAACATGGAGCAAGCTCTCCATAAACTCCGCCGGTCCAACTTCGTGAATAGGAACACGGCCAGCAGCAACTTTCCTCGCCTCCTCCTCCTCGAATTTATCGCGGACTTGACGTTCTGTTAATCCTTCGGTCGTCGATTGATACGGGTTTGGTTGTGTCGGGTCTGACTCGAAGGCTTCCACCATCTCAAGCCACCGAGGAACGTCGTCCCCCTGTTCGACCGAAAACTCTTTGAACGCAGCCTCCCTGCGTCTCAAGCTCGTATTTCGCCTTGTCTAGTCGACGGCGAAGGAGGGAAGCTAAATCAAGATTAGCATTGCGCTGTATAATTTGTGAGGAAAACAGACCGAGCTTGAGCATTTTCAACCAGTTCCAAAATCCCCAGTGGTCGTCGAGCTGGTCTGCCCGCGACCCCGGCCCACTGGCTCGCGTGCTAGCCGCCACCCCACCGACCATGCTCCACGGGCGCTCGACGCCCTCCCCATCTAACTGCCCGCCTCCAGGTAGGAGCCCGATAGCATACAAAAGCTGGCACAGAATGATATGCCCCTTGATGTGCATTTTTGGAATGACGAACCGAGCGATCTCGGCGATTTTGAGGACCGCCGCAAGTCAAATCGAGGGCGGAAGAGCCGCGAGGCGATCTCGGAGATTCTTGCTCCATTGGCAAGCAATGTCGTAGGAAACGACAAGCCATAGTAGTGCTATAAAATGTCGCATGAACGACATGAATATAAAGTCCATGTTTGCGTATCTGTGTGCATGGTGAGAAGGCGAAAAACATCAACAAAAGAGACCAACCTCTCCCCCTTCTGCAAATCTCCGACCGATGTCGGCAGGATGAATTCATGGCGGGCACAGACGCCAATCCCGACGCCGGTAACAGCGTAACCACGCGAGAACTTGTCGTTGGCATGGTCGATGGCGGCCAACCCGCTGCATGTGCTCATCTGAAAGTCGTCAGGATTTGTGCAGATGGGAAGCAAAAGACACCAACCTCTTTCTGGTCGCCAACGCTCGCGATGTAAGCCAGGTATGGTCCCGGGGCGATCATATACGCCCAGCCTGTCCCTAGCCCGGGATCGCGAGCCCAACTTGAAATAAGGCGCCGCTTGAGGCGGAAGCACGCGTCCATTGCAATGTACAGAGTATACAGACATCTGGATGAATATTAATTGAGAAGGAAAGGGGGCGCACAACAAACTTAATCGTACCTGTCCTCTGCCTTTACTTGAGCCCAATCTTCCGGTCTTCCGGGAGATTGACTCCAGGCCTCGGGCACGCCGGGCATCTCAATGCCAGTTCGCCCTCGGCCGTTCCCATCACGCCGAAGCGGTCGTGCCCCCGACCAGCTCGCTTCAGCATCATCAAGTGTCGGTATTGGCGCGACACGCGGAGGAAAACGCGGTAGCGATCGGGTGGTTTCAAACCAACACCATTTGTGAGCGACTCTAGTGATGCATAAAAGTCGTATGCGGTCGTTTTACCGCGGAGCGACAGGGTTTGGAAGAGATCGAGGCATGCAAAGGTGACACATTGTGCGGGGAGATTTGAGGGTGGCGGGGTAGAGACCGCATTTGAGAAGTTGAATGTGGCCAGCGTCGTTCGTGGAGTAGCAGCCACAAAAGTCAATGGCGGCACTATGAATACCATTACGGTCAAGGACGACGAAGTCGTCGCGAGCGCTGCGCGGACGCCCGCACTTGGACCCGTCGTAGTGTCCGACTTGGAGGCGAAGACCGAGGTCGCGAAGGGAAGTTCGCGCAAAGTAAGCACCATTCCATTTCTAATTGCTACTTCAGCGTTGATTCAGTGGGAAACTTGTCAGACTGACCTCTACCCAATGAAAGGCATTACCAGCATGCAGGTCGACACAGCAGATCTCGCAAGTCATGGGGCTTGTAAGACAATCCCGCACCCCTTAAGCCCACATATCCTTCCTAGTTAGAATGACTGACCCCCCTGGCTAGTCATTCTAACTAGAAAGGATCCTGCAAATTCCGGTATGCTGCAATATATGTTGCAACATATGCTGCAAGAAATGCTGCAAATGGGTGGTTTTGGACTTGTCTGAGGGCGGAGGCAGGGCTGCTGCTATAAATCTGCAATAAATTGATGTATTTGGGGGCAAGGCTCAATAAGGCAAGTTCTGCTGCTATAAATACACAATAAATAGAGCCAGCAAGGACTTGGGTGTACAAGGCCAGCTATCCTGCTATAAATCTGCAATAAATTGATGTGTTTGGGGACTTGGTTGTGTAAGGCAGGCTCTGCTGCAATAAATATGCAATAAATTCAGTCAGTGGGAGTCTTGTGCGTGTATGGCCGGGTGCCCTGCAATAAATGTGCAGTAAATTCAGATGCTCACTAACCTCACTCGGTGACGGCAGCTCCCCTGCAATAAATGTGCAGTAAATTCAGTCACTGGGGCACTTCGCTCGGAGACGGCAGCATTTCTGCAATAAATGTGCAGTAAATTTAGATGCTCAGTAACCTCGCTCGGTGACAGCAGCTTTTCTGCAATAAATGTGCAGTAAATTCAGTCACTGGGGCACTTCGCTTGGTGACGGCAGCATTTCTGCAATAAATGTGCAGTAAATTCAGATGCTCACTAACCTCACTCGGTGACGGCAGCTTTTCTGCAATAAATGTCCGATAAATTCAAGATGAAACAAATTGCATGATCCTGAAGGACTCCCCTGTCACATCACACAGTTTAGACTTTGGTTTCACTTGTCAGACCGGATAATTCTTCACTCTATGCGGAATCAGTTTTGGACTTGATTCTGTGAAAAAAAAATCAAGATCTTGTCCTCAAATCAAGGTAGCAGCTGGCTGCATCTGGAGGCATATCAGAGCAGGCATATACATAGGCATAGACATAAGCATAGACATAAGCATAATGGGGCTAAGAACGGAAACCACAGAAGATCAGTCACGGACACCGGGAGGCCCACCCCTCTTGCCCTTCACCACTGCACGTTTCGCAGTCTGAGCGTTTGCTGCTGCAGACTTGAATGCCGGCTTTGGCTTAACACGGCTCATCTGGGCTTGAAGCCGCTCCAACGGATCGTCATCAGCCCCAACCCGGCTCTTTTTCCTCCTCTTGCCCTCATCCCCATCCCGGTCTTCTCCACGCTTCCGCTTTTTTGAGCCATCCTTCTCCTTCCGCTTCTCCTTCTCCTTCTCCTTCTCCTTCTCCTGTTCCTTCCTCGCACGCTTCTTTGGATGCCCGTTCTCCCCATCTCTTGACCTGCGGGACGACGCAGACTCCTGCCCCCGGTTCCGCGCCTTTTGAGCTTGCACCAGCGCCCGACCCGTTTCCGCTTCCCTGATGTCGAGAGAGAGGTGTAGGAACCAGCACCATCGGAATCCTCCTTCTCCTCCTCCTCGTCATTGTCGTTGTCCTCCTCCTCTTCCTCCTCCTCCAAATCCGCAGACTTCGCCTTCTGCCGGCGACCACGTGGGTAGTTGTGCGTCTGGTTCTTGTCCGCCCGCGTCTTTCGTGCATTGCTGGTGTCCGCCAATCCCGCTTTGACCATCTCCGCATACCACTCGGCCTCTGCCTCAACCTCCTCCTCATCCGCCCTTGCCCAATGGCACGTCCCATCCGTCCAGGCCTTGTAAAGCAAGCGAATATGGTCGGCACGCGTAATGAGCGACATTCGACGGAGCGGAACGCTCTCGGGCCAGCCAGTCAGAACGACGTTGTGTTTCTTGACAATGGCGCTGATATAGTTGTTGTAGTTCATGTTCGCCTTGGTGTCGTTGATAATGAGTTCTGGTAGAACAAAGGTCAGCACCAGAAACAAAAACGTTGAGCCACGTACGGAGTCCTGTCTTGATGCTCTCAGAAAGCTTAGACCGCATCTGGTCCACGCTGAGCGCACCCAGCGTACCTGGTCAGAACGGTGAACAACCAGAAGAGCACCAACAAATCCAGAACATACCCGTTTGCTGCCCAGTAGACCAAAGCTCGAACAGCGCAGACACTTGCGCCGGATCCTTCTTGAAAACGTCGGAGAGAAAACGGAGAGCACCGCCCGATTCCATGGCCACGGGAGCCGACGTGTCGTTCAGGTGGCCGCGTGTAAAGAACGCAAAGCCACGTAGGTTTGAGCGTGCCTCAAGGAGTACCATCTGCAGAAAGTCTTGTCAGTTGATGCATTGTCAAAAATAACAAGACGTACCTCCTCCGCAAACTTCTTCAGTGTGTGGACAGCGTCGGTGGCCGCCGACTTGTTGTCTCCCCGCACACCCGTTCGCTTTAGGTCCCTCGCCCTCTCCGCCTCCTCCATCAAGTCGTCCAGCTGCGTGGGTGTAATATCGCGGAAAGTGCAGGCGGCCTTGGACTTGGGCTTGTTCTTGATCATCGTCTTAACTTGCTTCATCTTCAATTTCTTCCCAACCTCGCGGTCTACGTCAACGAGTTAGAAAACAGCAAGGCAGAGAGAATCCGTGAACGTACCCGCATTGAGCACCGCCATAACGTGCGTTATCTTCACGTTGTAGGAGTTAAGCCGCCGACTCGCGAGGACTCGCGAACCGTTCATGAACCGCCGTCGAACCTCGCCCGGCTTAACCTTGTGTTTCTGGGAAAGCTGCTTCATCTTCCCCTTCGCCTCCTGCCAAAACTCCCGGATGTCCTCCCCGAGAAGGACCAAGCTGCCCGTTTGCTTGCGCACTAGCCGGTCCGCGCGCCAATTCGGGCCCTTACTCCACTTCTGCTGCGTCCGTTTCAACAGAATGGACCGCGCTGGGTGTCGACTTGCATGTGTGCTCGTCGTGTAGTGTGTTGGTGGCGAATGCAGGTGCTCGCTGTCCTCTTCGTTGTCAACAGACGGCGGCGCAACGGGCAGGCCATTTGCATTGTTAGCCAACGATGGCGGTGGCGGCGGCGGGTCAAGCTGGTCGTCTCCGTTGGCGTCGGGAGATGCTCGATGAGCAAAATTGTTACGGCTGGTGGAGGGAGGAGGGGGTGGTGGCGGCAGAACGGTGCGTGTGTGGGCGGGTATTGCAGGCCCTAAAGAGCCCGCACGCGATGGCGACGCTGAAATAGGGGGCGACGGTGGTAAGGTGGGCCCCGTAGAGCCCGCCCGGGATGGCGAAGCTGACGCCGGGGGCGAGGGCAAAGCCGGCCTCGAAGATGAGCTCAAACTCAGAGCTTGGGTAGGTCCCGCCACCGGGCTGCGGCCGTGCAAGTTGGGTGAGAGCTCACTGCGCGACGCGACTGGCAAGTTGTCGTAGAGTGGGTTGTTGACAGTGTTGGCGTGGATGCTGTTTGCGGTTTTTGAGAGCGCAGAGGGAGCGGGCGACGCCGAACGCGTTGACGCGTCTATGTCAAGCATTTCGCCCAGCCGGCTTTTTCTAGTGGGCGCGGCCGACCGCGAATACCGGGTACAGAGGGTGCATTTGACGCAGCAGCAGGTACCCCGGACGTTTGGCCATGCAGCAATGGGGGGAGCCAGCGGGTTATGGCGACGCGCAAGGCTGGTTAGTGCCGCCGAGGCTTTTGGTGGTGAGACGCCCATGAACGCAGTGCCGAGGTTGACCGACGGAGCCGCTTGGGGATTTTGTAGGATGTTTGGCTGGACAGGCGGCGTCGCAGCAGGTTGGGTGGCAGAGTTGAAGGGAGGGGAGGAGGATGGCGAGGACATGTTCACGCTCTGGACACGTCAGAAACAGCGTCGAGTGAGGAGCATTTTGGTACGCACCAAAATTCAAATTCTAAGATCCAATGTAGAGCGGGCGGACGTGTTTTGCTGAGTGAGGGAGACTTGGTGCGGTGCGGAGCTTTGGGTCAATTAGCGCCCGTCTTGTAGTCGACTTGTGCAACGTACCGGGGTGAGCTCAACGCAAAAAGAGAGTGTGTCGGACAAGACGAAGTGGCAACCGCTGTGTTTCCGCGGGTGATGGAATGCAGTATTGCAAACAGAATTACCACAGGTGCGCAAGCATAAACAAGACGTATACCATACAAAGCAAAACAAGCCATATACTGTGTGCTAGATACACCGCCTACTCGTTCTACTGTAGTCCGGCTTTTTGGCGTATTGACGTTACCTCCTGCACAAGCACATCCCGCCCCATAACCTCCACACGACCACCCTCCAACTTCAGCCTGTTTAACGCGTCGTCCCTAGTGAAGATCCGCTGGTAAGTAGGCGGACACGTTGAACACGACTTACAAGGTGCCGTAGATAGAGCCAGTTGTTGTGTTAAGCGCAAACAGAGTCTCCCGTCGAGTTTTGGATGGTCGAGGAAGAACGGGAGCTGCAGGGTGTTGGGCGCCGATTGTGGCACCACCTGCCGCACGACGCTCGGTCAACCCGGCGCTGATTGAGTCGGCGACGGTTGCATCCTCGGCGATGGGGGACATGAACGATTGAGGCGACGCCGAGGTTTGCGGAGCCGGAGACTTCGAAGAAGGGAGAGGAGCGGGGCGTGAAATGGCAGCCGAGATTGAACGTCCCCGCTGCGGCTTTTGAGTTCGGTAAATGCACCATGTAGCGGGCACCGGCGGGTGGGGGAGCGGTGGCGACTGCACGGCGGTTTTGGTGAGGTTTGGCGGAGGAAGATGAGTTGCGGGGATTTTTGGTGGGGGACGCCGGGGTGCATGAGTTGCTGTCAGCAGGGGGAGTAATGGCGTTCTTAGGGATCTTGGGGAGGGCCACATGGCAACCGGCGTTGTCCTGGTGGTCCAGCACGCAGTGCAGCTCCCAGAAGCGCAAGGACGCCTCCCAGGTGGCATGGGCAACCAAATCGCCGTGAACAAGGACAGAGGCTGCCAAGCTCCTTGAAAGCCCGTGAGTTGGAGAAATTAAGAGACACTGCAACGCACTGAAGGGTAAAAACCCCGACATTTGGAGCCGTCCAGTAGAGGCGGCCCTCGGCTGCATCGTGAATGGGAACACTCTCAAAGTTTGGACTTGGGTAGAACGGCGGCGAGCAGCGGTCAAGCATCGGCACGGAGGTCAAGCAGGGAATAAGGACGAGAGGATGCAGAGATGGTGGTGGTCAAGTCAAAGTTCCAGACTTGTCGATTGATTCGATTACCAGCCCCAGAGTCCAGCCAACGCGTCTATTACAAGCAGAACTCGAGATAGTAGGTCCTGTATATGCGACGGGCAAGAAATATGAGGTGGCGGTCCCAAACAGCGCGTTCGCGTTCCCTCTATGTAGACCTCTCCGAGATTCCACATCTTTGGCCATTCCTCTGCTAACAGTTCCCGTAGCTCCTCCCTGAGTTGATCGTTCAACTTCTTGTTGCCGTCGCTTGCCTGCATTGAGCGCAAGTGAGCTTCATACGCACGCTCGCGTTTCCACAGGTGGGCATCCACCGCTGCGGCTAGATCGGTGTTGTTCCAGTCCGAGTTGGAGTTGCTGTCCTCGGCCAGCGCGATTGTGTTTAGATTGAATGGCGGGCTTTCGAGCCAGAGTGTAAAGTACGTGTCCACATAGAAGTTGGGGTCGATGGCTTCCTTGAAGCTGGGATAGTTTGTGTGAATGCCGTCTTGGGAGACCTGGTGCACGACCTTAGGGATTGTGAGCCGGGATATGTGGGGCTTGCGCTTGTGCGAGGTGTGTATACGGTCGGCCCGAGACTCTGCGCGAACAAGACGACCGCTATACACCATTGTTAGTAGAGGACAGAAATAACGGACTTTTGCCGGACGCACTGCTTGCTCTGCTCGTATTTAAGCCGACTTTCTTGTTGTGCAAGCTTCCTAGCCTCCTCAGTGAGATGTTTTTTGCGACGCCCCATGAGATGGAGGAGGTTTGGGTCAAGACGCAGTAGTGACCACTGGTCGTTTTGCCAAAGTTGCGCAGCTCTGCGCACAACTAACAAAGAAATTAAAGCTGTCCAGTTCATATGCGGGGCCTCTCTAGATAGTAACAAAGCAATTTTTGGCCTGAACGAATGAGTTATGGGCAATATCGACCACTAATAAGACGATCCGAGATTTATCACTGCGAGACCAAACACTCGGTCGGTTCGTCAAGTCCACGGCGATTCAGTTTGCTCGCAATCTTAAGACCAAAAAGGTAGAACCAAAGCAAGTATTCAAGTCTATCTAAAGAACTTCGTACATAGCTATACCATCGGGCCAACGAGTCTCCTGCTTAGCCGCGTATTCCGCCTTCTCTGCGTCCGTTGCGTTTTGCTCAAAGTCGTCGTTTGTGCGGAACCCGTTCGCCACCCAACGGAACAACCCTCCCGCACAATACTGGATGAAGGAGCTGCGTGTTTCGCCTGGACGAATGGGCGCGTTTGAGTGGTGTATGGCGGCGGAGGGGATTAGAATGGTGGAACCGGGAGGAAAACGTATGACGAGTCCCATCTCCCAAAGGATGAGGAACCCGCCGTAGTCGGGGTCGTAGTCGCCGAGTGCAGTGATGGCACACCAGCCCCAGGCGAGGTTGGCGAAGTCGACATGGGTGCGGGACACGGCCGACTTGAAGTTGATCGTGCACGCAGCAAAGACGCTGCGCGGAAACGGCCAGCCGGCTTTGAGCGCCGGCTTCCAGTTCCAAAGGGCGGCCCGGGTCATGAGATAGTAGCCAAAGAGCGTCGGGGCCCAAAGAGCCATTAGAACTGCGTGTAGTTAGCAAAAGCGTGAACCAAGCCCCGAATTGAGACGTACTTGTAGCAAACCCGGCGACGCGGATAAAGAACTTCGTCTTGAAGGAGCTCTTTCATGACCTTGCCGTTGTTAACCGATTGCTGGAGAACGCCAGGTTCCTGGAATCGCGTGAGCTGGGGAATGGAAAGAATGTTGACTGAAGCGTACCGTCTGACCGCCGCCATGAGATACACCGCACGCAACGGCAGCGAATGGGGTACCCGCGCGACGATGGGCACGGTCCTTGCTGCTAACCTTGAGCTTGGGGTGTGCCTGGTCGATCTTGACGTCGGCGTTAGCCACAACCTTAGGCCAGGAGGGGTCCCGCGGTTGGCCGCCGAGCAGGGCGTAGTTGCGGCGTTCGTCGTCGATGAGCGGGATAGTCGTTCTGGCTATCTTCAGCTTCGGGAAGGAAGAGGGAGACAAAAACTTACATGCCGTCCCAAAAGACATCCTTGAAGTTCTCGCAGCCCCATTCACGCTTCATCTCGCGCGTGAGCGTCGTGTTTGCCACCATCCCGTACGCAGGCTTCTCGCCTTCCTCCGCCTGCCCCGAACGCGTACGGCCAGCCCACGGGCCTCCCTCCGCCAGCGGAAAGCTCTGCGGCGCGTTGCGGTCACCAATCCACGCCGGCCTCGAATGCGGCAAGTCAGCCGCTTGGGCTTTGACCGATATGGCGTGGGGTACGCTCTCGTCGCGCCGTTTCTGGAGAACGGACTTGATGCCGGCGACGTTGGCAGCAAGCGAGGCGTCCTTCATGCGCTTGTTTGCGCGTCTGCGGTTGTGGCGGCTGCTGGAGGACTTGGTCGCCTGGGAGCCGGCGGATGTGGAGGGGCTGGAGGAGAGAGTCCCGTGGCAAAACTCGAGGTTGTCGGTGAACCGGCTGTCGTCGATTGCGAGGGAGAAGGCGACGTTGGGGTCAACAATGACCTCCCCCGGTTCATGTGCATCCTGGTGGAGGGACGTCGCGGGTGGTTTGAGACGAAGGGAGTGGCGAGTGGAGGGTGGGATGCTCGTTGCAGCAGCGAGGTCGAAGGCGCGGAATGACTTGCCCGAGCGCAAGCCACAAAAGCCTAGTGCATTTAGTGTGTTAGTGGGTATTGACGGAGGGAATGAGGGAGGGGCGGGGAGCACAGCCGACGCGATCCAGGGGCGATTCGCAGGAAGGTGGCTTGTTTGGAGAGGGAAGAGCGAGTAGGGCGATAGACGTACCAAGCTCTGGTAAATCCGGGAGCTCCCGCAGCTTGAGCTTCATCTGGCTGCCTGCAACGTCGACGAGGTTGTTGGGGATGAGGTGGCTGGGGAGAAAAAACAGACGAGCCATGGCGGCCTGGGCTTGCATTCACCTTGCAAGTCCTTGATGTCTACCGGACCGCACACGCGCGCTGCCCTCAGTTGACGATATACGCGTTCACAAGAACGTTATCCGACCTCCACAAGGTACGTGGATTGTATTGTTACTCTCAAACAACGCTAACATTGTTTAGAAACCGCATCGGCCATACCTGTTTCAACAATTCTCTATCGCGTACGACCTCTACCTCGACCTCCGCCGGCGTTGCGAACGCCTCGTCCTCCAGATGCTCGGTCGCAACAACTCCACGTGGCGCATCGCAAACGTCTGCCCCGCATGCACGTACAAGCTCAAGCATGAGCCGTCGCTCAAGTTCAGCATGTTTGTTGCCATGGACGGCAACGACTCGCTGAAACGGGTCCTCCGCAAGGAGGCTGTGGATGTCGACCATACGGTTTGGGCGGCGACGGAGCGAGACGACGATCGCGACGCCAGTGATGGGTACTACGCGTCGCGCGACAAAGTGGATGGGTTTGGGAAGGAGAAAGCCGGTACCCTTCTGCCCACCGACAATGTGCGTATTCTAATCGTTTTCTTCGTCTGCATTCTAATCGCTTCTTCTAGGTTGAGGACAACCCATGCGCGACACGCTGGAAGAACATGATCAACGACACGACAGCCAAGTCGCGGTCGTTGTTTGACGAGACGGGGCTCTTTCTTTCTACGTGCCGGCATTCCTTCGTCATTGTCGCGGTAGATATGGTCCGCAGTGGCGAGTTGTAAGACGTTTGTACATTTGATTACTCGTTATAACATGCATTCAAGATCCAAATATGCCCTCGCCGTTGTCGACATTATTCTCGAGTGCCTCGATGACGACGTTGGCCTTGGGTACGACATTGGGTGTCATTTCAAGACGACGCTCGCCAACAGCAAGCTCGGCCCCCTCGCATTTGCAAAACGACTCCGCTGTCTTGTTGGTTCATTCCACGGACATGCACATAACCGGCTCTGCCAGCTCTCGTATCTGGCCACGTACATCGAGGGCCTCGGACGCGAGGACCTCGAAACGCTGGAGCGCTTCTTCTCCCGTTCCAACGCCCTTGCTCGGTCGTGCCGCAACGCAAGCCGGTTTCACCGCCAGCAAGAGATTACGACCTACCTCAAATACACCGACGTCTTTGAAACGTACCCCAATCTGAGTGAGCTTCTCCTCTTTTTATTACCCACATAACCAACCCACTTCTAGGCCAAGTCATATGCACTCGCTACAAGTCCGCTCTCAAGCTTCTTGCTGACGAGCCGGCTGTCCAACAACTCATGCGGGACGAGGGCATTGTGGCCCAGGATTTTGATGATGCTCTGCGTGAGGAGCGGGAGCATCTTCTGGCCCTAAAAACCTCCTCGACAAAACCGGTAGAGACCTTGGAGATTTCATATGTCAAGAGCTTGCAAAAACTGCAGGCTTCCAGGTATGTTTACGCTGTTACATATCCTTTCGATAATGCTCATGCGTACAAGTGAACTGGTCGCAGAGCGCCGTTCAGCGGCACGCCGGTCGCGGGGCGACGACGCTCCTTTTGTCTCTGGCCGCACCAAAGCCGAAATCGACCTACGGCATGCCCAGGAGCGGCTTGACCGGGACGCAAAGGTTGTCGAGTCCTTGGAGGTGTCGCTCGACATTGTTAACCGGTGGCAAACCAACTGGCCGCAGTACAAAAAGGCAGAACATGATGCCCTACTACTGCGTTACCAACAATCTCTGGATCGGCTAGAGCTGCTGCTTGTCCAGCGGTTCCTCGAGTTTACACGTATGAACCAGTCTGGAACTGGTGTGTACTTTTTTTTTCCCGTGGCGGACCACTCACCAACAGTCATCAGGATACCAACTCCGTCAGCATCTCGGCAAGGCCATGCAAGTGCGATCAAAAACTATACGCGCTGCCTTGGCAGTATACAATGAACTTGCTGTTCTCCTCGACCGTCCTCCACTCGAATGGGATGAGATCGTCAACATCACATTCCTCTCCGATTTCGATCTCCTTCGGGACAGCACCAGTAACATCCACAACCGTCGATGGGCACGTCCCGCTTTCCGTGACCTCATGCACCGCTACTTCCGCATCGTTCGTGCCCGGGAGGAGATTGTGCGGCTGAATGTGGAGATTCCGCGGGTCCTAACCTGGATGCGGGATGACTCTGACTTTCTCCGACAGATGGAGCAGAGCTTACGGAGAGTTGAGGGAAAGTCCCCGGCCCAGATCGAGGGTGATCTGCTGCTTGCTGTTCAGCTTCAGGACTACGCTCAGCAGAAACACCGGTTTGATGATGTTCATCGCCGACGATTCCACGATCTGTCCAAACTGCCTGGATTCACGGGGAGCCTGGAACTTGGTGTTGCAGTACGTCACCCATCAGCTGATCTGGAGAATGATGTGGAGGAGGAGATTGGAGAGGCACCTAGTGGACCATCGGCGGCAGAAGAGTATGAGGAGAGTGTGCCATCAGCCTCTGATGATGATGGGGATGATGCTTATGAAGAGAGGGTTGCAGACTTGGTTTATCAGGTTGGGCAGGTTGGCATTGATGAATCTGATGAGGAGTAGAACCATCAAATTTATGGCACATTTATTGCAGGGCACCCGGCCATACACGCACAAGACTCCCACTGACTGAATTTATTGCATATTTATTGCAGCAGAGCCTGCCTTACACAACCAAGTCCCCAAACACATCAATTTATTGCAGATTTATAGCAGGATAGCTGGCCTTGTACACCCAAGTCCTTGCTGGCTCTATTTATTGTGTATTTATAGCAGCAGAACTTGCCTTATTGAGCCTTGCCCCCAAATACATCAATTTATTGCAGATTTATAGCAGCAGCCCTGCCTCCGCCCTCAGACAAGTCCAAAACCACCCATTTGCAGCATTTCTTGCAGCATATGTTGCAACATATATTGCAGCATACCGGAATTTGCAGGATCCTTTCTAGTTAGAATGACTAGCCAGGGGGGTCAGTCATTCTAACTAGGAAGGATATGTGGGCTTAAGGGGTGCAATCCCGGCACCGAGCGATTGCTGGACGAGTGCGGCATATAGAGCATGTATCATCCGCAGGGCCGCGTCCGTCGCGCCAGAGAAGTGCGGCAAGGAAGCAATCTCGTTGGGGCATCCAGGCATTCATGGCAGGGTCCTATGGCACGAGAGGGAAAAAAAAACAATCAGCAACGAAGAAAGAACACGATGGAAACAATGGAATACACACTGAGCACGTTGGTGTCGCCGTATCCGTGTCAGCCTCGTCCAGAGGTGTCTCATCGTCAAGCTGGGTCATCTCATAGCGCTGCTCGTCGTCGACGACCATGAGGGGAGGTTGTTGGTGCGGGTCACGTCGGCGCGCATCGGCTCGTAGCCGTTTCACCGGAGACGGAGGTGCTACCTCGACTGGAGTAGAGTAGATTCGCCGGTTGTCGGCGGAGACCCTGTCCACATAAGTGACGACAGGTGCATCGGCGCTGGCGGAGACATAGTCGCGTAGGTTAAAAGAGTGTTGGTGCAGCGAGGCAGTGGTTGGTGTCGCATCAGGTCTTTTGCGCTTGTGCGAAGTGGAAGGGACGGGGTTGCGGGAGGTGGAAGGGACGGGGTTGGAGGACGCGGCCATGAGCGAGTCGGTTAGGGTCAAAGACAGAAACAAGCAGGTCTTGTATTTCGAGTCAGACTCGGATGGATGTATACAAAGCTCAGTTTGACGGATTCTCCTTCTCAATCAACGCGCAGAGGTTGCGTACAAGGCGCTCGTCGGCCGCCTTCCTGAATGCGCGCTCCTCCTTGTGGAACTCCTCGTCATTCACGAAAAACCACTCCATATATTCGCGCTCGTCCTTCTGGCGCTTCAGATACTCGTCAATAGTGATGCCTTCAGCAGCGGCAGCCTCTGTTTGTTGTTATTGGTTTGCTGAGGTTGAAGGCAAGGAATAGAAATGCACCAGTGGCTCGCTGTTCCTTCAATTTCCGTACGTCGTACTGAACCTGGTAATAGTACCAGATGAACGACCAGCGGTCGATATGGGCTGGAAGGGCAACCGTGCGGGGATCTCAAACAAAGGTCAGTTCACAACAGCACATTCTGGGGCTACACTTGCTCATAGTACGAAGAGTGGTTGTTAAGGTGGAAGGATACGGTTGCAGAGGCAGCTGCTTGCCATTTAAGCTCGACTGTGCAGGAGCACGAGTAGACTCATAAATATAGCGGAACCTATCGTTTGTGCAGACGCATGATGGTACATTTCATTGTGACAGAACTAACCCGAAACACGCTTGACAAAGCTCAGCCGCCGCATATCTCTCCGCCTCGCGCGCGAATGGACGGCACGAACCAATCAGCATACACATACACGCATCGTTCTGCAGCATCGTGGTCGCCCTCGCCAGACAGAACAAGAAGGCCTCGACGAAACCGACCTGGACCTCGCGGCAGATGTCCATGTACTCGCAGTGATACATAAGGATGTTCCGGAGGGAGGAGTCGCTGGCACGAATGAAATCGTTATGGCAGACGACGCGACGAAGCAGCTCAATCGGCCTGCGCAGTTCGTTTATGCCCTTCAGCTCCTCGACGCAAGCGAAAATACGCTGCTTGAGGGCCACCATATCAAGGATGTGGTTCCTCAGCTGACGCGGAATATCTGCGAATCGAATCCGTGAGCATCTGTGGTCGCGTCGCGAGATCAACATACCGCCGCCGGACTGAAGACGTTGAACCCACAGATCGTTGAAATCGTCAACAATCGCGTCGGCATAGTGCCTCAAGACTAAAGCACACGCATCCTCTGAGGGGAAGAGGTCAACGCAAGGAAGGAAGGCGACCAGGTGTTCGATTGGGGGGACGGGACCATTCAAGACGCATGTTTTTGGAAGGGCGTGGTTGAGTAGGCCCATCTGGCGAATCCAGTCGTTTGCTTCGATGGCTTCGGCTTGGGCGTGCACCTTTTTCTCGTCGTGCAACCACTTCGTAAAGATCTCGAGGACAGTGTGGTTGCGACTGAGTTCCTCGATCTTGAGCTCGAACGAGAGACAGCGCAAGGCGGAGACGAGATGAGCGCTCTCATGCTCCGCTTCGGCGGCAGCAGATTGCACTCCTTGAGCGGCGAGGGCTGCCTCAGCGCTAGACGCTTGCTCTTGCTGCTCTTGCAGCCAGAGAACTAGATAGGCGTATTGTTTAGCGAGCTTGACTGCCCGGAAATTCGACTCTGAGAGAATTTTGATCTCTTCGGCAGTCCGATGAACGACTCGGGCCAATTTCCTGGCCGAGAGTGCCAGGTTGTCGAGTTTGCGACACTCGTCGTCGAGCCATTGCGGGAAATCTATGTAAAGTGAGTAAGAGTACAATGTACTTTGCGACGGCAGATGTAGCTTACCACGCCGAATAAGACCATGGACAAACTCGAGGATAGGTCGGTTAAGCATGAGGGAGCTGTGTGCGAGCTGCAGGCTGTAGATGTGCCGGTGTATAACGGCTTGGGCTACGGCCGAACCAAGGTTGTGTACCTCGGAGATGGAGACTGAGCGGAGGCCCGCAATGTCTTGGATGAGGGCCGACAGGTCGTGAGCAGACATGGCGATTATGAGGGTAAGCGGAGAGACAAGAAAAGCCAATATGGCGTTTTTGATTGAGCGGCGGAAGAGTGCATTAAAACCTGCAGTAGTCTACTGTACAGTCTCGGGGTGCATAAAGCTCATATTTGCGACACGCAGCAGTGTTCGCGCCGTCCATCCAAGGTGGAGGACCACCATAGATCGAACAAAGGCGTCACCTTGTTTAGCATCACGCAAGCGGAGGAGCTCGTCTAGTACGCGACGAATTCCCCGCATCTCGGCCGTGAGCCGGACAACAGTAATCTCGCGACTGCTATGCCTGAAATCCCGCGCGCCTTTGTTCGTCTTGCTTCCGTTCCTGCGCCAGAAGACGAGCATGGACAATCTTCTCGAGTTCATCCACGGACGAGAACGGACGTATAAGTGCGCGATCAAAGTAGCTGGATGCATAGGGCGGGGCCGTATCGTATGGAAAGATCCCTGCGAGCGTGGGCTGGCAGCCTCGACGAAATGCGGCATCGCTGGGATCGGGGAGAGCGAAGCGGGAGAGGCGAATGATATCGGCGGTGATGGGAGGATCTGGTAGAGGAATGGGGAGCTCGGGGAAAGGAGAATGCTGGGAAGGCGCCTTCGCGGGCGTGGTGGTGACAGCTGGCTGCGTCCCTGCGCAACTTCGCAGGCGGGGCCTGGGGCTTTATGATGGAATTGGTGTAGGGAGTTTCGTGTCTCGGTGACTTTGTCTTCGAGTCTGGTTGCTGGTTAACAAGATTCGGCACGCCGAGGTTTGCCAGTTGTCGTTTTTTGGCACGATATGCAGCCCGTGTTGCCTTGCCTCTGTGCAAGGTTGGAGATCACGAATATTGCATTTAATGGCTAACTCACTTGGCGCTTTCCTCGTATTTTCTGCTCCAGTCAAGTTTTTTACCCTCGCGTACGTCCAGGCCTTGGTGGATTGCGAGTCGGCCCATGTTGCTAGCGGTGGTCGTGGATCAAGAGTTCCTGCTGCCAATGCGGAGTTTAAGCTCCCGAACCGCACCTTGAACCGAGCAGGATCTGGTGAGTTATCCGGGAATCCCGGACTTGTTGGGATTTACTGCGCCACGATTCGGATCGCTAAAGACAAAGAGTCTCGATTATGCCTTGATACAAAGACGTATCGAGTGCCGAGCGTCGAGCGCCGAGATCTGGGAGCCCAATAGGCAAATAATTATAGGAATGCGCGCAGTTCTGCTTGGTCGATTATCAAAAGTAAAGGCGGGTTGGAATGCGGGTGTTGCGCAGGCTAGAATTCTTCTACAAGAGACAAGTTAATAGCGAATAGGCCACATGAGCGTGAAAGAGTATCAACCTAGTCGGAAAGCCCTTTGAACACCTTTCTAGATATGCGGAAGAGCCAGATTCGGAGACAAAGATTGTTCGACCTCGAAATGATTTTAGTTGTTCCAGCGTCGAAATTGGAAGCAATGGGGGGAGATTGCAACTGTATACAGAGCTAGGTGGATCGGCATTTCGTTTCCCAGAGTTGGCAATTTTCGAACAGCCAAGAACGCCATTCTTGTTATGAGAACCAGTCGGGGCCGTAGTCGATGTAAGTTCAATCCGGTGCTCGACTGCAATATGTTCTAACGTATCTGGCAGACGGGGCAGTTTATCCCCTCAGTGAAACGGCTCGAAGTTCAATTCCAAGCCCGAAAATCTTCCCCGCGCGAGTCCTATAGATGGAGAAGTCGAGCTAAGCGGTCTATGACAGGCGAGACAGGACTGGTGTATATTGGTGGAAGGCGATATTCGTGTGTTGGAAATTGCTTAGGGTATCCCGGAATGGCCATTGAGATGTGCGGACATGCGAATGGCAGCTTCTGAGCCAGGAAGAGCTGCACTTGTGAATATTTTGGTGAGTCGGGAATGTTCGGGATCCGAGGCGTATTTCGACGTTCATTGTTCGGGCCATCGTGGACGTTCGGAAGGCCATAACTCCCATCGTGGACGTGGCCTCTCCACCGCGATGCACAGTCCCCAGTCTACACCCTCCTGCTCCCGCACTCCTTCCCCGCCCGGCAACGAGGTGGTCCTCTTCACTATACGAGACGGAACAACAAATCTAGCACCTCCTCCGGCGGCGTCGTCGGACTTGGTGTCGGCCCCGACCCAGGACCTCCAGGCTTTGCGGCGTCAGCGTAACCGTGAACGGATGCGACGGTTAGTGCTCAACTTCCTTTCATGCATCTTAGACAGTCTCCAGATATCGTCAAAATGTTATGAAGGATGACACGCGCAGAAAGCACTATCGCGACAAACAGAAGGAGCAGCGGATACGCCAGAGAGAAACGTGTGTGCTTTTCGCCTCGCAGACATCCAGGACTCAAAGTCAGCAGACACGGCGAACGGCTTCGTATGTACGCGCGAGAACACCACGGGAATCCAGACCAGTATGAGGCCCAGCGACGAGAGGAGGCTCTCTTCTTCGCTTGGAAGCAGTCCGCCGCCCCGTGAACCTCCCCCCTTCCCATTTCCCTTAGGATCGGTTGCCATACGCCCGCCTTGGACCTGTAACACACGCATGTAAAACAACTGGAATCGCATTTCGTTCGAAAACATTGTCAGCACATTTATTGGAGTCGCAGCAAAGCACAGAATTCCGAACCAACCCATTCTTCAATTATCCACCAACTCGTCTTCGTCCAATTCGTCTTCCTCCGATTCGTCATCGTACAGCAACTCGTCGTCTTCCTCCTTGAAGTGGTCGTCGTAAAAAGCATCCTCGACATCAGCCACGTCGTCGTCGGCCATCTGCGCGTCCCCGTCGGCCATATGCGCGTCCCCGTCCTTGTCGAGCGCGTCGAGGTCGACGATGACAGGGAAGCGGGCGCTGCGCGTAGAGCTCCGCCCACGTAACATCATCGCCCGGAGCAACAGGGAAAACGGCCTCGGGGACGTCGATGAAGGCGTCGGTTGGTTTTTTGTCGTTGTTGATGATGGTGCACGATTCCTCGACGACCGAGCGGTAATAGCGGATGAGCTGGTGAGAGCGGCCGAACAACTGCTGTTCCAGCAGCTTGATTTGGGTGACCTTGTTTTCCGAATGTGCGATGATCTTCTTGGCTTCTTTGCGATTGACGTCTCGGACGAGGGAGTCGGTGTCCTTGTTGAGGTCGTTGTACAGCTCTTCGAGACGGGCGATGATGGGCAAGGCGTCGGGAAGGAACTGATCGCCCGCCGCGAGACGGCGGCGTTCGAGGAAAAGCGACCCCGCAACGCGATCAAACTGGCTGCCGGCGAGACGCCGAACGTAGAAGCGGAGAGCTCCATCGGCGTCCTCGGGTTCAGCACGACGAGGGGCGGGAGGCGAGAACCACCGTTTCGCGAGCGGGGGCGCGGGTTCCTCCCCTCCAGAGTCAGAACCAGAGTCAGCGACTGGGCCATGCGGCTCGTTTGGCGCGTTGCGCGGACCAAGGGCGACGGCAGGGACGGCAGGACCGTTCTGGACAAGCGCAGCAGCTGCGACGGGGGCGGGCTGCGCGTTTTGCGCTCCAGCAACGGAGCCGAGCCCAGCAGGTCCGGCAGCGGGGACGGGGCCAGCAGCGATGGCGAGGCCGGGGGCGGGACCAGCGGCGAGGGCGAGGCCGGGGACGGGACCAGCGGCGATCGCGAGGCCGGGGACGGGACCAGCGGCGATCGCGAGGCCTGGGACGGGACCAGCGGCGAGGGCGAGGCCGGGGACGGGCTGACCAGGGAGGAGGCCATGATGGCCGTTCGGCGCGAGACCTTGCTGACCGGCGGGGACAGCGGGAGCGGGCGGGATCGGGACGGGCCCGACCTGCGCGTTGACCGCAGCGAGCGCGATCCCCTGAGCCAACGCGGCGTTGCCTCCATTGGGTTTTGCGGCCTTGTTGATCCCGGCGCTGACACGCTTCGCATGTGCAGCGAGCCCGACATCGCTCTCCTGGCGCGAGCGACGAAGGCGCTCGCGCGCCTTTTTGCGACGGTCGTCGTCGGTGACGGGGCTCTCTTGCAGTCGGAAGTTGGCGCGATCGGCGCGGGCGATAACCTGGCGGGATGCCTTTCTAGTCGGGGTCGGGTTGCTGGCGCTGAAAAAGATCGGTGAGCAAGAAAACGAGGGCGGAGGATGCGACGTACCTCGTCCCCGAGTTCGCCGCAGCGCTCGAGTGTCTGGTAGTGGAGCTACTGCTCGACGGTCAGATAGCGTCGAGCGACGAGGGGGAGCACATACCGAAGGTGCATTTCAAAAAGCAGGTTGCAGAGCGAGAGGACGAGGTGGGGGTTAAGTGCAAAATGCGCGTTGTGTACGGCAACAGCGGTAGGCCAATGGTAGGCTTTGAACTTGATGCGCGCGGACTTTGGCCGCTCGAGTCGAGAACTCTTGACTGAATGGTGAGCGCTTGTTGCTACTCGGTAGAAGGGATGGAGCACTCACTGGGACTTCAAAAAGGCTCCAATCGTGGGCGAAAAGCCGCCCTTGAAAGCGGTGGCGACGGAGAAAGAGATGGTGACGAGAACGGACCACATGGACGGAGGGCTTCTCGTCTCCTTTGGGCGATAATGGTTGAATCGACGCGGAGGTTGGTAGCGGCGTTGACATCGGGCTCGGCGTCGGACGTCGGGCGTCGGGCTCGGCGGCGCCGACGAGATAAATGGATAGGGGAGGAGGGTAGAAAAATGATTAGTCGAGGGGATGAGAGGATGGAGCGGACGGCGTCGCAAAATGGTGTTGAGCCAGTTGTGCTGGCAGAGAGCAAGGACGCCTGACCCCTGTTTGTTGATTGCGACTCTCAAAGTTAAACGGCCACAACACCACCACCACCACCACGGGCACGAACACTCAGGCACGTCGAATGCGCGAAAAGGTTTGTACCTCCATTACCCGCCTAATTTTTATCCATTTTCTTTCTTCAAGGTCAAGCAGCCAGTACCCAATGAGTGGACAGCCTGAGCGGAGAATGAAACTGGCTTTTATGCACTCAAATTCAGCGCCACCCAGCATGCAATCGACTGTTCCTCTCAACGTCGTCAACCTTATACGGCAGCTCTTGGTTTCTTATCTTCCTTCCATGCTTGTCGACCTCATCAACGCCGAACCCGACGTTCGAGCTCCTTCCTCATCGACAGCCGACGAATCCTCCGAGCCCAAACCGAAAAAGGGTAAACCGGGCCAAAAGGGAAAGTTCCAGGGCAAGTGCCTGGCTTTCCTTGAGTCCTATGTGGACGAATACAATCGGCGCTCCGAGTCCAAGACAAAATCACGTCGAGGCTCTGGGAAGAGCCTCTGGGACACTCTCTTCCCCGCTTACTGGAAGAAGTTTCCGTGGCGCTCGTCCTTGGGAGATGATGTTCCCGAAGACGTTGAAGAACTTGCGACTCTCGCTCGCCCTCCCGTTACCGATGAAGAGAAGGCGCTGATGACAAAGTCCATGAACGAGGTCGAACAGGTGCGATTCCTTTCCTCCCTTCGTTTGAATCCATCTAATCGAACTTAAGAGTATAATCTGGTGGTTTTCGCGTCGGCGCATCGCTAGCGGGGCGTCCAATCCATTCAAAGGTCTCCTCAAAAAACTACGCGCCCCGATTCCTGCCCCAACGCGCCGGGTCAGCGACCATCAGTTCTACATGGGCCAGCCGGAATTCAAGGATAAAGTCCAAGCTGCTTTTCTAGCTGCCGGGCACAATGACGCGCCTCCATCTCAGCAAATTCGTTTGCGATGTGATGTCGCGAGGCTGCTTCTTGCAGAAGAGTCGGACGAGGTCAAAGCATCCATCAGACGCGGCGCCGATGCCCAGCACGCTGAAGAAGCGGAGAATCGCGACCGCTTACTGGCCGGTGAACCATCTACCGACCCCAAGGATCGGGCTGCGTAAGTTCCTTTCTTCTGGCTTTCCTGTCTCTGGCTCTGACATTCTTTTTCAATTCTCTAGCGCGCGCGAACGGCTGAGCGGAGTTATTCAGCCATTGCTGGACGACCTAGCCCGATATACAAATTGCCACATATCGATGATTTATGGCTGCGTTGACGAAGCCAGCGGAACAATCGACATCAAATCGTACGCGCATCCCACTTTTCTCGTTCGTTATCTCACAAAGCTTTAGTTGTCATGCACGAGTGACCAGTGACGGTACCATCGCGCGTCCCAACTTTCCCAAAGGTCAACCGTCGGAATACGTGTCTACTGTTAAGGGTTTACGCGATTTGTCGCGCTTGATTGTAAGTGTTTCCGCTCAGCATTTATTGTTCCTGATTTTGCATACAAGACGAAAAGGCGATGCCAAGCGCCCAGGTCATCCCTAACCCGCCCACGGCACAAGGCACTCAAGCTTCATCCTCGACCATCCCGCCGACCTCATCCTCGACGTCTACGCAAACTTCTACGTCACGTTCTTCTGCGGGCGCTTTATCACAAGTTCTTCGCACCACGACCGAAATCGCAAGGTCGGATGGCCCTGACGGCGATGTTGCGCAATCTCCCTGCAACAACCCCGACTCTCGCAGCGAGGGAAACGAAACGTTGCCGGAATCCTCAACGGAAGAGACGATCGACGCGTTCGAGGGCCGCGAACGGTTCCTCCATCCGCCCGGCAAGCTGCTCAGTCGCGAGCTCCTCGCAATGGACAAAGACTCCCGCCGGCGTCGGATCGCGCAAATGTGGTGGAATTCAAAATATGAGATGGAGAGGGAAGAGAATATGGCGAATAATCGCCTACTCCTCGCTGGTCTGTTCCAAGGAACGGATCCAATTCAGGGTCAGAGGAACAACGAGCGCGGGGCGGAGAAGTCAAACGGGAAGCGAAAAGCACCGCAGCAGAACGGTGGCGGACGCAAGAAGAAGGCTAGACGCTCGGACCTCACTGATACGGAGAGCGATGGAGAAAGTTCAACCTCTGGTTCAGAGTCGGACGAGAGTGTAGGTGGGGACGACACGACGCCTCCCACTCAACGGGTGACGCGCGCTCGGTTCAGAAGATCGCGACTGCAACTACGTCCCCGGTGAACACTAGCCCGCGTCCCATGTCTCAGAACCCGTCAACACCCGATGCCTCTTCAACAGCCGTGTTTTCCGCGACGCCAGCGCCGACGAACGATCTTTCTCCTGCCGTTGTGACCCCAAGCTCCGGCAAACCCGAGTCCGAAGCTTCCGGACAGCATTCGGTGTCGTGTCCGAAAGTTGTTTACCAACAAGACAGAAAAGCAACGTAAAATTAAACTTGAAAATAATCAGAACAAAAGCTCGGAAGTGCATCACAAGGATCACGCTCAAAATAACTGAAGTTTAACAGTACATCCACTTTGGAGCTAAATGAGTCGTTTACATTTAAAATTAACCAGAATGACTCAAAACGACTCGAAATGATTCCAAACGACTCGGATTGCTCCACACAACTCAGTATGACTAGAAATGATGCATGTTGACTCACAAAGAGTCATAAAGGCTCCGCAGCTGCGATGAAAATAGATTGGGAAACAGTATATAAGAAGCTTGTATGGTAGCCTAGAGGACAGTGAAAATATAGTTAACGACCACTTCCTATCTTCCCTCCACGAGAAACCTTTGTGTTAGCTAGTTATTGGACCCGAGTTCCTCTGAGCTAGTAATACAAATCAGCAAAAACCCAGCAAATTTACGAGCAGTTATTGAGTTCCTGACCGGACTAGTGAACTTATTGATTGCTACCTTAGTTCTCAGATTATTATTTGAGTACTTTTCTTTTAGACAACCCCAACCAACCAGCAAATTTTTCCTCTGTCGCAAGAGAGCGTCGGACTAGGTCACTTCTGCAAGAAGCAGTACACTTAGCCGTTCTTTTCCGCCAGAACCCTCAACAAACCCCAACAACCCCAACAACTCTCAACTCGTCCTTTTCGGACAAAACCACTCTTCACCTACAATCCCGAACTGTACGTGGAGTTCTCGAACAAAGTCGCTTCCTGAACTCTTCGTTGGAAATTATTTTTCCAGTCAACATCATTGGAGCCCACCGCAAGGGATTCATAGGTGAAACCAAACCCAACACAACAACAAATCTACTACTCCCCCCTTACACAAAACCAACCGACCCCCTTAACTTCCTCAACACCGCATCCCAACTACTAAGATGGCAGTCTGGGATTTTATCGATAAACCTGACGATGACTCTTACGATGCGAATCTAACTGCTAAACTGCAACGCGACGAATACGAGAAACGCAAGACCCAGCAAGCTTCGACAAGTAAGAGCAAACTTCCCGACCAAGGCTACCGAGACCGGAAAGGCAAAGGAAGAGCAAATTCTGAGGACGACATGAGTGACTTCTTGGAAAATCTTAGTGCCTCAAAATCTGAAACTGGTCCTAAAAGACCTTGGCCACAACGATCCCCTTCGACGGATTCTGAACCAACCCCACTCAGAATGCCCGCCCCACATCTATTCAGTGCACCATTGCGAACTTCACTCGACATGCCACCTCCCAGGACAAAGGAGGCGCCTCGCACTTCAAAGGCAAATACTCGGAAGTCGAACAGTTTGTGATGCACTACGAACACCTTTTGAAGAAGAACCGTGTGACTGATGCTAGAGAACAAACTCGCTTTATCTTGCAATACTGCTCTCCGAACGTGCAAAATGTTATCAAGACTATGCGCAACTATCGTTTACCCTATTGGGCTGGATTGAAAAACGAGATTTTGAAGATGTTTGATGCTGATTGCGCATCTCACCGCTTCCGACCGGCTGATGTTGTCAACTTCGCTAAGGAGAGCAACAAAGAAGCTATTAGCACAATGACACAGTGGCGCAAGTACACTGTAAAATATAATATCATTGCAGGAGGTCTTTTTAACGAAGGACGCCTCTCTGAGGAATTGTATCAGTGCTATTATTGGTTCGGAATTCCAAGCAAACTTCGGCAAATACTTGAGAATCGAATTATGCATGGACGCTCTATTCATAATACTTCGCAATACTCAATGCGAGAAATTGAAGCAGCGGCCGACTGGCATTTCCGACGATCGAAAGCAGAGGCTATGTTACTGGATGCATCTGAATTTGGCCTTGATGAATATGAGGCTGATCAGGATTCCGATTCGGATTCAGATGATAGTGACAGTGACTCTGATTTCCATCGCCGATCCAAGCATAAAAAGAAACGAAGCTCAAGCCGGAAAGTTCGTGAGAAGAAGGTGAAAGTTTCTACCCCAACTCCATCGAATAAAAAGAGCAAATTTGATGGAAATGAGGAGGAAATTGCTGGAATGATCCGTCAACTGAACGGAATGAAACTGGAAGACCCCGAATATGCACCTACATATTTTAAAGTGCTCGCATTGGACCAGACAGGGAATGCTGTCCGATGTGTAAGAGCTCCAGTTTCCCAACCATTCTACAATCGACGGCCCAGTTTTACATCTTCAGCTCCAACAAGTCGCCCCCACGGACAAAGCCGCACCTACCCTTCCCACGCAGCGTGAACCAGCTACATATCCTAACAATATTCCTCTCGGGGACCAAGCATGTTTTGGATGTGGCAAGAATGGTCACAGAGTTTCACGATGCCCTGAAGTTTCTGATTTAGTATCAAGAAACATTTTGGCATATAATTCAGAGACTCAAAGGCTAGCATATAAGGATGGCAGTCCATTACGATGACAATATGGCAAGGCTTCCACCGATTAGACCCCACGACACTGCTATTCCGAGAGATCCAATTGATCCGGACCGTAGACACGAATCAACGGAACGGGACAAGAATAGTTCGAAGACAATACGTCAATCTGCTATTTCCGGAACTGTCAATCGGAGTGCGGTAACTAATCGGGTTCTTGATACAAAGGTTGAAGTGAGCCTTCGAGAATTGATGGAAGTTTCCAAAGATGTACGAACTGAATTCACGGATATGGTTCGTGTGCGCAACCCGAAGGTCGTTTTAATGGGCACTCGAAAGCCTGCTGCTCCTCGAGTTCTCCAAACAGAGAATAAGGATTATTGGCCTTCAACAAAAGGAATCTTGATTCGAGTTGAAATGACCGGAAGACAGATTACTGAGAAGGACTCGCCGGAGGAAATCAAAGCCCTCACCATCAACGCAATTATTGATACTGGTTCCCAGCTTAATATTGCGCGAGGAGATGTTGCTCGGCAGAGAATTCGAGCAGCAGTTGATCCACGATGCGGAGTCAAAATGAGCGACGCAAATGGCGGCTCAGGAGACTTGCGTGGATTAGTTCGCCGCGGACCCTTATGGCTCGGTCCTTGGGTAACCTTTGCAGATATGTGGGTGTCAGAGAATGCACCTTTCGAGTTGCTTCTCGGGCGGCCCTGGCAGCGAACAAATAGGATATCCATTGACGAGCGAGAAGAAGGGACATATCTTGTTGTTAAAGATAAGAACGGCGAAGTCAAGTCAGAACTATTAGCTGCCCCTGCTGATGAGAGCTTGGGAAGTCCCTTTGTGGATCTTCTGAGCGTCAACAGTGTCTTTCATACAGAGACAACTGAAGGCATAGCACATATTGAAGAGCTTGAAGAGGAAGAAGAACCTGAAGAGGAAAGTCAGCATGAGCTAGAACTTAAACTCAGTCAGGCAAAAATTTCTGAATCTTTTGAGCAATCAGCTTCCAAATCCAATATTCATAATTTGGATCCAATTGAGGATTCAACCAAGGTCACTCAAGTACAAAATCAACAACATTCAGCCTCTTTGGTTGCAGTTATTGATGCAGGTTCACCTGTGAATATTGTGCACTATGATCTATTGAATCCCAATTTCCAAGATAGGGAGGCCAAACGGACAATATGGACTATGACAGGCAGCGCAGGCCTAACTCGTCTTTGCGAGCGAATTTTAGAAGTACCCATTCGAATCAACAATCTGGAGACTCGTGCAGATTTTTATGTTGCAAAGTCATGCCCACATCAGATGATACTTGGCCAATCTTGGCTGCAAGAAAATGATTTTGCAGTTGAAATACGCCATAAAGGTATTTTTCTGGTGCGGTATGCACGAGGACTAGATCATCAACATGAATGGCAGCTTCAAGAGCAAGAACGACAACCAGGAAAACCAAAGGTTTTTACCATACCTTTGGAAGACACCAATTTGCAAGTTCTTTCACAATGGCACCCTAAAACAGCGCTTGCTTCATCGGCTAACAATTATTTTACAGGTTCCGATTTTTTTTAAAAATAATCCAACAAAGCCCGACACAAGAAAAATTTGTATTGGCAAATTCAACGCGGACACTGGATTATTGAGGCTAAATCACGCGTCCGACGCGTCAGAACTGAATGTTTACGCGTCAATACCTACTACCAATGGTTTCGATGCCTTGGACGCGTCGGGAAAAATTTTAGACGCGTCGAACGAAGTTCACGACGCGTCAGTTCCAATTGCGGACACGACAGAAGCATTCCCGAAATACACCAGTGAGCCAAGATCGAAGCCAACAGCTTTGATTGTCGCATATGCTACGAACCAAGAATATCTTATCGCCTTGCGCCCATCGGGAACAGACTTTCAACTCCGCTCGTCGGCAATCCTTGACGCGTTCGACAGCAGCAACAGCAGAGCCGGGCCCGAAGACTTACAAGAAACGACTCAAGAAACTGCGGAAACTCCACAGCTCCTGGACGCCGAGTCTTTCATCTCCGTGGCGTGTACCATTAGCCAGCTTGCGGCTGCCAGTCTGCGAACGCTGCGGATTCTGTTCGGGAGCGCCGTACTCATTGGTTGTTGGCTGTTGGCGCGCTACAGCAAAATGCTGGAGCCTCAAGGTAATTCTGCTAATGCGGAGGCAAAGAGCGACTCACTGGTCAGCGGACTCACAGATGATTCCGAAAAGGTGCGGCCCAGAAGTGTCGAGAAAATTCCTCGAGCTGTTGGCCAATCCCGAGACGACGGCGATGTCGTAGAGCTAAAGTTGAACAAAGAAATAAATTTAGTTCATCGGGACCGCCCAACAGCAGACATGAGCTACCTGAATTCGGACGGCGACGGCGGAGCCAAAGACCCTGAAGTTGCCAGAAAATTCTGCAAGGAAGAGTCAGTGTGCGGCGACGAGGAGGACAAGAAGCAGTATAAAACCCGCGCCAGAAGCGCGTCGAGTTCCTCCATAACAAACAAACCACACACTTTCCCCAAACCTAAACCTCCCTCTTGGATCCCCCTACCTCCATCGCCTTTGCCCGAGTTCGAACCCCCAATGGCTCCTTCTCACCCTACTCGCGAGTCGTTATCCCCAACGACCTCGCACGCTATCTTCTCCCCGGTCCCAATCCGACCTATCTACGCCCCGCAACCCCACCGCCCATCTATTCGCCTCCTCCAGTTCAACCCCACCACAGTCAACGCCGACGGCGGCGCGCGTTCTCGACGTTCCCCAGTTCATCACGGGTATCAAGGATGTACGTTCAATTCACAATGAAGATACAAGTCTTGACCAGGTCTTCAACAGCAACGCGCCCACATAGCTCAGTTCCTCGGCCAACCAACGCCCTTCCCTCCATACGACCCGTACCCCGCTCGCTTCGACGCGTTTCGCCCCCACCATCCAGCAAACCTTCCCCGAATACCACGGCCCGCAGCTTCCGCGTCCGCCAACCCCGTACCCGCACACTCCCAAGCAATACGAAGCCGGCTACCAAGCTCGACTCGCGCTGCTGCACCATCTCGGCCAAGTCGCGCCGACGGCGCCGGGCGCGGACGAGGTCAAGGTCGAGGACGACCTGGTGGACGAGGGCGCGGCAACCTCGCAGGGCGAGGAGCTGCTACAAGTCGAGGACGCGGTGGCGCGTCTCGAGTCGTTCGCGGAGGGTAAGTTGCTGTTGGACGGTCAGCAATCGAGGCTGAAAAAGAGAAACCCAGACATACCTCGTCCGGAGTCGACAACTCCGGGAAGACCAGCACCAAGCGCTTCTCGCGCGCTGGTCCGGTTCGCCCCGCCCCCAGCTCGAGTCGTCCCAGAAGGGGCAGACGACCCCAACACCGTCCAATCTCGTCGTGGCTTTTCCTTCCAATACCGGGTTCCCGCCCATGTCCTTCGCGCACTCGATCTCGCACGGAGCCTCGGCGCTCTTGCGATCTCTTCAACTCCCCATCCATCTTCCGCATCCCGACGCGCTCCCGCTCTTCCCGACCCTCACGCCCAGCAACGCGGTCGCTATGCGCTTCTTGCGGGACCAGCTACCGCGCAAGCACTACCTCATCGAGGAAATGCAAGCCGCGATCCTCGAGTACCAGCGGCTCGTCCCGCTTGCGGAGACAGCGACGATGTATCGCGACGCGCATGCGGCAGTGTTGAACATCCTTCAGCCGCATGTTCAGTCGGTACTACGGAAGCTCAAGACTGAAGATACGCACCTTTGGTTGACGATTTGCGAGGCAACTCGGCTTGCCCAGCAATCGTTGAGTGCCGAGGCAGACCGTCGCGTCAACGAGGCCCTGGCCCAAGCCGATCGGTACAAGCTGGCGTTGAACGACATTCAGCGCACGCTTAATGACGAAGAATACGAAAGTGCGCACCTTGTCCGTCGTGTCGTCAACGACCTCCGCCAGTCCAACCTCATATCCTCCATCCCCTTCCACAACGCCGTCATCGACGAGACGTCCCAATCCCCAGCCGACTCCTCCCCTCCTTCTCCTGCTCCAGCCGACGACGCGAGCCTTGGTTCCGAAGACGAGGAACACGAAGCTGCGTTTGACGAGTCGTTGCGGGCAATCTTGAACATATTTGTAAGCGTAGCCGTTCCAGAGATATTCACAAATTACTGTGTGCCTCATGGCTGCCACATGCCATAGTAATTTGCGAATATCTCTGGAACCGCTACGCCTACAAATGCGCGGTAACTTGCGTCTTGTTCCCCTCGTTCGGGGCTACAGGATCGATTCCTCAAAGAGCCCAGGGGACCCAGTAACGGCCGCGCTTCACCATGAGGACGAATCCCAATCTGAATCCTGCCATTCATTAAAATATGCTCTGCCTCATGCCCTGCGCATATGTTGAAGCATATGCGAAGCATATGTTGAGCATATATATAGTATCCTTAACATATGCTTCGCATATACCCATAGGTTATATGCTGATCATATGTTGGAGCATATGTTGAGCATATACAGAATATGCTTTGCATATAACCGTAGGTTATATCATGTTTTCTCCGCAGTGTTACGAATAGTTCATGATCTTCAACCATTGAACAAAGTATCTATTCGTGACGCCGGCATGCTTCCCATCATTGATGACTTTGTTCAAGGATTTGCAGGACGACAATGTTACACCGTTTTCGACTTATACTGGGGATTTGATGCACGAAAAATGGACCCAGAAAGCCGTGATATGACTGCATTTATGACACCTCTTGGACTCCTTCGCATTACTTCAATGCCAACAGGATATACCAACTCACCCGCTGAATTTCAGAAGTGTATGCTGTTCATACTCCAGGGAGAAATCCCAGATCCAGCAAATGTTTTCATTGATGATCTGCCAATAAAGGGCCCAGTATCTGCTTATTTGGATGATTATGGGAATCCAGAAGTTCTACCCGAAAATCCCGGTATCCGGAAATTTATCTGGGAGCACGCTCAGGATATTCACCGAATTATGCACAAAATTAAATGTGCAGGCGGAACCTTTTCCGGAACAAAGGTGCAGATCTGTCGCCGTGAAGCATTGATTGTTGGGCAGCTTTGTTCCCCAGAAGGGCGAACTCCCGATCGGAAGAAAGTTTCCTCTATCCTTGATTGGCCACCTCTTACAACACCTAAGGAGGTCCGCAGATTTTTAGGATTATGCGGCACAGTGCGTGTTTGGATTCCAAATTACTCCACCATTATTCGACCTTTAACAGAACTCTATCGTCAAAATATAGAGTTCGAATGGACCACTCAACGTGCTGAAGCATTTGAAACAATCAAGCAACTTGTCGCATCTGCGCCCGCACTAACACCGATCGATTACAAGTCGGGTCGACAAGTTATTCTTTCGGTTGACTCCAGCAATATCGCCACAGGAATGATTCTTGCTCAGATAGACGAACAAGGGCGCCGACGACCCGCACGCTATGGATCTCTGCCTATGAGTGAGCGTGAATCCCGTTATTCGCAACCGAAACTCGAACTTTTCGGATTGTACCGTGCGCTTCGAGCTTGGCGCCTATTCATTGTGGGTGTTGAAAATTTGTGCGTCGAAGTTGACGCCAAATATATAGCCGGACTTCTCAACAGTCCTGATTTGCAGCCAGACGCAGCTGTAAATCGCTGGATACAAGGCATATTGATGTTTCATTTTGCCCTTGTACATGTACCAGCAACCAAATTCCAAGGTCCTGATGTTGAACAGGCAAGCACTGAGGACAACAGTGAGTAACTCTTGTATTGTGCATGACTGTGAAGAACTACTTGCCTGAGGACAACAGTGAGTAACTGAGGGCCTCAGAGCGCAACTAGCTACTTATATACGATGTAAGTACAGGGGCGCCAGCGCACATGCGCTGGCAAGTGAATGGGATCTGCCGCATGTGCTGGCAAGTGAATAGGATCTGCTGGTGTATGAATAGAGTCCGCTTGACGATGAATAGAGATGCCAGCTGGATGTCCGCTGGTACGCAGATACCAGTGGTATGGCGACTGCTGGAGTCCGATCGATAATCTCCGGACTTCAACACTCCCCCGGGACGAGAGCAGTCAAGTCCACTACTCAGCCAGCCCAAAGCGCGGTCGGAAAGACAAGACTGCAGGGCGAGGCAGAGCTTTTGTGAGGATGTCCGCAAGCTGGTCCGCAGTAGGCACATACTGAACCTCAATGGAACCCTTCTCAACTTCATCTCGAAGCCAGAAATGCGCCAGGTCAAGGTGTTTCATGGTGCTCTGGATTCTTGGAAACCTGAATCGCAGATTGGTTGTCCATGAGAAGAGGAGAAGGTCCAGAGACAGTGTAGCCCAACTCGGAAAGCAGATTGCGCATCCACTTGATTTCCTTGCCAGCTTCAACTCCAGCAACATACTCAGCTTCCGTGGTGGAAAGCGAGACAGTGCTTTGGAGCTTGCTCTTCCAGCTCACAGGAGCACCATTCATTATCACCATGTAGCCGCCAGTACTCTTTCCAGAGTCCTTGCAGCCACCATGGTCCGCATCCGTATAAGTGGTGAACAGATGGGGTGAAGGGGCTTGTTTGGTGTAGGTAAGCTTGAAGTCAAGTGTCCCTTGAATGTAGCGGAACAAATGCTTCACAGCGCCCCAGTGAGCTGGACCAGGATTGCTGTTGAACCGTGCAAGCAGTCCGACAGCAAAAGCAATGTCAGGACGCGTTTGGGTAGCCAAGTAGAGCAGAGCACCAATTGCAGCAAGATATATGCTCTTGTAGCGTTTGGACTCCTCTTCTGACTGGGCACCCATCTCCTTGGTCAAAACAAGACCAGGGAGCATTGGAGTTTGCACCGGTTTACAATCAGCCATCCCATACTGCTTGAGCATGTCCACAGCATATTGACGCTGTGAAAGCGAGATGGCACCAGTCTCGGAATCACGCTCGACCTTAATGCCCAAGAACCATTCGGTAGGGCCAAGATCCTTGACTTTGAAAGCTTCGCCAAGTTGAGCAATGACCCGGTCGATTTCGGCATCACTTTTAGCAGCAATGACACCGTCATCAACGTGGATGGGGAGGATGATGCGCGTCTCGCCAGACACAAAGACATAGCAAGAGCGATCAGACTGGATGCATTTGAAACCCATGGAGTTGAGTTTCGCCATGAGCTTCTTGTACCATTGACGACTTGCTTGCTTCAGGCCATAGAGAGAGCGCAGAAGCTTAAGCACTTGGTCTTGTCTGCCCTGGGGAAACCCTTCAGGTTGAGTCATGTAGACATCTTCCTCGAGGTCCCCGTTGAGATAGGCAGACGAGAAGTCAATGGAACGAAGCAGCATGCCATCTTGAGCAGCCAGAGCAAAGATAGTGCGAAGTGTGGCAGGTTTGAAGGTGGGGGAGAACGTCTCGTGGTAGTCCACACCAGGACGTTGTCTGCGACCATCTGCAACAAGCCGGGCCTTATAGCGTTCTACAGTGCCATCGGACTTGTGCTTGATGATAAAGACCCATTGGGATCGGATTGGCTTTACACCAGGAGGAGGATCAACCACTTCCCATGTGCAATTCTCCAACAGAGCGTTTATCTCTGCCAGAGCTGCATCGTCCCACAAATGCGCATCCACGCGACGCATTGCCTCTCCATATGTGCGGGGAGGCCTGTCTGAAGCTAGCAACGCGCGTATTGTCTGCGCAGCAGCCATATTTGCACGTTGCAGCACAGGACAGTCAGGATCGCCTTCATGCGCCACAATGAGCGCATTACCAGGTTGCAGAAGCAACTCATCGACACTTTCCTCAGAATTGTGCGATTCAGCTGGTGAAGGGTCCCTAGGTGCTTTCCACCACTCCCCCGGAGCTCTGTGAGCAGTGGTCTGCCCATGGAATCTGCGACGTGCAGCAATTCCAACAGGCGACGCAGGAGCATCTTGTTGTGGTTCAGGGGAGGGGGCACGCGTAGATGGCACAGAATGCGGTGGAGACGGTGCAGGGGGCACTTGGGGAGGTGGGGGAGCAGGGGCCGGTGCCGGGGCACGAGGGAGATCATCATCCTCATCATCGTCATCAGGAACGCAGGTTGCGCGCCGATCCGGAGGAGGAGACAGATGATTGAGACGAGAGAAGACAGAGGGCTCAATCCGGGGACATTGGCGCATCTGGTGGCTGCTGTTGCCCGGAAAGTAGCGCTCGTCAAAAACGGCATGCTCCGCAATCACAACTCTCCTGGTGACAGGATTGTAGAAAGCCCAACCACGATAGCCCATAGAATAGCCAACAAAGATGCACTTTTGGATGTGAATCCCAGAGGCATCTCTCCGGTCCTTCTGTACATGTACGAAGGTAAGACAACCAAACACACGCAGGTGCTTCACATCTGGCTTTCTGCCATGCCAAAGCTCGTAGGGAGTGGTATTCTCCGGTATGTGAGCAGTGGGGTGCATGTTTGCTACATGAATGTATGCATTCACTGCCAACGCCTTGAAAGATGGAGGAAGGTTTGCTTCATGTAACATAGCTGTTGCATGCTCATCGATGGTGCGATTTGCACGCTCTGCCATCCCATTCTGTTGCGGACGATTCCTCACCGAATGGCGACGCACAATGCCCTCTGAGTGACAGAATTGCTCAAACTCATTGGACATGTACTCTCCACCTTTATCATCTTGCAGCGCCTTGATTTTGCGTCCAAAGTGATTCTCAGCATAAGCCTTGAACACCTTGAACGCCTGGAATGTTTCACTCTTTCGCTTCAGGTGGTGTACCACTTTGAAGCCAGTGTGATCATCAAGGAAGAGAACACGGTATCGGTAGCCCTCACGGGTGTAGACACTATATTCCTTCAGATCAGAGTGTATCAAGTCTAGAGGCGCTGCAGCCCGATGTCCAGTGGAGGGAAACGGAGCCGCATTCAACTTGCCAGCAAGACAAGGTTCGCAAATAGGATCTGCCTTCCGGTTTGAAGTGAGCTTCGCACCAGTCAGCAGATTCTTGCTCAGGACCCTTTGAGTGTCAGCATGGTGGCCGAGGCGACGATGCATCAATTCGAGGTCAAGAGGCAAGGTCCCAGATGCAGTGAACGCAGAATTTGAAACAGAAGTGGGAACGACCTCTCTCACATATGCTTGGTTCCTCTCATCAATATCTGCCTCAAACAACAACTCTCCAGAACGTTCGAAGGAGATGATGCATCCCTTCATCAGAACAGAGATATTGTGAATTCGAGATAAATATGTAGTAGAGATGAGGCTGTGAGACAGCAACGGAACATACAAGACATTGGAGAGTAGTACAGGTCGACCAACACGCCCATGCAACAGCGGCCGCATCCAAGCTTCTCCCACCAACTCCGAGTATACTACAACTCCATTTGCGACTTCTATTGGGATACGAAACGGGCGTGCATTCACCATGCGCTCTTTTTGGGGAGTCATATGTGATGTGCATCCTGAGTCTGCATTCCAACGATCGTCAGCAGATGATGAAGTTGAGTGGGTTAGAAGACTTGCATTTGGCGCACTTTGCTTGTTGGCATTGTTGTTGGCATTGCTGCCACTGCCCTTCTTTTGGGAAAGCTTCTTGAGTGTAGCCAGAAAATCTGGACACTTCAAAAGAAGGTGGTTGCCCTTGCCACAGGCAACACACTGAGCAGTGGCTGGAACAACAGCATTTGCAGCAGCAGATGTGGGGGTTGTCTCCCGGAGCAGACGGAGGAGTGGCAGCAACCATAGCCAGCCCAGAGAGCGGATTTGGTGCATGCACAGTCAGATCACCCTCCTGATGATTAACACGAAACGCCTGGTAGTTGGCAAAGGCAGCTTCAATCTTAGAGACTTCAAGGCGCTCCGATTGCTCAAAGGGCGCTTTCAGAACTCCAAGAGTGCCATCATCAGGAAGTGCCATGAGCAGAACTACAGACTGCAGTTCTGCATCCGACTCCTTGATATCAAAGCTGGCAGGCCTTGAATCTTTTAAGAGCCGCATGGCAGAGGAGACACGGCCAGAGAGACCCAGAAGACTCTCACCCTCTCTGAGGCGAATAGAAGTGAGAGTTCTGTAGGCCAGAAAACGACTTCCAGCCTTCTTTGGAGCAAATAGCTTCTCCAAAGCGTCCCAAAGAGCCTTTGGATCGTCCTCATGATCTTTGACAAGCTCCTTGACTTCTGGGGACAGCATGCCCCACAGAAGACCAGCACACTTGTCTTTGGCAGTGGCAGTTATTGCCTTCTTCTCCTCGTCTGTTGAGGCAGTACAGCAGACATACACCTCCTTCCTTCGCAGATATGCCTTAGCATCACTCTTCCACGTAGGGTAAGAAGTGTCCTTGGCCAAAATAGGGACAGTAGAGTCCGAGGATCCCATAACGTGCACCTCAGGTGTGTGTGGGGAAAAAGAAACAGAGAGAAAGAGAAACTAAACTAGAGCAAGCAGTTGTGATCTCGCTTGAGACCGTAATCCGCAGACGCAACGGGGTTACCGTGATCTTGTCTGAAGAACCAAAGGACGCCTTGCAACCAAGGATTACCCCAACCGTTCAAGCTCCTATCTACAGCCCACACACACAAGCAGAGGGCAGGGGGGATGTTTGATCACACAAGAGAATCAGTCGGAAAAAGCGCTCAGAGCGATGGGCTCATAACCTGTTGAACAGGCAAGCACTGAGGACAACAGTGAGTAACTCTTGTATTGTGCATGACTGTGAAGAACTACTTGCCTGAGGACAACAGTGAGTAACTGAGGGCCTCAGAGCGCAACTAGCTACTTATATACGATGTAAGTACAGGGGCGCCAGCGCACATGCGCTGGCAAGTGAATGGGATCTGCCGCATGTGCTGGCAAGTGAATAGGATCTGCTGGTGTATGAATAGAGTCCGCTTGACGATGAATAGAGATGCCAGCTGGATGTCCGCTGGTACGCAGATACCAGTGGTATGGCGACTGCTGGAGTCCAATAATCTCCGGACTTCAACACCTGATGCATTATCAAGACGAGCCATGGCACCAGGTGAAATGGCACTTGATGATGATGATACCTGGCTCGACGAAATTGCCTTATTTGTGCAGGAAGTAAATCCAAAATCCTTCCCAGATCCGACATTAAATCTTCCGTCTTTTCTGGCGCGAAGTACACAAGAACGGAATCTGCGAAATATTGAGCATTTCCTACGCACTCTCGAAGCACCGGTACTTCCAACATCACAGCAGCAACAGAGATTTATTTGTCTTGCAACTCAGTTCATGATACAAGATAATAAACTTTACAAGCGCAATCCACGAGGATCGCCATTGTTAGTGGTTATGGAACCGGCTGCTCGCCTTCGTGTTCTCACTCAAGCACATGATGATCTTGGGCATAAAGGAGTGCGAACTCTCTGGGAAATGCTTTGCAAACGATTTTACTGGCCAAAGATGCGGAATGATATTTCGCACCATGTAGCTTCTTGCCATACTTGTCAAGTGCGCAACACCCGGAAGATGGAAAAACCTTTGACAGTTTCAACTCCAGTTGCAATTTTTCAGAAGGTTTACATCGACATAATGAACATGCCCATAGCAGGAAGCTATTCAAAAATAGTTGCTGCAAGGGATGATCTAACTGGAACGTGCGAGGCAATGGCAATCGGAGATGCAACGGCGGCAACTTTGGCTCGGTTCTTCTGGACACATATCTACTGTAGATATGGGTGCCCGCGCCGTGTTATCACCGATAACGGAGCCGACTTTCGAAGAATTGATGAAGCGCTTGAGAATTCCTCATGTAAAGATATCTGGATACAATAAACACGCGACAGGTAAGGTGGAACGTGGTCATTTCACCCTGCGGGAAGCACTTGTGCGTTCTTGTTCCGGACGGCTAGACAAATGGCCCGAGCATCTTCCACTCGCTGTGTTCGCTGACCGGATCACAGTTAGTAGGATTACGGGGTTCTCCCCTTACCAGCTTCTTCACGGAACGGATCCAATTTTGCCCTTCGATTTATTTGAAGCCACATTCTTGGTCTCAGGGTTCAAGCCTGGAATGTCCACGGCTGAGCTTCTTTCGTTGCAGATCAGACAGCTGTCAAAGTTAAACGCCGATGTTAAACGTGCTGCGGAGACCTTGAGAAAATCTCGATTCAATTCCAAGGCACAGTTTGAGCAAAAATTCAAACATTGTCTAATTAGGCAGGATTATAGACCCAATGAGTTGGTTCTACTCCGCAATGTTGGGATCGAAAACCAAGTGAGTGTGAAGCGAAAGACTGAGGATCGATATTTGGGTCCTTACCAAATAATTCGCAAGAATATTGGAGGCGGATACCTCTTGAGTGAATTGGACGGAGCCGAGTTTTCAAGAAACCCGGTGGCCGCTTTTCGCTTGCTTCCATATATTACCAGACGACATTGGTTTATGCGTCAAGGGGGAAAACGACCCGAAGAAGTTTCCTCCAGCTCGACGTCTGAATATTCAAACTCAGAAAGCTCAGCTATGGAGACAGACTAGTTTTGGCAGGCTCTGATGAGCGACTTCGCCGTGTTCTGGTGGCGGCTGATCGGAGCAGGAGTCAATGTTCCAATAATATCGCCACTTAAGCCGACGAAGGTAAACAGTCGCTTATTCCCTTCCTTCTTCCTCCCCTCACCATGCTCAGCTCTGAACTTCTCGACGGACAGTGGCAAGACGAAGCAGGCACGCAGGCCGTATTCCGCGAGCAGTTCGTGCGTGATCTGTCCTACCCCAACACAAAGGAATCGACCTGAGCAATAGCCACTCCCTCCCATTTCGCCGTTGGAGCCCACATACCAGCCAGCCTCAGTCACTCGCTCGCCAACGACTTCCTTGACGCGTGTTCCGGCGTCGACTCTACCCCGTTCCCCTCTGTCGTCCACCTATCGTTTGTACGCATTCCATGACTCGAATGCCTCTGTGCGCACCATCGCCCCAAGGGCGCATCGTTCTATGTCCACGATGACTGCGGTGTCGACCTACCATCCCACCAATTCGACACGTTCATTGGCGTCCACACTGCGGAGAAAACATAATATAACCTATGGGTATATGTGAAGCATATTTTGTATATGCTTAACATATGCTCAAACATATGATCAGCATATAACCTATGGTTATATGTGAAGCATATGTGAAGGATATTATATATATGCTCAACATATGCTTCGCATATGCTTCAACATATGCTCAGGGCATGAGGCAAAGCATATTTTAATGAATGGCAGGATTCAGATTGGGATTCGTCCTCATGTTGAAGCGCGGTCGTTACTGGGTCCCCTGGGCTCTTTGAGGTATCGATCCTGTAGCGCCAAACAAGGGGAACAAGACGCAAGTTACCGCGTATTTGTAGGCGTAGCCGATCCAGAGATATTCACAAATTACTGTGGCATGTGGCAGCCATGAGGCACACACCACATGGACATTCAAGTCAACCCAAACAACACGTACAGACGCATCTACACCCCCTCCTACACCTGCTCCTACCCCATCCATCCCGATGTCCGGCGTCCAACTGCGTGGCAGCAAGTTCTCCGAGCACGGAACCGTGTTCCACCCGCTGCATTGACGCACGGCTGGCGAGTCGAGGAGGACAACTTGGAGGTGCTCAAGATTCGTGGATATCATGACTCGGCTGCGTCCCACACCCCGCCGTACTTCGTCGTCGTCACCGTACCCACTCGCGTCCTGGAGATCGACCAGGAGGTCTATCTCATCGAGACGTTCACGGGGAAATGGAGGATTGCTGGCGTCATTTACAACCGTTGGGCGTGGTGCGAGGTAACGTTCACCAACATGCATGGAGATTGCTTTATCGCCCATACTCATTCTACAACATTTGGGCGCGACTACTCACCCCAACTCCGTCCGTTCCTTCAGGAGCTTGCGACGGAGACGATGCAGGTGATGGCTCAGACACGGAAGATTCCAGCAAAGGTTTATCGTTTCGTCAAGGACTGGACACGTCTCGTCCTTGGGCCGCGTGTTCGTTTTCCAAATCCGGTGTGAACAGCTTTTCTTTGTCTTTGTCGTCCATTGTACTTTACTTACTATTTGTCTTTCTGTTTTTTTTTTTACTATGCTCACATCCTTTACTTACAACAATCTTTGCTTACACTGATCAAAATGCTCTCTCTCTAGCTGTCGTCGCAATTTTTGTTCTGATATTGTTCCATTGAAATTTTGTGTTGCTTTTCTTGTCTTGCCAACTGAGGACAGTTGAATTTTTCTGTTCGCCGCGGATGTCGTGTCCGAAAGTTGTTTACCAACAAGACAGAAAAGCAACGTAAAATTAAACTTGAAAATAATCAGAACAAAAGCTCGGAAGTGCATCACAAGGATCACGCTCAAAATAACTGAAGTTTAACAGTACATCCACTTTGGAGCTAAATGAGTCGTTTACATTTAAAATTAACCAGAATGACTCAAAACGACTCGAAATGATTCCAAACGACTCGGATTGCTCCACACAACTCAGTATGACTAGAAATGATGCATGTTGACTCACAAAGAGTCATAAAGGCTCCGCAGCTGCGATGAAAATAGATTGGGAAACAGTATATAAGAAGCTTGTATGGTAGCCTAGAGGACAGTGAAAATATAGTTAACGACCACTTCCTATCTTCCCTCCACGAGAAACCTTTGTGTTAGCTAGTTATTGGACCCGAGTTCCTCTGAGCTAGTAATACAAATCAGCGAAAACCCAGCAAATTTACGAGCAGTTATTGAGTTCCTGACCGGACTAGTGAACTTATTGATTGCTACCTTAGTTCTCAGATTATTATTTGAGTACTTTTCTTTTAGACAACCCCAACCAACCAGCAAATTTTTCCTCTGTCGCAAGAGAGCGTCGGACTAGGTCACTTCTGCAAGAAGCAGTACACTTAGCCGTTCTTTTCCGCCAGAACCCTCAACAAACCCCAACAACCCCAACAACTCTCAACTCGTCCTTTTCGGACAAAACCACTCTTCACCTACAATCCCGAACTGTACGTGGAGTTCTCGAACAAAGTCGCTTCCTGAACTCTTCGTTGGAAATTATTTTTCCAGTCAACATCGGGACCAACCACACAGAGTGTCGGCAAGAAACAGCCACAGCCTGGCAAAACACCTCCAGCATCTACCGCAGCAGGCAACTGGTTGGAGGTGTTTATGCCGCATGTCGTGCTGAAGGTTGGCCCTGGAACGACTATTCCCGAGAGGTGGACGAACTTATTGGAGGCGCTTACGGCCCTCGAGACGGCGAACAACTTTGTTTCGAAGGTGTGTACTGGTCTAGTTTCTCGGCTGGCATTTCCGCTGACTTTTCCGGCAGACGACATCGTTCCCGGCCGCCAAACGGCCCCACGCCATTGGGCAATGGGTTAGCACTGCTCGTCGCCCACATTTCGATCCCAAGATCAAGAAAGTGTCTGCGTTCGCGGACGAGGTCGTCGCTTGGTGGTCCGATATCAACCCCGATTGGCGTAAAAACGGAAAGGCGCAGTCGCTGGCGCAGGACATGTCGTTGGAGGAGGGTTGGGGTGATTTGGAACACCCGGGAAAGAACAGATTTCTGAATGTTGTCGTCGCGTTGCGCTGGTGGTGGGAGGCAAGCAAGGGTGCGCCGGGGTTGACCTGGGAGCAAACGGTGGACGATGTGACTTGGGTTATGCAGCAGATGGCTGAGGGAAAGAAGAAAACCGATTAGCTACAAGGCTCGTCAATAGCTGGAATGTGGAAATTACTGTGAATTACTGCGCTCTATCTCCGGTCCACGGCTACAGTGCAAGCCTAATTGCTCGTTGGTTGACGCTTACTTCCTCGAGTCATGGACGCTCCCAACGACGCCGACTTCTATCCATCCAACTTTCCTCGCTCTTCAGACACGTTCACGTTGGCGCTCCGGAATGCAACACCCCGAAAACAAAATGCTCGCATGGACCGGCGCGCGTTACTTGCCAGGCGTTGACCCCGCGCGAGGAGAATAAGCCGAAGAAGACCAAGCTAGGATCTAAAGACACGAAAGGCGGAGGGCGGCAAGATCAGAGACGGGGTACAAGGCGCTGGGAGCTCGGCGGCTGGATCGACTTGAATGTCTTCCAAAATGGAACTGCTGGGCCGTCGGATTTCCCGATCTCAGACAGTGAGGGAGAATCTGCCAGTGAGGGCTCGAGCGAGAACGAAAGCGTTGGCGAAACGGGAGCGCGGGAGCAACGACGTTCATGGACGCGCCGAAGACGAAGCGAGCGAAAACGCATTTGGCGAGACTATCGGGAACAACAACATCGCGTATGGGCACGTTGACGCGGGGGAGTCAGATGCAGAGGACTGTGTGGTTGCTGGAGGGAGGTGTTGGCGGGTCTTGCAGCTTGTTCAAGTTGTTGGACGGGCTTTGATGAGGATGGTCGTCGTCGTCGTGATGATAACTGTTGCAGCTTTGCTAGCCAAGGCGTAGAAATGTACTCGGGGTGGTGTTGTAAAATGGATTTACGCGGTTGACCATGCCATCTCCCATCGCCAAATTACCGAACACGTCGGCATCACCCCGACCGTCGCCCGATGGCGCATCAAACGACGTCCTTGAAACCCATCATGCGCCCGCCAGCGGGCGCATGATGGGGGACGTCGGGCGGGATGGTTTGGCGCATTCGTTGTTCTGTGTGACGAAATGTGACCCGACACCCCGCCCGTCGTTTGATGCGCCATCGGGCGACGGTCGGGGTGATGCCGACGTGTTCGGGCGCATGATGGGGGACGTCGGGCGGGATGGTTTGGCGCATTCGTTGTTCTGTGTGACGAAATGTGACCCGACACCCCGCCCGTCGTTTGATGCGCCATCGGGCGACGGTCGGGGTGATGCCGACGTGTTCGGTAATTTGGCGATGGGAGATGGCATGGTCAACCGCGTAAGTCGAAGCTAATTACCCGGGTCGTAGTGAAGTAGTTACCACCGTCCGCGAAATAATCTCTTCGATGAGGTCCCGGGTTCGATCCACATCTGCGCACCTTTTTGAAAAGGCCGTTGAGAACCCAGCGAGGAAATTATTTGTTGATGTTAAGCCCCATGCCGACATCAATTGTACTCTGGCAGGGCTCAAAAAGGAGAAAACACGCCTTAGTAACTAAAGAAAGTGGAATAGAGGTCCAAATCCATTATATTTTTCGGGTATGTGGCTGTGCAAGTGGCTGTGCACAGACTGCCGCTATCTTATGCATTGGGTTCCCTGGGGGTACCCAGTATCTTGCACATTCAAGTAGGTAAATTAGCTGGCGGATATTGGTGTTACGCCCAACCAGAGCCAGTTTTCGCGGTTCAAGGCCGTCGAGGATACCAACTACTGCGTCGATTTGGCGAAGCAGACTGGGATGCACATGGTTGGGATTCAAGGCGCGCATATTACGGATGGGACCAAGACGCTCGTGTTGGGGCTTGTGTGGCAGCTTATGCGGTGAGCACTCGTTTAGTCTCCGCAGCTGCTAACGTTCTTGCAGCATGAATATCGTGCAGACGCCCACCAAGCTCTCCAAATCCAACCGCCCTATCTCCGACACCGAGGCTCAAATGGGCTTACACCACCGCCAACTCGTCGCGTCCAATCCGCTCGTTCAAGGACCCGTCCATCACCACGGGCTTGTTTTTCCTCGACCTGCTGGAGGCGATACGGCCGGGAATCGTTGACCCGGCGTTGGTGTTGGACGTCCCTGCGGCAGGAGACTACGAGGACCGGAGGGCGAACGCGAAGCTCGCGATTGCGATTGCGCGCAAGATGAATGTGCTCATCTTTTTACACTGCGGAGAAAACATAATATAACCTATGGGTATATGTGAAGCATATTTTGTATATGCTTAACATATGCTCAAACATATGATCAGCATATAACCTATGGGTATATGCGAAGCATATGTGAAGGATATTATATATATGCTCAACATATGCTTCGCATATGCTTCAACATATGCGCAGGGCATGAGGCAAAGCATATTTTAATGAATGGCAGGATTCAGATTGGGATTTGTCCTCATGTTGAAGCGCGGTCGTTACTGGGTCCCCTGGGCTCTTTGAGGAGTCGGTCCTGTAGCGCAGAATGAGGAGAACAAGACGCAAGTTACCGCGTATTTGTAAGCGTAGCCGTTCCAGAGATATTCGCAAATTACTGTGGCATGTGGCAGCCATGAGGCACACAGTAATTTGCGAATATCTCTGGAACGGCTACGCCTACAAATACGCAGTAACTTGCGTCTTGTTCCCCTCGTGCTGCACTACAGGATCGACCCCTCAAAGAGCCCAGGGGACCGAGTAACGACCGCGCTTCAACATGAGGACAAATCCCAATCTGAATCCTGCCATTCATTAAAATATGCTCTGCCTCATGCCCTGAGCATATGTTGAAGCATATGCGAAGCATATGTTGAGCATATATATAATATCCTTCACATATGCTTCGCATATACCCATAGGTTATATGCTGATCATATGTTTGAGCATATGTTAAGCATATACAAAATATGCTTCACATATACCCATAGGTTATATTATGTTTTCTCCGCAGTGTTAGCGCCGGAGGATACTGTGGAGTGCGGCCGAGGCTGGTGCGTGGTTCTTTGCTTTCTCCGTGCTGTTCGACCCTAATGGGCTGGCATCGTAGATCCTCACGTTCGTTGGGAGCTTGATGAGCATTGCGCAAGGTCAGTAAGATGCGTGGACTATGTTTGTTTTGAAAATAAGCGTAAATGTACATCGTACGTGGTGTTAGTAGTCTTTATGGGTTAAAAGGGACCATCAACTCGGGCTTTACAAGCCCCTTTGTTGCGTCATGACCAACTTTTCCACAACGACGATGAACTCGAAAGCATGCGAGAATTGTAGAGCCGCTTAAACGCCCATGGATGGAACGTAAAAGGTTCGCTGGATGCGATCGAGTCAATGAGAGCGCGGAGACCGTCCGCCCTGAGCAGCGTCGAGTCGCGACCAATCCTGGACTTGGTGAGCAGGGAGGATGCCGCATCCAGTACGGCTCAACGTCCTCTGCCTTCAAGCGAGGATCTTGAGCAATGGTCCCAAGCTCTGTAGGCCGCTTGTCAAGCCAATAGAGCTGCTCGAGGATGTCCATAACCTTGTCGTCAAGCATGCTCTTCAGCTTTTCGCGGATTACGGGCCGACGAAATTGTTGGGTAAACTCCTTGAACCGCAGCTTGAGGGCATCCTTCGTTTTGGTAACGTATGATTCCGCGGTTATCCGTTGGTCGTTGTATTGCACCTTGGATAGGTGGCCTCCTCATGACCAAGCTCAAGTTGAACCGTGTTGGTAATTCCATGGAGGGACGACGCCATCGAAGACTCGAGAGCCTCCATAAGACGTCGCCGGAGAGTATCGGTCCCGACCATTAACAAATTCGAGCTGTTGAACATGTTGCAGTGAGAGGAGAAGTATTCGTTGGAGACAGTCAACGCTGTTGAGTCCCGCTTGGGACGCTTTCGTCTTCGTTACAACACCGACGTATCCAGGGTGGAGAAAGTATCGGTTGCCCGCATGGATGCCTGCGCCTTGCTCTGGGCTCACCAGATCCATCTTGGTGATAACGCCCAGAGTCCGAAGCCCTAACGGGTCGACCTTCCGGCTGGCGCGCAAAGCAGGAGAGTTGGCAAGATCAACGTCGGCAGCGCAGACCGTAAATACAATGTTCGGCTCACGAATGTACTTGTCGCATAACGCGGAAATCTTCTCTTTGAGCTCCTAGGGCTGGTCAAGCGATGCGAGTTGAATGTAATTAGGGAGGTCGATGAGAGTGAGGTCCGGGATGTTCGGAGAGTATATACGCAGGTCGATGGGCTCTGCGGACACGATATCCGAGTCGGGGGCCGCAAGATTTAGATCTGTGCAGGTGCGCTGTATGGTGGAGAAGTCGGAGATTTTCCCCAGCCCCAGAGCAGGAAATTCGCCGTATTCAACGGCCTTTCCATCCGCAGAAGAGGTATGAACAAGCGTATCGGTCGACGAGTAACCATGTTGTTTCCTCTGTATGTTCGTAAGAAACGACACGGCTTGGCGGTGTTCCCGGACGTACTTGGGCAAGAATTCGTGTCCAACAATCGCCTCCAATACGGAACTCTTCCCAAAGCTCTGGCTGCCAATGACGACAATACTGGGTAGCGTGAGGGCGTCGCTCTGGTCGATACTGAGCAGCATGCTACGGACCTTGATAAGTTTCTGCGTGAGGTTACGAGTACTTTACTCGTTCATACAACAGGTCGCAGGGGCGGTTTCCGCTATCGACGTCGAGCCCCTGTAACGCTCTAGATTGCAGGGGCTCGCGATTAGATAGTGTCGTTATCTGCCGCGCGGATCGCGGTAGCCCATACGGCGACAGATGTCTCGTCGTCAGGCGCCATCTTGCCCCTGTATTACGTTGCCGCTGCCGCACCTGGCACCTGGTCACTGGTGTTTTCCTTGCGGCTCCCGGAGGCGGCAGCGGAAATAGGCGGCGCCTGTTCGCGGGGGCACCGCGGCACTGTCGGCGGGCGGGCGCTCGTCGTCAGGCGCTATCTTGGCGCGACGTCGCGCGATACTCGCTGCCGCTCTCCGACGCGCCTCGACAATATTGTCTCCTGGTCGCCCTGTCCCTTCTCCGCGCGGCTGTGACACCCGACCTCTATCTAACACCATCCTTTCAAGTTCGCACCCAAATCTCCGCCCGTTCCGTTTAATGTCACGTACCCTGATGCGCGGTGTCACATTGTGACTTGCTTCAAACCAGTCGTTCCTGCTTCTCAAGTCACCAAAGCACTTCTCTATCTTCGTCCGGTTGCATTCACATAGCTATAGCCTTGAGGCTTAAGGTTAGGGACATAGCCCAACCAAGATACAATGTCTATAGTCTGGCCGATTCATGATCCGCAAATTTGGTAGTAATTGCTATAGGCAACTTTGCTTCCGCCCCCAGATGCAAAAGCATACGCAAATCAGATACAACACATTCACGTCTTATACTGTCCCAAATTCTCTGGATGGGTTATAACAGCCCCAGACTGCTTATAATGCTTATGAGAGCTTACAACCCAACAGGTCATAAGTAGACTTAAGTGGGTTTAACTCCACTCGGACCCGGGTTATAAGGGGAGTTAATCGGTTTTAGAATTTATTTTACCATAGTCTAATACTGTGCGAGCTCTACGGCCCCTTCCTACCTATCATGTGCACACTCTACGTTTGACGCCCGCGTCGCCTGAGTTGCCTTCGTCGCGCCCTCGGCGCGGCACGTTCCTGTACCTTGGGCCTCGCCCGAGACGTCTCCTGAGTGAGCCTCGATCTCCCTTTAAAAACCTGCAAAGGTTTCTAGAGGAGTTTCGAGCTTCTCCCTCCGTGCTCACTCGTCTGCCTCGCAGGTACATTTCCTGAGCTCTTCCTTCCTCAGTGCTCACGCGGCTGCCTCGCAGTCTTTCTGTTACCCACCCAAGTTCCCGCTTCCCTCTCTTACTTGTTTCATGTAACCTATCACGCCTACCATAATATACTTCTTATGAGGCTGTGGGCTTCTTGCCGCAGTCACCCTCCCGGTACTCTAGAGAGTGGTTCGAGTAGCGGGATTAGGCATTTATCCCAAGTAGATTTCCGGCGGTACTAACACACGCTGGGCCATGCACAGGCCGGCGGTTCGACTCCCACTTGGCACAAATACCGCTTGTTCACCGGTGCACGGTCCTTCAACCTCCCGGTAGCGAGACTGTATCTCTCTTGCACCCAGAGATGGTGTAGGGTATGGTGGTTGGTTACTGTAATATTTCCTTCACTTCGAATGAGGTTTCCCGCTGTGACATCGGCTACGAATTTCGCAATTCGTAAGCCGCGGCGCTGCCCTGTGACCGACCGAAAAATTCGAAACACCGCCCACCAGCGCCTCAGCATCGTCTCCCACCAATCTCACAGCAGTACATCTCAAATTGGTAGCATTCTACGCAGGCTACCTGGACCAATAAATCCATCGCAAACGTTACGACATCACATCGATCCCCCGCATTCCCCGGTAAAGCTTTGGTGGTATGAGGGCGCTACCGCGCACAATGTAGCCCGCTCAATGGATAGCAGTCTGCTGAATCGCGATGGGAGAAGTATCTGAGTTATGCTTGGGAGCTCAACAACGGTGCCCCGCACGGCCGCACCGGCCAAAAATAGCCGTAGTTTGGGGATCCGAAACCATTCGTAAACTCGGCAAAATGGCCGTGACACCCGGCAAAAATTCGAAGAAAATATGGGGTGTGACCCGTGACCTACGAATTGAATGAGATAGTACAGTAAGTGCGGGAGCTTGGTGTCAAGTCCGAGGAAGTCGGCTCCGGGCGGAAGGATTTACATCGGCAGGTGCAGTTTGGAAAAATGCCTGGGGTCCGAATTCAATCAGCACGGAGCCCGCATTTTTTCCTCTTGTGCTGTGGCCAGGAAAGAAAATAGTCAAGTACTCGGTTTGCCATGCCTTGCGGTGGCCTTTCCAGAGCAAGTGCATGAGTCCATTTTGCTGGCTATCCACGTCCTCGGACGGAGTCTTGGGTTCCGACGGGGACGACATGGTAGCAGCTACAAGAGCTGCGATAGCCGCCTCGTCTTTCGGAGGGTTGTCGTTGGAGGACTCTGGGCCATGACTGTCCTGATTCTCCTTCTGCCTCTGCTTCTCCTTGCCAGAATTGAAGAGGTCCTTGGGTGTCTCCAACTTGGGGAGGTTGATCTCCGAAATACGGTTAGACGCGCATTTGAGGCTGTCGGAAGCTGCGTCGAATAGGTCCGTTGCTGTGTCCTGCACGGAGTTCATCCATGCTGCAGAGGTCTGGCGGAGTTCCAGGACTTGGTTAAACGAACACGAGACGGCGCTGCTCAAGTCGCACCTTCAAACTTGTAGTTGGCGTACCCAAAGCCACCGGCGCCCAACGTCGCGTGGAAACACGGAAAGCGCGTGCAACAAAGCGCGGGATGGACACTCGGAGTAAGAATTGGCACGGATGTGCACATTGCGCAATGAGGCGGCTTTTGTGGTCGCATATTGTTTGTGCAAAGACTCGGAGGCAATGAATTCGAAGGTAGTAAATCAACGATGGACAGGCCGGGCAGAGTTTTCAATGCGACGCGATGGTGAGGCTAGCCCGTAAGTTATCGCATTACGAGGGTACGTCGGCGAGAGAAGTTGTCGACGTCCTCGGCGGTGCCGACTTCCTTGGCCTCCTCACCACCCTCCTTGGCCTTTTCGCGTTTTTCGAATCAATTGGATAGCTAGAAAGCGTTTCAGAGTTGGCTGGGAAGAGGGCCGAGACGACTTACATGAGGTCTGGAGGCTTGCCGTCAAAGACATAGGCAGGCTTTATGCCATTCTCGACAATGCGTATTGTGCGGCAGAAGAAGCCCATGAGGTGGCTGGTGGTTTCACCTGCATCGTTTGTGAGGAGTTCACCATCTTTTTGGCGAGCTGCAATGAGGAATCGGTAGATGGACATGGACGCGTCGATTGCAACTTTGCGGCCAAAGAGAGTCTTGATGTCATGTTCTTGTATGGCCGTCGGCGCTCTCAGAGAGCAGCCCAGTAAGTCTGGATCCTTTGATGCCTATTTTGAGAACGCGTGGCGGGAGGGAAGACTGGTGAGGACAGTAGGGAGGAACGCGACCGGTCACACACATCAACCACCCTCCACCCACCAGTGCCACCACACATAGGTTCGTCGTCTTCTCGGTCTCACTTCCACACAATGAAGCAGCTGCAGAAGCTCATCGATGCGCTCATCAGGCTCAAGAATTAGCAAGACGACTTCAGCGTTTTTACTGCTTGTTTAACAACCACCACCAGCTCGAAATCGACCTCCCCTGCTCGCCTCGCGCTCGTCGCTCAACCGGGCTCCTTAACACACCACACCTTCTTAAGGTGTCCTCTGCCCGTTGGTGCGTCCCATTTTCCGCTTCCGCTATGCCCGTTTGTTGACCTGGCCGCAGAGTCGGCAAACACGGTGAACACAGCTGAGCGAGCTCGTAAGCTCAATGTGCGGTGGCAAGCACGTTCTCGTCTCGGTGAGCTTTTCGCATGTCTCCGTATCCCTGCTCTCCGCGACCGAGGCTGACGTGCAGGCAGACCAGCCCACGCGACCGACCTCTAGGTTCGCTCCTGCGGTGTTGCGACAGCGCGCACGCTGCGCCACACATCGTCCTCAACGCACCAACACGATCGCCATGTCGTATTTCGTGCCCGCTGGTGAGTTTTTCAGCCACGGCCGCCGACGCTTCGAGCTGACCTTGCTGCAGAACCGAATGAACGAACAGGGAATAGCCCCAATGGTCGCATACCTCGCGGGTGCCACTCGTTAAACGACTCGCTTCGAGTGGCGCCAAAGTCCCTCAAGAACTGGCATGCCTGCCCTCCAGCGGCGGTACGTTGAGCTTGCTCCTCCCGTGAGAACGCTGCCTAGATTCCGCGCTGTAGATCGGACTCCCCGAGGACCGCGCGATACCCCAACCGAACGGTCTCCAGCTTTTTTGCGTCGGACTCTCCCTCGCACGGAGCGTACAAGGCGGGCGTCCGGGTACGTCGCTCGCAGCTTCTTGGTCTGTGATGTTGCTGATCGTGTTTTTAGATGTCGTACCGCCGGAGGCAAGTTTACCGGCTCGGCGCAGTAACCAGATCGCGCCAGAAACATCTCTTGCGCTGCATCTACTTACCCGGTGCGTGTCCATCGCTGCTTCATTGCAGCGAACGAGACTAACGTGTTTTAGATGATCAGCACCAACCAGGCATTCCCGGCCTCCCCCCGTGTCCAATTTTGCATGCACCGGTGCGTCTCCCGCCGCGCCCGAGTCTGGAAAAGATGCCGACTCTCTTCTTCCAGAAGCTAGATTTTCCCGCCGGAGGCGAACGCGGGTCTCGCGCAGCAACAAGACGACGACGGCGCTTTCAGTGCACTCCGTGTATCGAGAGTAACAACACCGACGTCTTCCTCGGGTACGTCCACCATTACGCCAGTTTCGACAAACGTACTGACCTTTTTCACTAGGTTTTGCCGCCGGAGGCGAACATACAGGCTCACAAATCAACCAGACGGCCCCAGCGACGGGTCCCCGCTGTTCTTCTACCAGAACTTCAAGCAGGAGAAGGTCTCCAGCAGCGGGATCGTACGCCGTCGAGTACATGCGCTGACCAGGACGAGCTGATCAAGGCGATGATACAATGCGACAAGGCAGCGTCGGCGTGCGACCCGCGTTTGAGCAAGCACAAGTTATGGGTCCGACCGTGCTCATTGACAAGGTGCTCTACGCCGAGGCCGGTAAGCTTTTCGTGTTCCAGTCGTTTCTTATCACCAATGTCGATGTACACTGTAGATGCGGAGCTCCAATGAGTCAGTGGAAGAGAAGAAGCACCAGCGACTGGTGAAGGAAGCGGGACGAGAGGGAGAATTTGTAACCGCAGCTCGACATTGGAAATAAAACAACAAAAAACACTACTCCGAATTCGACTTGAAGCTTGAAGATTGAAGTTTGCCGCACGTTGTTGCCATGTGGCCTCACGCAGCCGCGCCGCGTGTCTGTCTGTACGCGAGTTGGCCATAACTCTCATCCCGCACCTTAATGTCTGACGACTGGTCACCAAACGAGGACGAGGACGAGGACGACTTGCTATCGCAGCCGCAACAGGGCTCGCGTGCCAGTGGCTATTTCCGCGAACCCATTGATGATGACTCCGAGTTTGTTGCGTTTGGGTGGATCGATGTACATTCTCACTCTGACGCAGCAGTGAAGGTGCCATAAGTACCTATTCTCCGCCTCCATTCCCGCCTAGATCCACTCGTAGCTCGCCGGGAGCTGCAGGTGGCTCTCGGAGCGCGGAACCACAGGCAGGCACCTTTCAAAGTTGTTCTTACACAGCTACTAATCTACAGCAAGGATAATCCAGATGGCACTCGCTCAAATAGTGCGCCACCGGTACCTCCACAGGTGCAACTTATCTTTCTTTGTTGTCTATGCTGACTTGCCGGTGATAGGCTGATCGGCAATTCGTTACCATGGCTAGGTTCGAGCACCTGGAGAGGAAGGTGGATGGTTTTGAAAGCAAGCTGGACAAGATTGTCCAATGGGTCGAGATGCAAACACAGAATCAGACGGCCGGTGGTACGCAGGGTCAGCCGTTTGGTGCTTCGCCGACGGAACCACGGTCGCAACACCAAGCAGGACCACGGCGCGGGCACACTGGCACTCAACCGCAGCCCGGACCCACCCGCACCAATCACGCCTCCCCGGTATCTCCGCCATTTCACCACCATCGTCGTGCGAACGAAGCAAATGACTTGGCGGTTCGACTTTGCTGTCCTCTTACTTGAGTTGGCACTCACTACGTCAACTATAGGCTCGCATTCGCCATCATATGTCCCAAATTTTTCCAAAGTCGCGACGGAGCAACACTGTCACCGACGCCGACCGCGAAGCGTATGAGCATGAATTGGCAAGCAACCCTCTTGCGGAGGCAATGACGCCGATGCCAACAAGCTTTCTACCTGATCTCGGCGCGTCGTTCACGTCCATCTGGAACCAGTCAGCTTTGCGGGTCTACACCTCTCATTTCTATCGCCAGGAGCGTCTGGCACCAACGGCGGAATTTGACGATAAACTGAGCAAGGCGTATCGAACACATTTCTTCTATCTACTGTAAGGGCAACTCCCCAGCTGCTGTATGCTCAGAGCTACACAGACAAGACTGGCAGAGGGATCCGAAGTATATTAGCTCTACAACATGTACAGAGGGCTACTAAGACATACCTGGCAGAGGGATCCGAAGATAACAAGTCTAAGGAGCCTCTGCTGCCAGTGATGCCTCGTCTAAGGGCCTGATCAGGTGACTGTGCACAGACCAGGTCAAGTGACCCAAAGAAAGAAACGTAAACCAAACCATAAGTACGATAGGTAGAAGGACGGGACTTGGGGTGCGGAGTTGTATGCGTGCACCCCATATGTGTACAAAGATAGAGAGGAAACGAATGAGAGGAAAAGGAGCAAATCGACGATGTAACTGCAAAGTGCAGGAAACATCGAGATAGAACCTTGTATCGTAGCACTATAAGTACAGTAGGTAGAGGACCGCGATTCGGGGTGCGGAGACGTATATGTGCACCCTATATGTGTACAAGAATAGGGAGGAAACGGATAAGAGGGAAAGGCGCAAATCGACAATGGAACTGCAGGATGCAGGAAACATTGAGATAGAACCTTGTATTGTAGCGCTATAAGTACAGTAGGTGGAGAGATGGTATTTGATGGGAGAGGTGGTTGCAGTGCACCCAATATATGTACAGAGAGAGGAGGGAAACGGAGAAGGGAAAGAGACCGAAAAAGGAAAAAGGAAAGCAAGGGTATATGGCGCACCGGGAGTTCCCCTTACATCACCCCCCTTCTAGGAAGCGGCGTCCCGACGCTTAGAACGCCAGTTGGTGCTTGCATCTGCAAGGCCCCGGTTGTACCACAGTGTGGCAAAGTCAGCCTCAGAGAGACGTCGGACAGAGCGTTGGTTTGGGCGAGTAGAGTTGGCTCGATACCACTGTTCTTTTCCAGGTGCATTAGGATGTGCCTCATAGAACTTGATGATAAGTGGTTTCGAGTTGCCCAAATTTTCAACCGGCTGCCACTCAGCTTCAGTTCTCAGTGTGTTTTTGTACCACACTTTGAACTGCAGCTTGTTGCGATACCACCGGCTGTCAACGATGTCCTCCGTCTCCCACTCTTCCTCGCCGTCCACAATCTCAGGATGAGGAGTGGGAGGTCGTTCCCGACCGTGGATCGGGTCCGGCGGGGAGAGCTCGAGTTTGACCACAGGGAACATAGGGTGGGTGCGACCCATCCAAGGAGGAAGCTTGAGACGATAGGCATGAGTGCCCACAGCACGTTCCACCTCAAATGGTCCGATCCAAGGATGAGAGAACTTGGATTGGAGTCGTGTCTGGACATCAGAGCTGTCCAGCCACACCTTGTCCCCCGGCTTGTACACCGGTGTGGGGCCATGCCGCTGGTTGTAGAACCGCGCCTGGTCATCCTTGGCCTTGGTGAGCGCTGCACGAGCCTCCTCATCTGCCTTGCGCATGCGGTCCACAAACTCGTCAACACCTTCAACCTTGGCTGGCACAGTACGAGGCTCAAAGCCCATACGAGGATGCTTGCCAGTGTCAAGGAGCAAGGGAGAGTGTTGGGTGGAAGCATGGGCCGCATTGTTGTACGCAAACTCGGCAGTGGGGATAAGCTCGTTCCAGTCGTCCTGGCGCTCATTGACAAAGGCACGAAGGTAGATCTCGAGTTCCTGGTTGACGCGTTCCGTCTGACCGTCAGATTGTGGGTGGTGTCCTGTAGAAGCACTTATGGTGATTCCAAGGAGCCGGTACAGCTCCCTGGTGAACTCAGCCACAAACTGCGGACCACGGTCGGACAGAACGTCGTCAGGCAGACCATGGAGCTTCCAGACGTGCGTGTAGAACAGACGCGCAGCGCCAACGGCATTGATAGTGGTGTGGCAAGGGATGAAGTGGGCTCGTTTGCAGAGCCTGCACACAACCACCATAATGTTGTCGAACCCGTTGGCGTCTGGAAGCTCAGGGATAAAGTCCACCGAGACTCGAGACCAGCGCTCCTTCGGCGTCTCAGTAGGCAGCAACTGCCCCACTGGAAGACGACGACGAGGCTTGACCCGTTGGCAGATATCGCAGGTGCTCGTGTACTGCCCAATGTACCGAGACATCTGCGGCCACCAATAGTTGCGGCTCACCAGCTCCAGAGTCTTGAACCTGCCCTTGTGGCCCGCGACTCTGGAGTCATGATGCTGCTCCACAATGCGCCGGCGCAAGTCCCCAGAAGGAGGAACATACACCTTGCCCCGGAAGAAGAGCAAACCGTCGCGCTGGTCCCACTCAGCGCTGCGGACAGAACGGTTGCGAGTCTTCTTCAGCTCCTTCACTGCACGTGTGGCTGGCTCGTCGAGCTCGCTGTCGCGGATTGCATCCTTGATATCGTCTACAATCTCGACTTCTCCACCAGAGACAGAGAGGCTGCTCAGAGCTGCGATGACAAAAGTCTCCGGCTTGAGCAGAATGATGTCCTCGTTGTCTCCAGCCCCGTCATCGTGGTCTGCACGACGGGACAACGCATCCGGCTTGCCCATAGAGGCGCCCCGGGCGGTGGTGGAGTGTGTAGTCGAAACGCGAAAGATAGAGGGACCAGCGAGCTTGCCGACGATTGAGCTTGCGTGCAGTGCGGAAGTACTCCAAGTTCTTGTGGTCGGTCCAGACCTCGACCGAGTGCTGGGCTCCTTCAAGGAAGTGTCGCCACTCCTCAAAGGAACGAATGACGGCCAGCAACTCCTTGTCGTGGATCTCGTAGTTCCGTTCCACAGGAGACAGGGACTTGGAGTAGAATGCCACCGGGTGCCACTTTTCATCCTCTGCTTGCTGAGACAACACTGCACCCGTTGCAAAGTCGGAGCTGTCACACTCGACTCGGAACGGACGCAGGTCATCAGGCAACCGGAGAATGGGAGAGGAGGTAATCCGCTGCTTCAGCTCCTTAAAGGCAGCGTCTGCGTCAGAAGACCACTCAAAAGCGACATCCTTGCGCGTGAGGTCAAACAAGGGACGAGCAACATGGGAGAACGCTTCGATGAACCGCCTGTAGAAGTTGGTAAAGCCCAGAAAGGCGGACACTTCCTTCTTGTTTGTAGGCGTCGGCCAGTCAGCAACACCTGCGACTTTGACCGGGTCCATCTCAACGTGGTCATGAGTGATAATCACTCCCAGGTACTCGATCCGAGTTTGCTCAAACTCGCACTTGTCCGCCCGCAAGAACAACCGGTACTCGCGCAAACGCTCCAAGACCTTCCTCGTAACCTCGCGGTGTTGCTCCCGCGTTTTGGTGTAGATGAGGATGTCATCAAGGTAGACTGCAACAACACCCTCCATGATCAAGTCATGGAAGATATCGTTCATCATGGTCTGGAACGTAGCGGGACTGTTTGTCAAGCCAAAGAACATGACCAATGGCTCAAACAAAGCCCGGTTGGTGCGGAAGGCAGCCTTCCATTCGTCGCCCTCACGAATGCGCACATTGTTGAATCCCCAACGTACGTCAAGTTTCGTGAAGTACCGCGCGCCCTTCAGCCGGTTGATCAGGTCGTTAATCAACGGCAAAGGATAACGGTTTTTGACCGTCATGTTGTTTAGCGCGCGGTAGTCCTGGACAAACCGCAGGCTTCCATCCTTCTTCTTGACAAAGAAGACTGGAGAGGCCATTGGTGACTTGGACGGGCGAATGCGACCGGTGCGCAAGTTCTCAGCAAGGAACTCGTCCAGAGGCTTCTGCTCTGCAGGGGACACGGGGTACACCTTGCAGTTGACAGGTTTTGCATCTGGCACAAGCTCAATTGCGTGATCCCAAGGCTTCCGGTCTGGAAGAACGTCGAACGACTCCTTTGCAAACACATCTTGGAAGTCATAGAAGTGTGCAGGGAGGTCGTCCTTGACGCTGCGAGGCGCATTCTTGGCATATGCTTCGGCGAGGCGTTGGGAGACAGTAGACGTGGCGCGGATGAACTCCTTCTCAGGCCAAAGAGAGGTCATGAAAACACGATCCCCATCTTCGACTTGAGAGTTGTCAGGGAACTCATCATCGGAGTCGCAGCCAAAGACACCAGCGTCAGAAACGCCAGCATCGTCGTCTTCCTGTTCCAGCTCAACCACACGTGGCTCCGGGCCTCGGCAGCAGTCCTTGCGCTTGCGCGCTTCGGCCTGACGTGCCTTTGCGTCAGCTTCGTGCTTGAGACGGAGGTTGCGGAGATCAGTCCTAGCCTCGTTCTTGCACTTGCCACACTTGGAAGGACACCGGGTGAGCTTCAGGTCGCCAGCCTCCCAGTCAATCTCAGGATTGTGCTCTCGCAGCCAACCATAGCCAAGGATGATGTTCTGCTTTCCAAGGCCGGTGACCGCAAGGATGACACGCTCCGAGTGACCCTTATGACCGAGCACGACCTCCACAACTTCCTTGATCGAACCAGCTTCGTTGGGAGAACCGTCAACGTTGAAGACTGGAATCGGTCGTTGGAGGGTAGAAGTTGGGATGCCGCGTTCGGTCACGAAGGCTTTATCCACATAGCCAAGACCAGTAGCACCGCAGTCAATCAAGGCAAAGTCAGAGACAATGCGTTGGGTGACTGTGGACTGCAACTCAACGCGAATGCGAAGAGAGGTAGCCGGGTTCACTGCTGCGAGTGTGATGCTGCGAGGCAGCCGGCGTTCCATCCTGGAGAGACGGGGTTGACGAGCCGGCTGCGGTGCAAGCACCACAGGAGCAACAACAGCCTGCTCAGGGACAGAGGTGTCCGCAACCGGGTCCGTGTCCAAAGACATGAGAGGAGCAAACCGGTTGGTTGAAGCAAGGCATGTTGTGCGTGATAGAACACGGTCAGGAACCGGGAGAGGGGCAGCAGGGGGCGGGGCCGCTGCAGGCCGCAGCAGGCGCAGAGAGGGGTGGCGTGTCCGGCACCGAGGGCACAACCGTCGAATCCGTCCGAGTCAGTTCGTAGTTACGGCTGTACTGCTCGCAACAGAACCAAAACTCCGTCAGCTCCTCCATGAAGAGTGCGCTGTCCCAGGGACCAAAGTCCTCCCCACAATCCTGCGTGAAGTGCTTGCCCCTGCAAGTGCGACACGCAAGATGCTGGGACGCGCACCCTTGAACCCAGACAGCGAAATCGGGAGCATAGTTGCGCCGATACGCAGAGTCGTGAGCAAGGAAGAAGGAGAGCATGGGTCAGAGACGGTAGGTCTTGTTGTTGTAGGTGACAGCATAGAAGGAGGACGGCAGCCATGGGGCCGGACAGGGCGAGTTTCCGATCGGAGGGTCGGAGGGGTCCATCGAGTCAAGTAACAAGGGGGAGGGGCAGAAAACAGGCAACTGGAGGTCCAAACACGCAAGTCCACGTCACTTCACTCGAACCGCCAAACTACTGTTCACAGACAATAGCGATCACAGAGAGGTCCTAGTCAACCGGCGAACTAAGGCCAGGGGTTGGACTTCAGGAAGACTTGGGCGGTGAAGGAGGGGTGGGGCAAGCGGGAGTGTATCCAGTGCAAGCTTCTGAAGCTCCACACCAAGCACAGAAACCCGAGGAGCGAGAATGGAGTGGGGGGAGGAGGAGCAGAGAGCTCAACTCGAGAGATAAGGCCAGATAAGGCCCAGGAACGAGAGGTGGGGGTAGTGTGGGGTCGGGAGAGACAGGGAAAGGGCCCAGGGAGGCCAGAGAGGTTGGGGAAAGAGAGGAATAGGCGGGGGAAGGGGTGGCACACTGGTGTTGTGGCAGACTGGGTGTGGGAAGCGTACTGGGGGTCTGGGACAGTCTCCAGCTGTCCAGGAAGCTTCTCCTACTCTCCAGCCAGGCTCAGGCACGCAGTATGGGACCCAGAGAAAGACTTGTTATGCTGTAAGGGCAACTCCCCAGCTACTGTATGCTCAGAGCTACACAGACAAGACTGGCAGAGGGATCCGAAGTATATTAGCTCTACAACATGTACAGAGGGCTACTAAGACATACCTGGCAGAGGGATCCGAAGATAACAAGTCTAAGGAGCCTCTGCTGCCAGTGATGCCTCGTCTAAGGGCCTGATCAGGTGACTGTGCACAGACCAGGTCAAGTGACCCAAAGAAAGAAACGTAAACCAAACCATAAGTACGATAGGTAGAAGGACGGGACTTGGGGTGCGGAGTTGTATGCGTGCACCCCATATGTGTACAAAGATAGAGAGGAAACGAATGAGAGGAAAAGGAGCAAATCGACGATGTAACTGCAAAGTGCAGGAAACATCGAGATAGAACCTTGTATCGTAGCACTATAAGTACAGTAGGTAGAGGACCGCGATTCGGGGTGCGGAGACGTATATGTGCACCCTATATGTGTACAAGAATAGGGAGGAAACGGATAAGAGGGAAAGGCGCAAATCGACAATGGAACTGCAGGATGCAGGAAACATTGAGATAGAACCTTGTATTGTAGCGCTATAAGTACAGTAGGTGGAGAGATGGTATTTGATGGGAGAGGTGGTTGCAGTGCACCCAATATATGTACAGAGAGAGGAGGGGAACGGAGAAGGGAAAGAGACCGAAAAAGGAAAAAAGTAGAGTGAGGGTATATGGCGCACCAGGAGTTCCCCTTACACGAGGAGATTTTTCGTAGACCTTTCGTTTGGTTTAGCCGAGAAAAATAAAAGGAAATCCGCTCCGCATTTAAGAAAGTAAAACACAGAAAGAAATTAACCCAACAGGTCATCAATACCTCCAGTGCTGCTCATACTGCTGCCACCCATCCCGCCGCTCATGCCCATACCTATCGCTGGCTGCTTGACCTCATTCTGGCTGCCCCACAACCCTGCGCTCGCCTTCTCCGTCTGCAGATCCTTCATGCTCTTGCCTCCAGCACCCGCGCCCGCTGCCGACTTCGGCGTCATCGACGCTCCAAGCGACATGTTCCACAAATCATCGAATCCATCACCTGAGCTCGCGGGGCTTGCTCGCAGGCGGAGGAGAAGCACCTGCATTTGCGGCTGCATGGGCTGGGAAGAGATGGAGCCGCCGTATCGGTGCGTGGGTTGTTGCGGCTGTTGCGGCTGCATGCCTACGCCCATCCCCAAGCCCAAGCCCATCGCTGGCTTTGCGGCTTGTTGGAACGGCGCGGGCGCAGCGGGAGGTGGTTACCATGGGGCAGAAATACTTTTTGGGAATATCTCCTCAAGGGCTGCAGCAAGAATTATGGTGAAGCATTCATTAAAATGCCCTTGCTCCAGGCTGCAGAAAACGCGCCTGCACAAAGCCGGGGCAGCCAATACCACCTGCTGCAGAACATGTGGCAGCCATGAGGCACAAAGACAGTAAACTGCGAATATCTTGAGAACGGCTGCGCGGACAGCTACGCGGTAACTTGCGTTGTGTTCCCCTCGCTTGGCCCTACAGAATCGACCCCTGGATGACCCTGGGGGACGCAGGCGCCATTGTGCTAGGAATCCAACAAAAATCCTGGGATTGACTGTGACGAATATTCCACTGGTGGGATATTGTGAAGATATGTTGAAGATATGGTGATGATATTCTGAATATCCCACTGGTAGAATATGTTGATTATATAGGTAGAATATGTTGAACATATGGTGATAATATTCTGAATATTCCACTGGTGGAATATGTTGATTATATGGGCAAGATATGTTGAACATATGGTGATAATATTCCGAATATTCCACTGGTAGAATATGTTGATTATATAGGTAGAATATGTTGAACATATGGTGATAATATTCCGAATATTCCACTGGTGGAATATGTTGATTATATGGGTAAGATATTCAAACTATTCTCAGGATATTATCAACATATTCCACCAGTGAAATATTGTACTTTCCCTGCAGTGACAAGGAGATTGATATTGAACTGGGGATACGGAGCCCCGGCGGCTCGCTGAAGATACAAAAGGTACGAGGATGTCCTGACTGGGGGTAGTAGTAGGTGTTGGGAACGAGCTTCATGTCACGGGTCCAGTGGACAGGCTCATCGGGATTGAAGTCGTCCGGAAGGGTCCAGAAGATGCGGGTGGGGTGGGCCTCCAAAGTTTGCTGTCCGCTGCGATCTTCGGCATAGAAGCTGATGCCGCTCTGCTTGCGAATCGTGTAGTGAATCTGATACTCGTATGTCCAACCCAGAGGGATCGCCGACCTCACCGAGGACGAGAGATGTTGCATTGCCTTGCGTATTTCCTCTTGTTGCTGGACAGAACGGATCACCAGAATCTGGTGCAGAACAGCTTTAGAACGCAAGGAGCTGCGGAGACTGTCGTTCTGTCCGAGCTCGCGAGGGATCGGTGGGAAGTTCTTGCTCTCGCGGCAATCCGTTCGTTTGTAGTTGTTACGGCGCGAACAGATGTACGAATGGCTCGCTAACTGATCGGCCACTCTGAGTCTGCAGCGACGTGGTTTTGGATTTGATTTCTCTAGCGCGGATTCCTGCGCTGTATGTCTGATCAGAGTAACTCTTGGAATTTAACAGAATCCATACCTTTCCGTGTTTCTTCAGCCAGCAGCGCCCCCATATCGCCTGCAGAAGTCGATTGGCGCCCAGCCAAGGCTTTCCAAAGGCCCTTGAAGAACTCATCGAGTGTCCGCACATTGCGCCCCTAGGACGAACATGCCGACGGACAAGTGGTGCTCGATTCCGGCGAAGACTTCATTCCGCGCTTCGTCTTGGCGGAGGTTCGGCTGTTTTTGGAGAATTTGCAGCCTGAAGAACGTCGCAAGGCTACAGACGGAATTAAGCTGCGTACATGGGATGCAATGACCGTGCTTACGTGCGGGGAGCAGGAATGTCCATCGCTATGAGGGCGTAGTGGTTCTTCTCCTGGTAGTGCTTGTAGCGATTATCACTTGGCGAGGACGCGCCAATGACCCGCATGGGGGTGTAAATTGGGTTAGCTTCCAGCTTCGGGGCATGACCGTCCGCCCACTGCATGTCGAGCAGCAGCACGACGTTCTGCAGGCCGATATCTTTGAAGACGGCCTTTTCGTGCCCATTTTCGATAGAGTAACATCCGCTCGAATCAAACACGAAGAGGTCGCCGCTCGTCCGGCCTCCCGTATAATACATGACTGGTTGCGCTCGAGCGAGCGCAACAGCGAGGTAGAATTTCAAAAACCAGGACTTCCCTACGGGATGGTGAGCTGAGCATAAGGCCGGGAGGAGTCTGCGCACCAATTCCGGGATCTCCGACGATGATTACCCCAGGGTGAGAATGAATGAGGGGCAGCGTCGCAGTAGGTGCGCCTATGTCGCGTTCGAGCAGGAGATCGTTGGCTCTTTTGAAGAGGTAATAATATTCGGGAAAGTAGAAGCGCATGTCCTCGCCGTCGTAAATGCGAAAGCCGTCCCAGCGCAAGTTTCCGTCTGGATCTGTTCCTTTGTCCCAGCAATGCTTGTAAATCTTTCTCATGGCTACGAGATCCATCGAGTTGTCTGTCCCGTCTCAGCGACATACACCTTTGAGGATGCTGTGGTCCAAATGGGGATATTATTCTGACTCCTGCCGCCAACTCGAAGACCAAGTCGCGACACTCAACCGTAAGCTGGTCCTTGAAACGTTTGAAATAGCGTCCCGCTCACTCTACTAGACAAATGGGCTCGACTTACACGCAGGCACTCCCAGTCGTCAAAGAACCCGCCAGCCCAACCGCTGCGTCCCGCACTCCCAATGAGCTACTCGACTTGATATGCAGTCATCTCCCCCCTGCATCCCTCAGCGCTTGGGCGCTCGCCAACAAAAATCTCAACAGCATAGCCGTTCCCCACCTCTACCACGTCCTCGACGTCCATGCCCTCCCCCCTTACAGCTTAGGAAGTCTTTTTGTATCTCTCACAACACCAAAGCTCCAAAACCTCACCCATGGATGGACCCTTGGTGGTTTGGAGATCATCCACCCCGCGAAGGACCGTGGCCTCTTTGAGAAGCTCGGCGCCGCTATCATCGCAACCCCGTGCCTCGAGCAGTTGCACTACAGTGTTCGCTTCTTCCCTGGCCGCCCTAGCTTTTCCGAGTCCCCGTCTGGCGGACAATCCCCAGAGTATAGCAAAGGTGGATTCTCAAACCTCCAGGTGCTTAGTTGCGACGCAGTATTCTTGGCTGAGCTTATGGCAATGAACGACAACCCGCTCCCCAAGCTACGCGACCTCCGGCTCTACCCAGGCGTCGTGAAGCTCAAAACATATGTCGGGCTCTGCGCCAAGATCCCAACCCTCCAGAAGCTCGTCATCACTCCGGAGACCGATGAAATTCGAGTGGGCGTCGGCCTGAACGGCCTCATCTTCAGCGCCCTCGAAGCACTTCCTACCCTCCCCAACCTCGAAATCCACCTCCCCATCGATACATCCATGACAGTGGAGGGCCTCGATTTTTACACTGCAGGGAAATTACAATATTTCACCAGTGAAATATGTTGATAATATCCTGAGAATATTTCAAATATGTTGCCCATATAATCAACATATTCCACCGGTGGAATATTTGGAATATGATCACCATATGTTCAACATATGTTACCCATATGTTCAACATATTTCACCAGTGGGATATTCGGAATATACTCACCATATGTTCAACATATGTTTCCCATATGTTCAACATATTCCACCAGTGGGATATTCGGAATATACTCACCATATGTTCAACATATGTTTCCCATATCATCAACATATTCTACCAGTGGAATATTCGTCACAATGAATTCCAGGATGAATTCCAGGATTTTTGTTGGGGTCCTAGCACAATGGTGCCTGCATCCCCCGGGGTCATCCAGGCGTTGATTCTGTAGCCCCAGGCGAGGAGAATACAACACAAGTTACCGCGTAGCTTCCCGCACGGCCGTTCCCAAGATATTTGCAATTTACTGTTTTTGTGTAAAAATCCTGGAATTCATTGTGACAAATATTCCACTGGTAGAATATGTTGATGATATGGGAAACATATGTTGAACATATGCTGATAATATTCCAAATATTCCACTAGTGGAATATGTTGAACATATGGGTAACATATGTTGAACATATAGTGATCATATTCCAAATATCCCACTGGTGGAATATGTTGATGATATGGGTAACATATGTTGAACATATGGTGATCATATTCCAAATATTCCACTGGTGGAATATGTTGATTATATGGGCAACATATTTGAAATATTCTCAGGATATTATCAACATATTTCACTGGTGAAATATTGTAATTTCCCTGCAGTGTTAGCAATGTCCCGACGGCCCTGAAGACCCTAACCCTCACGCTGGAGCCGCGGAACTACATTTATTATACGGATGGCACGGCGCGTCTTGGAGCCGAGACTTCGAGAGACCACTTCGATGGGCTCGAGCACGTGGGTCTTGTCGTGCTCGTGAAGCATGCCCCGCCATCTCTGGAAGAGATCCTCTACGTGCGAAAGGACTGCCGAGACCGGACCCACACACTGCGATACTTTAAAGAGGAACGAAACTTGGGGGCCGGCGCGTCATGGCATTACACCGTCATGCCCGAGACGCGTTTGGAAGAGTACGGATATGTTGCATTCGGCAATGCAGAGCTGCATCCGCACAATCGCTACGCCTTCAAAAGGAACACAATCAAGACTGCCAGAGCGACGCTCAAAAGAATTGCGGGTATCGAAGCGCAACACTTTATCTCGTTCTTAGACGCAATTTCCGGACCGCTCGAGATCGCTTTGGGCGACCAGGCGGGTTGCTTTCTACGCAACGGATTCCAAACCGCCGAGAGCTTGGCAATGTTTGCGGATCCCTTGCACCCGGAGGGGATGAGGACCATGATACGCGAGAAGCTGCAGAAGAGCTCTATGGACCTCGAAGACAGAGAAGCGGACATCCTTTGCATCGCCCTCCGCCATATTTTCACGACACAAAAGATGCTCTACGGGATACAGTTTATTCCATAGGTATACAGCATCTATATGGGCCGTACCCAGTTCCTCATGTATATCTCCGTATCGCGACGTAATTCAGACTTTATCTATCTTTTTGCACATAACTCTTCCAGCGCGAATTTTGGGATGGCGGTCGTCGCCGACTGCACATGAGATCCCGTCTCAGCGACAAACACCTTTGAGTATTTGCCCCTCGTGTATATACGCAGATTTGGATCTATCATAGGTACAAATTTGCCGGCGCGTGGCTTGGGCGTGGTCTCGGCCCCTTGTATAAGTAATGAAAGCGTGTTCTGAGCGCGAGGTGTTCAGCCCCCGTTTGCCCATGATCAGCAAGACACCCGCATTCCTAGATCCCGAATCCTTTGAGGCTCACAAGGGCCCGGTTAGTCTCTTAACTCTGGAGGAAGGCTCATTGTCATAGATATCGCAGGTCAAATCGATTTCCTTCAGTTCCGACGGTCGATGGGTCGCGACTGGCGGCGCAGACTCGAACCTCATCATCTGGCGCGTGCAAGGCTCCAAACTCTCAGACACCAATTCTTACGAGTTCGACGCTGCTGTTCAATCCCTTGCGTGGGCGTCTTTGTCTACGCTGCTTGCGGGGCTAGCGAACGGCGAGGTGTGGCATCTTGGGCGCGTTGTCGAAACATCCGATGCCAAGGGCCACTGCTTCGTTATTAAACGGCTGGGTGCACCAGTCAACGCCCTCGCTTCGGTGCCAGAAGAAGAACTTGTCGGCGTCGCGTTCAAAGGGCAAGCAATCATAGCTCAGTGCACCGCCTCTAACGCAGGTATGCTTTATTGCTCGATGTTTCTCCCCGGATAGTCTAGCTGATTTTTTCCAGCTTGGATTCAAGAGGGATCGGCGACAAGTCTGGCGTGTCCAGACGAGGACACTGTACTTGACTGCCAATTTGTTAAAGACCGCCGTGTTGCCTTCCTGTGGCATAAAGACGGGCTCCGGTGCACGCGATCGACGATTGCGGCTGTAGTTTGGGCTGACTGTTCCGAAGCATTTTCTCAGTGGTCAACAATAGCAACGGCTTGCAGCTCGACTGTGTTTGGTCAGCGGAGCCGGGCCAATAGTACATATAAGGTCTTCTTTATTCACTTGGCTGACCACTGCGCAGCTCGGCATTTGCAGTCCTTCGAGACGTTTTCGTTTCGCGCTCTACCTTCCAAAACACTATCAGCTGGCGACGGCGCAACTCTTCCGGGAGCGTCGTACTGGGAACCCCATCCGATGGGCTTGTCTCCATGCAACCCATCGTCTTTGTGGGACCGAATGTCATTGCGAGCACCATCTCTGGCATTACTCAACGAATCTCGCTCTTCGATATCGAAACGAGTAGCATGGGAGAGACGCGACACGAGGTTCCGACCTCCGGCAAAATAGAAGACATGCGTGTCACGACTTTGGCCTCGGTGAGTTAAGTGGCTTGGTGCGGCTACCGCTAGCTCACCAGAACAAGTATCTCGGTGGGCACCCGAGCAAAACAGACATCAAACTCATTGCAGGAGACGACGAGGGACATGTACATGTCTGGGTCGCAATTGCCAACTCCTCTGCGCCGTTGAGCTGGTGGACGCAGATAGTGAGCGATCAATGAAATCGGATTTTGCCACAGCTTATTGGTTGTGCAAGTTGGTCGGCGGCGCAAGCATCGCCGTCGCAGTTGGCGCAATTTTGCAGTCACGGGCCGCGTCGCCGGCGTTGGAAAGGACCACAAGCCTAGCGAGCTCCCCGCCTCCCAGGACTACGAGCCTAGCAAGCTCCCCGCCTCCCGTAAGCCAAGTTCACGATCTTCTGCTCAACACGGCCTCGGTATGTGGTCATTCTTTGGTGTTTGTTGTCCTGATTACCACCTTTGTGAAGAGCATAGACCAACGCGTCGAAGTTGGAGTAGATGAAGCGTATACGTAGGCGTAGCTTCCCATCCTCGTGTATTGTACATGTCGCAAAAGAATCCTGGATAGCCTCATTACTTTCCGATGGGGCGTGGCAATCTAAAGCGAAGACTTAAGCCTCCATGCGTGAGCCTGGAGTCCATCGACGCCTCCATGCTCAGCATCGCACAATCGCAACTCGCCTCTAGCTTCCCCTGGGCGCCGCTGGCCCGTCGAACGCCGCAAGCCGGCGCAGTGGGTGGGACTAACGATTCGAGCAAGGCAAATAACTGGCCGCAGATGAGCTATCTGCACACATTGGTGCTCGAACTGGAGTGGGCCGACGAAAGAACTCTTCGCGTTTACAATATGGCCGATCCCTATTTGCTCAACCATCTTCCGCTCATCGAATGGTTCACCGTCATGGGCATCGCGGAACTACTGGTACTCGCCCAAGACGGTGCAGATAACCGCAACCATTCCCCAACCAATCCTCGCATCACTATCCCATGGCACTGCCACTGCGGAGAAAACATAATATAACCTAGGGGTATATGTGAAGTATATTTTGTATATGATTAACATATGCTCAAACATATGATCAGCATATAACCTATGGGTATATGCGAAGAATATGTGAAGGATATTATATATATGCTCAACATATGCTTCGCATATGCTTCAACATATGCTCAGGGCATGAGGCAAAGCATATTTTAATGAATGGCAGGATTCAGATTGGGATTCGTCCTCATGGTGAAGCGCGGTTGTTACTGGGTCCCCTGGGCTCTTTGAGGAGTCGGTCCTGTAGCGCAGAATGAGGAGAACAAGACGCAAGTTACCGCGTATTTGTAAGCGTAGCCGTTCCAGAGATATTCGCAAATTACTGTGGCATGTGGCAGCCATGAGGCACACAGTAATTTGCGAATATCTCTGGAACGGCTACGCCTACAAATACGCAGTAACTTGCGTCTTGTTCCCCTCGTGCTGCACTACAGGATCGACCCCTCAAAGAGCCCAGGGTTATTCCACTGGTAGAATATGTTGATGATATGGGAAACATATGTTGAACATATGCTGATAATATTCCAAATATTCCACTAGTGGAATATGTTGAACATATGGGTAACATATGTTGAACATATAGTGATCATATTCCAAATATCCCACTGGTGGAATATGTTGATGATATGGGTAACATATGTTGAACATATGGTGATCATATTCCAAATATTCCACTGGTGGAATATGTTGATTATATGGGCAACATATTTGAAATATTCTCAGGATATTATCAACATATTTCACTGGTGAAATATTGTAATTTCCCTGCAGTGTTAGCAATGTCCCGACGGCCCTGAAGACCCTAACCCTCACGCTGGAGCCGCGGAACTACATTTATTATACGGATGGCACGGCGCGTCTTGGAGCCGAGACTTCGAGAGACCACTTCGATGGGCTCGAGCACGTGGGTCTTGTCGTGCTCGTGAAGCATGCCCCGCCATCTCTGGAAGAGATCCTCTACGTGCGAAAGGACTGCCGAGACCGGACCCACACACTGCGATACTTTAAAGAGGAACGAAACTTGGGGGCCGGCGCGTCATGGCATTACACCGTCATGCCCGAGACGCGTTTGGAAGAGTACGGATATGTTGCATTCGGCAATGCAGAGCTGCATCCGCACAATCGCTACGCCTTCAAAAGGAACACAATCAAGACTGCCAGAGCGACGCTCAAAAGAATTGCGGGTATCGAAGCGCAACACTTTATCTCGTTCTTAGACGCAATTTCCGGACCGCTCGAGATCGCTTTGGGCGACCAGGCGGGTTGCTTTCTACGCAACGGATTCCAAACCGCCGAGAGCTTGGCAATGTTTGCGGATCCCTTGCACCCGGAGGGGATGAGGACCATGATACGCGAGAAGCTGCAGAAGAGCTCTATGGACCTCGAAGACAGAGAAGCGGACATCCTTTGCATCGCCCTCCGCCATATTTTCACGACACAAAAGATGCTCTACGGGATACAGTTTATTCCATAGGTATACAGCATCTATATGGGCCGTACCCAGTTCCTCATGTATATCTCCGTATCGCGACGTAATTCAGACTTTATCTATCTTTTTGCACATAACTCTTCCAGCGCGAATTTTGGGATGGCGGTCGTCGCCGACTGCACATGAGATCCCGTCTCAGCGACAAACACCTTTGAGTATTTGCCCCTCGTGTATATACGCAGATTTGGATCTATCATAGGTACAAATTTGCCGGCGCGTGGCTTGGGCGTGGTCTCGGCCCCTTGTATAAGTAATGAAAGCGTGTTCTGAGCGCGAGGTGTTCAGCCCCCGTTTGCCCATGATCAGCAAGACACCCGCATTCCTAGATCCCGAATCCTTTGAGGCTCACAAGGGCCCGGTTAGTCTCTTAACTCTGGAGGAAGGCTCATTGTCATAGATATCGCAGGTCAAATCGATTTCCTTCAGTTCCGACGGTCGATGGGTCGCGACTGGCGGCGCAGACTCGAACCTCATCATCTGGCGCGTGCAAGGCTCCAAACTCTCAGACACCAATTCTTACGAGTTCGACGCTGCTGTTCAATCCCTTGCGTGGGCGTCTTTGTCTACGCTGCTTGCGGGGCTAGCGAACGGCGAGGTGTGGCATCTTGGGCGCGTTGTCGAAACATCCGATGCCAAGGGCCACTGCTTCGTTATTAAACGGCTGGGTGCACCAGTCAACGCCCTCGCTCGGTGCCAGAAGAAGAACTTGTCGGCGTCGCGTTCAAAGGGCAAGCAATCATAGCTCAGTGCACCGCCTCTAACGCAGGTATGCTTTATTGCTCGATGTTTCTCCCCGGATAGTCTAGCTGATTTTTTCCAGCTTGGATTCAAGAGGGATCGGCGACAAGTCTGGCGTGTCCAGACGAGGACACTGTACTTGACTGCCAATTTGTTAAAGACCGCCGTGTTGCCTTCCTGTGGCATAAAGACGGGCTCCGGTGCACGATCGACGATTGCGGCTGTAGTTTGGGCTGACTGTTCCGAAGCATTTTCTCAGTGGTCAACAATAGCAACGGCTTGCAGCTCGACTGTGTTTGGTCAGCGGAGCCGGGCCAATAGTACATATAAGGTCTTCTTTATTCACTTGGCTGACCACTGCGCAGCTCGGCATTTGCAGTCCTTCGAGACGTTTTCGTTTCGCGCTCTACCTTCCAAAACACTATCAGCTGGCGACGGCGCAACTCTTCCGGGAGCGTCGTACTGGGAACCCCATCCGATGGGCTTGTCTCCATGCAACCCATCGTCTTTGTGGGACCGAATGTCATTGCGAGCACCATCTCTGGCATTACTCAACGAATCTCGCTCTTCGATATCGAAACGAGTAGCATGGGAGAGACGCGACACGAGGTTCCGACCTCCGGCAAAATAGAAGACATGCGTGTCACGACTTTGGCCTCGGTGAGTTAAGTGGCTTGGTGCGGCTACCGCTAGCTCACCAGAACAAGTATCTCGGTGGGCACCCGAGCAAAACAGACATCAAACTCATTGCAGGAGACGACGAGGGACATGTACATGTCTGGGTCGCAATTGCCAACTCCTCTGCGCCGTTGAGCTGGTGGACGCAGATAGTGAGCGATCAATGAAATCGGATTTTGCCACAGCTTATTGGTTGTGCAAGTTGGTCGGCGGCGCAAGCATCGCCGTCGCAGTTGGCGCAATTTTGCAGTCACGGGCCGCGTCGCCGGGCGTTGGAAAGGACCACAAGCCTAGCGAGCTCCCCGCCTCCCAGGACTACGAGCCTAGCAAGCTCCCCGCCTCCCGTAAGCCAAGTTCACGATCTTCTGCTCAACACGGCCTCGGTATGTGGTCATTCTTTGGTGTTTGTTGTCCTGATTACCACCTTTGTGAAGAGCATAGACCAACGCGTCGAAGTTGGAGTAGATGAAGCGTATACGTAGGCGTAGCTTCCCATCCTCGTGTATTGTACATGTCGCAAAAGAATCCTGGATAGCCTCATTACTTTCCGATGGGGCGTGGCAATCTAAAGCGAAGACTTAAGCCTCCATGCGTGAGCCTGGAGTCCATCGACGCCTCCATGCTCAGCATCGCACAATCGCAACTTCGCCTCTAGCTTCCCCTGGGCGCCGCTGGCCCGTCGAACGCCGCAAGCCGGCGCAGTGGGTGGGACTAACGATTCGAGCAAGGCAAATAACTGGCCGCAGATGAGCTATCTGCACACATTGGTGCTCGAACTGGAGTGGGCCGACGAAAGAACTCTTCGCGTTTACAATATGGCCGATCCCTATTTGCTCAACCATCTTCCGCTCATCGAATGGTTCACCGTCATGGGCATCGCGGAACTACTGGTACTCGCCCAAGACGGTGCAGATAACCGCAACCATTCCCCAACCAATCCTCGCATCACTATCCCATGGCACTGCCACTGCGGAGAAAACATAATATAACCTAGGGGTATATGTGAAGTATATTTTGTATATGATTAACATATGCTCAAACATATGATCAGCATATAACCTATGGGTATATGCGAAGAATATGTGAAGGATATTATATATATGCTCAACATATGCCGCATATGCTTCAACATATGCTCAGGGCATGAGGCAAAGCATATTTTAATGAATGGCAGGATTCAGATTGGGATTCGTCCTCATGGTGAAGCGCGGTTGTTACTGGGTCCCCTGGGCTCTTTGAGGAGTCGGTCCTGTAGCGCAGAATGAGGAGAACAAGACGCAAGTTACCGCGTATTTGTAAGCGTAGCCGTTCCAGAGATATTCGCAAATTACTGTGGCATGTGGCAGCCATGAGGCACACAGTAATTTGCGAATATCTCTGGAACGGCTACGCCTACAAATACGCAGTAACTTGCGTCTTGTTCCCCTCGTGCTGCACTACAGGATCGACCCCTCAAAGAGCCCAGGGGACCGAGTAACGACCGCGCTTCAACATGAGGACAAATCCCAATCTGAATCCTGCCATTCATTAAAATATGCTCTGCCTCATGCCCTGAGCATATGTTGAAGCATATGCGAAGCATATGTTGAGCATATATATAATATCCTTCACATATGCCTCGCATATACCCATAGGTTATATGCTGATCATATGTTGGAGCATATGTTGATCATATACAGAATATGCTTCACATATACCCATAGGTTATATTATGTTTTCTCCGCAGTGTGCGTAGAATTCACAATAAACCGGTAGTGCAAATGTTAAGAATATATGAAATATGCTTGACATATGCACACCCATATTCTCAGTATATTCTTAGTATTTGCACCCCAAGGAAATGTTAAGAATATTTGGTATATGCTTAACATATGCTCAGCATATGCTTAATATTTGCACCCTGTGCATATTTTGAATATTCTTCGTATATGCTTAACATTTGCACAAGGTGGATATTTTCATTAATCTAAAGAATCCATCACTGTCAAGCAATGGGATGCTTTGGATTCCATGGTACATGTAGCTCGGCCGTCCCTGCTTCCCCTGGGGACTTCCGGGGGTCTATTCTGTAGCGCAAAACGAGGAGAGTAAGATGCAAGCTACCGCGTACTTGTAGGTGCAGCCAGCCGTTCCAGAGATATTCATGAATTACTCTCTGCCTCATGGCTGCCACATGTCCTAACTCAGAGACCGCTGCACCCCTCAGCCTCGTCCAGGGGTCGATTCCGTAGCGCCAACCGCGAGGATTAAAACGCAAGTTACCGCATATTTTTACGCCCAGCCGTTGCAGAGATATTCCCAGATTACTCTGTGCCTCATGGCTTCCACATGTTCCACAGCACTGAATACTGCGCCCCCCAGCTTCTTCCAGGGGTCTATTCTGTAGCCCCAAATGAGCAGAATCCAACGAACCCTACAGCGTCTTTTTATGACTGGCCGTTGAGGAGCGATACATAAATTACCAGTAGCTCTTTTTCCCTACAGGCTTATCAGCACTTGGCTTGGCCTGCCGCGGCGGGACTGAGCTTTGTGTAAGATCCTTTTTATTGACTCCATCATTTCCCCCTGGCTTGGGGATCCTTGGAAGCTGTTCAAAGGCGACTCCTGGGGCTATCACCGTGCTGTGGCTTCCTCGGTGGACAGGTCATTGAATGAGCTCATTCAAGTTCACAAATTAATGGCTGGGTCCTAGTCAGGAACAGCAGCTCCAAGCAATCTCCCCGTGTACACACACCACCACTACAATATTCACACTGCTGATTTATTTTGGTAGGTAATAATAATGTCTTCAAAAGAAAATGTAGATTCTTTTGGCTTTGAAAATTATTGATTATTTTCCTGGGTTGCTTCTGCTGAGCAATGGGAAGTCAAAAATGCAGGCCTCTCTCTCTCCAAAAGCCTGTCTACTGTTGGCTCCAATATTCATGCAATTGGAAGGTAAAAATTATATAGTTGTTAGTTTTCAGACTAGACTTTTTTTTTTTTTGTAGAAAACAAAATCCACTCAAAAAGACAAAAGTTTATTCGAAAAAAAATCAGAAGAAAATCTGCCAAGAGAATTTTGTGTTCCCAATTTGGATGGCGTGTGGCGTTTGTCAAAGATGGATGCGAGCTAGCTTAGTAACTAGACCTTAAGTCCGACCAGTGTAACACGTAACACTAGTTGTCAGAAATGCTACATGTCCAATAGCATCAAAATTCCGATAAAAGGCAATTTGGGTGCAGCCAGAAGCGTAAAATTGCCTTTTTGGGCCACTTGCCGTGCAGGGATCACACTTTCTGTTTGTTGGCATTTCCTCTGCAGTGGGATAACTGCAAGATTATGGTCCATTGTGTTGCAAAAAATCCACACAATTCAGCAAAATTAATTGTACATTGATAACATCATTTTACAAACAACATTGAAAATACATTTGCAAGCACTGCTGATCTGGACTCCTAATAGCCGGCCCTGACTGCTTGTTTCAAGATGCAGCAGACAGCCACATTCACTCTATACCTTAAATGTTACACCACATTGTCAACCCTTCTGGCAATAATTACCAAATTTTCTGATTGATGTGTGGGCTTTGAAGGTTAGGTGGAGCTGAGACCAAGGTCCTGATGCTCCTACATAATATTACAATGCTTCAATTGTGCAGAATACAATACAACATTATTCATCCGTTGTGCGGTTTGCCTTGCAGTCCTTGTGTTGCAACCTGAATTCTGACCCTTGTAAACTCGACTTGTACGTTGTATTCAGCAATTTTTAGGGTCCCCAATGGCCTAGGCATCGGCTGTGCGTCATCTGGCTTCAAATTGACAGTTGCTAATCACATTACGGACTGCTTTGCAGGCCGCAAGCTGCACAACATCATACTTGCCCTTCCATTTCATCCCCATGAATCCACCTACTTATGGAGCAGCTCGCAACAATTTGGCATACATCACTGCTGGAAGTTGTGTCCTTTACCTTTGCTCTGCCAAGAATGCTGGGCGCGTTTGATACCAGTATCCGTGTGTGTGGCGGCAAAAAAAAAGCAAAAAAAAATAGCAAGAAACGTGCAGTAATCAAAGACACACCCGACAGCGGTAAACATCCACACTTGGTGACGTCTTAGTCCATCCTGCCGTCCTCTGCCACTCCATTTTCCTCCACCCAAGAAGTTTACTTGATGGAACCCCTCCTCTTGTCCTGCTGCTAGACTCTAGGTCCTTGTTGGGTTGCATGTGATTTCAAAAAGGACCCAGTTTCTCTCAGCAGCAAAACAACACAGATATTCTGAAAGACCCCTTTGTGTCTTGCCATCAACCCATTGACAAATGTCTCCATGTTGCTGTGTTGGGCAACAACAATGGTGTATTGGATATCAGAGACAGCGAGGGTGCCAACCACCGGTGCGGCCGCAAATCAAGGTTAAATACTCGCCCCACGTTGCTTTCTTGCTGTTCCACTTTTGTTCCCATGTCCCAATTGCTCTTAGGCACAAGTTATCACCAAATGTATATATATATATATATATATATATATACCTGGGAAGCTGGGACAAGTTGTCCAAAGAAGCCCGTGCTGCATGCGCTGCTGCTGCATGGCCAGTAAACTCAACATCCGCAGCATGTCCCCATCTGTGGCTTCCGATTGGCGATTGATACACTTGGACAGAACACCTCGTGCCTAGGGCATCCACGGTCAATTCTTTGCCTCGCTTCCCTCAACATCATTTCCCAATTTGACTTTTATCAATCATAGAGCTTAGCTCATCAGCCGTACAACAAAAAGCCCTGCTACCTCTATCTCCACAGGACCGGAGCAACCCTTGCCAACTGGCACAAAAGTCTGGAATATATTGCCGCGAGCTTCCGTCCCCTACACCAAAACATGATCGCCAAGATGAAATGTCACAATAGCCGTGTGCCTGCTCGTTTCTATGAACCAACAGTGTTTCTCATGCTCAAGATGCGAGGTTGGTGGTGGAAGTTTTCTGGGAACAATACAGCGGAGTCTGCGTTCTAGACCACAGAGATTTTGATGCAACAAGGGCAGGGCATGGGGGCTACCTCTCTGCAAAGCCCCTCTTTACAAACAGCGAGCCGATCACAGCAGAGAGGAAGACTACTGTACTATTCCGACCTCAAGTCTTGTTACGCGTTACGGGGCCTAAAAAGCATGCTTTTAAAATTTGTCTAAAATCAAAATAAAATTTATCGGCCATCTCGGAGCCTAAAAAATTCAAAATGGCCGGACTTAAGGTCAAAATAGTACAGTACTGCCATCCCTCTGCCGCATGCGGACTGACTCTTTTAAACCTTCCAAGGATGTCTCTGTCCCCTTGAAGAGGTTGGCAAAATAGCTGAAAGCCTCTTCGAGATGAACATAACCAAAGGTGTGGGGCAACTCTCTGTCTTGGGCTACAAGAATGGTGATCGTATTGGCATATGGTCCTCCAACCGCAGTCCACTCAGAAGTCAGCTGTTTCTCATGATCTTGCCAGATATCCTGGCATTGATGGACTGGGCAAAGAACAATGATGTCATTTCATGATCTTGGGCTTGGATTGGGATGGTTTGACCTGGGCATACAAGGAGCAGACAGATAGATTCAACTGCTATAGTTCGGGAGAGGTTCATAGGGATCTCATAGGCCAGTCTTTGCTGGCACAAGCAGAGCCGTGGCGAAAAGGGCAAAAAAAGTCTATACATTATACTAGGTCATGAGAAAGGTTTTGGACGGTGGGGTCAGATTCAGTTAGGCGCTGCAGAGCTCCTGGAAATCATATCACCATCAATTTTGAACAATCTTCTAAACCCCACCGTCCAAAACTTTTCTCATGACCTGGTCATGCAGGGCCCTGTTGCGAATGGATGTTTATTTTCTTATCAAGTGTAATCAAGATAATCAGCACACAGTTGTGGACAATCAAAACTGACAAGTTTAATTAATTGGAATTGGCCCCATAATATTATGATTTTGAGGCCAGAAGCGGATTCAGGACCTCGAAAAACCTCCCAAATCCCGAGTTTCAGAATTTTAAACATCATGGATTTAATTAGCCTGTTTGCACAGTGCCAACAAGAGCCACCCGGTGGCATTTTGTCGTTGCGCAACGCGGTGGCTCCGGTGGTTCATGCCTGGCATTGGTACTGCAATCTCGGCTGTCAATAGGCCAGCAGAGCATCATAGTTTCTGTATGGTGTACATACCCATCGGAATTTGTGCCATCCGCCTGATGTACAAGGCCTTTGAGTTGTCACATTGTTGATCTGAGTGGTTGCAGATGTTTTCTCCTTGTCAGCAACAAGGCGAACCCGATATTCTCAGGCGGGTTTCGGGATTCCGGATCGGGATTCCCACGGTTCAGTTCGGGCTCCTCTAGGCGACCCTCGTATTTTGCAGTACGTCCAGGTTCGCTCCTGGGGAATAGACGAGAATACTCTACAGTACAGTCGCAGCCGTCCGGTATAAGTACTACTCGAGGACGTATAGGGAGATGTCGGTTGTCGGGTTACGGACAGGCGTATAGGGATATGTGGACAGATGGCGACTGTCGGGATCGAGCGGAAAGGGATAGTGGGGATCGGGCAGAGAGGAGGGTCGCGGTAGGAGTCGTGTCATGACACTCCTGTTGGACAGTCTAAGTGGGCAAACTAATTTGCATGGGACTCTGATAGATTATTTCCAAGTAGTAAACAAGAGCCACCGGGGAGCCACCAGCCACCGTGCTGCGCAATGACACAATGCCACCAGGTGGCTCCTGGTGGCTTTGGGCAAGGTCTCTATTATTACCTTAACTGTGGAGTTGAAGTGGTTTGATTCTCGCATGTGTTCTTTTTTTCCTCCTCCATCCTATGCCTTGGTAACCATCCACCAGACATTGTCTAACAAGCAGCCACTGCAAAAAAGATCTTTTCTGCCTGTTTAATCTGTATTTCTTTTATGATTTTTTTTTTTCAAATAAACTTTTGTCTTTTTGAGTGGATTTTGTTTTCTACAAAAAAAAAAAAGTCTAGTCTGAAAACTAACAACTATATAATTTTTACCTTCCAATTGCATGAATATTGGAGCCAACAGTAGACAGGCTTTTGGAGAGAGAGAGGCCTGCATTTTTGACTTCCCATTGCTCAGCAGAAGCAACCCAGGAAAATAATCAATAATTTTCAAAGCCAAAAGAATCTACATTTTCTTTTGAAGACATTATTATTACCTACCAAAAGAAATCCAGAAAATCCCCTTTTATCTTTTCAATCAGCAGTGTGAATATTGTAGTGGTGGTGTGTGTACACGGGGAGTTTGCTTGGAGCTGCTGTTCCTGACTAGGACCCAGCCATTAATTTGTGAACTTGAATGAGCTCATTCAATGACCTGTCCACCGAGGAAGCCACAGCACGGTGATAGCCCCAGGAGTCGCCTTTGAACAGCTTCCAAGGATCCCCAAGCCAGGGGGAAATGATGGAGTCAATAAAAAGGATCTTACACAAAGCTCAGTCCCGCCACGGCAGGCCAAGCCGAGTGCTGAGCCTGTAGGGAAAAAGAGTGTTTCAAATGAAAATAAAAGTAAAACTCACAAGAAATCGGACAAGAGGCTGACTTGAACCGCCAGCCTCCTGGATCCGACCATGAGACAAGAGAGTTACCAGCTGCACCAAGTGACTACAGAATAAACTTATCCCGAGGTAATGATCCTCGGTCTGCATGGCCGCTACTGGTAATTTATGTCTTGCTCCTCAACGGCCGGTCATAAAAGGACGCTGTAGGGTTCGTTGGATTCTGCTCATTTGGGGCTACAGAATAGACCCCTGGAAGAAGCTGGGGGGCGCAGTATTCAGTGCTGTGGAACATGTGGAAGCCATGAGGCACAGAGTAATCTGGGAATATCTCTGCAACGGCTGGGCGTAAAAATATGCGGTAACTTGCGTTTTACTCCTCGCGGTTGGCGCTACAGAATCGACCCCTGGACGAGGCTGAGGGGTGCAGCGGTCCCTGAGTTAGGACATGTGGCAGCCATGAGGCAGAGAGTAATTCATGAATATCTCTGGAACGGCTGGCTGCACCTACAAGTACGCGGTAGCTTGCATCTTACACTCCTCGGACATTCCCGCGGTTATCACGCAACCCACATGTTACTGAGGTTTTGATCCCATTACAGTTGGCGCATGACACAAACGGGCCAGCGCCCGAACCAAAAGAAGCCCCTACGGGATTTGAACTCAAGATCTCCGGGAAACGAGATCATCGGAAGGCGGCACAGGCGACCGTTAGACTACAGGCAAGTAATGGCAAGCAGGAGGTCATGGGTACAGATCGAGATACTCCCGGCTACCTAGCTAGTCTTGTATGTATGCTACTCTGCTATAGCGCGGAGTCTCGGTGATGGCAGCTGAAACACCGGAGTAGCTGTAGTGAGAGGCAGGTGTCTGCAGCGGCAACATGTGATTGTGATGCGGTGTCCCGGGTCCATGCCTAGATGGGGCAGCCGGCCATCAAGCTGAGCGTGGTGGTCCGGCTTTCCATAGGGCTGGGGATGGAGGGACTTTTCGAAGACAATGTAGGCAACAAAATCACTTAATCGCGAAACTGTCCACGGCGGAATCCTTCTTGTTTCACACCGTTTTCACATGAACAATTTGCACCGTCCGCGGCGGAATGTCCACGGCGGAATTTTTGTGACGCTTGCTAAGCATTCACACACAAAGGTCAAATCCGTCGTTGTCCTCAACAATTTTTGAACTACACTGTCCACGGCCGAATGTCCACGGCCGAATGTCCACGGCCGAGTCTCCACGGGCGTGTCTCCACGGCGGACCCTTTTTAGTCATTCACAAATTGCACCACACTGTCCACGGCGGAATTTATATAAAACTGGCTATATAAAACTTGCTAAGGGATTTGCTCTGGCTGGTGATGGGAAAGTATTTACCAATATGGAAATCCCAAGTTCAATCCCGGGTAAAAACATTTTACACACTGTGAATTCGGAAATTTCAGAGGTTCTGACAATGAATCTATTTAGAAATTTATCAGCATCAGCTGAAAATCAATCTGAAAATACCATTTTCAGGCTATCTGAAAGCATGTGAAATTCCCTAATAATTTACCTTTCCCACTGAAGTGCTTGCTGAAAATAGTATTCTCAGGGCACATTTCAGATTGACACTGATATTACTACTTTCAGCTTCATTGTCAGCCCAGCTGATATTTTAGAATCTACAGTGTGTTATTTTCTGCCTAAATACAGCTCCCGCGTACAGTGCTCCCAGTCACCTCTCGTTTGACAGCTCTGTTGTAAATCAGCCGCCTGAAAACTTTTTCATTCCTGTTCTGCTAAACATTTTAGAAACCTCGGAAAGTGCATTTTTGGAAGCTTAGAGGTCATAGCTATCCAGTGATCCAATATCTAAGCAATCGGACAAGGTTGTACATTTTCTGGGCCCCAAAAAGTGAAACATCGTGGGAATATCTCCTTTTTTTGGATGTTATGTTATTCCGAAGGGTCCGGGGATGGTCAGGATACCTTCTACTGAGTCTTTCCCATCTATTCCGAGCTCTACAAGGCCCAAATGGACTGTAAAGCTTGCATGTTGAGGTTGTCACAAGTTGATTGATCTTGTGACTCAGTCACAAGTGTCACTCCCCATCCTCGCAGCGAGGGTGCTGGTGGTGGATAGACAAATGAATAAATGTGTTTGAAGCCTCCCCGAGTCTTGGAGCTCTCATCTGCGTGCTTACAGGGCTGAAAATCACCAAAATTCTTAATTTGAGGCTCAAAAAAAGTGAAACACCGTGGGAAATCAATCAATTCTTACATAATCCGGGGTTTTCGGACCCCAGGAATCCAGTGGTCATGCTCAGAAGTTCCCAAAATCCACAGATCCCTCCCAAAATTGGTGTAAGAGATGCGACTGGCAGCACTGTAGCTGTCGCGATTTGCGACGGAGAGCGACTGGTTGGGGGCTGCAGACAACCATGATCGGACTGCAATATCATACACACTGTAAATCCTTAAACATCAGCTGGGCTGACAATGAAGCTGAAAGAAGTAATATCAGTGTCAATCTGAAATGTGCCCTGAAAATTTTCAGCAAACCTTTCAGTGGGAAGATTCATATAAACAGGAGTTCCACATCCATTTTGCCTGAAAATAGTATTTTCAGATTCATTTTCAGCCAACGCTGATAAAATTACTGTAGGATTTCTTGTCAGATCCTCTCAAATTTCTGATTTCACAGTGTGATGGGCAGTATTCACCAACATCCTTCCTATTCGGGGCGACACAAAGGACAAGACCAAGTTATGGTGGGATCTAAGTCCACATTGGGATGCCATGTCGGAGACTGCCGCTGCAGCTTTGAAACACCCGGTCGGCTCACAGACTTGGTTCTAGCTGAAAAGTCTGGCAATTATTTTTACAAGGATTATGACTATTTTTAACATGCTTTCAGTCCTACATAAATCTTCCAGAACGGAAAGTGTATCCAAAAGTTTTCATGTCGTGCAGCTGATAGGGTCTATTACATAACAAGATATTAGTTCAGTGCCTATGTGATAAAGACTGTCATGAACATATATTTTGTGAAGACCACAGCCACTTGCTGATGAATTAGCCAAGATATTTTCATGAATTTATGTGGCAAGGTAATGGAACCAAAATATCGAAGCTATTCTGGCTTGTCAGCCTGGCATGTAATTTGCTATCAATTACCCCACCCTGCGGCAGTTCTGATCCGTTTGGGATGTTTGTGGTACTTTCAGGATCAACTCAAAAGGGGGCTACATAGGACCCCTGAGAACCGGGGATGAGGTTAGATCAAGAGTCCGGACAGATTTTTGACCAAATCTCGACAAAAATTTCTTGAAAAAGGTGCGGAACTGCCCAAACGGTGTTTTCCCGTTTCCAGAAAGCATGAGAATTTTTCATCACAAAATGATTTTGTCCGGACTCCTGCACAAACCTCATATCGGGTTCTCAGGGGTCCTGGCTACATTTGTGGATGTGTGACAGGTTGACTGACTATGTAGCATCAGATAGTTTTGCATCGGTTTGAGAGGAAGTTTCACTCAACCACCTGTACACGTCAAAGGGATGATAAAATGCCATCATATCCTTTTTCTATAAACTAAAACAGTACTGTAGCATTTCATTCAATCCAAATGAGGCTGGGGTGTGTGACGCCGTAAACTCCGGTGTAGGCCTGTGACACCTCCAAAATTTCCGAAGCCGCAAAATAAAGTGTGCTAAATCTGATGGTTATTTAGGGCGGTAGTAGGCAAAGAAATATTCTTTGCAGTACTATGAGCGATAGTTAGTTGGAGATGCTCTCCGAGCAACCGTCTGGGTAGCCCCGCAGGGCGGACAAAAAATTCTCGATTGAGTCGTCCGAAACCTTTTGTAAACCTCTCAAACTGACCGTGACAGCTGTCAAAGATTCGGAGAAAATAACCCCTGTGATGCGTGACCTACAAACTGAATCAGATACTACAGTACAGTAATCCGCAGAAGCAAGAGCCTGAGAAGGAGAGAAAGATACAGCAATTTAAATTGAAGATTACACCCGGTCATTGCAAAAGCAAGGTCTCAGCCAGCCAACTGCTGGCATCTAGTTTCTATTGGTGGAAAGAAATCCTTTCTCAACGATCCTTGTTCTGAGTCGTCCCAAGCGAATGCGTCTGCATGCACGGTCATAAACCAGTGTAACAGTTTTTGCTCGGCCGGCCATAGAAACGCACCGGCGTGTGTGCCTTCTCGATAATGGCGTAACGCTCCGTGGTATATCTAAGAGTTGGACACCATTGACAGTCACCAGGATTAGGCTCCAGATCTGGCATATCCTTGAGAGGACCGCCTTTTATCTCGCGCTTAATTCTGTATTTCTCGGGCAACTCCGTATACACCGGACGCGTTTTGAGTGCAACTGGCTTATACTTCTTCCCTGCAAAGCTCTGTCGCACCTCCGCCTGCGGACCATCAGCCACTTCGGGCTCCGGCGCCACACCTTGAAGCGCACATCTCACACAACCTTCCGCCTCTGCGGGTGTTGCGTGCCACGTTACATCCTTACGCGTTTCAACCCGAACTGGTGGCTTGAATCCCATAGATACAAAACCATCATCGAAGTTAAGAGACTCAAGGACAGAACCATTCTTCTGAGGTGTCGGATCCTTTAGACCAACGTGTTGCTCCAGAGTATCCGTCGCCGTTGCGTTGCGTCGAAACACCTCGACCCCCGCATTACGCGAAGCCACGAGATACGCCGCGGCGAGCTCTTTCTCTGCGAACTGCTTCCCATTCCTTGGTAGCGCAACCCCGTTAACCCAAAGTAACCCATCACCCTTGACTTCCAACTCTACAGCCAGACCTTCTAACTGCTCTCTCGGGCCCGCCGCCAAATCGCGCGTCAATTCCGCCCAGGCCTCCGAAAATCCACTTCCGTCTCACGCCACGGCTTCCGGATGTATTGACCACGGAAATAGTCGGGATCGTCTAGGTCTTCGGCCTGGCTCCACACTCCATCTTCCTATCCGCTTTCGCAGTCCGGTACCTCCTTCCACGCGTTTGAAGGTATCGAATCACTTGGGCTCGATGCTCCCTTCTCTTTGCGTTTCCCGGGGTACAAGTCGTCGAAGTGAGTTCCCAGATGGAACACGCCCTTAACTGAAGACGCCGCGCCCTTCTTCCCACTCTCGGAGTTTCGGGCCGGCTTGCGTGTTTCCGCATCTTCATCATCCGTAACTTCCTCCACAGTGACACCTTCCGCCGCTGTTTTTGTTGGCTAATACGACGATCCATGTCCGTAGGGAAATGGACCTGCCTGACCGTGCCCGTCTCCACCTTCGCAGCCGCCGCAATGGGGCTACTAGTAGCTAAGGGTTTCGACCCACTCTCCGGTAGAGGGTCGGTGGGGAACACTGCAGGGAAATTACAATATTTCACTGGTGAAATATGTTGATAATATCCTGAGAATATTTCGAATATGTTGCCCATATAATCAACATATTCCACCAGTGGAATATTCGGAATATTATCACCATATGTTCAACATATGTTACCCATATAATCAACATATTCCACCAGTGGAATATTCGGAATATTATCACCATATGTTCAACATATGTCACCCATATGTTCAACATATTCCACCAGTGGGATATTCGGAATATACTCACCATATGTTCAACATATGTTACCCATATGTTCAACATATTCCACCAGTGGGATATTTGGAATATCATCACCATATGTTCAACATACCTTCACAATATCTCACCAGTGGAATATTTAAATCAATCAATCAACAGGATTCTGTTGGATTCCTGATGTGACATGTATCCCCATTTGGACAGAATCCCATCGCACATTTTGCCTAATTTGGAAGGAGTTTGTAACCGCCCAGCAGCCTTAGAACAGAGTGCAGGCCATGGACTGCCACATGTACAACTGACAACTAGAAGGAGAAGGAAGATAAGCAAATCAAGAAATGTGCTGAGAATGAGAGAATATATGCCCTGAAGCAATGGTCTTAATCATAAACAAAGGCACTACCCAATAAAATGTCTTCATGCATGCATGCTCAATAGGTACTAGAGATCTAGAGCTATCGGGGGGTCTTGCTTGTGTCCAGGAGCCATTCAATACAAGGGCAATCATATAATTCCAAAGACAGTGCATAACCACAATAAATTTTAAACTTTGATATTTTTGGCTGAGTCGCTTAACACCATTTCATATATATTCAAAGACAATTATCCTCGCGATATGTCAAACTTCTGCAAGCTAGCTGTCCCGCCATTGCAACACTCAGCCCCAGTGTATTAAAAGTTATATATAACTGTAATATTCCTAAGTGAAGTTTGTCAATTTTCAACTCTTCATGCGCAGGAATGAGTAAAATCATCTCTTGATTTTAGCTGAATTTTAACAGGGTCCAGGGACCTTTGCTCGGGCTCCTACACATTGTGCATGCACGGACTTGACCTTGGAATAGTATAGTAACAAGCATTTTCCAAGCCAGAGTGGATCCGAAAGGATCTAGTTATAGCGATAATTTGATAATTAGCGCTAGTTGCAGGCGGGCCCGCACGCGTGGTTATAACTTGAAAATTGGAGGCAAGGTAAGGGCTGATATGGACCACCAAAAAGCAGCTACTAACGCTTCCACCTAGCCTAGTTGGCAAGATCTCGCTTTTAAACTCTTATGTTGACCCCCCCATGCGAAAGTCCTTGGTTCGATCCCCGGCGCACCTTCTTTTTGCATTCGCTAGAGTTTTTGTTGCAGTAGCTCACCCCCAGCCCCATTGTCACTTCCTTACTTATCCGCCAAAACCCGCCCACGGTGTGGGCATTCGAAAGCCTTCAAGCAAGGCTGGCGGTCGTTGCCAGGCTGCACGTGACATGCCGTCTCAGCAACAAATATAGCGAACGGCGATCTTGACCAAATGGGGATACAGCTCTTGTCCCGAACCACCACCATCTCCTCGACGTCGGGTGACTGGGCATTCGGGCCACCGAATGCTCAGGCACTCGACGCCGAGCTATCCCCGCTGAATTGGACGGCGACGACGAGCTTGAGGGCGACGGCCGCAACGTTTCGGACCCAGAGTCGGACGAGGAGGCGCGCCCGGCACGAACCAAGCGCGACAGTCGGTGGTTGGACCAGGAGGGGCGGTTGAAACGCGTCGACGAGGCCTGGAGGTGCGCGTCTTACAGACCCTAAGTGACCGCTGGTCTAACACTGCGCGACAGGGTCGCTGATCCTCCTCCGTTCCCTGCAGTTCAACCATTTCGCCACATTCCAGCGTCCAACCATCGGGCGTGGACGGGGGATTCGACCTCGCCAACATCCAGCGGTATCTGATCATGAGTATGGTCTGCTATCACGGCGCCCCGGTTCAGAACAGAATCATGTACTAGAGTCTTCGAATCAATGTGCAATTCTCTCTGTTCAGAAGCGCGTTCCGGGAGCCAGCGTATTGACTGGCAATATGAGATTGAGGCCATGGGCAAGAACCGAAACAAATAACGTTCAAAAATTGTATGCATGCTACGACGTACAAACGCTGAGCTGAGAGTGTATTCGACAAGACAGAGGGAGAAGTGTATTCTTGCGAGTATATTAGACAAAGACTGTCGAGGGACAGTTTGCATTAATCTCTTCGTTCCTTGACCGACACAACGCTTCAATATGATACTTTGCCATTGATCCATCTAGGAACCGTACGAGAACGATTTTATCTGGAAACTCCGTCGCGTTCGGGATGATCTGAGCATACTCCCCGATCTTACTCTTTGAATTGCGTGGTGTCGGCGCCGATGACGATGACGCGTTGCCGGTCGAAAGGGTTGAACGGGTGGGGGCGAATTAGTGCGGCCGCAATATGTCCGTGCTTTGGCACACTATGGACCACAGCTGGGTTGAACAAGACACAGTCGACGTTGTGGTATGCCAGCTGGACCCTCGGTTGTGGGACGGGGTTGATGTAGCCTGTCCAGCTGAGGCGTTCCATGGTCCGCGCATTGATCTGGTTTTTCCTGTTAAGCTGGCTAACCGCCTTCAAGGCCTGCTGCACGCCTTGCCCGTCGGTGATGACGATGTCGACGCGTCTTTGACCGCCAAGGAGCTTGGGATGGAGCACCCAGGTTCCATCGAGCGCGCCGACGTTTGGCGGAATCCCGTAGCGCACATAGGCGGGTTCTTGCTGGCGTCCTAGGTCAAACGCTTGTTTAGCATTGTCGTGCGCCTCCAGCGTCCGAGTTGCATCATATATTCGCAATTTCTTTGCCCAGCGAATCCAGGTTTGGGCGGCAGCGAGAGGCAGGTGAGAACTAGCATACACGGACGATCTTCAGCTCCACATGTACGCCCCATCGAGGGTTTGCTTACCTGCGCTCAACCAAGTTCGTATACGGAATCATGTGCAGCCCATTCTTCGCGTCCAACCCGACGAGCAGCTGCAGGGAATGCAAAGGCGGGGTCTCAGACGCGTAAGCATCTTCCTTTGTCGTCTTCCACTTCCAACTGTCAACTATCCCGAATGCTGGTTTGAGCGGGTGGTTTCCGCAGACGAGCACGTTCATGTCTTTCAACCAGCCCAGGTTGTCATCCATCTCGCAACGCGTTTTGCGACGGGATGTCCGCATCTTATCTCGGGTGATGCCAGTTACATCTTCCGTGTTTTCAAGACGAACGTCAAAGTTCCCGAGAAGGCGAGATCGTGACTGGGGATGCGGAGCGTAGCGCGGTTCTCGGTTTGGAGGTTCAGCTTTCCCTGCATGCAATCTGCAGGCCAAAACATGACATAACCGCCGAGTACGAGCTTCAAGATGAAGCCGATCTTGCCTGCGTGTGCTCCCGCGCATAACCTTTACGACGTCACCCACTTTGAACGCGGGGGCAACTAGCCGCAAAGGAGCAGATGTAGGGGCGCCGTTTATGTCAAGATCGAGCGCGTCCACTGAGACCTGCATAACCCTGGCAGTTGTCCCTGCTAGTGGGCCCGCGACCACACGGACTCGGTCGGCAATGCATATTGTTCGACGAACGGCTAGGATGTGTAGACGTAGATGAGCTAGCGGTACCACGAATGCCAACGGTTCAATCGTGGATTCGCTCACGATGGCGTCTTGGTCGCTTCCGAGAAGAGAATCGGCGTCTTTGTCCCTCAGTAGCACCGCAAAGCGAATGCGCATCTCTGCATCCGGATCGCCATCCTCGACGCGTACGCGCGAGATCGTCCTGTCCTTGATGAGAATGATGACCGCGGTTGGCCGCCAATTGGTAGCTTCCTTGGGGTCATTAGGGCGCAGATACTCCGGCAGAATGACACGATCCCCTGCTTGGAGAGCGCAAGTGTGGCCAACGAAGGGTACATCCATCGCAGGATGCGAAACTGCCCTGAAGGGGTCTAGCTCGCTTTCTGGCGGCGAGGCGATGAGAGAGTACGACGAGGGTTGGAACAAGCTTTTATCGTCCGTAATGATTTCCAGCAATGGACCGGAATCATATGCGGCACAAAGTCGACGTCGACAAAAAGGCTTGGGGAACGCGATGTCGCACGCATCGGCGGCGTTGACCTTGAAGTAACCGGGGTGGTTAACTATGAACTGGCGCGTACAAAGCGCCGGTTGTGGCCGAACAGGTTTATCGTCCTGCATGCTGATCCGGGGAGTAACCCAGTACTGTGTTGACCCCGGCATCGTCTCCGCTTCGATGAAAGCAAGATCGCCTCCGTACAGGCCTCCGCCCGGAACGCGCGTAAATCCGTTACGCGTTTGGAAAGGGTCGAGAAAATCCGGCTCGCGGGGAGAGAGAAAAATGCGGCGGTAGTCATGGCGTTCTAAAGGAACGGCTTTGAGGTTGCCCAGGCGGGCGCGATAGGTGGAGTTACGGAGGATAGATAGGATGGAGTCTATGCCATTGCCCATGGCGTCGAGTACTTCGACGAACACGAATCCGCACCCCGTGCTGGGCGAGCCCGCGCTGCTGAGGTAGCGTGAGCAGGTGGACGCGAGGAACGCGACCAGGGCGTCTTCGGTATGGACAGTGGTGCGGATAGTATAGATGCGTCGGGCGTCCACGGGAGGATGGTGGTGGGGGCGGGGATTGGCGTCGTAGTTGTATTTTTCCATGTTGGTGTAGTCGCGTTTTTGGAACGGGTGGATTTCGAGCCCTTTGGAGGAGAGCTCGCGAGCAGCGCGCACTCGAGCGCGTTCAGTAACAGCGGCTGCGATTAGTTCCGGGTTCTCGTCGTCGTCGGAGTCTGGGGCCGGCCAATCTACGTGCTGCTGCGGCGAGTAAACGTGATTTGGCTCCGCGTCGTCGATGAACCCATCGATTTCATCCTCTTGCTCGTCGTCGTCATCTTCCAGGTCGTTATCCTCAGCTTCAAGGTCAAGAAACTCCGCGACGTGGTAGCGGCGGCATCGCCGTCTCTTTTTTGCAGGACCTGACTGGTCAACTGCGACACCCTCAGGGCCAGGAGACGGGGTTTCTTGTTCAGCAAGATCTAGTGACGGTAGACTACGGTCCCGCACTGCCGGTAAAGCCCTTCCCAGCGCCGAGGCATCATCAAGCTGTACAATGTTACTCTTGGAATTTAACAGAATCCATACCTTTCCGTGTTTCTTCAGCCAGCAGCGCCCCCATATCGCCTGCAGAAGTCGATTGGCGCCCAGCCAAGGCTTTCCAAAGGCCCTTGAAGAATTCATCGAGTGTCCGCACATTGCGCCCTAGGACGAACATGCCGACGGACAAGTGGTGCTCGATTCCGGCGAAGACTTCGTTCCGCGCTTCGTCTTGGCGGAGGTTCGGCTGTTTTTGGAGAATTTGCAGCCTGAAGAACGTCGCAAGGCTACAGACGGAATTAAGCCGCGTACATGGGATGCAATGACCGTGCTTACGTGCGGGGAGCAGGAATGTCCATCGCTATGAGGGCGTAGTGGTTCTTCTCCTGGTAGTCCTTGTAGCGATTATCACTTGGCAAGGACGCGCCAATGACCCGCATGGGGGTGTAAATTGGGTTAGCTTCCAGCTTCGGGGAATGACCGTCCGCCCACTGCATGTCGAGCAGCAGCACGACGTTCTGCAGGCCGATATCTTTGAAGACGGCCTTTTTCGTGCCCATTTTCGATAGAGTAACATCCGCTCGAATCAAACGCGAAGAGGTCGCCGTCCGTCCGGCCTCCCGTATAATACATGACTGGTTGCGCTCGAGCGAGCGCAACAGCGAGGTAGAATTTCAAAAACCAGGACTTCCCTACGGGATGGTGAGCTGAGCATAAGGCCGGGAGGAGTCTGCGCACCAATTCCGGGATCTCCGACGATGATTACCCCGGGGTGAGAATGAATGAGGGGCAGCGTCCCGGTAGGTGCGCCTATGTCGCGTTCGAGCAGGAGATCGTTGGCTCTTTTGAAGAGGTAGTAATATTCGGGAAAGTAGAAGCGCATGTCCTCGCCGTCGTAAATGCGAAAGCCGTCCCAGCGCAAGTCTCCGTCTGGATCTGTTCCTTTGTCCCAGCAATGCTTGTAAATCTTTCTCATGGCTACGAGATCCATCGAGTTGTCTGTCCACCGAATGTGCCCGTTGAGATGAGATTTGAAATTGAGTTGGGAGATGAGCTTCTTGGCCGCCGTCTCGGAGTCGCGGAGAACGGCTGTGGGAGCAATCGCATCGAGAGTGGGGTACTCGGTGGTGGTGGAGTCAAAGGCGCCAGGTGCATTGTGGAAGCCAAAGTACGCAGACGGCGCGACATATGCGTATTGGTGCTCGTTGTACGGGGTGATCGTCGTGTGTTGGGTGGACGAGTCTTCGGGATGGTTGGGGAAGAGGTTGAACCGGGGGAGAACCGGGGTCGATGCTGGCGCTGAGGCGGGTGGCATTTGAGATACAGGAAGTGTCTGGGAGCGAAAATGAGTTATAACGGCCCAACCAGTGTGTTGGAGTACATACGTTAGAATCCATGGTTGTGGGCTTTGGCAAGATGTGTTTGAAAATTGCACCCGATTCCGTGTCATTGGGTTGTGGGTTGAGGCGGATCCGGAGATTTCGGAGCCGCGCCGGCCATGCCGCCTCAGCAACAAATCTAGCGAACGGCGGTGCTGACCAAATGGGGATACAGCTCTTGTCCCGCACCACCACCATCTCCTCGACGTTGGGTGACTGAGCATTTGGGCCACCAAATGCTCAGTCACTTGCCGCCGAGCTATCGCCTCGAATCGACGACGACGAACCACAGATCCACCTGCACAAGGGGCGAACGAGATGAGAGCACGACCACGACCACATCTACCAACGCCTCGACTCGACAACGACCCAGCCGGCGCGGACGATGAAGACCTTCACCCCCATCAGCAGCAGCAACACTACCGCCACCACCGCCGCCTTCTCCTCGACTCAACAAGCGGCATAGCTACGAACACGTCCAACACCTCCTTCCGACAACGACCATGCCGGGCACAGGGCGAAAGGCGAAGACCAACACCACCACCACCACCACCACTTTCATCTCCTTGACTCAACGACGGCCACGAGCGGCGGGGAGCGCCGCATCGATCCACAACGACCAAGCCGGTGCGCGATGAAGAGCCTACCACTCCCGAACTCGGCATTGAGTGCCTGCGCATTCGGTGCCCCGAATGCGTAGGTTCCCAACCTCGAGCTACGTACGTCCGACGACCAGGAGCGGCGCGGGGATCGGGCGTGGAGAGCAGCAGGGTGGCGGACGAGGATACTCAGTCGGTTCGACGACGACCATCAGCAGCGGCGCTGGCAAGAGATGTCTTCGCTATCGATTTGAACCTAGCGCTATCTTGTTATATAGCTACTAATCCATGCGAGTTTACATGCATTATTCAAGTACACAAGCCATAATACATGCGAGTTTACATGCATTATTCGAGTACACGAGCCACCCCTCCGCACATAGCTCTTCCGGCGCGAACTTTGGGCTGGCGGTCGTCGCCGACTGCACATGAGATCCCGTCTCAGCGACATACACCTTTGAGGATGCTGCGGTCCAAATGGGGATATTTTTCTGACTCCCGCCGCCAACTCGACGAACAAGTCGCGACGCTCAACCGTAAGCTGGCCCTTGAAACGTTCGAAAAAGCGTCCCGCTCACTCTACTAGACAAATGGGCTCGACTTACACGCAGGCACTCCCAGTCGTCGAAGAACCCGCCAGCCCAACCGCTGCGTCCCGCACTCCCAATGAGCTGCTCGACTTGATATGCAGTCATCTCCCCCCTGCATCCCTCAGCGCTTGGGCGCTCGCCAACAAAAATCTCAACAGCATAGCCGTTCCCCACCTCTACCACGTCCTCGACGTCCATGCCCTCCCCCCTTACAGCTTAGGAAGTCTTTTTGTATCTCTCACAAAGCCAAAGCTCCAAAACCTCGTCCATGGATGGACCCTTGGTGGTTTGGAGATCATCCACCCCGCGAAGGACCGTGGCCTCTTTGAGAAGCTCGGCGCCGCTATCATCGCAACCCCGTGCCTCGAGCAGTTGCACTACAGTGTTCGCTTCTTCCCTGGCCGCCCTAGCTTTTCCGAGTCCCCGCCTGGCGGACAATCCCCAGAGTATAGCAAAGGTGGATTCTCGAACCTCCAGGCGCTTAGTTGCGACGCAGTATTCTTGGGTGAGCTTATGGCGATGAACGACGACCCGCTCCCCAAGCTACGCGACCTCCGGCTCTACCCAGGCGTCGTGAAGCTCAAAACATATGTCGGGCTCTGCGCCCAGATCCCAACCCTCCAGAAGCTCGTCATCACTCCGGAGACCGATGAAATTCGAGTGGGCGTCGGCCTGAACGGCCTCATCTTCAGCGCCCTCGAAGCACTTCCTACCCTCCCCAACCTCGAAATCCACCTCCCCATCGATACGTCCATGACAGTGGAGGGCCTCGATTTTAGCAACGTCCCGACGGCCCTGAAGACCCTAACCCTCACGCTGGAGCCGCGGAACTACGTTTATTATACGGATGGCGCGGCGCGTCTTGGAGCCGAGACTTCGAGAGACGACTTCGATGGGCTCGAGCACATGGGTCTTGTCGTGCTCGCGAAGCATGCCCCGCTATCTCTGGAAGAGATCCTCTACGTGCGAAAGGACTGCCGAGACCGGACCCACACACTGCGATACTTTAAAGAGGAACGAAACTTGGGGGCCGGCGCGTCATGGCATTACACCGTCATGCCCGAGACGCGTTCGAAAGAGTACGGATATGTTGCATTCGGCAATGCAGAGGTGCATCCGCACAATCGCTACGCCTTCAAAAGGAACACAATCAAGACTGCCAGAGCGACGCTCAAAAGAATTGCGGGTATCGAAGCGCGACGCTTTATCTCGTTCTTAGACGCAATATCCGGACCGCTCGAGATCGCTTTGGGCGACCAGGCGGGTTGCTTTCTACGCAACGGATTCCAAACCGCCGAGAGCTTGGCAATGTTTGCGGATCCCTTGCACCCGGAGGGGATGAGGACCATGATACGCGAGGAGTTGCAGAAGAGCTCTATGGACCTCGAAGACAGAGAAGCGGACATCCTTTGCATCGCCCTCCGCCATATTTTCACGACACAAAAGATGCTCTACGGGATACAGTTTATTCCATAGGTATACAGCATCTATATGGGCCGTACCCAGTTCCTCATGTATATCTCCGTATCGCGACGTAATTCAGACTTTATCTATCTTTTTGCACATAACTCTTCCAGCGCGCGAATTTTGGGATGGCGGTCGTCGCCGACTGCACATGAGATCCTGTCTCAGCGACAAACACCTTTGAGTATTTGCGCCTCGTGTATATACGCAGATTTGGATCTATCATAGGTACAAATTTGCCGGCGCGTGGCTTGGGCGTGGTCTCGGCCCCTTGTATAAGTAATGAAAGCGTGTTCTGAGCGCGAGGTGTTCAGCCCCCGTTTGCCCATGATCAGCAAGACGCCCGCATTCCTAGATCCCGAATCCTTTGAGGCTCACAAGGGCCCGGTTAGTCTCTTAAGTCTGGAGGAAGGCTCATTGTCATATATCGCAGGTCAAATCGATTTCCTTCAGTTCCGACGGTCGATGGGTCGCGACTGGCGGCGCAGACTCGAACCTCATTATCTGGCGCGTGCAAGGCTCCAAACTCTCAGACGCCAATTCTTACGAGTTCGACGCTGCTGTTCACTCCCTTGCGTGGGCGTCTTCGTCTACGCTGCTTGCGGGGCTAGCGAACGGCGAGGTGTGGCATCTTGGGCGCGTTGTCGAAACGTCCGATGCCAAGGGCCGCTGCTTCGTTATTAAACGGCTGGGTGCACCAGTCAACGCCCTCGCTTCGGCGCCAGAAGAAGAACTTGTCGGCGTCGCGTTCAAAGGGCAAGCAATCGTAGCTCAGTGCACCGCCTCTAACGCAGGTATGCTTTATTGCTCGATGTTTCTCCCCGGATAGTCTAGCTGATTTTTTCCAGCTTGGATTCAAGAGGGATCGGCGACAAGTCTGGCGTGTCCAGACGAGGACACTGTACTTGACTGCCAATTTGTTAAAGACCGCCGTGTCGCCTTCCTGTGGCATAAAGACGGGCTCCGGTGCGCGACCGACGATTGCGGCTGTAGTTTGGGCTGACTGTTCCGAAGCATTTTCTCAGTGGTCAACAATAGCAACGGCTTGCAGCTCGACTGTGTTTGGTCAGCGGAGCCGGGCCAATAGTACATATAAGGTCTTCTTTATTCACTTGGCTGACCACTGCGCAGCTCGGCATTTGCAGTCCTTCGAGACGTTTTCGTTTCGCGCTCTACCTTCCAAAACACTATCAGCTGGCGACGGCGCAACTCTTCCGGGAGCGTCGCACTGGGCACCCCATCCGATGGGCTCGTCTCCATGCAACCCATCGTCTTTGTGGGACCGAATGTCATCGCGAGCGCCGTCTCTGGCGTTACTCAACGAATCTCCCTCTTCGATATCGAAACGAGTAGCATGGGAGAGACGCGACGCGAGGTTCCGACCTCCGGCAAAATAGAAGACACGCGCGTCACGACTTTGGCCTCGGTGAGTTAAGTGGCTTGGTGCGGCTACCGCTAGCTCACCAGAACAAGTATCTCGGTGGGCACCCGAGCAAAGCAGACATCAAACTCATCGCAGGAGACGACGAGGGACATGTACATGTCTGGGTCGCAATCGCCAACTCCTCTGCGCCGTTGAGCTGGTGGACGCAGATAGTGAGCGATCAATGAAATCGGATTTCGCCAGAGCTTATTGGTTGTGCAAGTTGGTCGGCGGCGCGAGCATCGCCGTCGCAGTTGGCGCAATTTTGCAGTCACGGGCCGCGTCGCCGGCGTTGGAAAGGACCACGAGCCTAGCGAGCTCCCCGCCTCCCAGGACTACGAGCCTAGCGAGCTCCCCGCCTCCCGTAAGCCAAGTTCACGATCTTCTGCTCAACACGGCCTCAGTATGTGGTCATTCTTTGGTGTTTGTTGTCCTGATTACCACCTTTGTGAAGAGCATAGACCAACGCGTCGAAGTTGGAGTAGATGAAGCGTATACGTAGGCGTAGCTTCCCATCCTCGTGTATTGTACATGTCTCAAAAGAATCCTAGATAGCCTCATTACTTTCCGATGGGGCGTGGCGATCTAAAGCGAAGACTTAAGCCTCCACGCGTGAGCCTGGAGTCCATCGACGCCTCCATGCTCAGCATCGCACAATCGCAACTCGCCTCTAGCTTCCCCTGGGCGCCGCTGGCCCCGTCGAACGCCGCAAGCCGGCGCAGTGGGTGGGACTAACGATTCGAGCAAGGCAAATAACTGGCCGCAGATGAGCTATCTGCACACATTGGTGCTCGAACTGGAGTGGGCCGACGAAAGAACTCTTCGCGTTTACAATATGGCCGATCCCTATTTGCTCAACCATCTTCCGCTCATCGAATGGTTCACCGTCATGGGCATCGCGGAACTACTGGTACTCGCCCAAGACAGTGCAGATAACCGCAACCATTCCCCAACCAATCCTCGCATCACTATCCCAGCCGTCCCAAAGACCATGAGTGCCCGCACCGTATGTCAGTTTGCCGGACTAGGGAAGGGCGAATGGCGCAAGCGATTGTACCCTGCGACGGCGGCGGAGGGCCAGAAGCTCACGTTGAAGTTTCTCTTGGTGCGATTTGCATATGAATGGATCTTGAAGGTGCCCTCCAGCCTCTAACATGGTCTTTTTTGACTTGCGCAGAATGGAGATACTCCTCCGAAACACCGCGACGCTCGTTTGTGGCTGCAAAAACATGACGTCGAATTGGGCAACCCATCCTCCGGAGAATACACATCTGTGCTCTTGACTCCGCTTAGATTGTATCTCGTCTCGCCGTTTATGCTCTTACGCGGCGAAGGGTTCGGCCAGCCTACGGGTCTGTCCACGATGTTATTGGTACGCCGCGTCCGTTTCTATCGTTCAGTGACGTTGACTTCACGAAGCTGCGCTGGAGTCTTGGCTCCAAGCCGCGGGAACTTTTAGATGTGGAAGCGGTCTTTCACCGAGCCCTGTTTGCTACCTTCCCGTCCAAATTTCAGGATATGCTTGTGGACGCGGTTGCGGTGGCTTCAAGTTTTGACAAAGACGCGTGCTCCTCAATCGACTCCTACTTTGGTGAGCAGCCCATTTACTTCTGCTTCGAGCTCTAACTTGTGGGGGAAGTGGATCCGCGCGCGACGTCAACCTCCCCCAATGGCCGCAGGTGCCCGCAACAATCCGCCGGAACGCGACAATTGTCGACCTTCTTCCGAGTAAAGTGCAATGTAGTATTACATTGCTTGTTCTGCGCTTGTGCTAATATACTCTAGCGGATGCGAGCCTGCGCGAACCACTGAACCCCACCTCGCGCGTCACCGACCCGCGCAACTACGATCAGGGCGAAGCAAGCACCCAAAGCACCGAAGCCCCCGACGTATCATGGTCTCCAGCGGTTACGGCCGGTGATGAAATTGACTCATTCCTGCGTACGCATGCAGTGGCTCCTCTATCCGAGCTTGACCCTCGAACCCAGGCCATCGCGACGCGACTGGGCGCATTTTCGAATCTTGGGATCTGTGCCAAACAGATTTCTCGTCGCCGCCAGCAGACGCGTGGTCCGCCTTGCAAAATTGGGCAGTGCTTGCCAATGGACTAGACCCGCTCACCCCACAAATCGCCCCGTATACGGCAGAGCATTCGCAGCCAACGGATGGTCTTCCGATGCTGCAGACGCCAGAGGAACGCGCCGACCTATATTCGAGAGTGGCGCAAGCGCATGACACGGATATGGCCAAGGGCGGAAAGGTGCTGGATTACGAGCAGTTGAAAGCAATCGCAATGAAGAGGGATTGGGTGCCTTTTTCGAGCTTAAACGTAGAGTAGCGAAGTCAAGTCTAGTAGTCCCAGGGCTTCGGCATATCTCCCTGAAACTAATTAACGACAATGCAGGCGCCGCGTGCCCGAAGAAAGTTGTGAAAGCTGTCGCCCAGAAAACCACGCGGACACGGCGAGAGAACTACTTCCTTCTCACCACCACCATGCCGTTCACGGTAGCACCCGCGGACAAAATCCTCAACTACCTCGTCGTGGACAACGAGGGTATCGTCGATGTTACCGAGATAACGACAAACGGGCACACAGTCTTGCACATCGCCGACGACGTCGATACAAAGGAGAGAACTCGCGCGGATGTCATAGATATCTCTTCAGACTCGGAAGGCGAAGAGGAACGCCTCCGTACCGCCCCAAAGAAGTCGCGACGCAGCCGTCGCTGAACTGGTAGGTCCCGCCGTTTGTCCGCGGAAGCAGCGCCGTTGACGTCCACCTGTCCAGAAGGCGCGCATTAAATTGGAGCTTGCTTGCCAGATATGTGTTCTGGTTTCGAAGGAAAATCGGATGCAGGCTCTTTTATTGTATGCTGGCGTTATTTGACGCTGATGGTAGGTTTCTATGCGGCCATTCAGTATGCGAGGAGTGCGCGAAAAAGCTCAAGCAGGTTGGCGCGTAAACACTTTTGTCGTTCGCTTTCTAACAAGTCTGTAGTGCCCTTATCGACGTGCGCCGCGCAGCAACATGAATCCAGTCACCAACTACGCTCTGAATGCCATTTATGACATAGTTACTGCTTGAATCAATGCACTTTGGCTTTATGCATGCTCGGCCTGCCGCACTCGTAACAAACGAGAAACCTATCTAGCATCATGCATCGAGCACCTGAGTATATCTCACCCGTCGACCTTCTCCAACCTGCTTGTGCTTCCCGGCTTGCGATGCTGCCATGGCATCGCGTTATTGAGCAGTGCGCGGAGCGACGTTGTATCCTTCTTTGTCTAACCAATTGCAACATTCTTTGCTTGACCGAGCTCAATAGACAAAAAGGCGGATACCAAGGTGTTTGGGTTTTCTTTGCTGCTCACAAGACAAAGATTGGAGGCGTTTATAGACCGCGACTGCGATTTATTTCATGCCCATGAGCCGACAACAAATCCAGACCCGATCGACTGCTTCTGTCCGCGGGAGACACCCCACTCGCCCTTTCTCTTCGGAGCTTGTCAATCGTGCCTTCGTGAGGCTCACAATGGCTACAACTGTGAATGCATTACTCATATGGCGCAGGAGATGATCAAGGATGCCACTTGCGCTTTCTTTGGGGTCAGGGACTTGCGGGATCTCACACTGGCCCATGGCCGGGGCCGGCCCCCTTCTTACAGCGCGAGTCAGATCTTGGACAGAGTGGTCAAGGACGATAGAGAAGGGCACGACCTCATATCCACCGGTCAAATCAAGAGAAGTTATCTGGAGCGGAAAATTGTCAAGTTATTAGAACTACACATGTACATGAACAAAAACTGAACAACAAAGAGATTATCCGCGGATGGTGTTCCAAATTCTGAGCAAGTCATACGTTGCTACTAGATCATGCTCTGGACGCGTAGCTCTATTGTCGCCCCGTCCAAGCCCTGCGCTTCGGATGCTATCAACGCGCATGTCTACGAGGACACGCGATCTTCTCACACGCCACTTTCTCTCTTGCAATGAGCCGCCAAATACGCACGACCCACGAGAAACCACTTTCATCATCGACCCTGCGTCGGGTTGGATCTACGGGTCCGACTGGGCTGCCCTCGCCTCCTCAGGCAACTCTACTGGAAATTCTCAAAGGAGAAGACTTGAAGGAGATTCGATATTCCCTGGACCGACTCCAACAGGACATTATAACATTGCTTCCGGATTCCTCGTATGGTATTGTCGACAAAGAGCTACAGACGCAAACATTATCGCAGTTTGTTCAGGCTATTGCGAACAAGGTCCTGAGTGTTTAGTGCGTTTCAAGCAATGCTGTAGAGCAAGTGGACTCACAGATCTCCAGCGGAAGGATCCTCCTTCCGACGCCGTGCCGGTGGCCGATGCTCTGGACACTGTACGGATCAGTTCGTGTCATTTCACGATTTTTGCGCGGTGAAGAAATGGTGCACATCCGGATTTCTGTTTGCAACCTCTGCTTGGGGATTCCCTCTCGTAGCAGCCTTGAGGATGAGGAGAACACTGCGGAGAAAACATGATATAACCTACGGTTATATGCGAAGCATATTCTGTATATGCTCAACATATGCTCCAACATATGATCAGCATATAACCTATGGGTATATGCGAAGCATATGTGAAGGATACTATATATATGCTCAACATATGCTTCGCATATGCTTCAACATATGCGCAGGGCATGAGGCAGAGCATATTTTAATGAATGGCAGGATTCAGATTGGGATTCGTCCTCATGGTGAAGCGCGGTCGTTAGTGGGTCCCCTGGGCTCTTTGAGGAATCGATCCTGTAGCCCCGAACGAGGGGAACAAGACGTAAGTTACCGCATATTTGTAAGCGTAGCCGTTCCAGAGATATTCGCAAATTACTGTGTGCCTCATGGCTGCCACATGCCACAGTAATGTGCGAATATCTCTGGAACGGCTATGCTTACAAATACGCGGTAACTTGCGTCTTGTTCCCCTCGTTCGGCGCTACAGGATCGATTCCTCAAAGAGCCCAGGGGACCCAGTAACGACCGCGCTTCACCATGAGGACGAATCCCAATCTGAATCCTGCCATTCATTAAAATATGCTCTGCCTCATGCCCTGCGCATATGTTGAAGCATATGCAAAGCATATGTTGAGCATATATATAGTATCCTTCACATATGCTTCGCATATACCCATAGGTTATATGCTGATCATATGTTGGAGCATATGTTGAGCATATACAGAATATGCTTCGCATATAACCGTAGGTTATATCATGTTTTCTCCGCAGTGGAAGTGGGAGCCCGTTGTTGAGTACTTGGCGTTCTTGGTCACGGCGGCGGCTCGAACCATCCAGTGTCGTCTTGCGCACGAGCTCACGCGTACCTCGCCAAGGCGATCCGGCGAATCACCGATTACATCCCCGAGAATGGTGGCCGTGACACAAATTGCGGACCGGTACGAGCAAACCTACGGGTGGGTTCGCGACAACAAAGACAACCTCTTTATCTCGATGCGACCCAAGCTCAACCTGGACAAGGACAGCAAGTTTAAACTTGACCCCAAGTTCGCAGCCTTCCCCGATCTCAGTGGGCACCGAGATGCGACGGCGCCTCTACTCTTGGTGGAACTTGCGGCTGCCGTCACAAAGTCGACGGATCTGCGCACCAGTTTGGTGCAGCAGACAGCGACTTTGAACGACCTGAGCAGGGGAGCAACGTCTGCGCGCCGCGCTCTAGAGAAGGCAGAGATCAGGGGGACGGATCTCGATACAAAAGTGCTCAATTTGCAGATGAAACTAAACCAATCTGTGAGCCATTGCGCATGTTACTTGAACAATTCAAGAGACATTTGTAGGAGCAAGAAGTGAAGAGGCTCTCCCGCATTGCGAACGAATGCGATGAATTGCGGGTTGAGGCGGGCCGTCTCCGAGAAGAGAGCCAGGCAATGGACGTCCTTCAATCGGCAAAGCTAAAGCGGCTCATGTCCGCGGACGAGGTATCGAAGAAACAAATCGAGGCGCACTCAGAGAAAATCGCAGAGCTAGAGGTCAAGTAGAAGTCATTACAGCCCGCTAGCGGTACTCACCAATGCAGGCCAAGAACAACGAGCAGCAGGATGAATTGAAACGGCTCCGCTTGGCCAAATCAGAGCAGGCAAAACAGACGAAGGCAAAGCTCCTTCCAAGGGCGCTTAATTCGGACTGACGTGCATAGGATGGCGAAAGGGAGAAAGACTTACTCCACGAAAAGATTTTGGGCTTGACGCAGCGCGAGGTAGACACTGATTTGCAGAAATTGCCATCTAATTCCACCAGAGCGCCGCTACGGCAGCCCTCAACAGATTATCCGAAAAACAGCGCGATGCACAAGTCGAGAACGACCGGCTGAGGCACGAGCGCGACGCCCGCGCGAGCCAATCTTAATCGCGCAGAGAACGAGCGCGATGCCGCAGTCGCCCGTGTAGGTCGCGAAGAAGCCAGGGCTGAAACGGCTGAGCAACTCCTTGCTCAAGAAAGATCCGACACTACCTGGACCGATGTTCAGTTCGTGGCCTCGCCTGCACCGAGCTTGGAAGCCGAGCTGCTCCGGGCGCAATTGGAAAAAGCTGAGGAGGTTGCTTCTGAAGCACAGAATGCGCTCGAGGAGGAGTCGGCCAGAACAAAGGCAGCGCATGATGAGTTGGCCGCTAAGCGCAAACAGGCGCAGGTCGCGTCCGAGGAAGCCCGGGCTGCGGTTCAGGAATTGCAAGCCGAATTGGACTGCGCGAAGGAGCGGTTGGAGCAGGCGCAGGCGGATGCGACGACCGCCCGAGATGAGTTGGCCGCTGAGCGCAAACAGGAGCAGGTCGCGTCCGAGGAGGCCCGGGCGGCGGCTGAGGGATTGCAAGCCGAATTGGACTGCATGAAGGAGCGGTTGGAGCAGGCGCAGACGGATGCGACGTCCGCGCGAGATGAGTTGGCCGCTGAGCGCCAACAGGCGCAGGTCGCGTCCGAGGAAGCCCGGGCGGCGGCTCGAGCCGAATTGGACCGCTTAACCCGCGAGGTAGAGCCTGCCAATGAGATGGACCTGAAAGACACCCAGGAAAGCCTACGCCGGGTTCGGGAAACCCTTGCGGGTGATCTTAATAAACGATTGGATCAAGCGCGGGCTCGGGACGCTGCCGAACACGAACGATTTCGCGAGCGCAGCAAAGAGGAGCTGAAGCAGGCTCGGGAGGAGGCGACGTTGGCGCAAGCTGAATTGGACAGAGTACGCCAAGAGACGACAGCGGAGGTGGAAAGGGTCAAGACGGAGTCAAGGGAAGAGATGGATCGCGTTTGCGCAGAAAATACACGCGAGCTTGACCATAAGCTGAATCAAGCTCAGCGTGACTTGAAGGCGCAAGCAGAAGCTGCACGAGCCGAACTCCTACAGCAGGTACAGGAACTCAGAGCTGCTGAGGGAGAAAGCCGAAGAGCTTTAGCGGTTGGTTTTGCTCGCTTCTCCAGAGCAATGCCAGACGGATGAATTCTTTTAGGATGCGAGGGAAAAGCTTGAAACCGAGATATTAACAAATAAAGCTCAGCTGAAGGCGCAATTTAAACTCGGACAATTGATGGGAAGAAAGGAAGTCGAGGGCAGGTCTACGACAAAGGAAGGGAATGCCAGTACGGTATAAGAGCATAGCTATATGCAAGCATATTTCAAGGTCAAGAACTAATCCCTTGTTTGCTGGGAGGTGTCGCAGTGAACATCAGCCAGAAACACTCGTCATCAAAAACCAGCCTCATTGCTGTCGCCTGTCGTCTGATTTTGACCATGGATGGCCATGAGTACTATGCAGACGCCGTCCCCTGCGATTGCGACGACTGCAATGGGCCCTCTGAAGCCCGCCTTTCGGCGATCCCGGCGTTCGAGTCGCTTCAATGATCGCCTGGACGAAGCCATATCGCGTGGCTATCAGCTATCGGCGAGGGAGCGGCGCCACCGAGCGCGAATGCAGCCTTACCCCCATGCTGCATCTCCGCTTCAATCCTCCCCCACTGGGCACCCTCTCGCATCTTCCTCCAGAGACCACCTTCGCTCCGAATCCAACGACGTAGATTCCGCTACCTCCCATCTGACAACTCTCCACGACTACCCAGCTCTCTTCGCCGAGCTACAAGCAAGGAAAGGTCGATACATCGCCCCATTCTCTCAGCCTCTCAAATTTGTTTACGAGCCTGCATCGATGTTGTACACTCGCCTGGATCGTTGGATTGGCCAGGGGCCAAACACTGGCGCGCATCGTCTCCGAGTCTCTCATCGCAACAATGAGAGACTCATTGAGAACGAAGCTCGACTTCATGCGCTGCTTGTCATGATTGTCGCTTGGCCGGAATCTAATGACCAACGCACGGCGCTGGACGCCATCGGTGGGGAGATTCTTGCAACAGACGAAGAAAAGAAAGCGCACTGGGATCACCAGCGCCTCGAGAAGGATAAATCTGAGCACGTTCTTCTCAACGGTATGGGAATGTGGCTGCACGGATCTCTCTTGCTGACTGGAATAGATGCACCCTTTGCTCATAGGCCAACAGACCCCGGTCTCCTTGCCGCTCTCATCACGTCCGCAATTACCTCGCATGTCTACCATCTTCCCCGCACAGGCGGAAACATTTTGCTTGCTGGGTTTCGGGACATCCTGGCCGCCATGCCAGCATACGAGAGATTATTCAACGCCATCCCTCGGGACGTTGAAACGGTCGCTAGCATCCTCAACTTGCACCCCGCAACAACGCCGTACATATCATGCCCTGCGGAAGGCTGCCGTGGCCTGACTCCAGAAACCGACGTCCGGAGCGACGTCCAGGCGAACGAATTGTCGGCGTGCAGACATATGAGGTTTGGGAACCCCTGCGGCGAGCCCATTACCCAGCGGACAAAGTCCTCAAGCGGCCGAGATATTATCACCCCGATTCGTCGAGTTTTGCTTCGCAATTTTATCGACTGGCTCGGTTGGCTCCTCTCTCGCACTGGGATGGAGGAGGTACTCATTCGATATCCACGAGTAATGATGACGAGCGGCGAGAGCTCGGCAACAAAGATGACAGACGTCTGGAGCTCGCCCGCTATCGGCAAATTTCGCGGACGAGAACGGCCAGCCGTTCTTCAGCTTGGAATACTTCACAGAGGCGGCGGAGCGGGGCATAGCAGAGGAAGCTCGATCGCAGATGCGACTGCTCTTCACGTTAGCCAAAGATGGATTCAACCCCTATGGAAATTCAACCGCAAAGCAGACGCTATCCTCTACCGGATATTGGATTGCCGTTCTGAACCTGCCTCCGGATCTGCGCTTTAAGCTTCCCAACCTCTTCTTTCTCGGAAGCCACCCGCCTCCCGCCCCGTCCGTAACCGACGACGGCCCATCCATGTTGACCGTTCTATGCCGCGAACTCAACAAAGTATACGATCCTGGCGTTCATGTCTCCCGCACCAGCAAGTATCGCGCAGGGCGTTCACTGCGAGGCATGGCAGGGTTCACAGTCGCAGACGCGCTCGCTCTTCGCGACCTCTCTGGCTCGACGTCCATCACATCCAAGCACTTTTGTTGTTCGATCACTCTGTACACCATAGAGAACACCGAAATCGCCCGCTGGCTACCGCGTCCGGCCTCGGATCGGAAATCCGCCCTTCGGAAATGGAAGTCGGCTGAAACGCCACAAGAACGCAAGGACGTGGAGCAGAAACACGGATTCCGGCCATCGCCGCTGGGACGCGGTGGCCTACGCGAACCAAATTGAGACGTCGCTTGTTGAACCTATGCACGGCCAAGATCTGGGCCTCATTCAACAATATGTGCGAAACTGGTGGAAAGTTGACGAAGATCACGAGGGCGGAGATGGTTCTGCTGCCCGGATGGTACGACCGAAGCCGCTGAATTTGCAAACACTGCGAAGAGATCTCGATGGGCTGCTTCAGCTTTTTGTTCGGTATCGACGCGAGCACCCGAATAGCTTCGGGTCGGACAGCGAATGGTGGAAGGATTTGGTGCAGAACAAAATGGAGGGCTCATCTGCCGACAAATATCGCGTTTTGTGGTACTTTTGTGATGCCCATCGACTCCGAACGGCAGGCGGGCAGAAGCGCAAGTGGCTCTACGTTAGACGAATTGCAAAATGGGTGCGTACAAGTTTCTGGGTCTTACGCAATTCAACTCCTTGCAGATGGAGTCCCAAGACGAGCACATACTATCCAATTACACTCATCCTCCCATCACGCGACCCCTGGAGTCCCGGGAGACTGTTGTTGCTGAGGGAGTTTTGGACCTGCAGCAGAAGTTTGACGCCTCAATGGACGCCACGGCCCGGCAGCTATGTCAGTCGCTACTGCAGCGCGTCTATAACAGCCGCGTACAGTCAGGATCTCACCCATACGGCCTCAAGGCCACGTACACTGCGGGGAATGTAGAATATGCCCAATGGGCATATGCGGAGCATATTCAGAATATGCTCGGCATATGCCCAAAAATATGCTCAGGATATGCTCAATGGGCATATTCTGAGCAAATGCTGGGCATATTTCGAATATGCTCAGGATTTGCTCAGGATATGCCCAATGGGCATATTCTGAATATGCTCAGGATATGCTTGGAATATGCTCAGCATATGCCCCTTGAGAATATTCTGAATATGCCCATTGAGGATATCCTGAATATGCTCATTGGGCATATTCTAATGAATCCTGATTGGGATTCCAGCCGCTGCAGCGAGGCAAATACCGGGTCCCCCGGGCTCATCCAGGGGTCTATCGTGTAGCGCAAAAGACGTAGAATCCAACGAAAGTTACCGCGTAGCAATCCGACCAGCCGTTCCCGAGCCATTCAAGAAATACCCTGTGCCTCATGGGTGCCACATGTTGTAGAGCAGGGAATACTGCGTCCCCCGGGCCCATCCAGGGGTCGTTCTTGTAGCCCCAGCCAAGGGGAATCCAACAAAAGTTATCGCATTGGCGTCCGAGCAGCCGTTCCAAAGATATTAACAAGTTACTGAATATTATTGGGTAAATTCCCTCCCCTTGCAAGCCCAGTATTGCTCAGCTCTATTTAAAAGCCGCAAATGTGGGCTAAATGAGGTGCAGCAACCACAAGATATGCTGTAGTGCCATGCTGCAGAGCAGAGAGGCCCTGGTATGGGGGGTAGACCTGCCAATCTCGCAGTTGATGGTATGGTCATTTGGTGTAATTGGTATGTGAATGGGTTTAGATTTCTTCCTTTCAATTTGGGTTGCCGGTTCAAACCTTGCTGTTGCAACCTTTTTTCTCTTTCTTTTCCTCACTCATTTGAACCCTGCCAGGCCCTCGGAAGCTGCTCAGGCTCTAGACAGCAGAGCATCAATTTTAAATCACTCTCCTGATTCCCCAACCTAGAACTAATATATATCTTGTTATGAAAAGACATTGGAGAGACGACTCTAGACACCCGACTAGAAAAACAAATGGTCCAGTTGGATAGAATGTTATGGATACAACACAGTATTGGTTCCAGCCAAGATCCTACTAGTACAACGACATTTCAAACAACATCTGAAAGGTATAGATAGGGCTGCTGTTTATGCCCTACTTCTAATGGCGCATAAACCATGGCTGGAAAGAAATTGTTCACTGTCCAAATGATGGTGTCAAAGCCAAAATCACAAGGATTTACAATGAATTTTCTTATTGCAAAACTCAATGTTTTGTGAAGGAGAGGTCTAAAACCTAGTTCCAACCAATCACCTTGCTTTGAAAGCATTCCTCCAAGGTTCTGCTTGACCGCCAGCAATTCAACCTACGGCAATGATATTTCTAGCCTGATTCCGCTTCACACCATTCCCATCTGCTCTCTCCCCGCCCAGCGCGGCTCTCTGGTTTCCTCCTCCTCGCATTCTGCCTCAAATTTGACTTCTCCACACCCTAATCCACCCTCTTGTACTCCTGTGGTAGATGTTTTTCCAACATACAAGCCCATTTCTCAGAAGGTGCAACCAATTCTTGGGGCTACGTAATAAATTTCTGAGTTACTTCTAAGATTTGCGGTGATCTGCTCTGAGATATGCCACCCTCAACCATAATCCACCTCCGTTCAAGCGTACGGGTCAATACACCCTTGAGCGACGCAACATGCTGCATGCAGCACATGATCACCACTTTCCCGGGCTGAGAGAATTTGACGTAATCGATGACTTCATGTGCAACCAGAACAAAGTGTTTGTCTGGGAAGACTTGGAGCGGGGGAGCTTCAGGGAAGACTTCTTTCAGAGTAGAGATGCCGGTGGTTAAGCACAAATCTTGGGTATTGAGGAATATTCCAATCCCATGCAGAAAGCTGCACAATGCATTGAGGCCCTTCAAAGCACACTCAAGCACTTTGCTTTGATCTTGGGAAGAGCTTCTTTGATGGTATCCCAAATTTCCTAGTGATAGATGTTGCTTCAACAATATTTTGTTCCGCTCTTTTTGGCTGAAGATTTACTGTTGGTGGACCAGGCAGCTTGGAAAAAGGCACACAACTGTTTTGGCAATTTTCCCCTTTGTTATATGCATGCATATACCAAGTATATATAGGCCTGAACTGCCATGACCACTACCTGGTCATAGCAGCCTTTTGGCTCAGTTGGCTAACATGTTGGTTCTTGGGGCATGGTCGTCACACCCTTTTCATTGTTTGGCCTCATGGTGTAGCACGGTGGTCACTGCATCCCCTGGGTTCATCTAGGGTATTTGTAAGCACAGCCGTTAGGGAGATATGCAGAAATTACCTGTAGCTGCCATCTAGACAGAGGTAATCTATTCTGAGTTGCACTTATTTCTGCAGTCAGTTGGTGTAATTGGTAAGTTCCTTGCCGTAGGGTCTCTTACATGAGGTTGCACAAATGTTCAATATCCTTCTATTCAAAACTCTCTTTTTCTCAACAAACAAGCAGGCTCACCCTGCCGCCAGGCAAACCGAGCTTTTTAAATAATCCTTTTGGCCACACCAAACATGTGTTGTCCACATGTTTCCGTGCCGAAGGGCACCATGAAACACCAGAATAATTTTTAGCAGCTGAGGATGTCTCCGTACTGGTTCCAGGACATACTTTGGATGTATTTACAGCTCAGTTCTGTGCCTTGAAGAGATATTTTCTGTGTTACTTCCCTGTTAGCCACAAAATTTCCACTAAGTCCCTTCTGATAGCTACGGGCAATTGCCTGATCACCACCTGTTGTTTGCCTGGTCACCATCTGAGCTACTAGTTGTGCCAAATGCATGGCCTCATGCCCGCAGTGTGCAAAGCCTGAAAGCTGATAGGTTTGGATCAAGCCGCCATCCCTTTTTGTTGATATCAGCGATCGATGCTGAGAAAAGGGAAGGGGCTTGGGTCAAGATGTGTGAGAAAAGGGGGGGTCGTTGAGGCGGGACTAGCGGACGCATTTCTACACAAAGCCTTGGCTGTTTTCGGGGATTATGTAGGTATACATTGCGCCTATCGAACTGTCAACTTCTGCAATGCGCAGTATGGCCAGGTCCGCCAGCAAAGAGCGAAAATCCACGCGGCTATAGCTTTCAGTCGCTGCAGCAGTTTGAGCCCGCAGAATTTTTCTTTCAACGAGATTTTTGCACATTCGTGTTCTCAAGGGCCTATTTAATTCTATAGCTCTTTTGCGAGGGCCTAGAATCTGCAGGACGGTATACTGAGAGCACCGAAGCCGCGGTGACACAATCTATCAACACATGTCCCAATGGGGACGGGATCCGCGCGCGCCATAAATTTGCGTCTTCTTTGTATGCCCCCACATAGGCAGCCTTCCGAGCCGCAGACACCAAACCGGCACGCGCAAGGGACAGCCTCACATCCTCCCAACACTCCACGCACCCACAAGCCGCTTCTCTTTGTCTTTCACAATTCTGACAGTAAAGCCCACAAAGGCCATCCTTGTGCAAAACATAGTAATGTTTTCTTCAAATCCCACTGGCTAAAATCATGTCAAATGCTACAGTCTCTCTTCTCTAGTACAAATGGAGGATCATGTGAACCTGTGTAACAAAGACTGACACTAGTGCCGTTCAAAGTTGCCGCAGGGCGCAGTGTCGCAGGGCGCAGGACGCAGGACAACGGCATCCACTGTCAGATTTTCTGCGCGGTGTGACGACCATGCCCCAAGAACCAACATGTTAGCCAACTGAGCCAAAAGGCTGCTATGACCAGGTAGTGGTCATGGCTGTTCGGGCCTATATATACTTGGTATATGCATGCATATAACAGTACCTTCCCTTTAAGGCACTATCGGATTGTCCGGAATTGGACGGATTCGGGGACTGTGACCCCTGGTATCGGGAATTGACACCAGTTTTTGCACTTCCATGTGCCCAAATATAGACAGGGAGCCCCCATCAGAGTCATGTGGTTGTCCATGTCACATGTTCCAATGTCAGCAGCGATGACAGTCCAAATGATGGGCCCGGAAATGGGATGTCCACCATGGGGTTTGAACCGCCGGCCACCGGGTTACCTGGTCATACTGTGACGACCATGCCCCAAGAACCAACATGTTAGCCAACTGAGCCAAAAGGCTGCTATGACCACCTGAGGTAGTGGTCATGGCTGTTCGGGCCTATATATACTTGGTATATGCATGCATATAACACGCGGCATCAGCACCAATCCGGAGGTAACAGCTTGCCTCTGTGTGTGCTCGCAATTTTCACTGCTCTCTTCTTGCCCTCTTCCCGCTTCTACCTCCTCATGGCGCAGACACACCCGCCAGCAGCTTCAGGGCCGACCCGGGCGCTCCCCGCGTAAGCATGATGAGCACGCAGCTGTAGAGACCGGCGGCAAGAAGACCAAGACCCGCGCCGCTGCAAAGGAGCCGAGCATTCCGCCGCTTTTGTGGACTGCGGAGAACAACAAGCTCACCTGGAAGCTCATAGGGTGTATGGGGGAGGATCAATACCAGCGCATTCTTGTTGGAAAGGCTGCAGGGTCAGATGAGGTGCGTGGCTTGTTGCGTCTATGCAGCCTTTACAGTAATGTGCTGAAAACTGTTGGGAAACGCAAGATTGCCGTTTGCAAGGACATTGGGCTTGAGATTCTCCCGGACCTCGCCGCCGTTGTGCCAAACACGGTCGCGACCCGTATCAAGAGCAAGATCGAGGAGTAGGTGTCATTTCCTGCTGCCCACATGATGAATTCATGCGCTACAGGATCTTTGGACGGTACAAAACAAACGCGAAGACACTCTATAGCACCGGGGGCGGTCTCCAGCGCGACGAAGACGGCGACGGGAACACGGGCGACAAGGGAGACGAGGGACATGTCCACGAGTATGCTGAGGGCTACATCGGGGCCAACGGGCCGGACGACAGGACACCGGACAGCGTACGCAATCTCTGGGGTACGTTTCATCCATTCCATTCTCTTCATACAGGTTCTAATGTGCCCGTAAGACAAAATCCACAAGAAGTTCCCGTTCTTTGGGGAACTCCACAAATTCCTCGCGACGCGCTCAAACATGACCCCGCCCGTCATCCACACAGGTATCGGACCCAATGGGCACCAGATCCGCCACTTCCAGCCTCCCGCGGCCCCGCATCCTCCTGGTGGTGAGGACGAGGAGTACGACTACTCTCGCATTGATCCCACCCTCCTTGTGCAGTCCGGTGCCGCCTTGCATATGCCAGTCAACCCCAAATCCCGCTCCATGTCCGCAAGCCCCGATTCAAGTGACATTGAGCTGGATACCTCGCCCATCAAGCCTACCAAGGCAGCAAAGCAGGAGGCAATGGTCGCGAAGCTTCGAGAGCGTGGTTAAGGGTGTTAGAGCTGGAGCTGGGAGTGTTCGCTCGCGTGGACGGACGTTTGAGGAGGGATTACTTACCATGCAAGAGTTCGTTTTCCGGGCTTTATATTCGGCTTCCAGCTGAAGCACTGTAGGAAGCTTCGTCTCCGCGGTCGATCGTCGAGAGGACGCGAAGCTCAAACACGAGTCTGTCCGCATCAAGCAAGATAACATTCGTCTTGGCCATTCGGGCGCAAGAGCTCCAGCTCCGCAAGATCAAGCAGCTCATGTCCCTGCATAACCAAGGTCTCCTCAACAAGGACACACTGCGGGAGCGGATTGCACTCATGCATGAGGGCAGCCAGCAGGAGCGACGCCAGCGGGAGCAGCTTTTTGTCGAGGCGGCGAGTTCAGGTTCAAGCAGTCCGTAATTTTTTCTCCAATTATGCCCAAGTCGTTGTTCTTTGCATTTGTTTATGTAGTCTACTTTCAGAATTGAAAATGCAGTCACTCATTAAATATCTACTCAACAGAAGCAGCACAACGAGCAGCGCACGTACAGCAGCGAGCTCTTGAACAAGTTGAAGGCGCTTGACGCATCCAGCCTCCGCTGACGCCTGGATCGGCTCGTTGTTGTCTCCGCGGTCCGCCTCCTCCTCATTATGTCCATGCTGGCCTCGGAACGCTGCACCCGAATCCCCACCCTCAACATCAATAATCATGTTGTGGAGGATAATGGCGACCATAATCCAGTGCAAGGCTGCTTCATGGTCCTTGTTCCACTCGATAATCACACGTAGCTGCCGCAGAGCCTGGAATCGGCCTTTCAAAGCACCCATGCAGTGCTCTGAGCGCACGCAAAGATGCGAGCACGTCTTGTTGAACGCCATATTGTTGGGCTCGTGAGCTTCGGGCTCCTTGATGATTGGTATGGAACGCCCGGTTAGCGTATAAGCTGAGTCAAACCAGCCAAACTCGATCCCTTTGAAAAGCCAATCGGGGTAGCGGTAAGCAGTGCCCTCAAACGCAAGCTGGTCATGGGCGGAACCGGTGTGTCCGATAGAGTAGTCGACAATTCGAAGATTTGATGGGACATTCCCAATCTATGAGTTGGTGAGTTAATAAGAACAAAGGATTCAAACCAGATACCTGAACATTCAGACCATAATTGGACTTGCGAGTGTAGTAGCCCTGACCGTTGAGAGCAGGCTTTGCGAACAAGGGGACAATTGTCCCGTCGTACATAATCCAGCCCTCACGCCAGAGACCACCAAACCCAATGCTCTCCTCGATCCACTCCTTTTCCTTCTCCTTTTCTTCTTCCGTGAGTGGCCTCACAAAAAGGTCATGGAGAGATTTAATGGCGGTGAAGACCCGATTTGTGAAATTCTCTACCGATCCCTCGCTGCAGCCCGCGATTCGGGCGATATCCTGGACGGAAGCGCCATTGCCGTATTGTCCCAGTCGATAGAGTGTAACTGCAAGTTGCTCCTCGACGGGCGCCTGAGGATTGTTGGAATTGTTGGTGAAGACAGGGTGATCGCAGATGAGCTCGAGGAGAATGTCGAAGCAGTACGGGGTCATTCAAAGCATATTCTCGAAGCGTTTTGGGTCGTTCGGAGTGCCGTCCTTGTATACCCAGGCAAGATGTAGATTGTCCGCCTTCGCAACGGGCTCCCGAGGCGCGAGGTAGCGTGTAGTGCGGATCAAGCGGAGTGATTCAATGTCCACCGAGAGTTTCTGTATGAGGAATTCCGCATCTTGCTGAGTGTCAAGCAGAGCAGCATCCTGAACACACATCCACATCAAGTAGGACCGCGTGATGCGTTCGCGCTCGTTCAAGCGGGGCATGCGGCATGCGGGGAGGTTTTGGGTGCGAACTGCTGCGCCAGAGCTATGTATTTAATGTGCCGTCCTCGAGGCGTATAACTCATCTAACAAAGATAGCCAAACGGGGCGTGTTGTGTTACCTCCGGATCGGCGCTGATGCCGCGCAGAAAATCTGACAGCGGATGCCAGCAGATCAGCCATGAACCTGATGATTTTCATGTCTCAATAGAGCAACCTTGAAAAATGTCACTGTTTTTTGAGCTGTGATATCTGTGATAAATTTACCCCCAATATGTACCTTTATTTCAAAGAAAATAGATCAAAAGACATGGCTGTCAATCAAACAGCTAAATGAGTCCTGAAAATGACTATTTCAGGCAACAAAACTACCCCTCAAAATGGCTCTTGTCACAGTCGTCACAAACAAAGACAATTGTACAGTAATTCTAAGCTCAGGTTAGATAGCTGAGGCTGGCAAGCCCAAACACAAATAACTGTGCAGCCTCACAAGTTGTGACTCCCAATTTTAACAAAACACCCATTTTCCTATCCTGCGGTAAATTGAGATGTTAGGGTGTTTACACTGTAGTTCACATTATTGCTGATTTCAAGTTTGTTGTCCATTCAGAGTTTTGGAAAAACCATTTTCAAAGTGTGGATGCCAAGATGTGTGGGCTTGTTGCGGGCTGAATTCTCCTTGGAATGCAACAATTTTGGTATCATTCTGGAGGGAATTGAGAGGGCTTTCACGCCTTGTGATTCCCAAATTTTAAAAACTTGCTGGGGCTCTGCTGTGACATTTTCAAATGAAATTTTCAGCCAAAAACTCTGTGATTTTTGTTATACCTGCTGTGCCTGATAGCCTCACTAGGGGATGATAGGTTTGCAAGTCAGTTCTTCAAGGGGTTTCTAATGGCTGTTGTTTTGTGTGTATATTTGATATAGCAGTCTGCAGGCAAGCCGGAGAGTTTTGCGAGCAGATGACTTTGATAGCCCTCCCAAATTCCTTCATGATGATACCCATATTGTCTGATCCCAAGCAGAATTGAGCCCACAAGAGGCTTGCTTGTGTTCTCATCTAGGGCAAAAGAAAATGGGTTTTTTTTTTTTTTTTTTCAAAAAAATCCGACCGGACAACAAACTTGAAATCGTCAATAAGAATATAGAATGGTTCCAAACAATTGAGTTTTAATTGATTTTTCTCCCCTGAGAAATAAATCTCACAGCTTGTAGAATCTGAACAGCTCTAGCGTCACCAAAGTTGACCACATCTGCATCTTATAGAGTTATGGTATGGGTGCGAGCTTCCATCTTGAGCTAGGCTGTGTTCAAAACAACTCAACCTTCCGTCGCATAGTTTCTGCTGCTGCTAGGGTCCAATATATTGCAAGAAATACAGAGAATTCAGCGAAATTGATTGTAGATTGATGACATCATTTTGCAAGCAATGTTGAAAATTCAATTGCCAGCAGATCTATAGTCCAAATATATTGTGCCTGGGCTGCTTGTTTTAAGATGCAGCATATGACCACATTTCTGAAGCATTGTATTTGGTACAGTAGCGTAGAGAGTGAATATAACCCTGGTAGTCTGGGAAGAATTGACCAGCTGTGTTGCTGAATCCTCCACTGATCAGATTATCCCTTCTCCGTGATCCGATGTACGGACACCAGAACTAGAACTTGAACAGAGAACCAGAACTAGAACCAGGACTAGAAAATAACCCTAATTACCTCTATTACCTACAACAATTCCGACACCAGACTAGCAGCTTCTCCAAAATCACCATCAATTTGCCATCAGCACACACCCAACACTAGATTCGACACCAGAACCAGCATTCGACAATACTAGGGGAGTTGAGCCACACTGCTCCTCCTCAATCTTAGCACTATCAACAAATCTTATCTCACTTTTGATCTTCACACGCTATAAATAGCACCACCAACTAGATAGTCTCACATAACAATTGATTCAACCTTGATCAAACCGACAATTGTTAGAAATATCTGAAATCACATTTGTTGTTTCCTGCAGCGCGAACCCCCGAACTAACCACATTTGGAGATAGTTTAGGTGTTGGTTTGGTTTTCCATCCTTCACTGAAGACCAACTAGATCAAGACTACTTCATCTCACAACGAACCGTCCCCTGTTTGTTGGTAGCTCATTTCCATGCGTATCACTGGAGTGAGTACCATGGCCAGGATCTTGCAGCAGGATGTGGGCTCACCAGGTGATTGGTCAAAACAAGGGAGTTGGCTAACGTCCCAAGACCTAAGACCATTTTTGCCAAATGTGGGAAGAGATTCAGGCTAGAAATATCATTGCCGTAGGTTGAATTGCTGGCGGTCAAGCAGAACCTTGGAGGAATGCTTTCAAAGCAAGGTGATTGGTTGGAACTAGGTTTTAGACCTCTCCTTCACAAAACATTGAGTTTTGCAATAAGAAAATTCATTGTAAATCCTTGTGATTTTGGCTTTGACACCATCATTTGGACAGTGAACAATTTCTTTCCAGCCATGGTTTATGCACCATTAGAAGTAGGGCATAAACAGCAGCCCTATCTATACCTTTCAGATGTTGTTGGAAATGTTGTTGTGCTAGTAGGATCTTGGCTGGAACCAATACTGTGTTGTATCCATAACATTCTATCCAACTGGACCATTTTGTTTTTCTAGTCGGGTGTCTAGAGTCGTCTCTCCAATGTCTTTTCATACACTGACTCAAAAAAGAATTGGATCACCCGGGTTCGAATCTTGCAACGGCCATTTCTCCACAATGCACGTGCACAGCCACAATATTTTTGATGATACTGGTGTATCAGATGCTGCACTATATGCACATAGAAAATGAAGCTCCTGCATGCTGCTGCTCACGAGTAATGATCCACTGAACACCTTCAGCCGATCCAATTGTTTTTGTGTTGTTTGCCATTTTTGAAGGCTGCCATAGCCGCGGGCCAGAAAAATTGATGTAATGATCTAGAATGACTACCACCTGTAGCCGGAGGTCCCAGCTACCATAAAGTCCGATTTTGACTGATTTGAATGGGTCATACCTCCACAAATCCAGTTGGCACGGCACCAGTCACAAGTGTTGGCCTCTATAGGAAACCTGGCCATAGTTGAGCGATATCAACAACTGATCAAATTTCAGGTAATGCCATCTGGCAGAGGGTATCCTGGTGAAACTTTCTGATTGCATCAAAGCAGTAGTGCAGTCTCTGGGTCAGGAAACTGAGTGGTAAAGTTGAAAATTGGTCATACCGGCCCACATTTACCGGAAATGATCATTCACTGAGAACCCAGGAGAAGTTTATGAGAGATTTTAATGGATAAGGGGAGTGCAGTAGAAGATGCCTCATCAAATATTACCCATTTGATGGGATCAATACTGCTCTGGCATGCTCTGTGCTTGCTTTGTTGTGACTGTGGCCCAGTGCTAGATTTGGTACTGCTCCCGGGACAGATTGATCAGCAGCATCAGCTTTTGATGGTTGTAAAATGATGATTTGAGTTCCATTCACTCCCACCAGCAGCCTTACTTCCAGAGAAATGCCTGAAATCAGGTCAAGGAGAAAGGTCATCTACATCATGTCACTTGTCACAAACTCAAGCAAGTATGCTGGACAAACAGAATTTTGTACTTATCAATTCAAGTGTGGATAACAAAGGGGGACATCCGGAGCAATCACATCAATTTTCAATCAATTATATGTATGGGGCCTCAGTAAACTGATATATGCCGCGCGGGAAATGAATATTGACAATCCTCAGCCTTGTAGCTCTTGCCTATCATCCAATGATCGTGCTGATGCTTTCATTGTCATAGCACGAAGTCTTCAGGCTCTGATCTCCAAGATTAAAGCTCTTGTCCAGAATGTGCCTTCAGTTTGGTTCACCTAGAACACGGTTTTGAGGAGAAAGAGAATCACACTGGTTGTGCTTTGCCAAGGGACGGTATGAGTCCATCATTGATGTCCATCAGCTGAAATCATGATGGACCATAGGGCAACCCTACAACCGCCCCTCATACCATTTGCAGAGCATTATCTGCATTTGTTGTGCACCAGCGACAGCATCTTCCAGATGAAGCAAAATGCAGAAAAACAATTGGATCACCTCACATTGTTCAATCAACTATTAATTATGGACAACTTCATGGTTCAACTTCATATTCAGCAGAAATATAGTAGGCCATAGCGGGCTTGAGAATTCGCAGAAATTGTGTGGCTGTGCATGTGCATTGTTCAGTAATGGCCGTTGCAAGATTTGAACCCGGGTGATCCAATTCTTTTTTGGAGTCAGTGTAACAAGATATATATTAGTTCTAAGTTGGGGAATCAGGAGAGTGATTTAAAATTGATGCTCTGCTGTCTAGAGCCCAAGCAGCTTCCGAGGGCCTGGCAGGGTTCAAACACAGCGGGCATTACTTGTGCCGCCGCGGAAACAAAGCCGCTCAGACGTGTCATCTAATGCCATGGTCCCGCTCAGAAGCCTCCTTTGACGCGACGGTCTTTCATTGCCATGAGGCAGGCCATGAAGAAATATTAAGTCGCCGGATTGTATTGATACAAGAAGCAAAGGCTACAAAGGAAATTACTTATGCCCGCGGTTCAAAGCCCAGAAAACAACGAGGAATTTCTCTCGAATACTGGGGTAAGTATTCGCGGGCCGCGCCCACGCAGAAGGTGAGTCAGTACATGCTTTGGTTCGATCACGACGGTTCAGCGGCAACCACACCTGTCATAAAGCACGGATATTTGGCGTAGGGTGTTAATGAGAAGGTGAGTCAGTACATGCTTTGGTTCGATCACGACGGTTCAGCGGCAACCACACCTGTCATAAAGCACGGATATTTGGCGTAGGGTGTTAATGGTATATCCAGGCCGATGACGCCGCACAAGAAGGAATTTGCATAGAAAGCCATGGAGTGGAATCTCAAGAATGGTGTCAATAATGCCTGTCGCTGCAATGTCTTCGTCGGGAGCCGGAACTGGATAAGACTGTTGGTGGCATGAGACGACTGACAGCTATATGTCCGGTCCCCTTTGTGATATTCACAAAGCCGTCGGGCGTTCGGAGGCAGAATTATGGAGTGATGGTCGCGATCTAACCAACTCAACCAGCTTAAGTAGATCGGCGCGGGGGAGTTGAGGTACTGGAGGATAATCTTATCGTAGAAGGTGATATATTCATCGGTGCGTCCAAGAACCGCAGTCTGGGTGAACAGGCCTGCGAGAGCGTGAATGTGATGCTGGAATGCGGTCTATTCAACAATTTATCATTCAAGCACTTAGAAGCCAACAAAGAGATGCGGGATGAAAGCATAGTGCTCACCTGTGTGTCGAGCGCTTCCTCCGGAACGTCATCCGAGGTACCGGTACTAGTTACATGTCCCAAACGCAGTTACAAAACCCATCATAGTAATACCCAGCTGACGGCCTTTACGTCAAAGTTTCTGGTTGTTGATGCCGAGGCGGCTTCTTGTTTGGCTGGGGACTTGCAGTTGCGCTGGTGTCGGCGGGTTCTTTGCGCTTCCGTCCCATTGTACGAAATTAGAACTAGTAGAGCTGAAGAACTGAAAAGCTATTAAGGAGATTTAGCTCAAAGAAACAAAGACACCATTGTAAACTTACCTCGACACACACAAGCCTCATGTTCGCCTTTCATTCAGGATGTGCATCAGTGAAAGAGAGATTCAAAGGTAAGTTGGGTGCCAACACGGCGTTGAATGGAGCGGTAATGCGGCGTTGTTTCCGCGGCGGCTGAGCTGATGCCCGCTGTGAAATGAGTGAGGAAAAGAAAGAGAAAAAACGTTGCAACAGCCAGGTTTGAACCAGCAACCCAAATTGAGAGGAAGAAATCCAAACCCATTCACATACCAATTACACCAAATGACCATACCATCAACTGGGAGATTGGCAGGTCTACCCCCATACCAGGGCCTCTCTGCTCTGCAGCATGGCACTACAGCATATCTTGTGGTTGCTGCACCTCATTTAGCCCACATTTGCGGCTTTTAAATAGAGCTGAGCAATACTGGGCTTGCAAGGGGAGGGAATTTACCCAATAATATTCAGTAACTTGTTAATATCTTTGGAACGGCTGCTCGGACGCCAATGCGATAACTTTTGTTGGATTCCCCTTGGCTGGGGCTACAAGAACGACCCCTGGATGGGCCCGGGGGACGCAGTATTCCCTGCTCTACAACATGTGGCACCCATGAGGCACAGGGTATTTCTTGAATGGCTCGGGAACGGCTGGTCGGATTGCTACGCGGTAACTTTCGTTGGATTCTACGTCTTTTGCGCTACACGATAGACCCCTGGATGAGCCCGGGGGACCCGGTATTTGCCTCGCTGCAGCGGCTGGAATCCCAATCAGGATTCATTAGAATATGCCCAATGAGCATATTCAGGATATCCTCAATGGGCATATTCAGAATATTCTCAAGGGGCATATGCTGAGCATATTCCAAGCATATCCTGAGCATATTCAGAATATGCCCATTGGGCATATCCTGAGCAAATCCTGAGCATATTCGAAATATGCCCAGCATTTGCTCAGAATATGCCCATTGAGCATATCCTGAGCATATTTTTGGGCATATGCCGAGCATATTCTGAATATGCTCCGCATATGCCCATTGGGCATATTCTACATTCCCCGCAGTGGTATGTGCTACTGTGCCAAACCCTCGACGTGAGGGACGCGCAAGGGCAATTTTTTGAGAACAATACTACGACAACTGTCCAGGCTATGTATGCGGCCCTGCTTGAGCATCCTTCGGTACGCCCGCCCCACTTTTTCAGCATACAACATACACACCCGTTTACTAGATCGTCGAAGCGAGGCAAAGCATTGCCCATCTACCGCCGGGAAAAGGCGCCGTTCTAGGCCGCGACGTCATGAACGAAATCAAGCAAGACACCGACAAAACCATCTTACCCAGCTGGGTCGCACGAGTTCCGGACGGATGGGGCACGTTATCCTTTGGAAAACTCAGCGCTGCCCAATGGCACACCCTTTACCTCATTCACTTCCCTGCCACTCTCATCGCCCTCTGGCATGCTCACCCATCATCGCGTATGCAGGAGTTACTTCTGCACGGTCTGCAACTTGTAGAGCTGATACAGATGGCGTCATTGAGAGAAGTGACGCCTCAAGTTGTTTCGCGCTACGAGACCGGGTACCAGGCGTGGCTTGATAAGCTGCTGCAGCTTTTCCCCGAAGAGAGTATGACTGCGATATTCCATCTGGGCGGTCACATTCCCGGAAATTTAGCCAGCCATGGGCCGGCGCACTCGCGAGGCGCCCAATTTTACGAACGGTTCATCTACCTTATTCACCAACTCAACACGAACAGTAGATCAGGTGCGTTTACCACCAGGCTAGATTGCAGACGTTCATATGTTACTAGGTGAAGTAGAGATAACCTTTCTGCTCAGTCTCGCTCGTCATGCCACCTTGATGGCATTCCTGGAAGATGACCCTGCTGCGAGGTCTGCAGCTAGCAATGCTCTAGAGGCATTGATAAAGGCAACCCAGCACGACCGGCCCTCCATCGCTCAGTCTCTCGCGTCGCTCTATGGCCTCGGGGATCCGGTGGCGGCTGTTGGCGCAAAGCCCCGGTTGGGCCTGATGCGCGCCTCAGACAATAGGCTGATTCAAGCGTATTGCCGCAAGAAGCAGGACCCTGCCGCGATGGACATCGACGTGCAAGATCTTTGGGAGGCTCGGGTCGTTGACAAAATCCGAATTGACTACACGACTTACTGTCAAGCGGGGCTTGGCGCAACCGACCGGGATTGCAATATTCTCTTCGAATCGGAAGGCCCGGGCCTCCGTGCAGGCGTCATCGACACCATCATCCAACGGCCCAGCGAAGGCTCTGCAGCATGGAGCACATACCTCACCGTTCGCGTCTTTGCGACACTCAAGCAAGAGGATGGAGCTATCGATATCTTTTCTCAATACGCGACACGGACAAAGCTAAGTAAAGAAATCACGGGCTGGCTTTGCAGCGCCTCGACCGATGAGACGAAACTTGTGATCGAGCCCGAACATGTTCGCGGGCACTTTGCACTCCTGCCGTACGGGGTATCGGCTATTCATGTGCGCCCACTAGTGCGAGTGAGCTCTCTGAATGTTTTTGCTATCACTAGCCTCACAAAATCAAAGTACAAATCGCTCATACGTGACTACGAAGGTAGTGGACCTTTTGCGTAGGCCCCTTGGTATTATCTAGTTGTAGATGCTTGGTTTAGTGAACCAGAGTTGAATCATCATCAAGTATTGCCTGCTCTTGAAGCGAAAACTCCTTGGGCCTTCAGTACAAATTGCCCACTTCCAACTCCAGATTCCCCTTATCCCCGGTTTCGTGTCGCGTCGCATAACTCGCAATGTCAGTCGCTCTAAATCGACCACGCTTGCATCAATTTGGCATCTTGCCACAGTGCCTATGTGCCGTTATCTTGTGTATGCTCCCTTACAAGCTGAAGGTTCTGTATACTCGATCCTTTTGTACTGACAACATAGAAGAAACTTCAGCAGACGGACACTTGAGTGGACGGACGGACGGACCTGTTGCGCGTGCTCGCGATGGCCCTGCCTCCGCATCCTTCGGCGCTGTTCCGTTCTCAACAAACCAAAGGGTTTTACATAGGCCTAATCCGAGGTGCGCCACAACTGCTTCACTCGCGTCCTGACGCCGCCACGCCGGACCTCTGCGGGTCGGTAAGACAATCGCGCTATGTCGCTGACCTTGGCTAGGTCCAAGCGCCTCGCTCAGGCCAATCTCGCAGCGCATAAAAGCCTGGCGGGACGGTACGCAGCCCATCAGCCTCTGTGTCGTCTCGCCAGGTACGCACTCACCTCACTCGCTATCTCCCTTACTTATACTGCATCGTCTCGCCAGTTTATTTTTGCGCACCCCTCCCCGTTATCACTCCACGCCTTCCTTTCCTTTTGTTCTCATTCTCGCACTACTGTGTACATATAAAACTCGGACTCTTTCTACTTACATCGTTGTTTGCCTATATCGGCTTCCCGCGCCGCTCCGCCTGCCAATACACGCGCCGACGGGCTTCGGAGCAGTGCCTCCGAAGGTCCTTTTTCCTCTAAACCCTCGCGCGGCTCGACGAACGACGACGATTAGACTGTTAAACACCTACTACAGTTTCATGTCAATCCACAAGCGCCTCGGAACTCCAATTCGCCTCACGAGCGCGTCTTCGAAGTCGCGTCGTCGTATATTCGCCAGAGCCAACCGTTTGCGGCATGCATGTATGCCCGCAGCCGCGTCCCATAAGTCGCGTCGGCTTGCCCCCGATCTCGCCGCGCACTTGAAAAGGGATGGATCCACAGGTGCGCTGTGGACGTCGCACCGGTATTCCAGCTCTGATCTTGTGTCTTGCACAAGTACCACGTCACCTACAACGCGGACTACCCGTTGTGTCGCTCACGCTGCTCTTCCTTCTTATACCGTTACAGTAGTAGTCCATTGGGGACGAGACGCCTATGTATGCAAGCTGTGCATTCGATCTTGGGTTGGTCCGTGTCTACTAGTCCCACTCCCCCCTTCTCCTCTGCGTCCTCCTCTCCGTCTGACCTCGCCTCGTCCTCCTTTCCATTCTCGGTCCAGCCTTGCACGACCGCGCAGATCCACAACGCCCCGCTCTCCGCCATCCCATTCGATACCAAGTTTCGGCCAAGCGAGCCCCAAAGATCATGATTTTTTTGCCCCGCACGAATCAATTCCTCCAGAGTCCCAATCTCAGCTCGCTTCATAATCTCCAAGACGTCGTCGGTCCACAGACTGACAGGGGCCCGCTTGTTAATGTAGGCCATGACGGCCTTGATCTCGCCAGGGACCTTGCCGACGTCGGCTTTTGGAACAATTGCGCGATACAGCGCCGCAAGACGCTCATCGGAAATGGTCGGGATTGGAGGTGGTTGGTAGGGAGGCGAATAGACGATGTTGGAGCCCCATTCGAAGTCAGGGTTGGGATCATTCGCCCAGTCGGGATATTCGCTAGACATTGCGCCAGGGAGTGTGCGTCGATAGGGAACCCAGCCAGGGCTGCCAGGCTAGACGATAGCTCCTAAGTGTAGTCCAGAGCGAGGAAAGCCACTCACCAGCATATTGTACCCCGACAGCTGCCCTTTCGATCCACCCCTATCCCTATCCCTCAACTTTGCATAGCCGTCGCCATCTTGCGCGTACATTGATACTGTCGCTTGTTAAGTTCGTCTGTGCTGTTGACGTCCATATACGCACACTATATGCTGTTGAGGGTGTTGGCTGGAGTCAAGCTGCGGACACGTCCCGTGAGAGTTTTTTTTAGCGCCGAGGCAAGTCAGACCTAGTCAGGACCCAGAGTAAAACTGCTTCATTTCATTTGGGGCTTGCGCCAAGACCCTACACGCATCTCCCTCTTGCTTTCGTCAAACGACGTGTAGAGATAGTTTCTTGTACTAGCTCGTTCATGCTCGAATGTAGGCGCACAAAGTCTGTATATACGTTTAGCCGCCACAGGCGCCTCATGCTGCCCATTCTGCTCAGTCGCGATCGAGATATTTGCGCGCGTCGTGACCTATTGGTGTGTACCACCTCCCGCATACAACCCGATGAAAGGATCAACGGGAGGCGGCGCGTTTGCCAGGCAACCCCTTGCTCAAGGACCTCTCCCGAGCGATTGAGCGCGCACCGGGAAGCCACACAGAGGTACCTCTTGTTCGAGGACCTCTCCCGAGCACTTGAGCGTGCAACGGGAAGCATTGGAGCTTTCTGAGGCACCTCTTGTTCGAGGCGACCTCTCCCGAGCACTTGAGCGTGCAATGGGAAGCATTGGAGCTTTCTGAGGCACCTCTTGTTCGAGGCGACCTCTCCCGAGCACTTGAGCGTGCAACGGGAAGCGCAAAACTACACACAGAGGCGCCTCTTGTTCGAGGCAACCTCTCCCGAGCGCTTGAGCGCGCAACGGGACGCCTTTCGAGCAGTACCATGAACGTGTAATGGGAAAGGTTGCAACGCGGTTTTCATGATGCGACATATGCCATGCGGACGCAACTGCCACGCATACGTGGCATCTCTCTCCGCCATGGCTAGAACTAAACAGTCAGCGAAAAAAATCAACGGGCGGCCCTGCTCCCTACACCCCGCTGTTCCGCCACCGACAACTGCAAACCGGCTCGCGATCGAAAGCAAACGGTTCTCAGCCGATTCCGACCTTACTGCAAAGTTCGGGAACACTTGCAAGCCGTCCAGCACCTATCCCAATTCGGGACTTGACCGCGACGGCTCCATTGCAGGCAAAGCAGGCGGGGGCAAACATATTGTCGGTGCGCGGAGATCTGGCGGACTGTTTCGAGAGCTAACTGCTAGAGTAGTGGTGCATCTGTTGCGAGGACGGCGGCAGCCACGTCGTTTGTGATTTATGCGGCGGCGGAGTATGCGCGCAATGCATCGAGATCCCCGCCGATGCCGCCCAGAGGGAGAACCTTGTTTTCATCTGCCCATCTTGCTTCATCCACGGCAATAACAATTCCTCAATTCCGGTGCCGGCCGGGCGAGACGCTCCTTACCAGGTGAGTAATCTTGCCACAAAGCGCGTATAGTAATTGAATTCTCCCGAGGGCTTCTTTATCGGCAAAACTTCACTGGGCCTAACAAAGTATCGCGCCATCCAGACAACGCCGCAGCTCTGGGGTTCCATCGACGGCAGCGGCAAGCTAGCGATTCTGAGCATCAGCCTGGATGAGCCCGACTATCTGGCCAAGGATCCCGGGAACTCGCTGTTTGCGATGTTTTCCACGTATACGGAGGAAGTTGAATTTCGGCAGCTTAGATACAACTTTCTGGACGGAGGGGAGCAGGACTACGAATCAGAAATAGCTTCAGTTTTGGCCGCTATGGATTCAAAGTAAGCCGGTCGCCACGTTGTCCTATTTTCTTTACTAATGCCCCAAGTCGCAAACGACGCCCCACAAAGTTCATAGTTCTTATCAACACGCATAGCACCCCGGAGGGCCTGATTCACTACGCCCCTGGTGGCCAAGCGGCGACCTCTATTGGAGAGGTAATGATCAAACTGCACCCAACCTGCATTAACTCGTTCGGGAGATATTTGACCGCCTTCTCACTGGGACCTTGCGTCGATTGGTGGCACAGAGCACCATGTCCATGCTTGTATTGAACATCTGCGGCAGTATTCATGAGCCAGCAGTGCGTGCCGACCTTCAGGATGCCCTTGCCGGGTGCGTGCATTCAAGTATCACGATCTGTCGGCCGATAACTGTTCCGTAGCACCCAGTTCCACTACGTCTTGAGCTATGAAGCTCCGACACTTCTTCCTGCAGCGGCGGACGCGTTTCTTCGGGAGGTTGTCGACAACTTCTTCTTCCGCGACCATTCGAAGAAATGGGCCCACATATTGGCCAGCCACTACGCCCTCGGCATCCATTCCAACGTGGTTTTGCACCTATCCGACGGTCGCATGGTCCGCTACGTCTGGCATCATTGCGGCAACAGACCCTTCGGAGTGGGAGTGAATCCGCAATGCCAGGGATGCAGTCGGTTCTTAGCCCGCAAGATTATAAGCGCCCAGGCTACGAAAATCGTCCACAAGTGCAAGCATAAAGATTGCGGGCTTGTAACAAACTTTATTCCGCGCAACAGTCTCCACCCCATCTCCGAATTCCAAGCTCAGGCCGGCGTGCAGGGCCAGTGGTTTGCCGAGTGGATAACGGATGCGAAGGGCGCACCGATTACAAATTTCTCTTCCCTCGAATAAGTTTGCAATTGTAGAATGTGAATTAGACCGGTGATGATTTGGTCCAAAAAGCTCGCCCAGCCCGGATCCAAGTCTGTCCTAAGGACGATTCGCCAGTAATTTACTCCCCGTCTTCTCCAGTTTCGTGCTTATGAACTAAGGTTTCCAACAGTTGCTGCATCTGAACGCAGGCTTCGTGGTCGTGCTTGGTTGCTCTGGAGAGCGACGCCACTTCCCCGCCCTATGAATGTGTCGATAAGGCAGGCGCATTGGTTCTCAAGACGGCGGCTTACCATGGCCTCTAGCTTGGCCGCGTCCCGATTCATCATGGCCAAGAAGCTCTCGTATTGCCTAGCCATAAATCTTCTGCAGGATGCAAGGTCGCCGTCGATACTCTGCCGCTCGCGCTGAAGCTGGTCGTTCTCGAGCTTGAGGTGTTTGATTTCAAGCTCCAGGGATCGAATCTTTGCCCAAATCGATGTCTTCCGGTAGCACTGCGGAGAAAACATGATATAACCCACGGTTATATGCGAAGCATATTCTGTATATGCTCAACATATGCTCCAACATATGATCAGCATATAACCTATGGGTATATGCGAAGCATATGTGAAGGATACTATATATATGCTCAACATATGCTTCGCATATGCTTCAACATATGCGCAGGGCATGAGGCAGAGCATATTTTAATGAATGGCAGGATTCAGATTGGGATTCGTCCTCATGGTGAAGCGCGGTCGTTACTGGGTCCCCTGGGCTCTCTGAGGAATCGATCCTGTAGCCCCGAACGAGGGGAACAAGACGCAAGTTACCGCATATTTGTAAGCGTAGCCGTTCCAGAGATATTCACAAATTACTGTGTGCCTCATGGCTGCCACATGCCATAGTAATTTGCGAATATCTCTGGAACCGCTACGCCTACAAATGCGCGGTAACTTGCGTCTTGTTTCTCTCGTTCTGCGCTACAGGATTGACCCCTCAAAGGGCCCAGGGGACCCAGTAACGACCGCGCTTCACCATGAGGACGAATCCCAATCTGAATCCTGCCATTCATTAAAATATGCTCTGCCTCATGCCCTGCGCATATGTTGAAGCATATGCGAAGCATATGTTGAGCATATATATAGTATCCTTCACATATGCTTCGCATATACCCATAGGTTATATGCTGATCATATGTTGGAGCATATGTTGAGCATATACAGAATATGCTTCGCATATAACCGTAGGTTATATCATGTTTTCTCCGCAGTGTAGCTTAGCCTAAATTGCTTACCTCTTCCGCGACCCATTGCGCGCGTGCCTTCAGATTTCGGTTTTCGCGTTCGAGTTGGAGGTTCTTCTGCGCAAGGGCGTGACACTCAGCTGGCGTTTGCGTGTTGGCCAAATGGCTGAGCGGCATTGGGACAGCAAGTGAGCCGGTGTGTCGGGCGTCGTCTTCTTTTATACCTCTTTCATACAAACGCGCCTTGGATCCCTTTGTCCTCCAATTCAAATCTGATCCCTTTCAGGCCCTCAGGACAACCTTTCATAGCACTGTGCTTTGGGTTAATTTTACTCTAGCAGATAGCGCAATCTAGCTTGCTTTGAAAAGCATCAAGTTGCGTCTAAGAATTCCGGCGAAGCGGCGCCAGTACACTAAAGTAGACATCCCCCAGTGGATTCATGAACCACGCGTTTTCAACCTGTCTTTAGGCCTCCGCAAGCTCTTGCATGCTATCATATATTCATTAATTCGTCGACGTAGTCGAGATATCTAAGACGGACTGCGGCCCTCACGCCTGAGCATCTCCTTCGCCTCGGTTGCAAGCACTCTACGGGCTTCGCGACCGTCTTGGCCTGACCAGCTCCCGCGCAACTCGTTTCTCGCCGCTAGTGCTGCGGCATGACGATCCGAATCCTGTCTAAACTCGCGTTAAAGCGGCCCGGGTGTCAGCGAACGACGCACTGGCGCAGGAACATGGAGACGCTCAAGTTCCCCGATACGACATGCACGCCCCCACGTTCCCTCTGCGCGCCGCCCCCTCGAGCGGTGCAGGCTGTTTGTTGGAGAGGGATTGGTTGATTTTGAGCGGCGCCGGGATTTGACCGCGACGGTGCAGCAGCGCTGGTGGAGGATGTTGCTGCTGTTGCGTGTTGAAGAGGAACGGACCGCTGTTGTGCGGCGGCAGGCGCATTAGAACGCCGACGGCGCCGCGGTACGAGTCGAGGATGCGGCTGCTGGAGCATCGTCTGGGTACTGAGCTGACCGTGCCTGCCAGTTGTCCAGAGCAGCCTTCACCAGGGCCACAACTGGATTGCGGGGGTCGATGTGCACGGGTCGGTTTCCGATCCTAATGCCGCCTATGCTCTGGTATCCCTCCCAGACGTAGGTGCTGAACGCGGTAACAGCCTCATCCCAATCTTGTATTTTCTTGTGCCTGTTGTTAGAGTAGCCCGACACCGATCGTTCGCAAGCGTCACTAGCGGTTGTAAACAGCGAGCTCGCCGGCAGAGGTAGGACACGCACCAGTCGGAAAGGATCCCAATCGTGTATCCAGAGTAGACGACATAGTATGATGTTTTCGGTTTCCTCTGCTGGCGTGCCGAAACGACAGCTCGGACGTTGGCAAAGCGGCTGGAGACCTCGATCCGCACAGCTACAGCCTCCATTTGTTGGCTGAGTGTTAGATCGTTGAATCGGGGCCAATCTGCCTGGAGTCGGTCTGCATGGTGTTGAATTTCGGCCTGGGCAGACATGAGAGAGCAAAGAGGAAGGTCGCAGAGGTTGCGATTGGTTGAAGACAACGCGTGGGCAAGCTGGGTCAGGCGGACGCGCAAGAACAATTGAAGAACGAGTAGGACGCGTCCAGAGAAGCTGCATTACAGATAAGAAGGCGGTCCGAGAAACTGCCTGTCCAGTAGGATATTCTTCGTGGTAGACCAGACCACGTTCCACAATCCAAAACGCGTCTGCTTCAGCCCAACAACGACGTGTAAAGACAACGGGCATTAGAGAATTTGAAACAGAGCTGAGCTCATGGATTTCGAGAAGTAGGAGCGTGCTGCGGCTCGACCCATATCCTACTGTACTGCCGCCTGCCCACGCACGTCGCTTCTTATGCCTCGCGATTTGCTCGCGATCGATAATTCTGAAGACACCTCCGAACGAAGTTCCTTTGCATCTGAACGCAAGTACACCTACTCGGGATGTCCCCTCCGCGCGAACTACGCCTTGCTGCCCTGAAAACCATTCCCGGGCGTCAGCTGAGGGTCTTCTGCTTCACTAATCTGTGAATATCATTATTGACTTTCTTTCAGCTCTGGGCAGAGACTGCCGCCAGACCCTCTGCCAACGTAGACCAAGTCAGACATGCCTATGGACTGGCGACGCCGGGCTCTCAGCAACTTCTCCCACTATGGTACCTCCATCTCGCCACGCCGCCTCTCACAACTCGCACCGACGCTCCCTTGCTCGACAGAGGCCGATCGATTGCCATTGTTAAGGGCAGCATCGCGCTCAACGCCCTTCTCAGCTCCTCTGGTCTCTCTCGCGAGGTCCTACTCACATTATGCCCGCTGGCGACGAAGTGGGCGGTATTCTTCACGCGTCATGGTCATCTCTTTCAAGAGCCCGAGATCGTGGCCCTGCTCCAACCCAATGCGATGTTCCATCCGCTCGTTTCTCTCTTGAAAGGCGGGCGGAGTCTTCCTCGAACCGCAGTGCGCACTCCTGGATTTGCCTATATGTTGGTGAATTCGTGGGCCCAGTGTCTAACGCCGGAGCCTTTGGGCAACGACCCCACGGCGCCGCTGCTGAGCGCCGTTCTACCGATGGTGGCCAGCTTTGCCGAGCACGCGGAGGATCCCCTTCCCACACACTGCGGAGAAAACATAATATAACCTATGGGTATATGTGAAGCATATTTTGTATATGCTTAACATATGCTCAAACATATGATCAGCATATAACCTATGGGTATATGCGAAGCATATGTGAAGGATATTATATATATGCTCAACATATGCTTCGCATATGCTTCAACATATGCGCAGGGCATGAGGCAAAGCATATTTTAATGAATGGCAGGATTTAGATTGGGATTCGTCCTCATGGTGAAGCGCGGTCGTTACTGGGTCCCCTGGGCCCTTTGAGGGGTCGATCCTGTAGCGCAGAGCGTGGGGAACAAGACGCAAGTTACCGCGTATTTGTAAGCGTAGCCGTTCCAGAGATATTCGCAAATTACTGTGGCATGTGGCAGCCATGAGGCACACAGTAATTTGCAAATAACACTGGAACGGCTATGCCTACAAGTACGCGGTAACTTTCGTCTTGTTCCCCTCATTCGGCGCTACAGGATCGACTCCTCAAAGAACCCAGGGGACCCAGTAACGACCGCGCTTCACCATGAGGACGAATCCCAATCTAAATCCTGCCATTCATTAAAATATGCTTTGCCTCATGCCCTGCGCATATGTTGAAGCATATGCGAAGCATATGTTGAGCATATATATAATATCCTTCACATATGCTTCGCATATACCCATAGGTTATATGCTGATCATATGTTTGAGCATATGTTAATCATATACAAAATATGCTTCACATATACCCATAGGTTATATTATGTTTTCTCCGCAGTGACACTCGCCGCCGCAATGCAAGCGTCGCAGGAGGACGTCGCCCATCTGCTCGCGCGCACGCTACGCGCAGCCAACATCCTCAATCCAGGGGACACTCTGTCGACCCACCATGTCATATCTACTCTCGCAGCGATCGACAAGTTCGAGCTTTCTCCTGGACCAGATGTGTGGGACAAGGCGCCCTTTTTGGAGGCGTGCGTAACGCACAAACTGGCACTCTACCTTACACGGAGCCTCAACGCATTGTTAAAATCGGACGTCCAAGATCTCAACAAGCTCCGAACTGCCATAAGTTGCCTCATGCTCCTCCTCCGAACCTTCACAACCTCTCCCACTCGCAACGTGGTTCAGGATGCTTTGGACGGAGATGTCATCGGCGCGGTCATTCTCCTCTCTCGCCACGCATCCTCTCCCCTTGTGGTCAGCGAAAGCGCGACTTGCCACAGTGTCGGGGAGTGCTTGTTCCAACGCCTGCCGGAGATGGCGTCTGAATTGTTGGCCAAAGTCATCCCAGGACTTGTGCACAAGCGCTTCATCATCCAAGTTTCCAAACGGCTTGTCGATGTTCCCCACGAGGATATACCGGTCGAGGAAGAGCTTCTACCCACATGGGCCCTGCTGAATGAGACGGCAGCGGAGAGGGCTGAATTCCTGCGTTACGATAACGGCGAGAAAAGAAGGATTCTTGAAAGGGCATGCGATAATCTCAAAGTAAGCGCCGTTTTCCCTTCAGCTCTTGAGCAAAGCTCACCGACTGCACCAGTGCGGTATCCACCCCTTAAGCCCACATATCCTTCCTAGTTAGAATGACTGACCCCCCTGGCTAGTCATTCTAACTAGAAAGGATCCTGCAAATTCCGGTATGCTGCAATATATGTTGCAACATATGCTGCAAGAAATGCTGCAAATGGGTGGTTTTGGACTTGTCTGAGGGCGGAGGCAGGGCTGCTGCTATAAATCTGCAATAAATTGATGTATTTGGGGGCAAGGCTCAATAAGGCAAGTTCTGCTGCTATAAATACACAATAAATAGAGCCAGCAAGGACTTGGGTGTACAAGGCCAGCTATCCTGCTATAAATCTGCAATAAATTGATGTGTTTGGGGACTTGGTTGTGTAAGGCAGGCTCTGCTGCAATAAATATGCAATAAATTCAGTCAGTGGGAGTCTTGTGCGTGTATGGCCGGGTGCCCTGCAATAAATGTGCCATAAATTTGATGGTTCTACTCCTCATCAGATTCATCAATGCCAACCTGCCCAACCTGATAAACCAAGTCTGCAACCCTCTCTTCATAAGCATCATCCCCATCATCATCAGAGGCTGATGGCACACTCTCCTCATACTCTTCTGCCGCCGATGGTCCACTAGGTGCCTCTCCAATCTCCTCCTCCACATCATTCTCCAGATCAGCTGATGGGTGACGTACTGCAACACCAAGTTCCAGGCTCCCCGTGAATCCAGGCAGTTTGGACAGATCGTGGAATCGTCGGCGATGAACATCATCAAACCGGTGTTTCTGCTGAGCGTAGTCCTGAAGCTGAACAGCAAGCAGCAGATCACCCTCGATCTGGGCCGGGGACTTTCCCTCAACTCTCCGTAAGCTCTGCTCCATCTGTCGGAGAAAGTCAGAGTCATCCCGCATCCAGGTTAGGACCCGCGGAATCTCCACATTCAGCCGCACAATCTCCTCCCGGGCACGAACGATGCGGAAGTAGCGGTGCATGAGGTCACGGAAAGCGGGACGTGCCCATCGACGGTTGTGGATGTTACTGGTGCTGTCCCGAAGGAGATCGAAATCGGAGAGGAATGTGATGTTGACGATCTCATCCCATTCGAGTGGAGGACGGTCGAGGAGAACAGCAAGTTCATTGTATACTGCCAAGGCAGCGCGTATAGTTTTTGATCGCACTTGCATGGCCTTGCCGAGATGCTGACGGAGTTGGTATCCTGATGACTGTTGGTGAGTGGTCCGCCACGGGAAAAAAAAAGTACACACCAGTTCCAGACTGGTTCATACGTGTAAACTCGAGGAACCGCTGGACAAGCAGCAGCTCTAGCCGATCCAGAGATTGTTGGTAACGCAGTAGTAGGGCATCATGTTCTGCCTTTTTGTACTGCGGCCAGTTGGTTTCACTGCGGAGAAAACATGATATAACCTACGGTTATATGCGAAGCATATTCTGTATATGCTCAACATATGCTCCAACATATGATCAGCATATAACCTATGGGTATATGCGAAGCATATGTGAAGGATACTATATATATGCTCAACATATGCTTTGCATATGCTTCAACATATGCGCAGGGCATGAGGCAGAGCATATTTTAATGAATGGCAGGATTCAGATTGGGATTCGTCCTCATGGTGAAGCGCGGTCGTTACTGGGTCCCCTGGGCTCTTTGAGGAATCGATCCTGTAGCGCCGAACGAGGGGAACAAGACGCAAGTTACCGCGTATTTGTAAGCATAGCCGTTCCAGAGATATTCGCACATTACTGTGGCATGTGGCAGCGGAGAAGTCGAAGGGTCACTCACCGTTCGCGCTTGGTGTAGTACGAGGGAAAGAAGTAACGGACGATTTCGTGCAGCGCCGCGCCGTCAGGCTCCTGGTGGTATCGCTCTGTGATGGTGGAGCGGGAGAGCTCGGCCATTGGGCGCCCCTGGAGCGCGCTGCCCGCAATCGACGCGTCGAGGGCGACGTCAAATTCTCTGGACTGGACCCAATCGGCGCGCATGAGCGTACGGAGCAGCTTTTTCGACTTTTGTCGCTCGGACGGGTTGCCCCGCTTATACGGGGTGCGGGCCTTGCTGGCCTTGCCTTTTCCTCCTCCCCTACGTTTCTTTTTCGCGGGTTGTTGCTGCGCTGCAGAGTCGCCGTCTGACTCCGCCTCGGGCGCAGGGATGACGGAGGGGCCGGGAACTGCCGCACGGCCTCTGTTTTGGCGCCGTTCTGGGACTGCAGGGAGCGGAGGGGCATCAGCGACCCTGTCGCGCAATGTTAGACCGGCGGTCGCGTAGGGTCCGTAGAACACACACCTCCAGGCCGCGTCGACGCGTTTCAACCGCCCCTCCTGGTCCAGCCACCGACTGTCGTGCTTGGTTCGTGCCGGGCGCGCCTCCTCGTCCGACTCTGGGTCCGAAACGTTGCGGCCGTCGCCCTCAAACTCGTCGTCTCCGTCTTCGCCGCTGCGCTGCATCCGGGCCGCCGCTATACGCAAAGAGCGACGAACGAATCGCCCGTCAAGCGAGCGAATCTCGGCCAGTAGGTTGCGTTGAGGCTCGCCTGGGAGCGGTGAGCTTGCCGGGACGCATAGCGTTTGCAGGTGGGCGTTGTGCTCCTGAACGTAGGGCCGAATTAGCTTTTTTAGGCTGCAGCGGCCCCGGACTACGTCTGCCTGTATGGGGTCAGCTCGCTGGCTTGAAATTTACTAAGCTGCGTACGTTGAGCGCGGTCAGGAACTCGGCCGCTTGCTCCGCGTTTGGCGGCGAGGCCGTCTCCCCGTCGGAGGACGTTAAGTCAGAAAGAGGGCCTGCGAAGGGGTCGTCGCTACTTGAGGAGGATTCGCGGCGTCTCTGGACGCGTTGTCAACGGACCGGACACGGAGCAGTCGGTGCTCATGACACACCTTGACGCGGGACGGCATTGCAGAGGGGCAGACCTGCCACAAAAACCGACGTCGTCCCTATTGCGAGCGCTTGGCGAAGCTGCAGCGCAACCGGACCGAAGCCAGTGAAGTGGAGGGAGTAAACGAGAATGTGATACCGGGTGTGACATGGCCAGTTTTGTACGCTTTTTGTACGCATGTAGATGTCACATGTAGATCCACAGGCTGCCACACGAAAGAAATGAAGCTCCGCGTAAAGGTATGAAGGTACAAGCTAGTAGAACATCACAGCGTAGCGCCTTCAACAACTTCCTCCTTGCTGTCCGATTCAAGGAGAGCTTTGCCCTAGAAGAACGGTCAAGAGTCGAGTTGCATGTGAGCCCAGCTGCTGTACAAACCATAGCTTGCAACGCATCATTCATTCTAAGGCAAATTTCGCGACTGTGTTTGAACTCTCGAGAAAGGCGCGCCACTTCTTTTTCCTGGGATAGACGGTGTGAGCGATCTCTTGAAAGGATGAAACGGCGCGCTCACCAGTCCGTCAAGGCGCCCGACGTTGCACTCTACACTGACGAGAGAGACCTCTCGCGCAGAGCGACAATTTGCCCTCGACACGAATCGAGCGCGTCCTGCAGAGCCTGCTTCTCGTCGCGACACGAGTCGAGCGCGACCTGAAGAGCCCGCTTCTCGTCGCGCTGGGTGCCAATTTGCTTCCGGCACGCATCGAGCGCGCCCTGAAGAATCTGCTGCTCGTGACGCTGAGTGGCGATTTTATCCACGCAGTTCTCCTTCTCGTCGCCGAGTTCTTTGAGCTTTGTCATAAGGCGTTGATTGGTGCGTTCGAGTTCTGAGACTCGAGATTTGGCGGCGGCAAGAGCGTGGCTGAGGTCTTTGGTGGGTTCCATGAGGCTGCTGGGTCACCGGCTAGAGCCTTTGGTGGGGTTTATTATACCCCGGGGAGAGATAAAGGAATGGGAAATGAAGGCGCCTCCCTTTGAGGCTCCGGCCGGATCCCTTTGAGCTTTCGCTTCCGTTGTGGCTTCTGCTTGGACATAACATGGATGAATCGCGCGCGGTAGCAAAGGTACATAGACATATGGGAAGGCTAGGGTCGCGCCATAGTGCATAGACATACTGGCCGTACTGATAGTCCCGCTCGTCGAGCGCTTCAAGCAGCGCGCACGCGTCGCTGCCTGCTACGAACAGAGGTTGGCATTACTTCGTTCCGCGCCGAAGCCAACAAGTAGCGCCGCATGAACCTGAATAAGCCCTACTTTCAGCGGAATGAACACAGCGGTGCTCCGACTCACGCAACGGCTGCAGCTTTAGCCTTGCTACGAAGGATGGCTCGGCGATACGTGGTCCATGTTCCGAGCTCGACAATCGCAAGTTCCCCCTTCCATGGCCGAATGCCATTTTCCTCGCAGAGCGGGAGGAGCGCGCCGTTTTCCGGAGCCGCAGGGGACCAGACGGCGCGCACGTAGTATCGATGATGAGATTTGGCCCCAGGGACCTCAACAACGCAGTCGACGTACTCGGTGCCTTCGCTGGCCGGATCCGCTTGTGCGGCCCAAGGGAAGCAGGGGGAAAAGTCGATCGGAGGGAGAGCAGAAACGCGCCGCGGCATGTTTTTGAGGGGTCCGGTGGACGCTAAACGCAACACGGCAGGAGCTTCGCTAGTATCGAGCTCGAATATTTGGCCGTAGTTGGCGGTGGCAGCGAATACCAAAGCGCGCGCGGAACCGGTCTGCAATTTTGTTTGTGGACAAACATACAGATTCCTCAAACGAGAACGTACGTTGGAACCCGAAGATGCTCGATAGGTTTGGAGCAGCGGCATGGCGGGATCAGAGTAGACAAAGGAGTTGGCTCGAAGAACGGAGCTCGCGAGTGGGGATGCGACTGGGGATTTGCGTAGTAAGAACGGGCTATGGATCAAGCTGGTCCTTGAGGGGCAGGCGGTATATATACTCACAAGGGCCAAGGTGAAGGCCCTGGAAAGTCGCGAGGCTCGGTTGGGTTCGAAAATCGCGAGGCTTAGGCGGATTGAAAGCGGTCCCAATCAAGCTAAATCTAGATGGCTTTGATCGCGTACGCAGAAGGATCCCTCAGGAGCGGCATCGATAGTCGCGCGGGGAAGCGCATCACGCACAACTGGTCAACAAACTTGGTGAAATACAACAAATGAAAGCTTCGTGTAGCGATGAATATTTGAAGCGCCGATTCAGGCCATCCAAGCCGCCCGCTCGACGTGACCACGCGTAGTGTGACTCTCCGCCATCCACGCGTACCAGCTATTGCTCACCATCTTGCTCCGTTTCACAAAAAACTCGACCGCTATCGCGTGGGTGATACACCTTGGTGTACGAGTTGAACCGACTGGTGAACTCCGTCCAAAGGCCGTTCTCGTTGCGGAACCATGCTTGTGTAGAGCCTGGAGCATAGTACACGTAGATGTCTCCCACACGGGAGGGAGAGAGCCCCATCGGCGGCGCCTGGATAGGCGCTGAACCAATCCGCTCCCATTCCGTCCACTTGTATCCGCCGAGAGATCCGACTCCCTGGCGGTCACGCGCAGACGCGCTATGGGCCGCTGTTGCGGCTGCGGTTGCTGTTGCGGTTGCTGTTGAGGCAGTAGACGGCGGCGCAGTTGTGGCTGGAGGCGGCGGCGGCGCAGTTGCGGAACTAGACGGCGCGACTGGAGCCGCCGCAGCCGCGCCAGGAATGGGCGCTGTCGTCGTTGTCGATGGGGAAGGCGCTGCTGCCGACGTAGCGGCTGTCATCGGCGCAGCGGAAGGCACCCCATTCGCTGCCGATGCGAAATCTGTCTGTCTGTATGCCTCAGGATTTCGTAGCCCATGATCCCGCCCTGTGGTGGATATGCTCTCGCCCCAATGCCCCGGCATTCGCGCAGAAACCGGCGGCGTCGGCAGCGAATGCACTCCAGGCTCGGCATCTAGACGCAAAGTGTGCCTGCGGAGAGGTTACTTGGAGTCCAGAATAGCGGAAATTGAGCGCCATTTACTTTAACCGAGCGCTAAGTGCCGCGATTTCCTGCGTGGTCGCCAAGTCCGTATGCTCCATGAGAAGCGCAGGAAGAACTGCGCCGGAGGCGGCTTTCTCGAGACCCGATACAAGGTCGTCCATTCGGTGATCAGGCCGTAGAGAAATTCCATGAAGCAAGGTGCGAATCTGGGCTTGAGGGTCGCGAGCATCGGCACTTCCCGCGCTACGCAGAGAATCTCGGCGTGCCAGAGAGCCTGCAGACGCCACGAACCTGAACTTCTCAGCTTTGACCGTTGCAGGAGCCGTCTTGGGCAATGAATGCATCTTTGGGCTAGCGAAAGTCAGCAATCGTCGATGGGAATCGGGGCTTGACGGACGTCGCGTTGAAGAGCACTTAGACTCGTGAGGTCGAGGGCGGGCTGCGTTGACTGAAGGCGAACGGGTTGAGTGCGCCGGCCAGACCCGCGGGTGAAGAGGAACATCGCGGTAAGAGCACGAACGCCGACGCGTGCGCACCGATCTGGCCTAAATAACGCCTCCATCTTGCAATCGCAACACGCCGTTTGCATCTGTCATGGTCATTTTGGATGTACAGAAGCTCTCGGTTGTGTAGTTTTCCGCGTACATGTCCTATCGATCGTAACAAATGGCGTTTGCATCTGCCTAGCTTCGTTATTCCATTGCATGCGCTTTCCGCAAGGTGATGAAAGCGTCATATATGAAAGAATCGTGGAAAAGCATGGCTTTCGAGTCCCAATGGATGCTACGTCGTCTGACGAGCTCAACTTGCGGGATCGCCGGTATACTTTCTGCCTATACGCAGGTGTTGCTAGTGAACATCGACCAGGGACGATGACGGTTTTAGCACCTACTCGGCCCCGGACGTCCCAGACGCCAGCCGTGCAGCAAGTCGCGCTGGCAGTCGCGGTCCTAGTTGCGCTGCCTCCCGTGGTCCTAGTCGCGCCGCCTCCCGCTCTGCAGATGGTCCAGAGCCCGAAGTGAGAATTCTCCGCCCAGAAAGTCCATGATGTCTGAACAAACCTAGAACACCAGCGGCTACGTTAGCATCGAGCGCCATATACTTCTCGCAAATAGCGTTAGCAACATAGAGCAGCGGCTGGGTGGCATCGAGGGGCAAATCGGCGCAGTGCTTCGGCGCTTGGATACATTCATGCCCTCGTCCTCAACTCATTCTTCTTCAATTCCCCAGCCGCCGTCTCGTCCCTATGGGCGCCCTGCTGAGCCGAATGCCCCGTCTCATCCCCACGGACGCCCCGCTGAGCCGAATCGAGGAACTGACGTTAAGAACCCTCGATAAGTCCCTTGTCACGTTGTTCGCTCGGGCATAGTACGTTGCGCGGCCTCATATTTCATACCCGCCGAATTTACCCGCCCTCCAGGTTGCCGCGCCTTCGTTCGCTCCGACTGGTCGGCCAAATGTTCCGAACCGCGCCAGAGGCCACGGTCGAGAATCTCCGTTGAATTTCCGGCTGATCAAGGCTCACATCGGCAAGCTCCAGAGTCTGACGGTGCCATCCGTTATAGCAGACGTCCTCGGAGCACCCTTTCTCGAACTCGGAGGGCAGCTGTCCACGCTGACGATAGGTCTTTCGCGCGAGGCAAGTGCCTATTTGTTCACTTCTTCCCAATTGATTGGGCTCCCAGGACCAGCCTCCATCGATTGCTTCTCTTTCCCCGCAAAAGGGTTCTTCGACTCTCACTCAGCTCGTTCTTACTCTCGATAACAACCAATACGGGTACATTCCACCTCCATTCTGTGATTCACCATCTTGACGCTAGCTGCAAGGAAGCGCAAAGACATCGCCGCCAATTGGAGCACATTTTTTGCAGGATGGAAGTACAAGACCGCTGTTCCCAATCTGGCGGCAATCAAGATCAACTCGTTCCGTCGGCCGACGACCGAGTGCGCGGGCCGGGCATTTGTCTATACTGTTTATCGCTGACGACTTTGAACTTGTACCAGGCGCGAGATTGCCACGACCCCGTGGGTCCCGCATGCGGAGAAACTCTTGAACGACGGTGTGCAGCTGCTGGATTCTGACGGGAAGAAGTGGACACGTCGATTGCAGCTTGTTCGGGCGTGATTGAGGGCGAGAGGCGAAGACTGAATTGGACGTGAAATGGGCACAAAGAAGGGTAAAAGTTTGCACTGGATGGATTTGTCGCTGCCTACCGGAACGCGTTTTGTTGAAATTCGCTGGTGCCTGACTAGTGCCTTGATCAAACAAAGAGAAACTCCAATCCAGAACGCGTGACGCTATGGTTTAGCCGTTCAGCCGCCCGAAGTAGACGGTCTCCCCGGCCTGTAGCACTCCCACGAAGGCACAAAACTCATACTTCCTGTTATAGGCTACTTACATGTGGATTTTTTTCAATTGGACTTTTATTTTTGCTGATATAATGTACGTGCACCACGACGCCTTCAACTCGCTATGCGTAAAATATGTACATGAAATTCACTGCTGCGAGGAGAACACCCCCACGGGATGCGGACGGCAGAAGCTTGGCGGGAGACAGGATGCATGTAGCGGCAGTCCGCCGCCTCTGTTGACCTCCCGCAGATACAAAGCTGATTGAACGTTATATTTACCACTGAGCATATTTAACAGCTTTCTCTTTCGCCCTCCTTTCGCCCCACGCTGAGCTCATTCAGATGCTGCCCCCAGCTATGGAGCATCGCGAGAGCTCCTTTCACTCCTCGTCCGATCTCAAGGTCTGGAGCGTGCTCAAAGTCAATCGTGCCCTCGAGGAGCTGCTAGGACCACGCAAAGTACTTGCCGCTTTCATCCACACGCGCGGAATGACTGAGCACCATCTCAACGCCTACTCTCGGGAGCTCTCTGCACAAGCACTGTCCATGACCGCACTCGTGGTTGTTGTGCGTTCAATCACCCACGCAGACCTATTCGGCGCTGACAGCATACTTGCTATTCAGGCAGCTCTCGCGAGCTCAATCGGCGTTGGCCTCCTCCCCGTTGCCACCCAGCTTAGCAACACAGAGTCTTTCTTCACCTACTCTGGCCTGCTCCTCACTATCCACGGCGCATTCATCTGCAGCATCTGCCTCATCCGCGTGCGCGGCCTCGAGACCGAAACCCGACGGCTTGGCACCGCGAAACGCAACATCGACGCGTGGATCGTCGATTGGGACCTCGTCGCCGATGTCAGTCCGTCCGTGTCGGAGCTAGCGCAGCGTATGTATGCGTGGATCACGCGCGCAACGGTTCTGGCGCGGAGGAAGGACGCCGCGCTGCGACAGGCGTTCTTCGTGAACAGTGGGCCGAGCCTCATCATCGCTGGATCCGGATGCTTCACCATCGTCTACGAGTGTCGCGCGTTGAGTGTCCTGACAGGATCATCGGACAGGCCGAACGGGAATACGCTCGACTTTGGCTGGAAAGACTGCAGCTGCGGTAACTCTTTCCCAGCAGGAAGACGAGATTATGTCTGCGCTCGGCCGCCAAGGCAGGCGGGCAAGCGTGTAGAGGTTCAGTAAGAGGTTTTGGGAGCGTGGTCGGGTGTTGGGGAAGGGAACGCCGCTAATGATGTCCGAGCTTGAGGGTTGCTCGGGGCACAACACGACCAGATAAGGCCGAATGAGCTTAACGTGGATCTGGAATAGGGCTCGAGCTCAGAATCAGGAACGACAGCACACGCACGATGTCGCACTGGGGCTGTTTGAGGGCAACAAACGCGCGCTGCAGCCAGTTAGCGACTAGCAGTCTGCACGCAATCGCTCGATCGCTGGTGCGATACGAGTAAAACGTTGCGACGTGGTCTCCGCACAAAGTTAACGCCGACGCCTGTTGTAAACCATCCGGCATCGGCAGCCTGAACAGTAGCGCCGCGCTCCTTGACCGCTCGGCGAGGCGTATCCGGGTTAACTTGACTACAAACTCGCTGTAGAGTATTCCGGTCAGCCAAGGATCTAAGTAGGACAGTGGGCCACGCACCTCGTTGTCCCGGCCCGCCCGAACGTCGCGACCAGGATGTACTCCCCATCAATCTCCACCACATACCGCGACACCTCCTTGACCGTCCACAGATGCGCCATCGACTGCACATCCCAAATCTCCAGCGCGCTTTCTCGGTGGTGAAGCACCGCGAGGTACTTCCCGCCTTCCAGTAGAGAAACTGCAGTCCTGCTGCCGTCTCCTAGATGCGCGGTAAGGTGTCTACCAAACGGGATCGCCGTCTCCCGGCGTACGGTCGGCGTGGCACCGGGGCTCCAACTGGTGGGGCCACCCACGGCGTATTTCACCTCGTTGACGAGCTGCGGAGTGCTGCACCCGCGGAGAAGGTTCTCCGAGACAGGCTCGATGATGCCCGTCTCCTGCAGCTCGCGCACGAGCACGACCCAGAGCTCCTTCGCGAATGCTACTCGGTGGCATTGCTTCGATACCTGCGGAGTGGCGAATGTCAGGTCAGAGCGGAGAGCAGGGAACGGTGAGGACACGCACCCGGGAGAATTGAAGGACGGTGTGGATATCGCACCAGCGGAGGACTTGGATGAGGACACCGGCCTCATCGAGGAGATGGAAGCTCATAACAAGCTGCGGATTGAGACTCTGGGCCCCTTTCCGTCGCAAAGTGCACTGTCGGATGGACAAAGCACAAGCTGGGCCCAAGCTTGGTGGGTGTTACTTATACGCACTCATGAGCAAATTAACGGTCATGGTGGTCAAGGTCGACGGAAGCCGTGATGTGCATCATTTCGGTGCGTAAATGAAGACTTCCTCTTTTACATCCTACGGGAAGGCACCCACTCTAATATCGTTCTCGCCTGCTAATCTCCGCCCTCATACCCAGCAACACCGCGCCACCCCGTCTTCGGAACAGATAGCACGGGAGTTCATCTTCCCAACTGCCTGAAGACCGCATATATACCCGAGCGTAATTCCGGTCCCCCCACGCTCTCCCATGCCCCAGTACAGCGTCGACTCTGTTGTGTTTGACTCCGTCGCGTCGGGTGTAAACAAACAGCTAGCAGCTGCCTGCGTGAGTTGTTTATGATGCTCCTCTACTCTGTGTTACTGAGAGGATTCTTATATAGGCCAGCGCTGCAATTCACGGTGTGTATTTTATGCTTTTAGCCAATTTTGACCATAGATGCAGGTATCTTTTTGATACTCTTCGTTCTGGGTGTCACTTCCCTGCGGAATCACACCACTGCCCGGAAACTTTTGCTCCGCGCTTCTTGGGTTTTCTATACCTGCGCCACGGTGCAGATTGTCATCAAATTTGCTTGCCTGGTACTACTTATTCGTGCATCCCAGTATTGGGTGCAAGGAAGACCGTGGGACACAGAATTTGCGGTGTATGAGTGGTTGGTCATGGTAGAAGGGCTGCTGTTTGCTGTTAACAAGTGAGTGATGGATCCCCTGGACCGGAGGCTTCTTCTTGTGCCTCACATTTAATCCAGTGCTCTCGCCGATACTTTCTTCGTGCGCACCCACATTTGCTTTGCTTTGTGCGCTGCTCATCCAGTCTAGCTCTACCGCTGCTTCATAATATGGAATCGCCAGAAGCTAGTCTTGATTCCGCCTTTTCTAGCAATTGCGGCCACCCTCGGTGCGATACCCTTGCCGCGCCACTAAGCAAACAATTGACAACGCCACAGTAACCGGAATCCTGGCATCTGTTCTGAATCCAAACCGGATAGTCATCTTCGACATCAACCCCGACGTTCCGTACGGCCTCGGCCTGGGAACAAACCTCCTGCTCCTCATACTCATCGGCAAGCCTCAGTACATATCGTATTTCTGCGCTAATTTCAAGCAGGCGGGCGTTTGTGGCGGGCGCGCGGAGAGGCGGGCCATCTCCAAGCTCATCGAGTCCATGTCGAGCTCTGGAGCCGATATACTTTCGCCCTCTCCGTCGTGTTGGTGGTCCGCTTGTTAGCATCAAAAATCTGATGTGCATCGCCTCCCCAGGATTGAATCCGGCGCAGTCTACCTCGCCGCTGCAGCATTCCTTATTGCTGCCGGTGAAGGAGCCGACAATCCCCAGGGAACCGCATACCAGGTTGCCTTCGGTATCACCCAGCAGGTCATAGTGCGTGTGATGCTACTATTTGGCTGCTCAGGCTGATGCAGCTGTTTACTCCTCCAAAGAATATCGCGCCGATGATGACAGTTGTTCGAGTCGGAATGCGACACAATGGCTGGAGGACTCTCAGTATAGGGAAAGACGACGGCCACTCCGATCCGAGATCAGGTCCTAACAAAGACGTGAATATTCAACCGCAACGAGACGCCTCTCCGGAGCTGGAGCTGTCGGAAAGACCTTTCGCAAGCTGCCCTACAGATAGTTTCCTTGTCTAGATCCCGTGAAGCAGCCACCTAGAATCACTGTGACGTGCTGTGCTTATGCAACCTGTAAATAGGGAAATTTCAGCGGCCCGGCTGAAAATGAAGCCAATATGAATTCTTCCGTCATCTTCGGAAAATACAATCATTAACCCAGCAGAGAAACATCTTCAGACAGAGAAACAGTCTCATTCTCCAGTGAACTCGGGGTGAAATTCCCATGATTTGTGTAACAAAATATGTCACACCAAGAACACAATCCCCACCCGGAATTGGAGCCAGAGCTCTAGTATTCCGGGAACCAGACACCAATTATAATGTGGCTCAATTTACATCTGCACAAACAGGTGTAAACAAAAATTCCGCCCATGCTTGTAGTGCATGGATTTCGATTAAACTCAGTAGATCAATTCCACTTGATGAATTATACATTATGGGGACAAAAACATTGGACTAGGTATGGTTGGACCGCCACATAGGCCCCTTCAAGCTGTTTCCCCGCTTGGTGGGCCAGTTGTCATGTGCGGCCAATGTAAGCATGGGTTATCACTGAAGGTCGAGCCGACTATGCGGCAATGCACAAACAGCACTGTAGCAGGATATATTCAGCTTTATAATATTTCACTCTCAAATACACAGCAATTTTCCCTCGAATTTTCTCATTTTATTCACACATTTGACTGCCATCAAAACATTTTCATGGGAAATTTCAATGGAATAAATGAATCTATTAACTGAAGCAACTCCGACATAAGTACCCTGCAATTCAGGCTCAAACTAAGTTGGGTGAGTGTTGGCGTCTGCGGAGTCGGGTCTTGCATTTAAGATTATCCCACTTATATACATAGCTGTGTGGCTGTGCTGATGACAAAGAAATGACCAAAGTAGCTGTCCGCGCGATGAGCGGTTAGCAATACGGCTCCGATGGAGTCGGGATGCTTACCAACTCATTGCGTCGGCCGCGCCGATAAGATGCTTACCAACCCATCGCGTCGGCCGCGCCGATAACACTTAATGAGTCATGGAAGTGCGCTGCGCTGAGTATATATATATATTATTGGAGGGACTCCAAGTTGACGTAGCAGTGGTGATATCATTTCAGAATTTAGCTACGACATATACCAATATGTGCATTAAAAAAAATCAATAACCAGCCGGGATGCCTGCTTAGGCTACTTGAATAGATGCGCTTAGCTAACACGACTTGCTGACCAATCATGCCCAAATCGGGGGCCTCATTCTCAGTCGTCATAAGCACAAACTATGCTGTTTGTGAATCTCAGCCAAATTTGATCCAAATCAGTTCATCTTTGGTACACATGTTCCTGCAATCATTTCCATTATTTCGGGGAAATGCTATATCACGTGATTGACATTTGATCAAGTTATCTGCCTGACAGCTTGAGTGGTGATATCATTTCAGAATTTAGCTACGACATATACCAATATGTGCATTAAAAAAAATCAATAACCAGCCGGGATGCCTGCTTAGGCTACTTGAATAGATGCGCTTAGCTAACACGACTTGCTGACCAATCATGCCCAAATCGGGGGCCTCATTCTCAGTCGTCATAAGCACAAACTATGCTGTTTGTGAATCTCAGCCAAATTTGATCCAAATCAGTTCATCTTTGGTACACATGTTCCTGCAATCATTTCCATTATTTCGGGGAAATGCTATATCACGTGATTGACATTTGATCAAGTTATCTGCCTGACAGCTTGCTTGTTTCCCTGCTGGGTTACCTACTGCAGTGCTGAAAATACTATTTCCGGCTCCTCTGGGAAGATATAAAATCTCCCTACAAAGTAACTGGGTGCCTTCTCGTAACATAAAAAGTATTGCACGAATAGACCGCGGAGCCAGTGATGTCGGCTAACCGCTGAAAATATCGCTCATATATGTTTGGTAGGGGCCCCTCCCTCAGATTTGAGGACTTTCTGGCTGATGGTAAGTATTTCTTAATAGATTTCTGATTTGGGGTCCTGATGGGCCATATTCATGTCTCCACAGATGTGCTGAGCGGCGCGGTTCAATTAGATACAAAAACTACCGTACACATGTTTGTTCTAGATGTAGTAATCATGTGGTTTAGACGCCCATTTGTGCACGTTTTTCCTGCTTGATTTTAGTTTGAACGATTTTTTTTCTGCTTCTTGGACTTGCAGTTGGATCACATCTTGTGCCGCCAATTGAACCACTTGAGCAGCTTGAAAAGCTTGCCCAAGCAAGGGCACATCAAGTCGCCAAGCTGCTTAGCGACTTGAAGAACCTGAACAACTTTTTCAACTTGGGTAAGTCGTTCAAGCGGCCCAAGTAGGAATTGTCATTTTCCTGATGGGACATGATATTTTATTTTTTTACATAGAATCTATCTTACGGGAAGGCACCCACTATTGCACTGAAACTTTTCCTGAAAATGGTTATTTCAGAACAGAATCATCGGCACACACCTCTCTCCGACAATCTCCATCTCCGCCGACGGCTCAACTCCGAGGATGACGCCGATTACCACCCGCCAAAAAAGCGGGCCGAGTCAAAATTTAAAATCCCCGCTACGCGCCGGCGCCGGCGCCGTCTACGACGAGGACGGCCAGAGACCCAGGGAAAGTGCAGGGATCCTTTGTGCAAGACAACACACCTAAAGATTGTGCCATGGAGCTAACCAGAAGACGGTCTGATTGTTTCGAGAAATTCAAAATAATCAGCATCTAACAAGGCCTACTATGGATATAAATTTCAAAAAAAAAATAGGCCCGTTTTATTTAATCATCAATGGACCCAATCTAGGCCCAACAATTTTTCGTTCCGACGCACATGTCAGACGCTTCCTCCGAGGCCGACATTCCGCAATTCGACTTCCCTTCCGAGATGCCCTTCGAATCAGTAATGGAACGACCTCACAGCCAGCCTACGAGCCAACGAGCGAGCCAGCGGCGTCCGTGCTGCGAAAATGCGCGCAATTATCGACGACATACCGGACGAGCTCGACCGATATGATATGGGTGTCGAAATGGGGAATTATTCCCGCGCGCTCTATTTTGGTACGCGCGCCATTTTTCGTGTTTTTCCCGTCCGCGCTGTCGGCAGAGCTGATTGCCTAGATCGCCGTTTGGATGTCAGATGCGCGCAATGATATCACGGTGCGCGCCGTCAGCAAGTATTACGCGCGACTTGGTAGTTGACGCGCGCGCTACTTGGCGTTCGCGCGCGCGACTTTGCTGATGGCGCGCGCGGTATTGTTCAAGTTGGGACACAATTAAGCCACTGCTTGGAGAGCTTACAATGAGCTGTAGAACTAGTGCCTGTAGTGCCGCCATGGACCTAATCAGCCCTCCTCTCCTGTCTTCTCATCCTCCCGTTCAGAACCCTACTGTCATTCGGCCTGATGGCTTTGCTATACACCTATGCACCTACATGCTTGTGTAACTCTGTAGCAAGAAGGTCACTGTGGTACCTAGACCTTAAGCTCATTGATTTTGGATTTTTGGATGCCCGAGATGGCCGAAATTTTCCTTTTGACTTTGGGTAAATTCTTCTGAGTGCTTTTCTTTTTGGCAGCTTACACACTACTGTACTATTTTGGACATATCCGACAAGGTCACGAAAAAAATTGTTGATGTGTTGAATAATTTATTCTGATTTAAAACTTCTGTCACAGGAAAATGGAGCATATTCGAAGCGGGTTTTGGGCTGGTTTTCCAGTGTGGCAATCCTGAAAAATTTGTGTATTTTTGAGCCTCAATCCAATTCGAATGAGCTCAATTAAATGGGGATTTCTTGTGTATAACGAACTTGTAAATTTTGTGTATCACAAACCGGCATTTGAACCACTTCGAATATGCTCTAATATTCGTATGATACAACCAAAATAGTACAGGCCCAAATACACTCTTTATTTGGGAGCTGGAAAATTTGTAGTACCATGAGTTCACCTCTAAGCTGGTCTGGAACCAGCCTTTCGGCCCATGGCTGGGCTGAAGACCAGGTAGACGAGGTATTGGTCTACAGGTAAATATACTAGTGGAGCTGGATTATTCTAGTCCAGCCCACCGCCTAGCAGCAGGCACTTACCAAGTATCATATGCATCCATTCATATAGCGCGCGGCGGGAAGGATGAAGCGCGCGGGGAGACGAAATGGCGCGCGCCATCACTTATGTCGCGCGCGCCAAGATGAATATCGCGCGCGCAACAGAAGTAGGGTGGGTTTCCGCTTTCAGATCGCGTCTACAGAAGTGCACTTGCTCACAGCGCGTACACGAAAAACACCTCAAAATGGCGCGCAAACACCGAAAAACACTAAACACGGCGCGCGGGAATAATTCCCCATTTCGACACCCATAGATATGAAGATGGACCGCCGTGAGTGGCTGGTGAGTTGCAATGACCGCCAGAAGCCGGCTGAGATGGGTGTACATACTTGCTGACCGGACGCAGCATGGAGAAGAGACACTATCTGGACTCTTCAGGCCACCAAGGAAAGAGGATCCGACTCCAGAGAGCGAAAGTATCCGACAGGGCATGGGTCGCAGAAAGGGCGACGGTAACACACTCGTTTAACAACTGGCTTGTACACCTAGCGAACTAAGTGTGATCCACAGTACGTACTTAATAAAGACCCAGCAGCTCGGTGCTGAATTTTCAATCGAATTTCCAGCGATACAAGATTGATTTTTTTTTTTTCTTTTTTTTTTTTTTTTGGAGCGTTTGGAATAGTGTAGACTAGGCAACAGGAGTTTCGTCGTTCACACCCGCTGGAGGACTGGGAAAAAATAAACCAGTAATTGCCGGGAAGTTGTCCAGGAGGAAATGCCATTACGCATGATATATACCAGTGTGGGACTCCAGCCATTAATAATATTAGCCTATACCTGCTTGGTTTCTTGAATTCTGGATTGGCTGTATACCCACTAAAACCCCCTCATTTATCCAATCATCCGGCAAGGAGTCCTCGTCAGCTAGTGTGCCACTCCAGGTCCGGTGAATATATGTTCAAGGGTTTCTGTAACTTTGCATATTGGGCAGTCAGCTAGCATGTACAGTGTAGGGATTTTTGCAAAGAAATCTCCAGTCCTATAGGTATTATGGATGCTTTTCCAAAGGAAGTTCCGAATTTTCCGGGGTATGGTTGGTTTGCGAAAAGATTGAATTTTTGGAATAAGCGAACAAAGTCCAGCGCATGAATTCAAGGCAACTGTTACTCGCTTGAAGTAACGCATGAGACGAGCTCCACTTGAATCCAGTTCGACTCGCTAGGCACAACAAGACCGTGTCTGAGCCAACGCGCATCAGTATACATAGAAGAACGAGAGCGAACGAGGCGTACTTGTCGATGAGATGGCGCTCAATCGCTCGTCTCGACCACAGCTTGACGGCGGTAGCGGGACACAGCCGGCAGCGAAGATCAGCTACGTGCGCAGTGTCGAGTGTGACGACGACCTTAGGGCGGGAGGGCAATATACCCACATCCGCGTTGAGGTTAAGCATGAAGTGCGTTCCCTCGCGGACGGCGTCGCGCGAGATGCAGTGGCTAGCGTGGAAGCATGGTTAGCCGGTAAGTAACTACAGCAAGAGGAAGTGAGTATACATGTCGGAGATATGATCAAAGACGCCGGCGCGTGAGTCCTGGTGCTCAAAGTGCGCCGGACACACCATGCAGGCCCAGACTGGCTCCTCGTATACGGGCTCAATCGTTGCCCGCTCTTGAGCGACGACGGCTGCTGTGGCTGCTTCGGAGAGGAGCATCCAGCGGGGAGACGCGTGGGATGCATGCCTCCCTTGGTTCATGAAATGTCGGACCTACCACGGAGGAGAATCAGGACGGTCTATTCAGAAAATGGGACGTCCATGACCCACACATTCGCGCCAACGCATTGCTGGCCGACCCCAGATCCCGCGTCGCTTGCGGATGGGACAGCATGCGCACAGAAAGCGCCGCTCCGCCTGCTCCTTGACACGCGAAGAGCCAGGCTCCGCTCCGCACACCAAATCCATCTCTGCCTCCGTCGCAGCCCGCGGGTCAAGCCCGACCAGCTCGGCGATTGCCGCGACTGCCGCTGCACCCTCACGTGCAAACGCGGGGCGGTGGGTAACATCCAGCCAGCAGCGCGGCCCCATGAATCCCATGCAGGCGCTGACACCGTCCAGACCGAAGAGTACATTCCCCGTTGTACAGCGCTCGGAGGCGTCGATGGCCGACTCGGCGGTGCAGGTAAAGATGTTTGTCGCAAGATTCGGGGGCGTACCCGCGGGGAGGAGACGCAGGGTCTTCTCGCGCTGCGCCGCCCGCCACGCGATTGAGAACTCTGGTAGGTGCACGAGCGCGTCCAGGAGCTTGGTGTCGTTCTCCGTAAACGGACGATGGGAGGGATCGTCGATGAGCGACTTGACCGGCGGCCACGCATATAAACTTTCCGCCGGAGGGAGGTGGGGCCATAACTGCGCAGGACTCGTGCGCAGAACTTGCGAAACTACAGCGGTAATGACGCGGCGCCGCGAGGCCAGCAGATACTCCCGCTCCTCGGAGAGACGTTGTATGCGTTGCTTCTCCACAAGCGGCATCAATACCGGGAGGATAGCGCGCCACGCGCGGGCGGTCAAACGGGGGTAGTGCCTCACAAACACTGGGATGCCCGCTCTGAGAACGTCCTGAGGGTGATAGCCTTCACCTATGAGCCGGTTTTGGATTCTGAATGCATTAGAGCTGCAGTAGCGCGTGTGAGAGAGAATAGCGTACCGTGTCGTGTTGAGGTCGAATTGCTTCACGAAATGCTGTCGTCGCTTCTGCGATGCCGCGTCCCACCACGATATTGCCGTTTTCGCTGCCTGCCGATTGGCGATGACCATGGCCTTGCGCTCGAGGAACCAGTTCTCGAGAAAGGGTACAGTCTCTCCGCGCTGCACGGCGGCCTGCACCTCCGTGATGGCGTCTTTAGCGTCGAAGATGTGTAGGCGAAGCCGGCTAGGCAGAGCCATGTTGCTCGCTCCATCTATAGACAGTCAGATTAATGCTGTAGCGTTGGAAACGGAAATCGTACTGAAGCGGGAGGTCGTCGGGAACACTTCCTCCATGAGCGGGTGGGAGGTGTGGAGTACCAGTTGACGGTCCATACACGAAGTGCACAGGCGATGCCAGATATAGAAGTCGGGAATTGTATCATTCATACGACAGACCTGAAAAAAAACATGAGCTACTGCGTCGGATTATGCTCAGCATGTATTACCTCGCAAAGCTGCGGCCCGAATACCAAATTCGTCCACCGCCGCCCGCACACTCCGGGCGGACAGGGCGGAAGATAGTCAGGCCAGCGCGAAAAAGACATGCGCCAGATCATGTCGGTGCTGGGAGAGAGCAGAAGTGCTCTGAAGTCCTTGTTTGTGCGGGACAAGTGCGCGATGTCGAGGGGATGAAGATGGCTCAAAACCTGCGCCGACCTGCGTGAGTCAGAATGGTTCCATTAGTGGTGGGGCGTACCTGGTATATAATGTCGATATGTATGCTTGGAAAGCGGTCGAGCGACGGCAGAGTCCAGCATTTGGTTAACCTGAGCTTCTTGAGAGTCTCCGCAGTCACCACGTTTACTGGGTGGCACTTGTCAGTTATATTGAAGCAATGAAGAGAAAAACGCACCGGCATCTGGGTCCCTCGTCGGCGAAGGTGGATGGGTGAGACATTCACGAGCATCCTCGTCGAGGAACGGGAGGTGGTCCTCGTCGCGAAAAAGGGCGAAAAACGAGTCATCTAGGCCTTCCATGTCGAGTATATCATCTGGGAGGTCGGATAGAGGCTCTGGAGTAGCCATAGGGCGCGTTCTACGGTGAGATGCTTGTCGATGGTGGTACGGTGTCAAGCACGTGTTGATGCCTCTGGTTTCCTACCTCCATCGTCTCCGAATGAAAGTCACCCTAAAACACTGGCACGCCGTCGTCTAGCGGCGCTGGGATACTGGGACATATTCCACATGCATTGTCTGTTGAAGTGGATTGGGACGCCGACGTCGAAAGGACAGTGCCCAATGGATCGTCGGACTTGGGGTCAGCGTTTTTTACCCTCCTTCATGCGCTATTAACCCCTGGCACAGTTACAGCCGAAAGAAAAGTTACGACTGTAGAATCGTAAATCGGTGCGTCCTTTTCCTCGCCGCCGCGTTTAGCTCAACCACGGTGTAAAGATCTCTCCGCTCCTCGAGATTTTGTACGTTCTGTCCATATATTTTCATCTCACTGGTACTCCCATCTGGACGTGCGTCCCAAGGAAAGATTGTGTGGTCAGAATCTGTCTGGCCCGCTCCCCACTTTATATCGCGACTGTCCCTTCCTTCACGCCGCCACGTACATACGATGCCTCCAAGACGCCGCGCCATGGGGCATCGCCCTGATCTGCAGCTCCCCGACGAGTTGCTGTTCATCATCTTCGCCCTCACAGACGACAAATCACTCCTCCGCATGGCGCGCCTTTCGAGACACATCAACGAGCTCGTCGTCATCATCGTCCTCCAGCGTCGCGGCGTTGCACTCGACGACCTGCAAATCGCCGGGCGTACCCCGCCCGGAACGATCAGCCTCGCAATCTACCCCCTCCTGCTCACCCACCGCCGCTTCAAGCTCTCGCAGTTCCTCACCACCCTCAACCTCCGTACATGTAAGTACCAGGCGCTCGGTATAACATCATTTTTCGTTGTTTATTAAGTTTATACCAAATCCGAGCCATTTCTCAGTGCTGAGTACAGAAATCGTGTCAAATACATGTTGCCGAGTGTCCAAGTTGAATTTTCGGATATATCAAATGTCCAACGCCGACACGGAGTTGCTGAACATTGAGAGCAAGCAACTTCGAAAGTCTCATGCTCGCTCTGGGCCTTACAAATCATCCACAATATTTTCTCGACCAATAGGGTGTCTTGACGGACAGTGGGGCCATCAGAACAATCGACTTGATCCATTGTTGGCCGACCGGGTCTTTCTCCAGTGAATCCTCTTGGAATATATTAGAGAGAAACTAGAGAGGTAGTCAAGAAAGCCCTCAAGGCAATACTCTACTCGAGTAGTGTATGGACTTGAGTATATCCGGTTCTGAGGGCCAGCAAAAATGTTTCCTTTGTTTGTCTGTGTAAGTCAAGAAGCGCATCAGTGATGACCTCGAGCGGCCATTAGGCACGTTCGATGCCATCATCGAAGAGGTACTATCTTACACAGAAAAATATAACTTTATCCTCAAAGTCTGACTGACACTCGGATTCGACATTCGGCAACCAACACGTCAACATTCGGCATTGATGCAAGCAACTCAATTTCGACGCTGGCACTCGGAATAAACAACGAAGAATGACCTCATAGCTCGGAGAGCTTGTGCGTGCGCACCGCCCCGAGGTCGACGTGCGGCGCTGCCCTGTCGTTGTGGTCGGGCATAATCAGGTGGGCGCGGCCGCGTTCGGGTTGGCGGACCCACTGAAGCAGGCGTTCCGCGAGGGCAAGACGCGCTGGGGGACGGTGAGCTTCCGTCTGCCGAGTAAGCGGAGCAGCCCGCACGTTGCTGCGGTGATCGAGATGGAGATTTCGGAGATGACGGGGTTGCGCTGGGATGCGAGTAGGGCCGAGTGTGCGCCGGAGGTGATGACAGCTTTGCTCGGGGGCGGGACGGCGGAGAAGCTTGCGTTGACGGGTGAGTTCTGGATGAGGTTCTCCGTTGTTGACGCGGAATTCGAGCTGGCGCTTGCCGGGTTCCTCGTGAGCAACTGGGGGATCAAGAAGGCGGCTCTCAGACGTTGGCGACGATGGGGAAAAGCTTGCGGAACTGTGCAAGAAGGGCATGCGGGCGGGGGTGCAGATCGAGTTGTGGGCGTCCGGGAAGAGGGTTAAGTTCTAATGGTTAAAACTCTGAATCGCAGTCTATATCACGTAAACCAGCTTCAGCGGTGCGGTGGTCCCCCACGTCCCTGTTTTTAGCCAGTAAATAGAGCATAAAGTGGGTTTAGAGCTGGTGCTTCAGTGTAACAATCCTTATTTTTTTTACCCTCCATTCATTTCAAATGAGTACTCGGGCAGTGACAGAATACGAGTATATGGAGTGTATTTCACCTGTTGAATGCACCGCAGAATTCCGGGTTTTTCGGACAACAAAATCCCAGCTTTAGTCCCTATTATCTGCCACCAAACATCACAAAAAATGTCATTTCCTGCTATGGCGCATTTGGCAAGATCAGGCCATTTACACCACTAACTACCCTGCATGGCAATTTATGGCGGAATCTGCCGGAATATGGTGGTGGGCATCTTGAAATGGTCAGGAATGGTAGTTAGGTATCTGATATGGTTGATTATGGTACATGGGTATCTAAAATGGTCATATATGGTAGATGGGGTATCTGGTTTGGCTATATATGGTTGCTGGGTACCTGAAATGGCAGTATTTGGCTGTATGCTACCATGCATGGTCAGAAATGGTCAATATGGCCAGAACTGGCTGTTTGTGGCAGTTTCCCCAGAAGGAATCACCCTCTTGCTTGGTTTCAACAAGGCAGGGGCTGAGACAGGAAAGAAATTAAACTCGGGCATGACACAAGTTGAAACAGCTATTGTATTTTTTCCATACTGGTACCATCATGCATGTCTGCTTAATCTCCCCAAAGCTATTCCCATGAAGGTATAGTGTCCAGATTAGACTCTGGGCAGTCAAGGCGTACTTCAAGTTGTTTTGAAGAGTATAAGCGTCAAAATGAAGGTAGGAGGTGAGGACGGCGGTCGCTACCTGGACATGTGCGTCAGGAGGTGTTACGTCTTGTTCCATCTTGGTCTAGTGGTTATCTTCTCCTGCCGCTGGATTGAGCCCACCCGAGGGTCGCTGGTTCGAACCGTGGCCTGCGCAATTATTTTGCCATCCTGAATTTCTATTTGCGATTTTTTGCACGCCCTTACAAACTACCATATCACCCCATTTTCCGGCCATATGCCCACCATATGTACACCATCCATGGCCAGATGTGGTATCTAACTGCCATTTACCGGTAGAAGTTGACCATCTATGACCATACCAGGTACCTAACTGCCATTTGTGGCCATAACAGATAACCCAACTGCCATTTCTGGCCATTTATGTTAAAAGGTCTAGTTATCTGGTGAGTTTGGTAGTTTGACCATTTTCCACCATATCCAACCATGCATGGCCAGACCAGGCCATGCATGGTTCATGCACTTTTTGTGATGAACAATTCCAAAAAAAAAATCCCTTTATCTTTCTGAACCGGCGTAGTGTCTTTCAGCTCAACTACATCCGCCTTTTCACCGAGAGATACTGACTTGCACGTTACGCCCGTTCGAACGGGAATCGAGCATGAACTGCTGCCCAATAACTTTTCCATATGGTTTTTCTTGAATTTCTTCCCCGTATTAGAGCATATTGGCTCGCGCTCTGTGCTGCTTTAAAAATATATACGCTCTCAGTGTACTCTTTGAGTTCGGCACAACCAACGCTCGAGATCTAGAGCCCTCGTGCTCTGAGCCTTTATTGGTATAATTCTTCCGGTACTACCAGCTCAACTGCATTTGCAGTTCTATTGCCGCACATCGCCTAATGTGGAGAAACCCAATTTCACGGTGCCCCCGTTCGAACGGGGATTGAGCATGAACTCCTCCAAATGACACTCTTTTGTCTCCTAATGTTTTTTTCTGGTAGAACGCATTGGCTCGCGCTGTGATCTCATTTAAAAACACAAAAATGACTGGGAGCGAAGCTCCCTCAGCTGGCTGGATTTTGACGGGTTTTATTTGCAGCACATATTTACGCTCTCAGTGCAACCAGCCGAAGCTCAACTGCGACCCCATTCTCTCGTTGCAGCCCTCGATAGATGTAGCCGTATCCCCCAGGGCAGCCCGTTCGATGCAGAGTTGATCGTGAGTCGTTGGGCACGGTTTTCCTTGGATTCTTTTTTTGAACCAGCTTTGAGCGTACCACTTATGGCTACGCAGAAAGAGCCGCGGGGCGCGCGTAGCTTGTACGGACGTAGCCCGCAACCCGCCGTATGTGCAACAAAATAAATATGCTCATTTTCGACTCAAACAGTCGCCATTAAAATCGACGCAAACAGCAAAACGCCGCCCATCCCCGTGGGAGCTCTATCCCTCCCACGCGCAGCACCGCCCGTATCCCCCGGGGCATTCACACCCAGCGCACTGGCAGGCTGCGTCGGACTCGTCAAATCAAAGTCGGAGCGCTCTACCGTCGTAAGCGTCGCACTCAGCGCTCCAGAGTCCAAGTCCAAGTCGGAGTCGGGCGGGGAGGTCGTCATCGCCTGAGCTTCGGTGGAGCTCGAAGTCTCCTCCGCAGTCACCGCACTGGTCGCTGGCGGCGCCGGCGCCGCGACATTCGCAATCGTCGCGCCCACCTTGGCGTTGATGTACTGCACCCCGCTGTCCGGAGGGAGGAACGGGACGGCGGTGGCGAGTGCGCCGATGCCGGTGAAGCCGTTTTGCGATTGCTGTTCGGGAGTTATTATATATTCTGGTCCACGGTCCTCGAGCAGCAAGGAATAACGCACCCCGGGAACGACGTCGGTTTCGGCCTTTGCGAGGGAGACGACCACGTCGAGGGGTTTGTTGCTGTTCTGGATGTTGATTGCGCCGACCATGCCTGTGCATGCGCGTTAGTACCTATAGCGCGACTCGAAGATGGGGTAGACGCACCGGCATTACAGTGCGGAGCACCCTTGCCCAGCTGCTTGCAGTAGAATATTATCGCTGTGCATACTGTGTTAGAATTGGCGACAAAGAAGAGCTTATGGCCACGCACGGATGCGATCGTCCGTAATCGTGATATTCCACTCTGGGGGCGAACTCAAATCCTCGTTGACGAATATCCAGCCGGAGTCGAAGCCACCGTCGAGAGGCTGGCAGGGCGCATCAAGCGAGGACTGGGTGACGGTGTGGTTGCCAGGGCTGGAGGGCATCAATTTAGAGACGGCAAAAAGGTGGAAGCACGCACTGCCCGGTGAATTGGAACCGCACAATCGACCCGACGTCCGCGATGACGAGGTTCGGCGTGAAGGTGGTCGCGCCGCCAGGGCTGTCGGGCGTCCCGCCGACTTGGATGGTGACGGTATCATAGAAATTACTGCACCGCCAATTTCACTCCTGCACCACTACTGCACCGCTGACTTTGACTACTGCACCGCGAGTATCGACTACTGCACCGCCAGCAAACGACTTTAGGTACAGCTAGAAAGTCTTCGTATGCTCTCTAGAGGGCTCCAGCACCACAAATGAATGTGCATGCCGCGTGACAACTCACTGCTCCCTGACTGGTGTGACCGGCATTTCTGGGGACCAAGATCCTCATTCCCGCGCATCTGTATAGTCTTAGATGATGTCTCAGCCGTTGAGAGACATGTTACATCCTCCGTCGTGGCTCAGAATGTATGTCGGCGTGCAAAACATGGTCGTGGGAATGCGATGATGGTGTGCCCACCAGCGTGCGCCTACCGCAGGTAGAGCTCAAAAAATGAGGAATACCGGGTATTTAAATAGAATACCAACCAATTGATGCTCTATGTCAAAGATGTCATGCAGTTCTTCATCTGCAGACCAAGTGCAGTGCCCAAAAAAAACTCAAATAGTAGAATTCTGGCTGTTTGGAAGCTGCATGATGAGAAATTGACTCTACTATCCTCTTAGTGTGCATAGGACATCATATCGATCTATTAAACAGCCTCAATGTCTTCAACAGGTGTCATTTAGGCAGAGATGTGTTTTGAGCCACTCCTGCACCACTCCTGCACCGCTACTGCACCGCGAATAACAAGGGAACAAACACTGTTATGAAAGTTTTAGCTCAACTTGGAGGTGTATTGAACCTTCCTGAATCCCTCTAGCATCAATTCAAACTTTTAAGTATGTGTGTGCTTGTTGTCTTTACCAACGGTCAAGCTGAGCCAACCGTGAGAATCAGTTGATGTATCCGCAACTAAGCCTGCGCGGACGGGGGCTTGACATACTATGAGGTGGATGAGGTCGATTTGGGTTGTATCCGACCTCCAGGTGTACAAACTCCAGTAGATGTCATGCAGCACGGTGCCTACCCTCCATTACACTTCATAAAAATCTCAAAACCCCGCAATATGAGGAGGTGTCACTTTTTAACTTGCCAAACTAACTTGTCCCGCAACAAGTTAACTTGTGCTAACTTTTCTTGGCAAGTTAAAATGTTAACTTGCAAGTTACGTTGCTAACTTGTGTCTGATATTTGATTTAACATGTTCTGAGCCTAAGAGAGCTTAAAAGGTGTTCTAATTACCTTCTCTATACCTGGATGTGAATATCCTGTGATTTATACATGTGTTCGGTGCTTATCGGGCATATGACCAGCCAAGGCACATCCAGGTGTCACGCAGACCACGTCCCCGGGCACATTAAGAACAGTAGAGCATCCAGAGGACACTGTATTTGCACACTAGGATATGTTTTGGGGTGGAAACATGACACTAGGTGGGTTTGCTACCTTTTATACTGCAGCATCAGGCACACTGACCAGTCAATTTCTAGATTAATATTAATGTCAGAAATAAGCTGAACCTCTCTTCAATGGTCACCCTAGAACTATAGGGTCTTATTTTATGTATGTGCATGCTGCCCGTCGCCGGTGGGAATGATGTGGAGTGGTAACTTGCGCCATCTGTTAAAATCACAAGTTAGATCAGCATCACAAAACTAACTTGCGGGCCCTAACTTGTGCCCTGATCTTGCTTTCTTTTCGGTTTTTTTCTGTTCTTTTCGATCCAATGGTGAGTATACTGCCATTGCAGTGTGTGGCAGGTTGTGTTGGTCCGAGGAGCGCGCCGGAGACCGCGCTCGCGGGCGCCTGTTCATCATCTCGCACTTCCACGGTTGGGATCTTACTTCCTACCGCTTCATCCGCAGCTGTTCAAATCGTGCAAATACACCCAGGCCCTGCACTCCCCCCAGCCACTGTCCGAAGCTGCGGTCCATCTTCGACGCACCAGCAGGTTCAACCTACGGCACAGACCCTTCGCCTTCTAACCGAAGATGACCCAGCGCCTGTCGCAACCCCTCCGGCACCTCAGCCCAGACTCGGGCCCCATCCAGTTCCGAACCCCGCAACCCGTCCTCGCCGTAATCTCGCACCAGCCATCACTCAGTCTTTCGCGCCTCCGAAGCGGGCTCGGCGCAAATGTACCGGTACACGCGCCCGCACACGCGCCCGCACACACGCGCCCGCACACGCGCCCGCACACGCGCCGGCCCCCGCACACGCGCCTGCACCTTCGCCCGGGCCTGCGCCCGTACCCACATCTGTGCACGCCTCGCATACGCTCAACCCGCCGCAGCTGCTGACCTCAAATTTTTCCATCCCTGCTGGACTCGCTTCGGCCGTCGAGGCACAATTCACCCGTTTACCCCGCGGCTGTGCTGTACGACTCCCGCCGTGGCCGAGTGGAGGTAGAGAAGGCTTGCACACGGATGGGGCCAGGCGTCCAGGTTCGCGGCGGTTCACGTTCGGACTGCTGGAGGTGTTCCACAAGCCGAAAAACATGGAATGATACGTTAGCCGCCAGAACAAGTTGAAGCCCGCAAAGGTGTGTTATTAACTTGCTCAAGTAACTTTTTGCACCTCACTGCTGGAAGAGGGTCAGACTCGCAACCGGAATCGGGGGAAGGAGGAACTGGGGCGAAAGAGAAAGAACAAGAATTATAATTAGCGCGCAGGATTGTGACGCGGAGTCGCGGAAAGAATAGTCGGTAAGTCAAATGTGTGCGGAATACTCTAGTCGGAGTAGGGAAGGTCGGTATGAAGCCAAATCTGGTTCAGAGGCATCAAACCGCGCTTGTCGTCGTCGACAGCGATCAAAGACATTGATGTAAGCATGAACAGCGATGCCTTAGGGCCCGCCAAACATCCCTGATGAGTGCCTGAGCCTGTAGATTGGATTTATACCGTGTTGTTGAAGACAAGTTAGCAAGTTAGATCACAAGTTAGATCACAAGTTGATCCATTCAATTTGAAACTCCGCTGAATAGACAAGTTGATGGCGCAAGTTAATATGAAAGTCCTCCAATATGAGCTATCTGTAGTGCAGGGCATCGGAATGGAGGCCTAATATCTTGTGATGGCGCGGAAAGAGTACGAGAGTCTTACAGAACATGCTGAAATGAAAGAAGCAGGCTGAATTGTACCCAGACTCATTCTGCACTGCTCCTGCGCCACTCCTGCACCACTCCTGCACCACTCCTGCACCGCGAATATCAAGGGAAGGAACACATTTAACACAGTTCTGACATGCCTGGTAGGTGTGTTAGACACCATACTACCCTTTGAGCGTCAATTTGAAAATCTCAAAACATGGGGGCTCATCGTCGCAGACAGCGATCAAGCTTGAATGAACCGTGGGAATCGGCTTGATTGTTGGTGGAAACACACTTCGCGGCACCCCGAATAACATTTGAATGAGCCTCACATTATTTTACACCTTCAAACCACTGTCCCAATGCCTTATTTGCTGGATTGCATGCCATTTTACATCCCCACACCCGGATGAATCGGATATTCAATGCTTTCCTTGTCTTCATGGCATACAACAATGTTGGAAGGTATAATATGCCTAAGATGACACTCAAGGAGGTAATAATAGTTGATAATGTCAATGTGATACTATGAATAGCCCGCACCACTACTGCACCGGTCCTGCACCACTCCTGCACCGCTACTGCACCACTCCTGCGCCGTGAAATAACAAGGGAAGGAGCATTCTATGGGCTAGCCGGAGGCTACTGGGATGTGTATTAACATGGGAGGCATATTTCCAGATTGTTTAAACTGCATCCAAAATCCGCGAGCTTGTCATTGTCAACAGCGATCAAGACAATAAAAGCGCAGTGAGAACAGCAGAGATTTGGTTGGATTGAACTTGAGTATGCAGTAATTTGGGTTCGTATATCCGCATATTAGGCTCTTGTGCAGATCAGGGTAATTTGATCGCATCATATCCATCAAATTTTCAACCATAGCTCATTCTCCTCATTCAGCTGGACCAACTTTGGCCTTTATGGTATTTTGATGCCATCATGAATATTTGATGGAATCATGTCAGTTTGGCCGTACACTTCCACAGTAGCCTTGGACGACGATGAGGAGCGACCAAGTGTTGATAGGCAGCGGCGACAGCGTAGGCGAAGTTTACTGCACCGCCGAGGAAAGCTCCTGCACCAGCCATCCGGCCTCCTGCACCGGTCCCACACTGCTGCACCACCGCAAGGGTATTACTGCACCACTCGAAGCGCAACCGAGTCCAACTCCTGCACCGGTACTGCGCCGGTCAAATTCATGCATCACAAACACCTCTACTAAGACCGAACGGCGAGCTCGATTGACTTAGAACCACGTGCAGGTGTTAGAAGGGGACCTCGAGCACCGACCCAAGCACAAGGCTCAGCTAGAATTACTCTGAACATCGTGCTAGACGTCGACCAAATTCTCAACTACTGCACCGCTACTGCACCACTACTGCACCACCCCCGGTGCAGTAAATTCACCCGTGCCGATGGTGACGATCTTCTGTGCCGCGTTGACTGCGACGCGTTCGGGGAGGAGGCTTTGGGCCTGGCAGGAGTTGTGAGTGGGGCTAGACAGAGATGCTAGATGGAGGGAACACGCACGGTATGCGTGATAGTAGCCCTCCGCGTCGTTGTCTCCGTCACGGTCTTGGTCTTGTAGCCATAAAGTTTTGGGTGGTGCGGTCGAGCTGACGCCGAGCCAGCGAGCGCAAATCCGAGAGCAAGAGCGAACGTAGGGAGACGCATGACCAGCAGCACGGTAGTAGCGAAGGAAATCGGAGAGGAAATGGATCGAGAAGATGAACGAAGGAACGGAAGCAGAAAGGGATATAAACACCGTTGCAGCCGGCCGGGGCATCTCCGCAGCTGAATAGTCGACGGAGATTGGGACCGCGGCAGACAGAGAGTTGGGAAGGCGATGAGATAGGCACGACAGGCTGTTGCTGTCGGGCAGCATGAGAGCGGGAGACGACCAAGAGAGTGTGGGAGTGTTCCGGTCAATGGGTTTGTCGGCGAGAGTCCTGCAATATTGATGCACAGAGATATGCAATCGGAGAGCGACGGCTGGAGAGAGGGCTAGCAATGGCTGCAACATACTTACTCCGGTAACCTGTAAAGCGCGCCGGCCAGCGCCGGCGCTGTCCTCGACGACGCGCTCCTCAAACTTCGCGCAGCTGCCGACGCGGCTAAATCGCAGTCGGAAAACCAGAATGGGTGCGTCCTTCTCCCACTCTCAGCGCTTCAGATCCTGGAGCTTACTCCACACATTCCGCCCAGTCCGCTCCGAGTTCCATTCTACCCAAAATCCTTCCACCTTCACTTCTCCCTGTACGCGCAGTCTACATGTGACTCAGGATTTGTCAGCAATATAGAGTAGGGTCTAAGATGTAAGTTAGATGGAAGGAACTTGAAGGACACACAATCTTGCACCAAATTCACAACCACAACCTCGGAGGCTGAGCCCATCCCAGCGGCGGAAGATCGATTGGCAGCCACTGCACAGAGAATTTTCTTTTCTTTTCTTTGTGTTCCCGTCGATACGGCTGAGATAAAGGTGTCTACAGCATAAGCGCCCAAGTTCCAATTCTTACAAGACCTGAGGTCTTTGCCTCTAGCGGCTGATGCAACCTGGTACCAATAGCTCATCCAATGAATCCACCGTGTCCTGTCTGTGCTACCCGACGCACTCGCTCTCCCCTTTGAAGAACGCGCTTTGGGAGATAACTGAGCGGAACTTCGGTCAATCCGGAGGCAGGACTTCGAGAGGGTGGAAGCGTTCTTTTTTCTTTGTTTGCGGATAGCAGGGTTTCCGGTCGGGACACCATAAATTGACGCTTTGACGCTTTTGACGCCCCGGATTGACGCTGCGTTCACGCTTCTGATGGCAAATTTGACGCTGCAGGATGTCACACTCGCGCACCCGGAATTTGTGAGTCCATGAACGCGCGCAGGATTATGGATATCAATTGTAACCAGCTTTTCTTCTGCTGCACGCCGACAGAACTTGATGTCCGCCCAAACCCTTAGTCAATTTGCGAGCAAGGTTCAACTCAACACTTTAAGAGGCCGATGCAATAAACTACAATTGAGCGCCATTACAGTGTTTTCATGATACATTTATCATAGTTGACCATCCCGGCAAGAAGTCTAGGGCACCGCTCGACGAGTATGAAAGTAGCACGTGACTACTCTAGGTTCTTCTAACGACAATAGGTACATCGGCCGCTTCAGAACCGCAACGAACAACAAGAGGAGGTCTGAGGAGGATATAGTAGGTCGAATTCATGTCTCTTAGGCAAACAGACATGGCACAAAGGCGCGGGTAATTATGGAATTTGAAATTTTGTCTGGAGTTTAAACCCGAGTGGCGCCGATTTCATGTTCCCGAGTTCCTACTCAGTGCACCTTTAATTTGAGTCCTTGAACGTCCAAAAAGCTCCAGTGGTTGTGAAAATGGCATATGTGCTCCTCCTCCTTCCAACATCAATCAACTAAAAATGCCGAAATCACATTCGCAGAGAGGTGATACACGGATATCGGAGCATATTAATACCGGAAGGAGATTTTTCTTACCTGCCCATACACCCACTTCGAGGTTAGTTGGAGCTCATGCTGTCTGTGAGTGTAGTAGACCAACCCCGACCGGAAGGACCCTTCCTTTTTGTCCGCAATCACTTGCATTACCCGCACCCAATACTCAGTGTTAAGTTTAAGGCTTTAGTACGCTGGCCAACCTGTGCCCTATGCTAATGCTGCATCCGGTCACACCAACGCGCCGTTCACGCTGCTTTGACGCTTCACTGACGCGTCACCATCTCCCTGACGCTGCTTCAACGCTGCACTGATGCCGCTTCAACGCTGCATTCACGCCGCGTTGACGCTGCATTGACCACTTTGACGCTGCACAACCGCTTCGTCCGACGGGTTTTGACGCTGCAGCACAGCATTTGACGCTGCAACGCGAATCCCTCTAAGTCAAGCAAATAAGAATTTTGTGTCAATTCATGAGATCGACAGTGTCAATACTTCGAGGGAGATCGGATATCCGGCCGCTCGCATGAAGTCTCAACATCCTCAACATCCTAACTGACTATGTAATGTACTTCCTCCCTGATGAATTGTTGGTCCTGTCCAAGTTCTTGGCCGTAGTTTCTCGCCTTTAGTCTCGCAAACCTTCGAACAGAATTTGGGAGGTCTCGCGCGGAGGCGCTTTCATAGCGCGGATTTATATCCCGGCTGCAATTTTCCCCGAGAGCGGGAGCCGTCACCAGCTTCTTTGCGCTCGCGTCCCGCAGTTTGCCCGTATTCTGGAACTATGTCGGACATTCCTCGAGCTTGTGTGAAGTAATTCACAGCCATTCACTTGTAGGTACACTACTAGTCCATAGAGTGTACCAATATCGGTCTGCGGACAGCGTGCAGCTCATAATAACTCTAGCACACAACTTTAACATACAAAATTTAGCGCCGCGTTTAACGCTGCAGCTGCACAGCATTTGACGCTGCATTGACGCTGCATGCGTCAAAGCGGCGTTGAAGCGTCAAATTCAGGTGTCCCAATATCCAATCCATAATGGAGGCATGAGAGAAAGAGCTAGCCACGACGCTTTCTCTGTCAACAGACTCGGATCATTCATGTTTTCCACTCTCGCACCAACCACCACCATCCGAACCTAACCAGGTCCTGCCGCCCGAACTTGAGAAAGAGATTTTATCACTTGGAGCGCAGGAAGCTGCCCCCGAGCTACTCCGTCTGTTCCGCTCGCCACGTTCAAGTCTGGTGCGTGTGCGTGCCACCATTTCGTGCATTGAGACCTACGTACGAATGTCAGGTTGAAGCTACTCGTCTACGAAGCCATCCAGCGTGTGTACAACTCCCCCAGCTCGGGACTTGGCGAACTGCCCTCCATTTGAAACCAGGTGAACTGGACGAGAAACGAGCAGGCGCCCTTTGAAGCTGTGTTCTCCGGTTTTGCTCGTCGTTTCTGCTGAATCCACTGGGGCATTGCTGTAGAATTTGACGCGTAGATGCTTGGACGCGAGCGAATTTGCAATTACTCCTGTTTCTGCAGCCACGTCGTCCTTCCCGCCATGTCCCGTGCGGCCTCACACCCCTTCTCGCCTCCCTCGCCCGACGAGCTCACGCTGAACCCACCAACCATCATCCTGCGCTCCGCCGACCGCGTCGACTTTTACGCACACAAGTCGCTGCTCGCCTTCAATGCTCCTGTCCTCCGCGCTATACTCAGCAACCGCACAGAAGGACGCGCTCAGGCTTCATCAACAACCAACCTTCCAGTCGTGCACATGCGAGAATCGAGCGCGGCCCTCCGGCTAATCCTACTCCTCTGCTACCCCCGCTCCGCCTTCCCCACCATCGACATTGCCTCGAGTTCGCTCAACGGCGTGGACGAAGCCTGCACCAGCATGGCACGCTACCACATTCCCTCCCACCGCGACTTCATCCACACCCTCCTCACGGCCCCGCGCACGCTCGCCGCGCACCCCTACCGCGTCTTCGCCATCGCGTGCCACCACGCGTTTTGGGGCGTTGCGAGACGGGCGGCGGGGGTGGCGCTAAGGCAGGAAGCACTCGCGCCGACGGCGGTCGTCCCCGAGATGGACTTGATCCCGGCGGGGCAGCTGAGGAAGCTGCTGCGGCTGCGCAGCGACGCCGGCCGGGCGATTGGGCGCGTCATGCGGGGGTACGTGGATCGGTACGGGCCGGACGGGGCGTGTTGGCGGGAGCCCGAGGCGCAGACGGACGACGGGGAGTTCAATTTCGTCCCAAGTGACGTAGAGGGCCCGGGCGTCGCGCTCCCATTCTGGTGGCGCGACACCCACTCGCCCGCCTGCACGCGCGCGGCAGAGTACGAGCCCGACTGGGCATACGCCGCCGGCCCTCCGGCGTCCCACCCACCCGCCTGGGTCTCCGCGCACCTCGCCCGCCTCACGGCCCTCGCGCTGCTCCGCCCCGACGCGGCGTACATCGCCAACCAGGTCGAGTTCATCTCGGGCGGGATGCTGCGCGAGATCGCCAAGTGCGGGCTCTGTGTTGCGGAGGCGCCCGCGGAGCTGGGGAGGATGGCGGCGGAGGTGAGGGAGAGGGCGGGGAGAGACGTCGAGGTCAGTTTGTTTGTGCCTCTTCTCGTGCTTGCGGCGAGGCTGATGACACTCGCAGGAGATGCTGGCTTGTGCGAACTTTGAGGTTCCGTAGTTCGACAGTCGACTTGAGATTTGCCGAACGCTGTGGTTCGATCCAAGCTTTGGTTTGCCAAGGACTCGAGATGAGTTTCTTTTCCCTCTTTTTTTCCTGACCGCAATGAGACCTTTTACGGGCGGCGTCTCCTCACTGTTTAGAATGAAGACAGTCACGGTTGGTATTGGTATTCGCCGGTGGTTTGAGAGCGCAGCGCGCACCGCGCAAGCGGAGGGATTCTGCATCGCCAGCTCAGCAAAGCCGGCTTACCCATCAATCCAATTGCATGCGCCAAGGTTCGGGACGCCGGTTTCTACGCTCAGCGCTCAGCCCCGACTTCTATTACTGAACACGAAAGCTATGCTTCCGGGCTCACGCGCTCACGGGACGCTCATCGACAGCCGCCGCGGCGTCTACTTAGCAAGCCAACTGGCATCCCGCCCTTCATGCTAGTGCCAGTGGATGCCTTAAATGGCTAGGCTCATAAAAGCAGAGAGGCACACGGAGATAAACGCACTCGCGCTGGTCGTGAATATGGTGCAAGATTGTGCGTCCTTTCGTCCATTCACGCTAGAGTATATATACTCTACTCTGAGTTTATATGGCTGACGAATCGCGAGTCGCTTGTAGACTGCGAGTACAAGAGCTGCACCCAATCTGAAATAACGATGCCCGTTTCGAGCCGGTATTGTGAAGATCGTGAGCTCGCGTAGCTGCTTGAGTCGCACTTGCTTACAAAGGCACTCGCTCCTAGATAAATGTGCCCGGGCAGAGTGCACCGAACAACGCAGCTGTGCAGGTGAAGAGGATATTCGGGTGGGGAAGATATATTGTGGGCAGGACGGGAAAGTATGCGCTGGAAGAGATCGAAGAAAGTGAGGTGAGTTTGGGTATCATTCGATATTTAATACTGGTGGCAATGACATCGCGCCTCGAGTACTTGAGTACTAGTTTAATTTGCAACAAAAGTGCCTTTAACAGAGCCAATTTACCAAGTGAATTGTAAACCTGGTGTAAACTGTTTGTTCCCACCCACAATCTCCCACGCTCCTAATCCTCTCCGCTCACCACAAATGTTCAGTCCGCCACTCTGGATCCTCTGCGTCGTACTCTCGACAGCATCCCTATCTCTAACCGCGAGCGTCAACGTCACAATCGACGACACCTCCCCCAACATCACCTACAGCTCCCCGCCGCAAACCCTCGGGCGTTGTACCCCGCAGACCTGCAGCCAACAGACTACGCCAGCCCCGTTCAATGGGACGAGCACCATCGCGGACGGTAACGCCACAGTCGAGTTTGTCGGTGCGTCCATCCTTCCCTCCACGTCTGCGCCTCGCAGAGCACCATACTACGTAGGCACCGGCGTCGCGGTATCCCTCGGCATAAACGGCACCGCGCGCTTCTTCATCGACGGCACCGAGCGCGGCTCGTTCCTGGGTACCTCGATGAACGAACTCGTCGAGTGGGCCTTCGACGTGGGGCAGATGGCGCCGCACGAGCTCGTCATCGTGGGGAACAACACCGCGCCGTTCCAGCTCGATAGGATTGTTTACATGTGCGATTATCTCCTCGTTCCTTGGTTCCAAAGGGTCGACGCTGATACGCACCGACATCTGTAGGCAAGACCTCCCCCCGTCCTCGGCTTCCCACTCAACGCCCGTCGGGCCCATCGTCGGCGGCGTTCTCGGCGGCATCGCAATCGTCGTCCTCGTGGTATTCGTCGGAATACACCGCCGGCGACACCAACGGCGCAGTGCGAGCGCGAAACGCCGGATGTGGGCGCGGAATATGCCCTGGACGGCGGACGCCGAAGATCTAGCTGGAAAACGCGATATTCCGCTTGAAGAACATGCACGAGGAGGGTGAGTGGCACTGAACGCTCGGTTGTACGTTGATGAAGACAGCTAAACCTCTGATATCGCCTGCGCCGGACCTTGACTTTTCAATAGATAGCACGTCCAAGTGAGACTACATGTGCAGGGCGACAAGGGAATGCTTGAATCTATCCTCGACACAAATTTGTAAGTACAATCAACCCAATAACCGTTCTCGTACCCCACCTTCCGTCGCCTGCAGAGCACCAGCACACTCCGCTATTATCCTCTTTGGCACCCCTCCATCGCAGCCCGGAAGAGGTTTCGCGCAGTCGGCCCCTCGCCCTCCAGGACATGGATCTGCGGCCCGAGGGCATTGACATGAAACGCGTGATGAATCAGAATCGCCGCCCGGTTCTTAATCCGCCTTCCATGCGCGAGGTACACCGCCGCGTGGCACGCCACAACGAGAGGTCAGCGAGCTTCTCCATGCAGGACGTCACCTCCATCTCGCTGTCCTTCTCGTACCAGTATGCCCCCGCAAGGCTCTTCTGCAACAGGTTTCGCGCCTTCGTCCGGTCGCCGCGCCGCAGCCGCAGCTGCAGCTGCAGATCCAACCCCGCCTGTGCGATGTCGCAGTAACGACGCGAATACCGCCCGTGCGTTCGCTAGGCCAGCCCCATCTCGACACCGATCAGGGTGACGTTCAACCACGCGTACGCGCATTTGTACGGGGGTCGTCGCGAGGATGTGGCGCTGAATCTCAAGTCCGGGAGCGTATTCGGTCCTGGGTCTTGGAGAGGTATATCTCCGCCTCGCAGTTCGTCAAATTCAAATTCACCGCTAGCCCCGCACGCTCGGAGGAGGCCTCGCGCCAAATGCGAGCGTGAAGCACCCACTGCCCATGGAGTAGAGGCACATGGTGGCAAGGCGCAGGGCGCAGGGCGCGAGCTTCCTCGAGGAGGCTACCCATGGCTTTGTACGCGCGCGGCGCTGCGAGGCACAGCGCCGTGTGCATGTCGCCGAGCTGCCATTAGGCGTACGCAATCGCGCGTCTCTTGTAATGGTTTAGTACTGCGACGTCTCGTGCGGTGCGGTGGTGAAAATGCTGCAGGGCGGTTTGCACGCAGCCGGAAGTAGGTAGTCCCCGAGCACGAGGTAAATTATAAAAACGCCGCTGAAATGCAAATGAGGAAGTGACTCGTTAGCAGGGACGGGACGGAGCCAAGCACATTCCAACTCGGCATCCTCTAACCGCGCAAAAACAACCTCTAATGCGCATCGCCGGCACTCCACAAGAGAGGTCGGAGAGGTTTCTCCAGGCATGTCTGCTGATCTGCCTTTTCAGGATCCAAATTTTGAGATTTTTGGTGTGACATGGCTCAAATTTGTTTTTGCAGAAATTTACCCCTGCACGCGTGACCTACCAATTTTACTCACACCGCTGTTTCAGCAATTTTCCGAATTGGAAAGTTGGTTAGAAAATGTGTACTACAATTCACCAAATTTGAAAATTCCTTCGGAAACTTGTCCGAAAACGGCAGATTTAACCAACAAAGAAAACACGCTGGAAAATGTGACGCTTCCAAACGGGTTTTCCATTGTTTAGAAATGATTGAAAGTAGGCCGACCCAGCGGCATTGCACAAACTTCGGAATTACTGTATTCTCAAAGGGAATTGCAAATGACTCAATGTTTTTGAGGTATCTGTTGTACCAGACATCAGCAGTTGCCTAGACATAATTCTGGATACTAATTACCCTTTTTTTTTATCATCTGATTGCCCTTATTTATTGTATTGCAGAGAATATTGATTATTAGTTGATATGGTCAAGCAGAAAACTCCCAGTGCCTTGTGTTACCCCTCAAGAAAATGTGCGCTCTGCACTGATCCCAACAATACCACAATCATCTACAATGGACCAGAATTGCCGGTGGGATAGGCAATTGTTTGAAATACAACTCCCTGCCAAAGGGGGCATTTGCGCTATACGCTTACCCACAAGAATATTTGGTGAGTTCCTAGAATTCTTCCAGCTTAACGGGAACAATATTCAGTCAAAATATGTTGTCTGCTTACTTATCAGTGGCTGTGCTACTCACAGCTGTTTGCTCTACACAACCACTTGCACCAAATGGTCACTGAACCCATCTCTGATTATATAATAGCTTAGTAAGCCACCTGCAGTGCAATCTGACAAAGTAATAACCAACCACAGTGAGTCTATTGAGCCAAGAAATTCGGCATACAGTGGCGCTATTTTTATGTGCACCAGTAGGTTTAGCATATTTGCAGCACCTTAGGTAAAGTTGTAGGATGATAGCGAACAGTTGAAAACCTTGAATCATGATCTCATCAAATTTCTAAATAAGGCAACCTCCCCTCTGCAGCTAGTTCTTTGCAGGTTCAATCTTCACTTTGACATTGGTTTATTTGATGGCACATTTGATAAGATCAGATTGAAGAGGACTCAAATCCAAATTGTTGCCAGGTTATAGCATGTTCATATCTGCTGTTTTGAGCTCAGTAGAGGCTTCTCAAGATCACAATTTTGACTGATTTTCACTGTATTCTGGACAATTTCATGCGAAAACCATACAAAAATGCCCAAATTGAGAGGCCTTTATCTCAGCAATGGGTGAAGCAATTCCTTCGGTTCAAATGCTCAAAATGGTCTATTCCTTTGGTACTATCTCCATATGTTGACGGAATGGTTCCCACGGTCTCTCAAAAATAGTCCAAATCTCAGCGACCAAAGATCGAGGCCCCTTATGACAATTTCCATATATGAAAATTTGATGTCATGCTAGATCTCACTCTTAGTATCTCATAAAGCATCTGAGGACTTTGTTTGGTGTGCTTGCTGCTCCGGATGGTGCTAACATGGGTGGTGCACATAAAAATGGCACCACTGTATGATCAGTTGAAGAGCCTGATACCAATTGTTGCATTTTATGGGGGGGCTATTTTTCATTAACTCGAAGTTTGTAAATAAAATGACTGCCCAGAGCTGGGGTTGAACCAGGGACCTGATCATGTGATTGCTAAATAGCCTTACTAATCATTTCCTTTTTAGGGCGGCCATTTTTGCCCACATAGCACAAACTTGAAGTTTGTGAATGTCACGTTTCCAAGCACATTTTCCAACAAAGAGAACTCGCCATTGGCGGATGGGTTTTCAACAAAGGATGATGTATAGTTTTCAAAGGCATTTTCTAATGCCGAAAACGGAATGTTCTACCAAAGGTTTCCCCTTCTGGAAAACTGTTTGCTTTCAGATGAGTTTTCCAAAGCCGAAAATTGGTTTGAAAATTATATATTTTGGGCATTGTCCGTTTTTGGCCCCAAGAAAAAATTCAAATGTTTTCAACGCACGGAAATAATTAAAAACTACAATCTAAGGGCCCCACTACTAGTAGTATTGAATACTGAGCCGCAGGCCGGAGCATTCATCGGTACCCACCCGCCCCGAGTCTCACCGCCTGCCTAACCCTCAATTCCGTCGGCCGCAGCTTCCCCGTCCGCTTTTCGTAACTGCTACACGCTCGGCACACCATTCGCTCGCTAACCTCGCCATAACACCACTTGCTCACGTCGGCCGCCTGGCAGTTCGGGCAGCGCTCGGACGCGGGGAGGGTGCGGTCCCCGGAGGTGCGCGCGTTGACAGCGCCGAGTCCTGCCGGTGTGCCGACGATCCAGCGCGTAGAGCTGCCGGGAACTTGTGTGGGCATTGGTGGCGCATGGTGATACGACGCCCACTGCGTCGGTTCTGGGGACATCCGCTCTAGAGGCGGCGCTGTGTTTCGTCGGATCCAGAATGTCCTGCGCGTCGAACGGACTCACCCGTCGCAGGTCTAGCAAACGGACCTCGTCCATCTGCATGCACCATTGTCAACCTCCCCGTCGCAGAGAAAGAATTGCAATCAACGTACGACCGACCGAGAAGGCATCAACCTCCACTCCCCGTCCTGGCGCCGGAGTCGGGCGCACTCTCGGGGTCGGAACAGACGTGGGTTTCGGCTGCTGACGCGCGTTCGGATCCCGCAGCCGGCCCGTGCGCGTCTCGTATTTGCCACATGCGTCGCAGACGCGCTGCTTGCTCACAGGTCCATTCCGCCATTTCATGGGTAGTATCTATGTGCGGCAGTCCGTCAGAATGTTGATTTGCGGCAGTTTGATGGCGATCAACGTCAGTTTGATTTATGTCTGCGTCCGTTTGGCCAGCCGAACGTCGAGAAGCGTCAGTTTTCCACGCATTTGCGTCAGGTCGGTTGGAGCACAGTTGGAGCGCGTCAGTTCCGTACATGGTGGAGCCCTTTCCCAAAATGGGTCGGGCGATGATCCGCCGCAGCTGTAGCTTCTTTTTCCCCACCACGACCCCCGCCCCCGCGTCCATCGTCCAGCAGCAAGGGCGCACCCCGGTCAACTCGGTGGGTGACCCCCGTCTTCCTATCTTCTCTACTGGCGTGCGTGCGTGCTGTGCTCACGCGACGGCGCAGATGTACACGCAGTGGCCTGCGTCGGGATACGTGTACGGCTATGGCAGCGGCGCGTCGGGATGGGGTAGCGTAGTAGACCAGGCGGGGAGCAACGCGTTTGAACCGTGCGCCTGCGCATCCTTGCTTCCGTTCTCACTTATTCATGTGCCGCAGACCACGTCCACCATCAATGCCGTCGACACCTGTCTGGCCGTCTGAATCCACGCCGGGCCGCGGGGAGTCCCATTTTTGGAACGGCGCACAGACCATCCCGACCCACACGCCATCCATGTACCCCGGCTACCCCAGCGTACCAGCGTTGACGCCGGGAGCTTACCCGCAGCAGCCGCAGTGGCCCGTTTCCAGCCTCGTACCGCCGACCCATCCGCAGCATACAAACTACGCCCGCCAGTACGCGAATCTAGACCGGCAGATGGTCGTACGTGGTCTCCACATGTCGCCCGCCCACTGACAAGTTGTATAGCCATCGTACGGGCAACCGCCGAGCTATTCCATCCCTGGCGAAATCCAATACGACGCCGGGGCACAGTATGTCGGGTTCGTCATTGCCATTTCAGCTAGGTGCATCCTGACTGTTATAGACCCTCGCGCGCCACAGGAGATATCCCTGGCCCGGGCGCGGCCAGCGAGTATTTCGAGTGAGCTCTTCCGCTCCTCCTACTCTGCTCTAACCAAGTGTCGGCAGGATGAACCGGTCCGCGGCATCGGGCTCTATGGGCTCGGGATATAGCCAGTTCTCGGTCGAAGCACCACCAAATGGCTACAACAGTGGGCGCGAATAGTGAGTAACCGATTACCTCCCGTAGCCTGCTGTTCACGACGCGTAGCGCATACGATGCAACTTCCAGGTGCGAAACTGAGTGTACGCAGACCGGCGCATTGACACTCACATAGCAACGGACGCTCGAGCCCACTCTCCGTTTCCACGCCGCTCGATAGCTTCTCGGACTCATGGGAATGGAGGTGCGTCGGCCTTGTTTCCGTTTCGTGATTGACTTACAAGCGCGAGTAGTTCGGAACGGCCGACTACCCCCGCCGCCGACGAGCTCGTCGATGGCCTATCCGACGCCAAGTATGTTATACATTTGGCTTCTTTGTTCTCCACTAACCCCACGCAGCGAGAGCCCGTTAAAATTCGTCGATCGGCGCGATGCCCCCGGCACAATGCCTTCCTCCGAGAACGCACCAGCGCCCGCGCCGATCGTGAACAATGTAGACGCGACGGCGGTGCAGAATCTATTCGATGACTGCACCTGGCGCCGTTCAGATACTACATGGCTGGACGCCGGGGTGTGGTCCGAGTTCATCACCTTCCCCGATGGTCTGCAGTTGACGTCGTGGAAGAAGATATACCGCATGGAACGCGTTCACGGGATGCCGTCTGAGATTCCCTTTCTCGGCGTAGATACCGTATTTCTAATTTCCGCGACCGACGGGAAAACCGAGAACGAGGCGACGACGGACGAGCCAACCGAGAACATGACAATTGACAACATCTTCCGCGACGGAGTGAGTAGCGATTCCTTGCGCTCCTCTTGCGAATTCTGATCTCTCTCGCAGTGCCCTCACTCATTCGGTAACTCGCCGACAGGTAGCCGGGGCAAGCCAGACACGAAGATTTCAGGAATTTTCTTTCCGGGCTGCAATGCGAGGATGACGATTGCGGTTCGGCGAGCGCGAGCGGAGTGCACCGGGATCCTCGCGTGCGATTCCCTCGACCCGGCGTTCATTGAGATCCGCCAGGGCCCTTTGGATCCGGACGCCAAGAAGATGGTCTTACGCGCGCGTCTGCGGGACCGTGAGCTTCAGAACAACACGCGCGTCGGGCAAGTGATGACGTTCGTCGCCTTCTCCTCGTATTCGATGCACTGATATAATCCGGAGGTTCACAAACTCGTTGGAGCACGTCTACTGTCGGGGTATTCTGGCGGACGGGACTCGGTGCTCGGGTCACGGCGTCGTTCTCGAGCTTGCGAAGGTATGGAGATGCCTCTTCTTTTTGTATTATTTTAACAGTATCCCGCAGCCAAAAAACGGCAAAAAGCACGGAATAGCCTGCTCCGCTCGCCACGGAGAGCTCCAGGCCGGCTCCGCACATGTAGCATTACCACTTCCGCCGTACATAGATGAGGGGATTCTCGCCAACGCAATTGCGGGGAAGCAGATCATCGACGAGGAGGACAACGACGGAAAGTGCGCGATGACTCTCTCGCGCCGCTCAAACAAAAAGAACGGCCACTGTCGTAAGTTGCTCCGTAAATCTGCTTGACTGGATCTAAATTTTCGCATTAGCCATGAACCACTGGAAGGATGGTCGCCAGTTCAAGGCCAAGTTGCGGGTAATCAATTGTGGAGCGAAGATGACGCTGTTCTGCCCCGACGAGCAGCAGTACCCGGATCTTGCGCTGACCTGCCTCGTCTTCCCCCACCGGGATAGGCCCCATCTCCATGTTACCGCTCTTGGGACGCGCTGTCCGCACTCCGTCCGAGAGCGGTATAAGACGGTCGTTCGGGAATATGGTGCCGGCGCGACGGTCGCACGGGTTGAGAACTGTAGGTGCATTCACAACTGCAGATTACCGCACTCACAAGTCCGCAGCGGAGGTTGCGCAGACGATCCTCGGCTCCAAACCGACTCTATTCCATCCAGGACTCGCCAGTACATCACTAAAAACGCGTCTACTCCGCGAGGTTAGGCTGGAAGCTGGGGTTCGCGGCCCGCGCTCGGAGGATGAAGGTATTTCCGATCTCTGAACACCGGTTCCGTTTCCGTGTCGCTCAGTTCGCCCTAGAAATCGCCAGCTACGTTACACGGCAGCAATCATCAGCGTCGCCCTATATCCACAGCTGGTTTTCGCGCGGCGGGAAGCGCGTTATTTTCGGCGCGAATGCGCAGCTGCTGAAGCGTGTGCACGACTTCCGTACTCTCGATTTCGACTCTAGTTACAAGCCCGTCAACGGCAAGTTCCAGATGTTTGAGCTCAATGGTTTCCTGGCCGCGTTCAATCGTAGTAAGCCCGCACATTCTGCCTGCTCGAACACATTCTCATGCGGATACATATAGCAATCACCGGTATGCGAGTCTGGATCGAGCCGCACGATCGCCTCGCGTTCGGCGACCTCTGGACGGAGCTTCTGCGGCTAATTAGAGTACTTACCTCGCAGAACCTGCGGTTCAAAGGACTCCATCGCGGTGGCAAGATCCTCGGAATTAATTCCGACATGGAGGCGGCGCCGTTACTTGGTTTCGCCGACGCCGTCTGGGGCACGCTCAGTGATGAGCGCAAGGCCGCGATTGGTGAGCGTGTTAAGCTACTATCATACGTTCTGCGTATCTGCCACGTCCATTTCGATCGGTGCGTACATGCATGCTTCGGACTTCCATCTGGTGTCGACTTACTCCGTTACAGCGGCGTCTACGGGAGAGAACTTGCCCACCTCCCTGCGAGTACCCTGGAGAAACTTGCGGAGCTCAAAACCGTCGAGTCTGTTGCAGCATTCGAGGAATGGGAAGCCGCGGTACGCGCGTTCAACGATAAACAACTCGATGGTGCGTCAACTAATTATATTCTGCTGCATGTGAGCGTGTCTGACCGCGCCCGACGGCAGCATGGCTAGTGCAGAAGAAAATGCATCGCTGGCTCATTCCCGGCATCGCCCAACCGCTTTCGAATATCCCACTAGATGACTGGCATCTCATGCCGCCTAACACGAACGTGGGCGAGGGCCAACACCGCTGGAACAACATTCAAACCGGCGTCTCGATGGGGGTTATCGATTCCATGGAGAAGTACGTCGGCATGGACTCCTTCCGGCGCCTCAGCTGACGCGTCGTAAGGTACGAGAAGCTAGACGCCGAGGTCGAGGCAGAATTGGTACTCGCCGAGACGACGGGTGATAATCGGAACGAGTATAACGACGCAGTACACCGCTGCGCAAGCTCTTCGTCGCGTCAAGCTGGTGCTCGCGACAAGGCGCGTCGCGCTCGTGTCGCGGACGACTACGTTCGCCAAAAAACCTTGCTCCTGAACGACGCGAAGGAGGTACTACGCGCCGCGCGTGAGCAGGTACGGGTCCGCGCCGATGCCCGCGTTTGCTAATACTCTTAACATAGAGCACCGGATCCGCCGCTAGGAAGAGGGCCGTGGAGGACGCCAAGAGGCAGGTGGCGGAGGCAGAAGCTGCGCTTGCGCTTGCCAAAGCTGAGGTCGATGTATGTTCCGCGCATCCCTTATTTGCTTCGCTGACGTCTACATCCAGAGTAATTCGTCTGGTCGCGTCCCCCTTCCACGACCGCGGACGCGTGCCGCCGATGCTGCATCTTGCGACTCGGAGCCCTTAGCTGCGGCGCCGATCGCCGTCCCCCAAGCGCCGCCGACGAGCCCGGGCGAGGAGCTGGCGGCAGCGCCAACGGAGCAGGCCCAAGGAACGCGGCGAGGGACACGGAAACGAGTTCGGTCGACGGCTCAGGCTCAGGCAGCGCCGGCCAAGGCCAAACGCGTCAAAAAAGCACCGCCTCCTCTGGACTTGGAATGGCCATGCTGGAGTCCGAAGGGAAAACATCGTATCACAGCGCTGGAGTCCGCGCGGATGGATCCAGAGGGGTTCAAGTCGGAATGGCAGGACTACGCTGAGTTGGTAGATGAGATGTTGGAGCAGGATCCGCTTCGTATATAGGCCTGGAACTATACTTAAGATGTTCCAGCTACGGGACCAGATAGACGCATGATTATGAGATCTTAGCGCCCTCATGCGAGCCCAAGTTGAACTTGTTAGTGGTCGCCGAGCAAGGTGTAGGATTCAAGTTTCAACGCAAGCTCTTCTTGTGCTTTTTTATCGCCTTCGCTCATATAAAGAGAATGTTTTATACACAGCAGAACAAATAGATATTGCTGTTAGGTAGATTAGAAGCTATTCGGGCGCGACGCCGAAGCGTTAGAGGATGAACCCACGGCGTTGCTACTTCCTGTGCAAGTAAGTCATGCCGTTGGTTAGTTTAGACTTAGCTAAATAGGGTTTGCGTGGGTGGGTCAAACTTGGACTTTGTTTTCTGTGGAAAGCGGTTGTAGGTTTGTTGGTGTTGTTGTTGGTGTGTTGCTAGAGGAGAAGAGAGATAGCAGTCACGCAACACGCTTACACTAGACAACGCACTGCCTCATCTATCCAGCAGTCCTCAATTATTTGAAAAATAGTGCCAGTGCGGAACACCACCAGAAGTCCATCTCCAGAACTCGACGTTCGAACTATATGCAACGGCGTCTGTCTCCGAGTCATAATTCTGGAATGAAGTTTCGAGTGTCCATGGCCGGCCAAGCACAAGGTCTATCCACTTGTCTACATGAATCCCGGTAACTGGTTAACGCGGTTGTTAACGCTCTCATATGGTAAGCTGCCCAGATAATTGGATACAAAATTACAACCTCGTGCGACTCGGGTGGTTTTGGGTTGAACTCCAACAAATATGCTCTACTTGGTGGCGAAGCAGTTGTCACATCCCTGCACTTAGCACTAGTACTGTAGCCTTTTTGTCGAGGTATGAGGACGAGAAATCTCCCGGTGTTTTTATTATTTATCGGCAGCCTGTTAAATACTTCCCAAAATGTTCAAAGTAACCGTCCTGCTGCTGAAACAGTACCGGGTTTATTTATCTAGTACATCCGCTTGCAATAGACATGAAGAGCGCAGTTCTCATCCCTTCTTGCCAACATCATGAGCAAGCAGGAATGTAGGAACAAAGGTAACTTACCCTATTTGAGCGAGTCCCTATGCTCTCCGCGCCACAGTGCGGCCACACTGTACTATCAAACCTGTCGTTTACGGCGACACGAGACACCTCCGTCTTCTCCGGGGTCAGCCGTGATACCACCGTCGCCGTATTCGCTGCAATGTACAAGCTATCCAATTACGGGAAAGTCGTGGACCCAGGCGCGTCCTCCTACGGGATCGACCAGTCCTTTTTTTTAACTGCCCTCGAGCAGCCACGCGGCCACTTCGGCAGGGCCACTTGGGGGCTGTCAATGCGGGCTGAACTCCATGACTAGCCGAGCAACGAAACCTGTTCCTGCGTGTTCAATGTTCACGCCGGCGTCGGATGTAGCTCGGGCCGGATGCTCACCGGCGCCACCGAGTGGGCGCCACCGTCATCTCCATCCCCGATGCGCTTCCTCGACAACTCGCCAACGGCACAGATCCACGCCAACATCTCAACGAACTGACGCAAATCGACGCGACTGACGCAAATCACCATTCTGACGGACTGCCGCACATGGATTTCGCCCCCATTTCATGCCTGGAGGTACGATGGCGCGGCAAACGGGACATGGCGGCGAAGCGGGTAGTGTCTCGGGACCTGGGGGCATTGTAGCATCGGGAGAAAGAGGGAGACGCAAGAAGTACTGACGTGGTGTGTGGGTGTGGGCGTCCACGGAAGACGCTGCGATACCCGATCCCAGCGTTGTCGAAGCTCGCTGGAAAATTCCTCTGCGAGAAGCGAAGTGTCGAGAATACATGTCTGTATATAGCGGCCCTTCCATCCGCTGCACTTAAATATCTACGCCGCTGTCTACGCGCAAAGAGCCAACTCCGCCCATACTACTAGGAAATACGACCAACTCAAGTAGAATCATAGGGGAGAAACGCTCTGTCTGGCGTTTGGGACGTCATCGAGCTGACCGCATGCTTCTTTGGGTGCCCGTTGTGCCCCTTTACCACATGCAGTAGCGACACGGCCGCAAACATACGCGAGGCAAAGATCCCCCGCTTTACATATACTGCTCGCGGACACGGAAAAGTGTCACCAAAAATGAGGCTGGCTTGCGGGAGCATTGCTTCCTGAGCCGTGGTCCTACTAGCGCAGCACGCGACTAGCAGACCTCTCGCCAAAACGGGTTGAATGAACTACGCTCATTCTTCGAACAAAGGAATCACGCGCATCCGAGACCCTCGGTCGATGATTATTTGGTCATCGAGGGGAGGCGCGTCGAAGGCCCTCCGAACTGCGCTGTTTGCCGAGCCCGAAATGAAAGAGGAGAAGGTTATTTGACATCGATCGGGGACTTGAATGAAACTGCGCAGCCCGTCGGCTACGGGAAACCAAAATAAGTCGTGAAGGCATGGTAATACCAAAAATCGGAGTTCAAGTTCAATTTTGGCGGCTATCTGTTCTACTTGCTCCACCGTTTCAACCCTTGCCCTCAGATCTAACTGCGACACGCCGCCCCGGCCGCCCGTACCTGCTCTAGCTTCTGCGGCCGACGCTGCCTGCGGCGATTTTCGTACTGCCCACACGCGCTGCACACTGGGCCCCCGCTTACGCATCCGTAGCGCCATCTCTGGGGGTGATCGAGATTGCAGGCGGGGCATTTCTGCCATAATGTTAATCACTGGGTCAAGGCGAAGATTAGGACGGTCATTTCGACGATGAGGATGAGGCGGAGCTGTGGCCGCATCTTCGGGGATGGGATGCCTGGAGATAAACGTGAAGTTGATAGGTTGCTGCGGGACGGGAGCGGGAAGTGGGTCTGTATGCAAAGCTCAGGATTCGAGTAGAGGGGAGGAAAAGTACTAGCTAGTAGTACTGCAACGCACTGCTGCAATAATTTGGGTGGAAAGTAGGGATGTACTCCTCTATATCCGTTGAAATTTCCGGGAACTGGTAGCCAGGAGGAGGATATTGCGCGTCCATGGTGGCCCGTGGCCCTCCGCTCGTACTTTTATACCGAACTGCTGTTGATGTTGCGAATTACTTGCAGAGGTAACTTCAAGGAACGGACACGACCAGCGCTTCTTCGCTGAGGATATGAAGCAGCTCACTCTCAGACATACGGTCGCCGACGGGACGTGTTGTGATGATGGTGCATTTTCTGTCCCTCGATGGAGATGTTGACTCACTTCTCGGCGAATCGATCTAGCGGTATGCTTTGACAGGGAGAGGGTGTCACTCTAAATGAGGGCACGAATGAGACGAGCTCAACAGTCTAAGAAACCCGGGGTCTGGCGGGGCTCTGACCTCCATAGAATTCCTAAATGCCGCCAGGAGACTCCGAATATTCCGTTTTGGAAAAAAAAAGCGAAATTCCGATGAGATCGCAATTTGAGGGCGTGGACATCAGCATTTGGGTTGGGTTGGAGGATGCGAACCTGTGGCGCCACCGGGTTCAACCAAGGCGGACAGTGGACATCAGCGGGTTCTCCTCAGAGTGCGATGACCCAAAGAACAAGCAGACCAGTATATAGAGCACGAGAGTGCGAGGGGCTCGTCCTTCCACTAACCATGAACCCCATGGAAACAAAGGTCAGTGAAATTCTGCGCCACACTACCACCGAGCGGAGAGTCGCCGCCCGAGGTATTTCAGTTCTAGCTTTACCGCCCACCGGATTATTTCCCCATTTCTTTCCTTCTCCTCCTCGTCGTCGGCTTTCGGCTCGTCGGCTCGCTCGACTGCGTTCGCTACCTGAGGCCGTGTACGTTCGATCTGCAGCCGGGTACGCGAGGCGGGGCTACTGCCACCAGCGAGCGTCCAGCTCAACAGCACCCTCGCCCCCGTCTGCTGTGCTGTCTGACTTCCATCTGAGCTATGAATGATATCAATCGAGCAGGGTGCACGGCGGAACTGCGTGTTTCCCTCGGACGCAGTTCATACCGAAATGAACAGAAAGCTTGTACGAAGGTATTCATGTAGGGCTATTGGGCGGTTATGGGCGCTGAACAGCAACCTTGTATCGCGCCACCAACAGCAGTGGGAGCATCTCGGAGGTTCTCAACAGCTACTTATGCGTCAAAATAAAACGCGATCCTTGTGTGGCGCCTATCAGAGTCCGGTCCGCGTCCGGTCCGTTGCAGGCGCCACCTACTAGTAGCACCGCCGTGTGATGCGCCGCACAGGAGTCAACAGCTTTCACCTTGTGTGGCGCTCGGCAGCGTCTTTAAATGTAGTCTGACTATTCCCGCCTCTATCCGTATACCCAATTTCATGTCCATGCATCAGCAAACATCCAGCCGCCTCCTCGCATTGATCCAACTCATTACCCTGGCAATCTGCTGGGAAGCGCTGGTTCGAACAAGTTGCATACGCCGTGCTATGCCACGGAGGAAGAGACCGCAGTCAAATGTCGTTTATCGTCCCCCGCAAGACCCGCCGTTGTACAAAGTATTTCGCGGTTTCTCTTTTATCCTCGAAGAAAATTGAATTTTGGCCCAGAATGATGTTCTGAAGTGGGGAGATCCCAGTGGAAAGAAGCGCAGAGCACACAGAAAGACGCATTACAGACTTTTTCCGGATCCTACGCGAACGACCCAAAAAGATCCGGCTTCAACTGTCTGGGGAGTGCGTTGGGTCTGAATGCTGTTCTATTTTCCTCAAACTAGCGCATCGCGATGGGTAATGAATAGCCATAGAAGGACCACGTTATGGCTGTTGACATTAGAGCACCCTTTAATGAGTCTGCACCACCTCTGTTCGCACGAACAAATCCTCTATCGCCGAAACCTCCTGCTGGAAGCTCACCACTCCCCGCTCATGGCGACTTCTCTGAAATTCGAGCGTACCTCGCTGGTATGACGTTATTCATGGCAAAATATTAAATACTGTTTGAACGAAGGTTTGTTTTCCATGTTTGAGCCATTTCCCCGTGCATTTTGGGGGAAATTTGAGGTTGAGCATCAAGGATCACGCCTTAAACCGTGGTTTCAGTTTGATGAAGTGTGGTTTGTGGTTGAGGTGGCTGAGCTTTTGAACCTCTCCACGAATGATACTTAGCTCTCAGATAAGCTGTCTGCTAGAAGAAGACACTTGAATAATATTTAGCTGCATTGGTCTTTGATTGATAACAACGCGAAAGTTGCCGAAAACAGACAAAATATATTCCTCGTGGACAGGTCATGATTTTTCTGAGTCATAGTTTAGAGTCCAGACCCACAAGAGGCCTCCCGCTTTCTGGGCCTTCTTAATATATTTTCTTTTCTTTGCCTTCTAAAGGATGTTTGAGTGTACATGGGATTAGATAGTCAAATGCTGGTTTAATGTGCCGCTCGGGAGTGATTTTCTGGCGCAGATAAGTAATCTCCCGGTGTTAACGTGGCCACATGATGATGCGATTCTCTAGATTCGCCCTGTGGCCCACGGTGAAGCCACACTGACAAAGTGGATGTTTCTATCCGTAACTAGCAGAGGAATGACATGAGTGTCGCTGCGTCGGGTCATTCGAACGTTCGTAGAGACGGACTAAGTAGAGGAATGAGCAGCGCTCTCTCGCCAGAAACATGTCTGACATGCGTCAGAATGTCTCATGTGAGTTGTTGTGTTCTAATCAATTTCCTGCGCCAGAAGGAATTCTGTTCCGTTCAAGATGGTTGTTGACGGCTTGAGCTGGGGACAAATACCGGACCTATGTTTATCCCAAGTGAGGTTAAAGCAGGAGTCCGGACAGAAATTCAACATATTTTGCACAATTTCGAAGCACAAATTTTTGAATGTGGGGCCGAATGTCGCATCTGGGAATCCGGACAAGCAGGTACAAGTCGAAACGTGGCCCGGGCAGATTTTCTTGGCATATTGTTCAGCCCAACCTTCCATTGTGCTCCGAGCAACAAATGCCATTTAGTATCCAAAGCGCCCACAGTTGTTAAACAAAGAAGCCGATGGAATTGACGATTCACGCTTGTACAAAAAGATTTTTGAGGATTTTTCCCCTTTTTCTGATTTTCTACTTCGACCTCAATTGGGATAAACAGAGGTCCTACAAATACCGTAGCATTTTCTTCAATTTGCATGTCACATGTCACAGGCATTTTTTTTTCGAAAATTTAGATGACTCGGATGTCACATGAAAATCCCTGAATTTGTCTCCCAAAAATGAAAATTTTGATGCGGTCTGATTGTTGGAGCTGCCCAATCGGGCCTGATTACGAATTGAGAATTTCGTATGCGGTGTCACACGCCCAGAGTCCATCCCAATCCAATGTAATGCTACAGTAACAATTTCCATCCTGCGTATTACAAAGAGTCGCAGGGTTTTGACATGGCTCGAAGGCTACTAGGCAGTGTACGTTCCGGTCGGCGCCGTTGGAGATAATCTCACCAAGTTTGTTTCATTAAATTGAACCTTCATCGATGCATCGCCTCACCATACTAAGATGAATCATCACCGAGCATCTGTGAGCAACTGGTGGCCGGGATTACCATTAGCTGGCACGAGCTGCCAACTTCCTCCTTTCTCTGTTAGCGCCCACCGATGGTTGAACACACAATAGTCGATCGTGCATTTGTAGTGTATGTATTCCTCAGCACGTCGGCGCTCTTTGGGTGAATGACCGTGTTGAACTTATTGCATGTACTGCAGCCTAGCCCCGCCTCGTCGTCCGCGGAAGAATTTTCCCGCTACAAATCGACCTAACACAGTCAATTTGGTGTTTCCGCGCTGGCCGCAGAATGATTCCGAGCGCGAACACGACCAATCCCTGCCCACATCTCGCCGGAAAGTATTATCAGGAACATTCTCCTCCGACTTCCGTGTCATGCACACACACAGCACCGCTCAACTCGACGTCAACCGTGACATCCCAATCTGTACTTATACCCTTCGCCATCGTGCTATTTCCTCAGAAACCCGACTTCCCCAGCTCACACTCGAAACCCATGGTTTGTAGGGATTCCACATTTTATGAATGCGACACGCGTCTGATTCTAATCCCAGACACAACTTGCCCCGGAAAGCAGCACTGGCCGTGCTGCAACAACTGTCCCGATTGCGAGTACTGCACGAAGTGTTAGCAGCTATTCTACGACCAGTGACACAACCTTGCTGCTGGTCCTTACAACTTGGTCTCTTAGAATTACAGTTGTAATAAATAACGACCTCTGAAGCAGCGGTGCATTGAATGTCTAAGTGGATCGATCCTTCCCGGAATTAATCGAATACAACAGAGGTTTGGGAACCGCGGCGGCGGCGCACGCGGGATTGTCGTACCACAGGCACTCAAGTTAAGGTCGCTTGAGTATATGAGCTCCTGCTCTGAGCTTCAATGGAAATTGCCCAGTCAAGGAAATGGCTAGATTATATATGGGTTTCACTTCAAGGCGCGAGCTCATTTTCGCTAACCAATCAACTCAACGCAAACGTGGGCGTGCGCGCGCCGATGCAAAAGCGAACATGACTTCATGGCAGCACCTTCCACGGTCCAAGTGAGATAAGTATACGAGCACTTCATCGGGCCCATCCAAGTCGTGTCTACCCCTCTGCGAGGCCGATGATTGCCTCAACTAATCCGGGCTGCGAGTGGTAAAAGTCTAGCACTAGAATTGTGCGTTGGCCAATGGAAAAAGACGGGACGCGCCACTCACAGACGACACCGAAGCGGCTTCCCTTGGGCTGCGCCTTGACCCACTCGAATAGACGCTCATTCATCCCGGCGACGCCCGTTGATTGGTCCCCCAGCGCTATAATCTACCACCCAGTCAGGACCGCAGAAGACAAAGTCGAGCGGCACGCACATTCGAGGTGCACGGGGGCTCATCCTTATTCGCGTGCGCGCTAGCAGAACCGAGATGAAGCGCCTCCTCCGTGTCAGAGTCGTCCGCCGCGATGGCGCGCTGAAGCTGCGCGGTCGTCACAGCGAACTTTTTCGCAATCGTCGCGGCAAACCCGGAGTTGGGTGGGACGCGCGGCATGAACTCGTCCTGTACCGTACGGGATGGGCGCCCGGGGCGACAGTCGGCAGTTGGATGGGTCCATACCTGGATGTATGCCACGCGTCTCGGCGCCGGCGCCTCCGAGTACACCAATTCGGTATCGGGCCCGTTGTGAGTCCAGCGCTTTGCCCCGAGATGGATCCCCCACTCGTGTTGCTCCTCGTGCCCGGCCAGCAGCTCGTAGGTGAATCGCTGCAGGAGCACCATCTTCCCGCGCGCTTCACCGAGAGTTCCCAGCCGGCCTCGATGCTGGAGCCAGAACGGCGCAGACGCAGGCGAGGTAAGCGTCTCATGCAGTATTCGCTCGAATTTCTCGTCGTACGTCGTGTGCGAGCCTGCTTCTTGCTGAATGGAGATGAGAATGGTCTCGGTCGGGTGCTGGAGGAGCCAGTTGGACAGGCCGAAGAGGACGTCTGCGAGCGTGGTGTGTGCGGCGAGCATCGCGCGGCCTAGAGAGAGACGTTAATAGCTAGCGGACGCGAATACGTCTACGGACCGTGGTAGAACCCAATAGTGTCCTCGCCCGGATTGTAGCCGAGGCGCAGATCGAACATTCGGATACCGTCTTCCAGGGATTGCAGCAGCGAGCGGTCCTGGCAGCGGAAATACACATGGGAGCGTAGTCTTGCGGTTTTAGCTCACGCAGGACGAGACCAGCCAGCCACCTACGGGTCCATGTACTTCATGAGCTCCTCTTGACGCTCAGCAGAGTATTTCCCTTGCTAGAGTCATGTAACGACTTGGTCGGCGAGAGAACACCTACAGGTCGCGGAGTCGTGTGTTCCCGGGATGCTCATGTCTACTATTCTCATCTCGTCGGGGACGTTGGCCATCCAATTTGCAAGTCTGGACGGTGTGCTGGTAGTCGCGCGTCCTGCGAGGTTACCGTCAGCGTCGATGAAGGGCGAGGGCAGCAGAGGGACCGAGTATGGGCGCTGCACGCTCGAGAATCTCGTTCAGAGCAGCGTCAGCTAGCGTTTGGTGCGTCGGGGCCATCGTGGTCAGAAGCAGACGCGGAGCTATGTCCGTGTGATCACCGCGCCTTTCTGTCGTGCCGCCACGTGTCCGCAGCTCCCCGAGCTGTATTTACGAGCTGGCACGTTCCACACCCACTGGATTTCTCAAGCGGCTCATTAATGATTAAATTACAAGCCTAAGCGCCGGCGGCTCGCATCAAGTCCACCGTCCAAGAATCTCAACAGTCGTCACCCGAAAGCCCATTCAGCTTTGCAGCGATTTCCAACCCAGTAATGAAGTCCTTCAGCCCCTTCTCCCACTCAATATTGTGTTCCTGGGTCTCTTCCATAGTGTTAGGTTAGTACTCTATCAGTATAACAGAGAATATTAGAAGCGGCTCAAATGGCGGTTTTTGTTACACGAAACTTGAATTTACAAGTCATACACAACGAATTCTCATTAAAGATCAATTAAGCAAATTTGACTTGGATAGAGGGCTGAGAATACACAAATCCTTCAGCTTCTAATATGCTCTAATGTACACGGTGCCTTCCCGGAACATAAAAAGTATTGAGCCAATAGACTGTGGTGCCAGTGATGTCAGCTAACTGCTGAACCTATCACTCATAAATCTACATTTGGAAGGGGGTAGGCACCTTTCCCTCACATTTGAGGACTTTCAGGCTGATGGCAAATATTTCTCAATAGATTTTTGATTTGGGGTCATGGGAAGGAAATGGATACTGTTGTACTTCTAAAGGAAGTTTGTGTAATAGACCTTATTGGCAGCACCTCCCCGACCAGATATTTCACAAAGTTTAAATGAGATTTCAAAAGTTTTAACACTCCAGGTCCAAATTCCTACAAAATTTGACTAGAAACATTCTGAGAATGAGATTGATAGCGGCCGGAGACGCGGTAACGTGGATGTTGCTCGATGCCAGATTAAGTTCCGAAAACCCGCCACCACGAGCATTGGCGCCTCCCACCACCACTATGCCCGCAGATCGCCGCCTGGGCCTTGATAAAACAAACTTTGGGAATTGAGACTAGGTTGGTTCAAATTTTGCACCTGCCTGTTCCAAAGTTTCACTAATTTCTGCTAGAAACCAGGCTCCAACTTCCAAGTTTTACTAACTTTAAATGGGTTTTCAAAACTTTTATTTGTTAGAAATTCCAGAAGTTGGAGACCGGTTTCTAGCAGAATTTAGTCAAATTTGGGAACAGGCAGGTTCACAAATTAGCTCTGAAACCAGCATCGGAGGTCGTCCGATTGTATCGTCCAGCGGCGCCGCCAACACATGCATCACTGCGCGAAGAGCACTTGTTCCGTCGAAGCTGAGGGTTTGCTGAGTAGCAAGTATCTTGCAAGTTCAGCCATCAACCTCATCCTTGGACAAAATTTGCAGAAATTTGGTAGTGGGGCCACAAAAGTTCTGGAATCTCATTTAAATCTTGTGAAATATTTGGCCGGGAGGGGCTGCCAATAAGCTCTAATGTGTAAGATTTAATGTGTAAGAAGTCAAAAATACTATCAAAACTGACCCAAATAGGCAATATAGATCAAAATTTCGTCCGGAATTTTCTTTTATGGCAGTGCCATCACTGATTAACTTGTGTCTTGGTAAGCTCATTGCGTAATGCGTAAGGTGTGCCGAACTTCAAAGTATCGCAGTATGAGATTCTATTCTTTTACACAGAGTTTATCTAATGGGAAGGCACCCACCGTTGAAATAATGCAACAACATTAGACCTTATTAGCAGCGGCTAAAAGCAATTTTTTTTTTTGAAAACACTTCCAAAATTTGCAGAAATTAGCAAGGGGGTGTCAGATCAAAAATTGATGGAATGGGGTAGGGGGGGGAGGGGGGGTCAAGGGCCCAGAAAAAAAAACTTTCTATGTAAGTTTCTGGGAGTGTTTGCATGGCCCTGAGGGCCTTTTGAGGGCCCAGAACCATGAGAAATGTCATCCTTTGATGCTAAAGTAGCTGGAGGAGACATCTGCGACACACATCCAACCGGGTTGCCATTCATATGGCGCCAATGGCCTCTGGTCAAAGCCTGACTACCAAATATGGTTATCCCATCACAGGGGTCTGGGCCTACAGCTAGTGCTCATAGGGGCTTTGTGAATAGTCTACACAGTCAGCGGATGTGTTTACATGTTCATAGCATGGTTTACAGCTCAATTCTGGCTGGCCAAAGTGGTTTTAAAATCACATGACAGTGTTATCTTATCTTATCGTGGGAAATCACTACCCGATATGGTAGGGGAGGGGGGGGGGAGGGGGGTCTAGAGGCCCGAAATCCTATATTTCGACCCTATGTACACATTTTATAATCTTGACACCCCCTTGGAAATTAGAAGTTGAAGCACAGTTTCTTGCCAAACTTTTGTTGTGAGTCCAACCTGGTTGATTGCCTGTAGCTTATTAGACAGCTTGCGCCATGCACCAATGGCTGCCCAATGGCTGAGGAGAATTGATCCTATCACAATGAAACTTTTTCAGCCGATCTGATCCGGTCCCAGAACATGCTCCACAAATTTTCGGGCCGAGACCATGAAGACATGCCGAGATAGACAAGGAAAGGTGAGCCATTGAAGCCATTGAATGGCTTGGCGCAAGCTGTCTATTGTCTAGGAACGAGGGACTCCTCGAGCAATACACTGCAACCTTTGCCAAAGTCAGGATAGCACATTTAGTTTGAGGACCAAGGCGGCAGAACAGCAGGCTTCAACAAGCACTCTCCCTGTTGTACTGGATGGTCGTTTTTGCTTCGAATATTGCTGAAATCTGAAATTGGAGCCCCGTAAACTTTGGATTCTCTTTCAAATTTTACCAATATTTGTGCCAGGACGTGCTGCTAATAAGGTCATGTGGCGACAGAGGCCCCGAGTTTCACCTCTGATTCTCAGAATAAATCACGTAAAAAATGCCATTATCCCGACCCAAACATCAGAATATCCACAGATTAAAAAAAAAAAAAATCATTTCTGGAGTCCAAAATGCAATAAATAATTCTGGTGTGACAAGCTCAGGTTTCCGAATAAAAAAGGGAATGACGCGCAGGAGTATGGTCCTCGCTCTACACCACAACGCTAACGTGAATCATCCGTTCATCCGCGACCGGCTTCCCACCTTGGCCTGGATTCGCTGAGTATAATGAACACCGCGCGCGAATCCTTGGCGTCGGTCTTGCTTCCGCCCCTGTCCCAACCAAGTGCTGGCCCGCCATTGCCAGTTTTCCGACATTAGCTACCGTATTGGGCTAGGGGCGTAAATACCGTGGCAGGCCACGCGAGCTCACTTTCATATTCCATGTCTATCTCCAGGAGGCCTAGAGGCCGAACGCACTCCCCCGTTTCTTTTCGGGGACCTGCTGCGCACGAGTCCACGTCGGTAGCGACGGCGATCCAATTCACGCCACGTTTGGGCGTGCAGATCGTGATGGCGTCAGGCGAAATCAACACGGTGAACAGAGCTGCGAGAACCGGCGGCAGGCGAGCAGAAACGGGGGGTGGTAAAACAGGACCAGAAAAGGACAAGCAATTACGAGGTATAAAAAGTAATAAAGTATAGGTAACAAAGAAAATAGAAACAGGACAGCTGAGCCTGCTAATTTGGGACGGGATATAGGCAAATGAATTGGGTCGTTGACGGTCAGCAAAACCCGCATAGTTTCGGAACCAGACGGTGACGGGAGCTGCGCATGATTTGCGCCAGGCAGACACTCCGCCGCCGGCCAAGTGTCCAGATAGGGACAGAAAGGATAGCTCTCTACTGTGCGGACGCGTAGCTAGGGTGCGAGGGCGCGAGGCAATCATGAATTAGGTTGGGAATACACTTGGAATATACGCAGTTGCTTGACGATTACACACACTGACACTGGCAGATTCCTTTGTAGGATCGTCGCGGTATACCAATTCCCTTCTCACCGCCGATCACGGCAGCTTAGTGGTGTACTCTCGGTGTACTCATATAAGGTGGACGTATCTGAGCTTGCGCTTGCCTCGAAAAACCACACTCCCCACGCGCCCACATCTCACCTCCATCTCTACCCAATGCTCGACGCAGACCAGCAATCTTCTTCTGCGCGCCGCGCTTCTCCCGCGGGGGGCGCGGGTGCCAGGGCTTCCGCACGCCGCCTGCGCTCTGCCCTCGCATGCCTGACCTGCCGCAAACGCAAGCGCCGCGTACGTCCCGCCTCCTCCTTGCCCGCCCTCAGTCAGTCCTAACACAGCGCAGTGCGTCATGACGGACCACGAAGAGTCCTGCACCCGCTGCCGGATGCTCAACCGCTCGTGCGAGTTCCCTGCTGCGGAGATGGACGAGATCGCGCAGGTATACCGGCGGATGCAGCGGCGCGGGCGGAAGTCCTCGCGCGGCGCGGACGAGGAGTCGTGCACGTCCAGCCCGTCGAGCGTGGACGACGACTGGGAGGCGTCGACTTCCTCTGGCCGCAGCACGTACTCGCCGAGCCGGCGGGCGCACCCCGCCGAGCCTACGAGGCGAGCGACGCCGCCGTTGACATCACCCTCTTCCTTCCTCGCCTCTTCCAGCCCCGTGCAGCTTCACCTCCCGTCGTCGTCGACGTCAACGCCGCCGCTTCTGCACTTCCCCCTCCCCCCGTCGTCAGCGCCGACCCCGGGGCTCGGGTTCTTCATCCCCCCTGCACCAGTGTACTACCCGCATCGGCAACTGGACTTTGACCAGAGCTACAACCACACCCATGCGTGGACGGACGCGCAACACGCGCAGCAGCAGCCCCGCTACGACGCTAACTACCTCGCGGAGATACAGCAGAACTTTGACCTCTGGTCCGACCACCTGCAGCACCCGCATCTAGATCTAAATCTGAATGTATCTCACCTGTATCCCATTCCTACCCCTACCTACACGCAGCAGCCGCACTACGAGTACTAGTGCTAGCAGTACTCAATATACCGAAGCGTGCGCGGGTTGAATTCATTTTTGCTTTACCTTTGCTTTGTGCTTTGTTCGGAATTCAGTCTAGTACGCAACAACTGATCAAATAGAGTCGAGTGTCTGAATATGGCGGCTGCGGCGCAGGCGCTTTGAATGACCAGCCGTATGTGGCGCTGCGTAGATTATGGGCAGCTAGCCGTCTGGCGGCTGGGGATTAGCAACTCAATTACAGATACGTTCTAAGCAGTTAATTAATATTAGATGGCCGCGGCGCCGCGAGCATGCTTACGCATATACCGGGATTGCTCCGAGCCCTCGAGTGGGCGGGGATTTGCGCACTGAAAATAGAGAAATTATTAACGGGGCTGGAAATGAAGCCGATATGAGATCTTTCTGAAAATTTTTGGCTCCTCTAAAAAGATCTAAAATCTGCTTCTATTGTGACCATTGCGCTGAAAGCTTTGCTGAAAATGTTTAATTCTTGCTGAAATTATTCTTTCAGCTTCGTTTTCAGCCAGGGTAAAGTTCCGTATCACTGGGTGTCGGATTGGCGGGTCTGCGACAGTGGGCTTTGGAGGGTTATGAACATCACCATCGCCGTTGGCGTCAAGCTTCGATGGTACTGTGCTAAGGTAGGGGACATCCATTTTCGAGCCTCCTCCTTGTAGTATCTACAATCCCTCTTCACCAATTTCCATCAAATAAATATTTGTGGAGAAACTACCACATCAAGTAAATCTTGTCCAAATCTGGACAGCTTGTTGAAAATGGATGTCCCCTACCTTACTGTATGCTGAGGGGAAGTCATCGCAGGGTGCGGGAAATGTTCCCGAATGGGACCCGAAAAGTGAAATTTGACGGTAAATTATTGTTTACGACTTCTCGAAACGATGAATGGCGACCATGAGTCTAGTGGACAGCAGCAGTTTGCTGGCTGTAAAATTCTCTTCCTCTTCAATGTTTGGAGGATAAAAGCCATACCGTTAGAAGCCCCAGCTTCACTTCTGTATTCTCACAGTAAACTGTGGGGGAAAATGACAATATTACTGAATATGGCTTTCATCAAATTTGGGAGCTAGCTTTCATCAACTGAACAAAGCAGGAGTTTAACTGATTCCGACAATCCAATCATCCTGAACGGATCAGAATTGCTGCGGACGCAGACAATTGATTAAAACACAAGTCACTGCCAGAAAGGGCATTTATGTGACAAGATTTTTCAATAATTTCCGGACTTTTCTCCTGTAAGAATTGAACACAACCAAGTCAGAAGATTTTATCTGCGTCATCATCAGGTGGCTGTGCTTGTCACAATGTTCCCTCCTTTTTTTGTTGTCCCTAATGAATGGGTAGGCAGTCCATCTATGATTATGTGATAGCTTAATGAGCATGGAGCAGCGCAGCTTGACAAACAGTAGTGTTGTCAGCAAATTAGGGCTCGGCATCGACCGTGAATTTTGCAAAGAGCTGTCAAGTCGGTGTCATAATGATTGAAAGTAGGCCGACCCAGCGGCGCTGCACAAACTACACAACGTTTTCAGGAATCTGTACTACATACCAGCAGTTGCGAGGCTTAGACATAACACTGAATACTCTTTTACCATTTTTTCATGGTCTGATTGCCCTTATTTATTTTATTGCAGAGAAAATCAATTATCTCTTGATACAGTCAAGCAGAAAACTCCCGGTGCCTTGTGTTAGTTAATTCTCGATAAAATGTGCTCTCTGCACTGATCCTAGCAATACTATAATCATCTAGAACAGACCAGAATTGCCGGTGGGATAGACAATTGATTGAACTGCAACTCCTTGCCCTTGCCAAAGGGGCATTTGCGCTACAGGCTTACCCACAAGAATAATTTGGTGAATTTCTAGAATTTTTCCCGGTCAACGGGAACAATAATAAGCATAAATGTGTTGCCTACTTAGTCAACCAGTGGCTGTGCTACTCACAGCTGTTTCCTCTACACAACCACTTGTACAATCATTTGGCCACCTAGCACAAAAACTTGAAGTTGGTGAATAAAATGACTGCCCAGAGCTGGGGTTGAACCTCGGACCTGATCATGTGATTACCGAAAAAGCCTTACTAATCATTTCCTTTTTAGGGGGGCCATTTTTGCCCACATACTAATGGCACAAACTTGAAGTTTGTGAATTAAAAATTGAATGGTGGCAACTGAAATAGCATATTTGGCTGATGTAGGCTCAATACCAGCCCCTACTTTCGAAAAACCTCCGGTAGGTGATTATTACCGCCCCAAATAAATTTGCCGGAGGTGGGACTGCGCTCAAGTCTAATACATACGGGTCCCATCAGCCTTGGCCTTGACCATTGTTGTGTGGTAGCAATGTGGGCACGATGCCGGCGCAGTCGCGCTGGCCTGGTTACTGGCTAATTTTCCGCAATTGTCGCACATCCAGTAGGGGTCCGTGAGGGAGTCTATGACAGACAGCGCTCATTGTAGCAGTCAGATCTGTTTTTTTTTGCATGTCAGCAGCCTGGCCGCTGAGTGATGTGGATGGCACCGAGATGAGGTGTCGCCGGAATGTCGTACAGTAATTCAAGTTCTCAGCGGCTCTTCCTCCTTCAAGTTGGTATGAGATATAGACTACGTAGAATCAACGCCCACTCACGCCTGCGGAATAGTCCTTCGACTTGGTCACTTGTAGTAGTGCTACCGTGTTCAATACTATTTCATTCCATCCCACCTATAGTTCCCACCAACCCCTTCATATTAGAGCGGGTATGGGGGGGGGGGTACCCGCTCTAGCTTGAGGGGCTTTTAGCGATTTTGGCTGCAGGGCATATCTTTGCTATATCTCCAGGTAACTTTGGTGCCTCCGGAGGTGGTTCGAACCCGGACGGGGCCAGGCGGGCGGGAGAAGCATGATCGGCGCTGTCAGACGTGTGGGCGCTGACGTCCCGACACCCGCGCTCATCGTCCTGTCCCGCCCACCGCCCCCGACACCGCGCCCATCGTCTCCGACGACGCCGCCATCAAAAAAATCAAAAGTTCCCAAATAGGCTACAATGCATGTATGTACTGTTAGAAGTCTCAAATACAGCCTAGTTCCCGAGCTATGGGGGTGTTTCTGTAAATCATCATGGATGGACTTGGTCTTGGTGGCGGGGGTGTCGGGCAGCCCATCCCCGACATGCCCGCCATCAAAAAACATAAAAGTTGCGCACTGAGTAGAAAACCCCCTAGGTATAAACCGCACTGCCTGAATCGGCCCCCTTGTCGAGATATGGGGGATTTGATAAATGTCATGGACAGACACAAAAAAAAATATTGCATATTTTACAAAACATACTTCAGGGGATATGTAGCCCTTCCATCTCGCTTCGGAACGTGCTAGGTTTTGTGGCAAACACTCGTCCCGTTGTGGAGATATTCAGCAAACACTGATCACTGGTTTTCAAGCCAGTCACCCGGCCGGCTGGAAAGCATGAATGTCTTGTTTTGCAAACTCAAAACAGAGGAAAGTTGTGCACCACCTCCCCGACCCTTCCTGCGCTATTTTCACCAAAATCGGTGCAGAGACCATCAAGATCTCACGTGTTTTGTCTCGGGTGCATCACGGACAGACGAAAGGTCATGGATGGACACTATTTGTGGACGTGCCATAATTCTGCTTGAGTGCCTGTCTCAACAAACTACTATCCAAACCCAATGCATTGCATATGAATTGCACCGCAGGCACACCCCCACACACGGGAACGGATGGACAGGCCCGCTACTTGGCCATTCTGCAAGATATCAGCTTCCCAGTATAATCAAATCAATAATGATACATCTTATGTGGGGCAATAGTCACAATACCCATGACGACCCAAGTCCCGCACCCGCACGGAACTAATCATGGATGGTCACAAGCTCATACCGTGCCAGCAGAAGGTTCTACAGTGGGGCTGGTTGCATAATGAAGTGATTAAATCTACAGTTTATCAACTTTGATACAAAATATGGCTTTTCTCCCAAGATTCAGGCATATAATCAATTTGGAGTGTCCATCCATGACATCAAATCACGGATGGACAGGGCATTCCATTGTGCATCATCGGGTTGATGCCAGTTTCTCTGCTTTGGTGTGTTGTTAGGTGGCTGTGATTTGTCGCATTTCCTGAGTTTTTGGATAGGGGTGACATCAGGGCATTGTGATACAATGCGACCAGCAGTGTATGTTGGTGACTCCATATCTTTGTGGCCCGTAGAGTTATCTAGCCCTTGTTTGGTATACAGTATCTAAATGCCAAAATGGTGAATGTACCTTACTTGTACCACAATCCACGGACAGGAAAGCAATATCTATGAAGCATGATCTCCAGTCACAGATTTTCTCCCTCAATACTGGGAGCAGATATTTGCCTGATCTAAGGTTTTATTGGTTCATTATTACATTCCAAACTATTCCAGAAGGAATTGTGCATTCATGGGTACTATAGCCAGTGGTATGAGGAGGTGACTGTGACAGATGAGGGAGCTCCTACCAACTTTTCTTGATCATGAAAAGGATAAATGACTTTATTAAACTGTTTATACATGTGCACTATACCCTTGCACAGGCATGCACGGTTATCAGGCCAGTGGATCTCTTGACACAACCTCATCTCTTTGTGCAAGATAAGTACTGATCATGGTATTCTAAGGGATCAGGCAAAGTTGGAGGATTAATTTCTATGGTTCCCAAGGTGGCTTTGGTACCTAAACAGACTATATACAACGGCCGCCCAATACAGGCAACTTTAACTTTTTACATCCGAGAGATGAGGAAGCTCACAGTTTGCACTTAGGTACCATATGTGCATTCAGGCCATTTCTTTGGCAATCCTTTGCACAGCTGGATAAAACTTTCTAGAAGGAACAAGGACCCTCCATACTACCTAATACATGTTGTTTTGCTGTATTATATCTTATCCCTCACTCCCTGGACTTGATTTAAGATGGAAAATTGGTGTTAAAGCCGGGTTCTGGACATATTCAGACTTGGGAGACCTATAAAAGCATTTCAGGGTGTATAAAAAGCCATTCAAGGGCTCTATACGCTCTCAGGTAGCTATAGACCAGCCCATGACCATGATCCTTCCACCATGTATCTTCAGAGACGGATTTGGTTTGTCCAACTGTGACACATTTCATGACACGGAATACAGGTGTTCCCCAATGCTAGAACTGGTGCTAACACTTTCAGATGGTGCATTCATGCCTCAAGATGCCTTGCACAAATGATACACTACAGCTTCCTTTGTGGGTAAATGGCTAAATGTCTGATCAGGTTTTCAGGCTTAATGGGAAATGCTTGTATGGATGTGCTAAAAGTACCAAATAAAGTGTATATCCCTCTGATAATAGCGAGGAAGAGCACACTCTGCAATTTCCACGTCCAGCCATCAGCAAGTGAGCATGCTGCAGCCTGATCAGCTTCCAATCACACCAAATCAGGCAGATCACACCAGTATTGAGGACCTCAGATGTTACATTGCTCCCAGTAAAACATGCACTAAGCTTGTTAAGGGATGGGTCTGGCACTATCATGTCCTAGCTTGACGTGAGGTGTCTCCAGAATGCTGCAGCAGCCGGTGCATAGTAGTACTTCTGGTTATTCATGATGTGGCTGAAATATACTCATGTACTATGGATGCTGTTATGTTCTATATCTGAGACATCACTATAGATCTGTCTGCCATATGTTGATATGAATGGGGAACATGTTCCTGGGATGTCCAACCATGATAAGGTGTCCATCCATGACTCTGCTGCGTAATATCTGAGAAACAGGGAAGAAAATGAGCTTAACAAGGACTAGGAACTATCATACATGATAGGAGTATCAGTGGGTGAGCACACAGGATGCTGGTATTGTGCATTGACCGTGCTTGGACCTGGATGCGGTCTCTGCAGAGAAAGGTGAAGCCAGTTATACAGAGCAAAAGTAAAGGTTGTCCCCAATGTTGTGTTTGTCAACTGTCAATAGTAGGGAAAGGGGCCTAGATGGTTAGAGTATGTTGTGTCCATCCATGACCTTTCGTCTGTCCGTGATGCACCCGAGACAAAACATGTGAGATCTTGATGGTCTCTGCACCGATTTTGGTGAAAATAGCGCAGGAAGGGTCGGGGAGGTGGTGCACAACTTTCCTCTGTTTTGAGTTTGCAAAACAAGACATTCATGCTTTCCAGCCGGCCGGGTGACTGGCTTGAAAACCAGTGATCAGTGTTTGCTGAATATCTCCACAACGGGACGAGTGTTTGCCACAAAACCTAGCACGTTCCGAAGCGAGATGGAAGGGCTACATATCCCCTGAAGTATGTTTTGTAAAATATGCAATATTTTTTTTTGTGTCTGTCCATGACATTTATCAAATCCCCCATATCTCGACAAGGGGGCCGATTCAGGCAGTGCGGTTTGTACCTAGGGGGTTTTCTACTCAGTGCGCAACTTTTATGTTTTTTGATGGCGGGCATGTCGGGGATGGGCTGCCCGACACCCCCGCCACCAAGACCAAGTCCATCCATGATGATTTACAGAAACACCCCCATAGCTCGGGAACTAGGCTGTATTTGAGACTTCTAACAGTACATACATGCATTGTAGCCTATTTGGGAACTTTTGATTTTTTTGATGGCGGCGTCGTCGGAGACGATGGGCGCGGTGTCGGGGGCGGTGGGCGGGACAGGACGATGAGCGCGGGTGTCGGGACGTCAGCGCCCACACGTCTGACAGCGCCGATCATGCTTCTCCCGCCCGCCTGGCCCCGTCCGGGTTCGAACCACCTCCGGAGGCACCAAAGTTACCTGGAGATATAGCAAAGATATGCCCTGCAGCCAAAATCGCTAAAAGCCCCTCAAGCTAGAGCGGGTACCCCCCCATACCCGCTCTAATATGAAGGGGTTGGTGGGAACTATAGGTGTTCCATCCGAATGCGCTTTTGCGGTGTGACATCGGATGCGAAATTGCTGGTCCGTAACTCTGGGCCCATCCAGGCTCATGCCCAACCATTGTTGTGGAGCTATTCAAAGCTGAATCCAAGTAGTATGTACTTACAAGCTGAATCCAAATATTTCTGACAGATCCCGAATAATTCCGAGGGGTTATGTAAGAACAGAGCGCCCACCCCCGCTAATCTAACGTAATGATTGAAAGTAGGCCGACCCTCGGCGTTGCACAAACTTCGGAATTATTCTCAGCGAGAATTGCAAATTACACAATGTTTTGAGGTATCTGTACCACATATCAGCAGTTGTCTGGCTTGGACATAGTTCTGGATACTATTTACCCTTTCTTTATCTGCTGATTGCCCTTATTTATTTTTTTGCAGAGAAAATTGATTATTTCTTGATATGGTCAAGCAGAAAGCTCCCAGTGTCTTGTGTTACCCCCTCAAAAAAAAATGTGCTCTCTGCACTGATCCTAACAATACCGCAATCTTCTAGAACAGACCAGAATTGCTGGTGGGATAGGCAATTGATTGAACCACAACTCCTTGCCAAAAGGGGCATTTGCGCTACAGGCTTACCCACAAGAATATTTTGGTGAATTTCTAGAATTTTTTATAGGTCAATGGGAACATTAATAAGCAAGAATGTGTTGTCTGCTTAGTCATCAGGTGGCTATGTAAGTCACAGCTGTTTCCTCTACACAACCACTTGCACCATTGAACCCATCTCTGCTTATATAAATAGCTTAGTAAGCTAGTTGCAGTATAATCTGACAATAACCAACTGCAGTGACGTGACTGCCATTGAGCCAAGAACCCAAGAACCTTGGCATGTGATCAGTTGAAGAGCTTTACCAATCATTGCAGTTTATGGGGCCTATTTTTGGCTTGATTTTTGGCCACCTACCACACACAAAAGCTTGAAGTTGGCAAATAAAATGACTGCCCAGAGCTGGAATTGAACCAGGGACCTGATCATGTGATTGGCCAAAATAGCCTTACTAATCATTTCCTTTTTTGGGCGGCCATTTTTGCCTACATGGCACAAACTTGAAGTTTGTGAACATCGGCAATATTCGGACATCACACCAATTTGGATTCGGCCGTAAATACAGCTACTCGGATTAAGCCTCAAGTAACTCTGCAACGAGGGTTGGGTACCTCAGTGTGGCAGTAATTGCAATATGGACATGCCGGGACTGCAAGAATGAGTCCCCCTAAAAAAGGAGATAATACTCGTATTAAGAGCTTTCTGAGTCATCTGGCCCTGCATCTCAGAACCATACGGCCTCGCCAGCCAACCTAGACGGAGTAGTCAGTGAATTAACGTGTACTGCATAGCCGCTAAAGACTCGATGTTCACTCACTCACGAATCACGCCCTTCCAAATCTCAGAGCCCTGGATCGACATCTCTGGTGGGACCGCGTCGAGAAGGTACTTTTTCGACGGCGCGCTCAACTGGTACTGTACTTCACTCGGAGCGTGCGGAATTGGCTCGTCGTGCACGGGTTGGTAAGAAATAATCCCGTCCCATCCCCGCTCCATGCCTTTCGGGGGCTCTCATTGACACGACCGAGTAGCAAAATCAAAATATCAGAGCCACTGACGACGAAACCCTCCCGGCAGTCCAATATCATCCTCAGCGTCTTCCTCCAGCTCTGTCCCGCGTTGACCAAGAACCACCTCAGACTCGGGCACCACCATAGATCTACGGGAACCGATCTCGTTCTCGCCAGATATGTGTGGCGCGACCACAGCATCCTCTCGTAACGGCGAATCGTTACCCGAATCATCTTCAGCCTCCGCTTCCGAGTCGTCGGAAGCTTTTACAATGGCGTCAGCGTCGACCGCATCCATCCCGTCCTCAGCGTAGGCGGCAATATCGCAACGTCAACTTCATCCCGGCCAGCTTCCCAAGCGGAAGCATGCTCCGCGCCGACGGCGCTAACCGGAACGCTCGACATCCTCCCGCGATCTGGCTCATTCTCCTCCACGAGCGGAGGCATCTGCACCGTCAGCTTCAACGACGCATGCCGGTAATCGCGATGGGGAAACGGCGGCGCTTCCTCCGCGCTCGGAGACGTGGACCCGTCCTTCGGGGAACACGGCGTCGGCAACGGAGGGCTCAACTCCCGCTCGTCGGTCGGCGTCATCGGAGGGCTCCTCGAGCGGCGCCGCTCATGGCGAGTCGCGCTTCCCGGGCCGTTCAGCAGCGGAAACCCGCCGTTCACTGGCGTCCATGCACGCTCGAGCGTTGGAGTCACCGGCGGGATACTCGCGCTCGGCGTTGCCGGTCCCCCTATGGAGGTCATGAGCTCGAGCAGGGAGCTCAGCGCGAGGGATTGGTTGGAGGTTATGTATCCGAACCGTCGTCGGGGCGAATTCAGATTTGCTTTGGGCGGTGGCGAGCGTTTGAAGGACGTTGCTCGACCGGGGGTAGGAGAAAATGCGCCTACGAGAGGGTGTCAGTGAAGATATGTATATACGGATGCGCGTACGCGCAGATGCGCCTTTACTGTCGGGGACAATGTCGAATTTCTCTCACACTCGATTGACGAGTACTCTAGCGATGTCCTTGCTATACGGCGGTGGCGGAAGCTCCTCCCCTTCCTGGGATCTAGGTAAGCTTGAAGCGATAGTATGCCAGCTCGCTCACTTTGAGAACTGCAGACCAGATGTAATCATGCGTAACGGAAACCGGTGCGTTCGCAGACTCGAGAAGAATATACTCATTGAGTGTGTCCGAAGGGTGGTTTATCTGCGCCATTCTGTGAGCACCGCGGTCAGTGGAAGGAACAAAGGACCGTACCGCTGCGGCTGTTCGGCGTCCATCTCGTCCTGCATTAGGCTTCATGCAACACGCAGCCACTATTGAAGCCCAGAATGACTTCGCTCCCCGGCGAACTTTGCGCCACTTGGGGCTCTCGTTGATGTCGTGGACCGTACCGGTGAGTTGGAACCGCGCGTTGAGTCCAAGCATGACTTTGAACCCGGAGAAGAATATCGTCTGGTCATTGACATCCACCAGCGGCTCGGTCGACGACGATGCGTCGCTCCCGCTATCCTCGCGCTTCGCCGTCGGGCGCTCACGCGGGGGCGAGCACACTCAACGCCACTTTCCGCTCCAGCGTGTCGAGCACGAAGACATACCAATCCCGCGCGTGCAGCCGCGCGTATGCTTCGAAAGCGTTGAGCCGCCGGTGCTCGTACGTGGAGCCCCCGTCCGGAGGAGCAGGATCGCGGCGTGGTGCGTCGACTTTGAGCGATCGAATGCCGCGTTTGCGCCGGCAGACACACCGACGCTGCCAGACCGAGTGAACTCTAGAGCAAGCTCCAATGAGACTCCAAGCACGCACGCAGATCCGTCGAAGCTGCCCCCCGCGCTGACGCTCCGACTGCGCACTTCGCGACTCGAGATGCGGTGATTCGGCGGGTAGCATCCGTAATAAGCTGCGATGACCTGCGGGAGCAGGAGAGGCTCGAAGCCGTTCGGGACGCCGAACGGGTTGAGGATGGGGTCGTCGGCGGGCTGGAGGACATTGAAGATCGGGTCGAAGGCGCCGTCCCGTGTGACGATACCGACGTCGCCGATCTGCACGCCGACTGCTTGCCGGGCCGGCGAGAGGTTGTCCGCTACTTTTGAGTATTGACGCGCTACTTTCCTTTGTATGATGCTCTACTTGCAACAGCTCAACGACTGCCATCTCTCTGTACCCGACCATTGGTCAGTATATAAGTCCTGGCCGCAGGGGAGTGACGAGACGCCAAGGGGCAACCAAGGCGCCTCTCCCACAGGGTTTTACCTCGCGACCTCCCTTCGATGGGCGGGGAGAAAGAGAGTCAGTGAAGTCGGCAGATAGGCCATAAAGGGCCTAGGCCCGACTAAGTAATCCAACGGTAAGTTCAGCCATTTTGGAATTTTCAATATCCGGGATGGCCAAAAAAAATTTCTTTTGAGATTAGCTGAATTTTGGCGATGAGTTTTTCGGCCACGTAGCGCGTAACTCGAACTTACGGTCGGATTACTATGTACAGTATAATAAAACGGATTTCTCTCTGCATGGTCCGCTTGATAAATTCCATGTATGTCATCTCATAACACTGTGCTGCGGTACCCACGCTCGGGCACGTCGGGAAGAGGAGAAATGATCTGAATGAGCTGATGATGCTTGTTTGACTCACAAAAATTGGCCATAATTCTTGTAGCTGAAACTTGTGATATAAATTTGATCTCCATCAATGGATCAAAATCTAAGGATTATTCCGCGGCCTATTTTTTCCCCACTCCGACCGCCATATGAATGAAAGTTTCTTCCGCGGCATATTTTTTCCCCGATCCGACCGCCATACTGAATCACTGCGGCGGTTCAAAAATATAAGAAGTGATCTTTTGGAGTTCTATATCATGATAGCCAAAAGAATACCCGCATTTTTTTTTTTTTTGTTTTTGTCCTGAAAAAATCAGGACTTCTCTGGGTATCTTTAGTGGGAAAAAGATATGACTAAAAGTTACGATGGATCTCCGGCCAAAAATTCATCAATTTTAGGTTCACATATAGCGGACACATTATTTCATTCAACTCATGGTCCAAAACTGCTGGGAGAGTCATGAAAATCACTGAAAAACTTTAGTGTCTTAGCTTACCATTTTTGCTTTTTTTATTTTTCTTTTGGGGAAGCAGACAAGTCTGGACCAAATTCCTTCAACGTCGGCATTTCCCATCCGCTTAGGGTGATTTTGGTACTGTCAGAATCAGTTCGGCAATGACAATTTTATGATGAATACAAATGTGACATGAGCTCATAGGGAGCTGCAATGCCCCAACTCTTTCACAGCTCTTTGCATTTCAATACGAGATCCCACAACCGCACACAGTGAGACACAGTGTGACCCCAAAATGACAGCGGGTGAAGATCACGGTGTGTAAATATGATGGAAGAGCGAACACAACTGACAAAGTTTGTGGCACCTGAAACAAGGGTGGTTACCGGAACACCAAGTGGGGATGATTGCTGTGTTTCAACTTTTGATAGCCGCCCATGGGGGTTGATCTATGACACTTGAATAAACACAAATCGATTTTTAATTATTTTCTGTGTCAATTATGTCAGCATTTTGTGACAGCTATCTTGTAATCCATAGCTGTGTATGCAGAGCCACAAGGCAGCAATACTTCCATGTTTTGACTCTGACTGACTAGAAGTAATGAGCCCAGTGATGAACCAGTGCATCAAACAGATTTGTCAGCGCTTCTTGAATGCTGTCTTCTGCACAGAGTCATCTGCAGAAGACAACTATGTTAATGAGTGTGTTATGATTCCCTTGTTGCCCGTTGAGATTAAAAAATGCTTGGCTCAGTGCCGCGATGTTTGCCCGGCTAACGATAACCACCACCGGCGGCATGTCTGCAGGTGCTACCCTGCTAACCAAGGTTTACCTTTCTTTTTTTTGCTATACAGAAGAGTGCTTCCAATGTATGTGCATAGATTGAGCAATTGATTCAAGCCTTGCGCCTTGTTCAACCTCTGTTTATGGCCTGACTCGGGTTCTGTGTAAGCCGGGCAGTGAACTGAACCAGAATGATGAACCGGAACAAGATAATGATGGCAAATTGAGCTGAAACATGTTGTGAATAAACTAACCAACGTCAGTCAGATGTTGTCGAAGTGACTTGTGGTGTGGGGATTAAAAGTGTTTTAATTTGTCACAAATCAATAGATATACCATACACAAATTATATTCACAAAAATGGCCACTGTTCACAAATTTTGATTGACAGGCCGGCGCCTCTAGGTGGGATGTGCCGTCTTGTGTGACAAAAATACCCCCTGTTTCATGTGCCATGACTTTTGTCAGTTGTGGAAAAAGAGGGTGTAGGGCCGGCAGGTCGGTTTCCTTCGAGACTTGCGTAGCCGTCCCATCCAAACATATGGATGTCGGTCGCCCATCACCTTGCTTTGCAAGGACCCCCCACAGTGTAAATTATGTATGATTCCGCATCACTGATATGTATCCGACCCAACTCTGTACGGCCTGTTTTGCCTTCCTTGCAACTTCTCCCACGCTCTGCCCCTATTCCTCTCCAATCCATGTTATGTATGTGTCACTCCCCCACTCAGCCCCTCTTCCTACTTATCCACAATCCCCGACAACGTCTACCCCTCGGGCTCCTTCTCCGTAATGATCTCGACCGTCATCGCCGGTATCATCCGCCAAAACGGCATCCCGCTAAACCGTACACGCCGAGTGGTCCAAGGCACTCGAAAAACTCAACCGCAATGCTATACCCGAGCCGGCCAACCTATCTCGCCGAGACACATCCATTAGGGCGTTTCAAGCGCCCGTTTTCGAGCTGTTTCAATCTCATTTTCGAGTGTCAAAATGAGTTTTCGAAAATCTGTCAAGTATGCGAAAACAGCTGTTTTCGCATCCCAGTTTTCATTTTGAGATTTCATTTTCGGGTCCGGTTTTGCTTCCGCGCCTGCCCGGTCGTTCCGCCCCCTCCGAGAGCACATGCCCGCTGCTCCGCCATCATAGGCGCATCATGCGCGTCAGTTAGCGCGTCAGTTGGCACATCTAATACTCGAAAATGTCTTCCCTATAAACGGGGCTTTAAAGCTACAAGGCATATGCACTGGGCTAAGGTAAACCACAGGCTGGTTGTACATAAGCTGGTGCCCTCAGTTATGCCGAAACCGGGGCCCAAAGTCAATTTAGCAAAGTCACATTTCCCCTTCCCGAGAGGGGTTTCAAACGTTGCCCGTTTTCGCGCAATTTTCAAGTCATTTTCGCCGAAAACAGAACTTGAAAATGAATCGAAAATGCCGCGAAAATCCGCGCGTGAAACGCCCTATTGTTCGCGGCGTATGGACTTTGGTTCAGACTGTTTACACTTACAGCAGCCTTCCGAAACAAGGTACATTGCCAGTAAAACTGTGGCACACTGTTGTGCCCTGTGTTAAGTGCCGTGCGGAGAGGGACGGAACGAGGCAGAGTAGACGGAGTGGGGACGGAGGACACACAAAGGATTCCACAACACTTGCGGGAAGTGAGCAGCTGTCTTAGACCAATGTTGTGCGTCGAAGAGGAGACGGAGACACGACGGAATGTCGGAGTCGAGGCAGAGACGGAGAGTAGGCAAAAATGTTTATAATCAAACTGCTGTACTCTACGTCCAGCAGTTGCTTATAACTACGGAGTACAAGCGGAGATAACTTTGCCAGACAATAAGGTGACAGTAGGTATCACCGCGTGTAGATGCAGAGGTGAAACATGAGGCGTGCGAAACAATAAGCACAATAAGAGATGAGCATATGGGGATGGATAAACGGAGGGCATGGAGTAATAAGTGCGTACGAGTCGAGACGGAGTACTCCGCCTGAGGCGGAGTAGGCGGAGTCGAGTCGCACGGAGACGGGAGTTGGCATGGATGTGACACCCTGGGTAGCTATGTTTGCAACCCACGGCAAAGAGCTGGCAGATCTGTTCAGTGGACAATGCTGTATACGTATTTGTCGCAGCTGTGCTGTGTTCTGCGGGCTGGCCGCCAATGCGATACCTGCAACGCTCCGCATCGTCAATTCGGCCCAGCTCGTAGCGCTATTGCTCGGATATCCGCCGCCAACTGTCACATCCCCTACATACCATACTCGTGGAATCGATATCGGCGGATGGTCCGCGGCTTCCAAGCTCAAACAAAGTGGATTTAAAAAAGGCCTCTCAATCGTGCTCAAGGCCTTTATTTTTCTTCTCTTTTCTCCATCCAAAAAATTCAACCAAAACCAGAAACTTTTTGGGTGACAAAAATACCTGTGATTTTTTTAATTACATTTTTAGTAGTGCATATTACTCTAGAAGCGGCTCGAATGGTGGTTTTTGATACCCAGAGTTTACAAGTTATACCCAGAAATTATCATTCCAGTAGATACACATCCTTCACTAGCTCCATTTTCTGCGTCCTCTCTATTTACAGAGGTTGAAAGCGGCAGTGGTTAGTGGGCAAGTAGGCGCCGCGGACGACGACAACGGCACTGCCGATGGACAAGGCTCACGGGCCTCTGGGAGGGGATACGGGAGAGGGCGACAGGGTAAGGAGGGTCCGACGAGGGGAGTGAGAGCGCGATCCGGATGTGGAGCTGAGGGCAAAAAAGGTGCCATCATCGGGTTCGAACCCCGCACATCCGCCCGCAGAAAATGGTTTTTTTTTACAAACTCGATAGGACATCTAACATGAAAACAGCAATAAAAGCTATGAGAATCGGTACTGAATTGCTTTGGAGCCATTCCATGTTTTTTGAAACCATATTTCATTGCTTCTAAACAGCTCTAATGCACAAATTTTGTCGAAAATCATCCAGATTGCGACACTGAAAATCCAGCCCAAGACCCGCTTTGTAATATGCTTCAGTCTATTTTTGGGCTGCCAAGAATTGGTACACCAGAGGGGCGACTAGAGCATATTACTTGCGGCTCAATCCCCCCCCCTCCCCCCCCTGTTTGATACACATAATTGTTCAAGTTACACATACTTCTATCAATAGAGAGTTTGCGATGGAGCCATATGAAACTAATATGGCTCCATTATTGCCCGTTCTTGAGCGCGTCTCTCGTGTTACTCGGCTATAAATTTGAGAGAATATCCTCGTCGCAGGTGTGCATATCTCCTCAAAATTACAGCCCGTGGGAATAGCTGAAGCGCGAGATCACCGGGCCATATATGGCTCATATGGCTCTATCGCAAACTCTCTAATTGAATTGAAGGCTGCTGGGGCCACATACTGACAAAACGTAAGCACTGTTCTTACACAAAATTTTGGGCCCAAAACCCCCAGCTAATATGCTCTGCTGCCCTTGCCCTCCAGTTTTCAAAATTTGTTTTCTGATCAGAAGCCACGCCGGCAGCGCGTTAAGTGCGTCAAAATAATCCGACAAAAGCAAAGCAACGTTCGAGGCGCCGCGCCAGCCGGCGACAACTAGTGTCACAGCCCGAACACAATTTCACCTAAGTAGACCCAGGCAAATATGTATACCGTGGGATCCTGATGGCGATGGCGATGGTGATGCTGATATCCTCCAAACTCCGGATTGTCGCTGTCGCAAATCCGCCGATCCTCAAATGGCGTGCAAATGGCGGCCCACCGGGTACTGCAAGGTACTGCACCCGCCCGATCGAGGGCCCCGGAACATTCTCGGGAGCAGTGTGTGCGTAAGCATGTTTGCGTCCCTTCGGGCATCCGAATGTGAATCAGCCGCGTTGGACTGCTTAGAAAGCGGCGGCAATTGAGTTACTACATAATTGTAGCTGCTCATACTCTACGCAGCGGCGCATATGGCTAAGCATTCAGAGCGCCCCTGCCGCCGCTGCCGCAGCAGCATTCAGACAATCGACGCGACTCTGTTCCGTTGTCGCGCGTTCAAACGACAGCGAACAAAGGAAAGCAAAAATCCATTCACCCATATGATGAGTACTAGTACTCGTACTGCGGTTGCGAATGCGCGTAGCTAGGAGTAGGATACGCCGACGGGTGGTGTACATTCAAATTCGGATCCAGAAACTGTGAATGGTGGTGGGGGAGGTAACCGGGCCAGAGATCAAAGTTCTGCTGCGTCTCCGGGAGGTGGCTAGCGTCGTAGCGCGGCTGCTGCTGCGCGTCCGGCCACGCGTGGCTGTGGTCGATGTGCAGCTGCGGGTATGGGTGCGGGTGGTACACCGGTGCGGAGGGGATGAAGAGCTCGAGCTCGGGGGTCGGTGCCGACGACTGGGAGTAGGGGAAGTGCAGATGCGGCGGCGGCGGCGGCGTCGACGACGAGGGGAGGTGCAGCTGCACGGGGCCGGAGGAGGTGAGGAAGGAGGAGGGCGATGTTGCTGTTGACGGCGGCGTCGCTCGCCTCGTGGGCTCCCGCGGGCTGGGCGCGTACGTGCTGGGGGCGGAGGACGTCGACGTCTCCCAGTCGTCGTCCGCATCCGCATCCACGCTCGACGGGCTGGACGCGCCCGACTCCTCGTCCGCGCGGGGCGCGCGCGGTCGCCGCTGCGTCCGGCGGTACACCTGCGCGATCTCGTCCATCTCCGCAGCAGGGAACTCGCACGGACGGTTGAGCATCCGGCAGCGGGTGCAGGACTCTTCGTGTTCCGTCATGACGCACTTCGCTGGGTTAGGGCACTGACTGAGGGCGGCAAGGGGAGGCGAGACGTACGCGGCGCTTGCGTTTGCGGCAGGTCAGGCATGCGAGGGCAGAGCGCATGCGGCGGGTGGGGGCACTGGCCCCAGGTGGTGAGGCGCGGCGCACCGAAGGAGATTGCTGAGCGTCGCGCATTGGATGGAGAAGTGGTGTTTCGAGGCAACCAAGCGCAAAGTGAGATATCCTCGCCTTATATAAGTGCACGCACTAAGCTGCCATGATCTGCAGTGAAAGCGTGAAGAGAATTGACCGAACCCGACTTGCCGAAGGCGACAATCCTACAACGCGTAATATATTCAATCAGGAGTAGAATCGCAAAATCGTCGAGAAACTGCGCATGTTCCCGACCTAATCCAAGATCGCCTCCCGCCCTATGCGTCTCAGCGGCAAAAGAGCTATCCGTTTTGTACCTGGACACTTAACCGTCGCTGGAGTGTCTTCCCCATGTGCAACTTCCGTCGACAGCGTACGTTTAGGTGTCCCTAAACTATACGGCAGCGACCCGTCAACAACGACCCTATATCACGACTTCCAATTCATTTGCGTGTGTCTTCTCCCATGAACACGCTCAGCCTGTCCTAACTTCATGTTATTCGTCTTTCTTTGTTTGTAATATTTTATACTTTTTACCTCGTGGTTTCCTGTTCTTCTCAAAGGCGCCTATCCCGTTTTACCGACTCCGGCTCTGCTTGCCGTCGCCGGTCCATCTGTTCGCCGTTCCCAATTCGTTTGATGCCAACACGATCTGCAAGGCCGAAAACGTGGCTTGAAGTAGGATCGCCGTCGCTACCTACGTACACATTTCCCGCGGAGGCGATCCTCCAATTTGCGCAGCAGGTCGCCGCAAAGAAGCGGGGGAGTGCGCGTAGGCAGTAACAATAGGGAATATATATGAGAGTGAGCTCGCGTGGTCTGGCAACAGTATGAATGCCGCGTGCGCAAGTTGAATTCATGAAGCCCAACTATACTGGTAGCTAATGTTCGATCACTGGCAATGGGGACCAGCACTTGGGACGGGCGACCGACGTCAAGGACTAGACTTACTCAGCGAGTTCACGGATAATTTTCCATTTTAGGGTGGGTTGGCACTAGTGCACTGTACATGTTTGGCAGGGCGCCGGATGCGGATAAACGGATGGTTTCAATTTGACGTTAGTGGTGGTGCGTAGGGCGAGGATCTGGCGAGGACGTCGGATGTACGAGACACTCCCTACGATGTTTGCATCATGTGCCAGAGATCCTGCCAGTGCCCAGCTCTCTCTACGGATCGTCTGTAGCAGTAGAGCCACGACAGTATCGGCATCTGAATGGGTCTACGTATGACTGCCTACGCTGCTGGATACCTGTAGCTGTGGTGCCAGTGTGGGTCAGCAGTAGAAGCGTTTTTCTGGACATTGCATTTTACCCAGGCCGCGACTCGTCGATTATCGGTTAACGGGGATCTTCAAGATCACATCCGATAGCTTCGAGAATCGAAACTGACCCTCGTCAACGCGTCAACCCCCATGCAGGCTCAGTGAATGACGATGTGTTGCCCCACGAATCTCCAGAGTTGTTGAGCGCCCGAGGGTGCCCGCGTCTCCACCAGCGCCTCAGTAGAGCACATTGGCAGCCGTTGTGGAATCAGATTTTTTTTTTAATTGTTCGATCTGCAAGGCCGTAGAGTACTTGAAGTCAAGTGAGCATTTTAGAAAGAGAAACTGGCAAATTACGCTGCCCCGCAGGGCGCGAAAGATAATAATAATCCAAATTCATGTTGTCCGAAACCTTTCGGCATTGGTTCCAAGGTAGCACAACCGTCGAAAATACATCGACGCCAAAAAGGTGCGAGACGCGGGACTGCGAAATTGATTAAAATAGCACGGTATGCTCTGGCAAGCTTGAAGCTTGAACATCGTCCATCCAAACATGGCCGGGGTCGTGTGTCGCGTGACGCTCTAGCCTAGAGGAGTACCAGCACTGCAGAACTTAGCCGACCGGCGGCACCTGTGGCAGCTGGAACAGTTCAAATTTTGTAGCTGCCTGTTCCAAAATTTCACTAATTTCTACTAGAAACCGGGCTCCAACTTCTAAATTTTACTAAGTTTAAAAGGGGTTTCAAAACTTTTGAGGCTTTTTTTAGCGGCTGCCAATAAGGTCTAATACTGTCACATTCCAATCATTTCATCAGGCCCTTGGGTCTGTGACATGTCTGACAAATCTGAGCTTGAAGAGATTCATCCCCATTGAGCAATTCCATACCGAAGGCGCAGGAAATTAAACAAATTGCCTCTTTACAGCTATTCTCATAACGATAGTCCGCTCTCGAAAATTCGCAACTCTGTGGAGCCCAATTCTAGTCCGTAAAAGCTGAGTTGAATGGGCAATGAGCTCCGTGGAGCTCTCCTGGACCTTTGCGTTTTTTTTTGAAGCGGTCTATGGTTATGAAAATACCTGTCAAACACCATTTTTCGCGGCCTTGTGACATGTGACTGACGAATTGATTAAAATGCGGCAGTATGCTCTAATACAAACGGAGAAAAAAAAATCCACAAGCCTCCATAGAAGCGTCCCGAGCCTAAAATAAACACACAAATATTCTGTTTGTGTACCGCCGCACGTCGGCCTATTTTTAATAAAGCACCCGACCAGTCTACAGGGGTTGCCACAAATTAATAGCACTTTATATGACTTTTTCCCTGTCATGCATCCCATCCATGTCTAGCCCGGTCAATCCAGAGGTCCGAAAGTAGACTCTTCACCTACAGTAACGACCCCAACACAAGGGACAAGGTTCAAGGCACACGAATCAAAGGTGATTTTACTCACTTGCTCTGGGGATGTTTTGTGTATTCAGAGCTATTGATGGCAGCCCCTTGAACTTGATGTGTGACCGGTCCTGTGTATTCAAAATTGGAGGAAATTCTACTGATCTAGGTATTTTGTAGGACTCATTTTGAAGGTGTGCCATTAAAATATGGTTTCAGTGATCTCATAACATAGCCTCCGGTCAAGCAGCAAGTCAGCACGAGTCAAAATATGTCAAATGTGTAAGTGAACCGCCGGTCTGAAGCTGAGCTGCACAGGTTTTAATTGAGCCAAAACCTGTTTCAAACCAGGAGGCTCCTGTTTCAGATAGACTCAACATGTTTCAAAGGTCAAACCCAGAATACCCAGGCTTTTGACTGCACCACTCAAAATAAAGCCAGTTTCAAACCAGGAGGCTCCTGTTTCAGATAGTCTGAACATGTTTAAACACCAGAATACCCAGGTTTTTGACTGCACAACTCTGGCCCATTCCGAAATTTAATGTCACATAATTGCTGCATAGCCTTCCTGTGCTGTGTCAGCACAAATCCAAGTCAACTGCGCTGATTACAACAAAGCAGTGGATAGTAAGTTCCCCGTGAATGCGGCGGTGAAGCGACATTTGGCAAGATATGCTGTTTGGTGTCTTCTTTTTTATTCCAACACAGGAGAGGTACAGGATGGAGGGAGCCAGATTTCATTGGCGGGAGGTGCAATCGAACCGGTCAGATCTGAATAAAAGGGCATTGCGACTTCCGATGCAGGGAGCAAGCCAATGTATGGTTCTGGGTCAGAATCTGTTTCGAGGACGGGGTGGACTTGGACTAGGGCTAATACTAATAATATCTGCGCTCAACAAACCGGCAGTTGAGCTCGGGGTGTTCAACGAGTGATATAAGTACTAAGCAATTAAACCCCCCTGCAAGGCTAATTTTGTATCTTGTTACGTGTCATGCACGTGGCGGGAGGATGGTCGGATTTTCGCAATGCGACCCGTCTTGGCTCGTGACCATCAGGAACGGAGACAGAGCTAGGGGCGGAGAAGCGGAAGCGGAGGAATCGGGAGTTCGTTCTCCTTCGGAGTTCGGACCACATGTACTATCCAAAACACACCAAGTGTGCAACGCCAGAAGGCGTGGGAAAGTCGGAGATGATCTCCGCCCCATGAAGGGAACGGTGATCACTCGGAGCGGAGTGACATGGCGGAAACGGAGTAGAGTATTGTTTGCCCAAAGATATGAGGTCCGAACGCATATATGCGCAACGTCGGAGGACGTGGGAAAATCACAGGTCATCTCCGCCCGTCGGAACGGAGCGGAGGCGTCCTGGATTGGACCAACATATTCAAGGAACAGACGAACGACTCGTACCAACAAATTCCGGACTTCCGACGATATCGGAGGAAGTTGAAGCAACCGAAGTATCATCAGCTCAGCAGGGACCGTGGGAGTGCAGAGCGGAGATCAAAGCGGAGATCAAGGCGGAGATCAAGGCGGAGGTCGGAGCTGAGCGGAGCAGAAGTCGGAGCGGAGGTACCGAGGGGAACTTGTGGACGAGCACGAGGCCAGCCTGTAACAACAAAGCAGAACGTCGGAGTTGTTGGCTGAGGTTGAAGTCCAGACAAGTTCAGAGGAGGCCAGTGCAGGCAGAGAGGGATGACAAGAAGCAACTCCAATAATCAAACTGGAGTCCTGAAGGGCCTCCAGTCCTACTTATACAAAAAGTACTAGATACAGATAAGGCAAGGCAAGACAATAAGACAATAAGAGTGTAGGCAAACAATAAGGTAAATGCCTAATCAGGAATTGATGGTAAACAATAAATGTGACAGGTGAAATCACCACATGTAAATGGTGAGAAGACATGAGGCGGGGCAAGACAAGAAGGAGAAGTGGAGGAGGAGCATAAGTGGAGGGATAATTGGAGGCATAGGTTCATAGATGCGTACAAGAGACTCAAGACTCGATTCCATATCGGAGCGGAGCGTCGGAGATGGATGTCGGAGGCGGAGTTTGGGCGGAGTCTGTTGTACTCGAGGCGGAATGCATAGGGATTTGTTGTAGACGTTTAGAAGTCGTTTCCGAGTGTTGGTTGTTTGGATTCCGACCTCCGACGATCTCCGACGTTTGATCCGACTTTTGATCCGTCCTACGCCATCATATTCCAATGTCGGGGTGGAAGTCAGAGTGCAGGATAGTATTTGGAACGTCGAGAGAATTGGGAGTGAGGTCGGAAGGATTTTGGGTGGAATGGAACTCGGAGCGGACTGGGCGGAACTTCTGGAATAAGCTCCAGGATCAGAAGCGGAATGCATGTGACCCATATGTGACGTCTCCGCCGAGGTGGCTATGCACGGATGTGACAGTATCCCCCTTTTAGGCCGCGAGCCACGAGCGGTGAAGGCCAGAGTGTGGGGAGTGCACCAGAATTATGTGCGGAGAACGTCGGAGCGGAGCGGAGTCGGAAGGACTGATGTCCGACCGAGGCGGAGTGGAGATGGTGCCAGCTGTACGGATTGATCCCGGCGACTGGAGGGAGCCGAGGTAAGGGATATGAAAGAAAGTGGGACTTGGAGTTGGAATTTGGATTCCAGGAAGGTGGATGGGTGGAATAAGGAAAATTTGATGTGATTAAAAGGACGGATATGGGTGGAGATAGGCGGAGTTGATGGTATCAAAAAGCGGAGATGATGCAAAGGAATAGCAAGGGTGTACTTGGATGTTGGAAATAACGAGGAAGGTGGAAAAAACGGATCGGAGTCGGAGCAAAAAGCGGAGATGCTCCGGAGGCGGAACAGAGATGGATGGATGGGGAGTGACCAAATTTGAAGAAATGGTCGGAGGAGTGACCAGCACGGAATGATCCGGAAAGGTTCCAGAGTGCGAAAGCGAAGCCTGGTGGACCGGGGGAGGAAATGCTCGAAAGGTCGGAGATCGGGCGGAATATGCCGACATGGAGCGGAGTGTGGCGGAGTAAGCGTGGGAAAATGCGGAAGACACTCCGATATGTACCCTTCATAATAATCTACTCTCAATGATTTCAAAAAACCAGAATTTACGGATGTAGCGTGTGGCGCTGATTGGCTGCAATTGGCGGCAAATATTAGTCTGCCTAGACTTTACGCTGGTGAATGGCTGGCCATCAACATTTTGCCGAGTGCCCCTCCCACTGTCTGTTGTTATTTTACATCTCCAGCATGCAAATAAAATATTACATAGAGTTAACTAGAGACTATTCCCACTGCGTAGGTGGCAGGGGAGATCTGCCGGTTGACATTAAATTTTGGTGCTGTTATTTGTAAACTACATTAGAGCATATTGGCAGCCGTTGTAAAATTGAATTTTCCTACAACAGAAAAGTGCTCAATCTGCAATGCCCCACTTCCAGCGCAATAGCCCCAAATGGCGGCGGAGCTCTGGTTTTGGGTTTTCAAAAGTTAACTGAATGGCTACTCAATTGTTTTTGCTCTGAGAAACTCAAATCTCAGAGAATCTATCAAGGTATATATATTGAAGTTGATTAAATGTAGAAAAATCTTCTTTCAACACTGCCAATATGCTCTATTAAAAAGCACTTATACGGGCCACACATGTGGTGGTTTTTTCCAACCAAGTGAGTATCCCAGAGAGCCAGCAATTTTCTAGGTTTTACGCTAGCTTCAAGAACAAAAATAATGGACATTGGAATTTTCCCTAGACTGAGTCAAATTTAAGCCATTAAATACAGCTGTGAATCATGTTGTTTTTTTTAAAAAAACCTGACTCGGAGTTACTTGATACCTCTAATAAGCCAAGCTGAAACATCTCAGATGAGTTGAAATGGCTGAGCTGGAATGGCTCAGACAAGCTGAAACATCTAATCTAAACTGAAACATTTCAGTTGCATTCTGATTGAGCCAAAACAGCAAGTAAAACTCACAGTTTCATAGCTCATAGCTGGATGGCATTAAGCCAAGTCAGAAGTGTGATGGTCACATTAAAAGGTCTGATTTTTGCAAATATCTCTGCCCAAAGAGTTTCCTATCATCAGGGCTTGTCACGAACCATGATTAAAATGCACTGCATTTTGGGTTCCGTACCCACTACAAGTGACTAAAATCACCTCAAATTTCATGTGACTGGGACATTGTCCCTTGTGCAACTTATCCGTAACAATGGACGCATTGTACGACTCGCTCGCTTCAGAATCCAGGAGCACAAGATTGATTGGGAGCAGGGGCTGAAATACTTCATGGCTGGGTTGGAAATCGCTGCAAAGCTGAATGGGCTTTCGGGTGATGACTGTTGAGATTCTTGGACGGTAGAGTGTGGACTTGGTGCGAGCCGCTCAATCTTGTAATAATAATTAATGGGCCGATTGTCGGCTTTGCGCAATCGCGAGGGCGTGCAACGTGCCAGCTCGTAAATTTGTCGTCGTAAATACGGCTCGGAGAGCTGCGGAGATACGTGGCGTCGGGCTAGTTACTTGTGCTGTGGGTGGATACCTCGAGATAGCTCAGATAGCCTTATTGCAGTTTGCAGAATTGTTGGCACGGCGTGATCGCGGACCTGCGCCGGCACCCCGGCACTGATTTTTAAATAAATCATATCTCTATGAATACTAGGGCTACAAACATAATTTTGGTACCTAAAAATTGCATTCTCGTCGGTCTATTTTATGGGTCTAACGCCAGTGTGAAATTCCGGAATTTATTTTCCGATATCTGCGCCAGCTTCCCCGGCGTGCTGCGGGCGCTACAGACACTCTATCGCTTAGGTCTAAACGGATAAAATGTTCGTAGGAAGGCCCTCTACCCACCATAAAAATATCAATCCTAGCGAACGTGAACTGAGCCTAAACGAACGCGTCGAGTTGATGAGCCATCGCGCTGATCATCACGCAGGCGCGACTTGCTCTCTACTACCATCTATGCCCCCAAAACGCAAGTCCGAAGGCCCAGACGAGCAGCCCCCCGTAAAACGCCCCCGCGGACGCCCCCCGAAGAAGAAGAAGGAGGCTCTCTCTGACAGTAGCGGCGACGCGCTCTCGCTGTCGTCAGCCTCGACGCCCACCGCGGAGGACAGCGACGTCGAGCTTGTTGAGGGAGCTACGCAAGAGCTCCTTGGTCGTGGAGGCTCTTCGGGGCGGTCGTCGTCGTCGCGCGGAGTCGCTGCAGGCGATGGGGACAAGGACTTTGAAGAGGAGGATGACGACGATGAGGAAGAGGAAGAATGTGCGTCCGCAGCCCCACACACTCGCACTGGCTAACTCGAAACAGCACTTGGACCGCTCGACGTCGTCATTCCCCTCCAGAACAAGGAGGTCGATGACCATGAGGTGCCACTCGACACCGAATGGACTGACTTCCTCGAGATCGTCGCCGAATCGCTCGATATTCGCACTTCCTCCGTCCAAATGGCGTACAAACTGAGCACAGAGAAGGCTGGCGACGCTCCGCATGCGCTGGGGACCGAGAAACAGTACAAGCGTCTCATCAAGGCAGCGACCGAAGAGCTTCGTCGACGCGCCGCACTCGCGCCGTCGAAGCAGCCGAAAACCGCATATAAGGTCCTCATTATCGATAAGCGGGAGATTGTGCAGGGTGCAGAGGTGGAAAAGACTGGCAAAGGGAAGGGCTCGGTGCGTGCTTACCTCCCTGACAAGTACCTTGCTCATTCTTTCTAGGCTAAACCTGCAAGCAAGACGAAGAAGAGAACGCGCGTACCGGACGACGACGAGCCTACGGATGCTGCAGACCAGAAACCGACGACGTCCGAGGAGCATATGGCCAAGCTACGCGAAGCTCTTTGGTGCGACAAACACAAGAGCTTGTGTATCTGTACGAAGGAGCATCCCGAGCACATAGAGGTTAGCGACCGCGACTCGGGCTTGTGGACGGTGATCCTGGTGCGTTACTGTGCTGTTCTGTATCTACGACGTTACTCATTCCACGCAGGCCGCCGGAAAACACCACTCGTACACCACCCCTCCTGCTGTCCACCGCCGCCGGGATACCACGGATACACGCCGTACGACTACGGAGAGCCGTATGGTTATGCGCCGTATGGACAGCCGCGTTACGGTTGGCCCGGGCCCGGCCACGACGACGGTTATCATCATGCAATAGATGCACCATCGCGCGGTCGGCGCGACGATACGCAAGCGCGCTCGGGACCATCGCGGCGTGACGAAGAAGTATTCGGAGGCGACAGAGAGCCGCCGGTGGAGCTTGGTGCTGAGGATGGGAATGGAGACCAGTCGCATGGGGCGGCCATCGACCGCGAGCGCAAACAGGCTGATTCGACGGACGCCGAGAAGGCCCCTGCTCCCGTGTCCCGCAACCGTCGCAAGGAGGTCCCAGATTTCGACCGTCCCACCATCTACCCAATGATCTCCGACTGGCTGAAAGAGCTCGATGCCGACCCGGACCGCGGAGCTGACAATCGCAACTTTGGGCAGTTTACGGCGGGATTCACGGAGAACGGGCTGCACCGGCTTCACGAGTTGGAGGATGAGACTGCTGTGACTTTGGTGCCGATGTTTGGGGGCGCGATGAATCGCGGTACGGCCAAGGTCCTCCTCGGCTACGTCAAGAAGGATTTGGCAGCGAGTCGGGCCAAGGAGGAGGAGTTTGTTGCATTCATGAACCACGAAACAGATTGATACGTACGCTCGCATTGCTCGGACTCGCATTCGTATTTCTTGGACGTTCGCATTTGTCTTGTTACCACCGCATCCACCACTTTTTGACACAACTGTATTCTGCTTGCAATCCAAACTGTAGCTAGAAATATCCCGAGAGGCGGAACCAGCCCGCTGCGTCCTCCGGAGTGATCGAATAGACGGCGTCGTACAACGCAGCAATTGTCTCGACCTCCTGCTCCTCCGAAAGCATCGCGGTTCGTACACGGTCCCCGTGGCGGCGGATGTACGACTTCATCTTGGAGAATCCCGGCTCCATAGGGTTGAAGTCCGGCGAATAGGGAGGGAGGAACTCGCATCGCATGCCGCTGAGGTAGTAATAAGCCGGCGCCGTCGGAACTGTGGAGGAAAAACCACATACCGAGCCTCAATCATGTCGCGAATCGAGTCGGCCTTGTGAATACGGCAGTTATCCATGACGATAACCGAGTTGGGGCCGGGGAAGGGGTTCATCTTGTCGAGGAGTGCGCCGATGAAATCTTCGAACTTTTCCGTTGTAAACGAGCCCTCGACTATGCTGACCCAGAGTATGCCGTCGAGGGAGATGGCGGGGAGGACGGACCAGCTAGAGCGTGTCAGATAATGAAATACGTGAAGAACGGCGTACGCACCGTTGGCCGCGAATGAAAAACGCTTTGCGGACAGCCCGACTACCCTTGATTGCCCATGCCTTGCCTCGGTACGTCGTCCGTCGGTCGCAGGAGCTCTCGTCGACGAATACGAGCTGGTACGGGAGATAGGTGAGGCTCGTGTGGAGCTTGAATCGAGCGCGTTTGAGCGCGTTTCGCTCAATAGCAGTGCGCGTCAACTGGCAAAGTCAACGCCGGACCCGCTGAATGCGCTGGCACTCACCTTCATCATGGTATAGCCGCTTCGCTTTAGAGCCCGCCAAATCGTCGACAGGGATACGACGCGCTGACAGCGCTCCTCGAGATCATGTTGCAGCTCATCGAGGTATCGATCGCAGTTGAGGTCGAGGCATCCATGCAGAAACTGGGGCAGAATTAGCTCTAGTAGCGGTGAGTAGGACTAATTAGGCGCACCGCAACCTCCATGGTAGTCAGATGTCGTGTCCGGCCCGCTCTGGAGCGACCATCCTTGGATACATCTCCCGTACGGCGAAAACGATCGAGAATCCGGTATATTTGGCGTTTGGAGACGTTGGTGAAGGCGGAGATTGTCCGCATGTCAAGGACAGGGCTCATGCGGACAATGGCCCATCGAAGGTCGACCGATATACTCTTTCCCTTTGGCATCGGAGGGTGGGAGATGGTAGAGAGCAAGTCGCGCCTGCGTGATGATCAGCGCGATGGCTCATCAACTCGACGCGTTCGTTTAGGCTCAGTTCACGTTCGCTAGGATTGATATTTTTATGGTGGGTAGAGGGCCTTCCTACGAACATTTTATCCGTTTAGACCTAAGCGATAGAGTGTCTGTAGCGCCCGCAGCACGCCGGGGAAGCTGGCGCAGATATCGGAAAATAAATTCCGGAATTTCACACTGGCGTTAGACCCATAAAATAGACCGACGAGAATGCAATTTTTAGGTACCAAAATTATGTTTGTAGCCCTAGTATTCATAGAGATATGATTTATTTAAAAATCAGTGCCGGGGTGCCGGCGCAGGTCCGCGATCACGCCGTGCCAACAATTCTGCAAACTGCAATAATGGGACAGGTCGAGGGTTCGAATCCGGGCCCGGCACATTAATGGCTCATATTTTGTCGGACCTTTGGTGGATGCTTGAGCAGTCTGAGTGTCATTTTTTGGCTCTCAGAGCTTGGTATCCGCCTGTAGGGATGGTATACAAAGCTATTTGAGGTCTCAATGTGAGCAGAATGGTCAAGAAGCTTCATTGGCCGTCACATTACTAAAGTACCTTGCGGCTGAAGCAGTGGCCGCATCCTGGGATTGCAAGTGGGTAAGGAAAATAATCCAACATTATACAACATAGGAAGTCACCCGGAATCACTCGCGATTCGCGAAAGAGAGTTGCGCGCACTTTGATTTGAGCTTGATGCTGTAAAGACAGTTCATTCCGATTGTGCTGCAACACGGCTGGTTTGGATGAGTTCAAGGACATATTTTGCAGAGAGAGCAGTCCCTGTATGACAATATCAAGCTTGAGCGGCTACAACAGCCATTGATATCACTCAACCCCGGGCCTTTCCTTGTTGGCGGAGGTGAGCATAAAAGTATTGTTCTAACCAGTAAATAGACAGTTGTAAAGGTTACAAAGTAGCAGGATATCAACCCTACAAATGAGAGATGAGGTGTAACTTTTCAACTTGGCAAACAAACTTGCCCCGCGCAAACAAACTTGTACCCGACTTGTCTTGGCAAGTCAAAATGTCGACTTGCAAGTTGATCTGTCGACTTGTATCAAAGTATGATGGCAAGCTGCAGCTACTAAATACAGCCTGTATCTCAAGCTCTTGGTGTTCCAAAGCATATATTTGGATGTCCTGTATGTCTGCTTAGCTGCACAATGCAGCTCTGATGGCCCAACTAGTCTTCCCTACTATGCATAGCCGGCGAGGATCAATCACACTGCCGGAAGCTCACATGGGCGGGCATTTGGGAGCTAAATCAGTGGCCAGTGGTCATGGAATGGTCAGAGAGTGTCCAATATGCATTATCTTTGCAAAAACTCCGAGTATTTCTCGCCTACTGCGCGATGCCCCGCACTCAACTGCCGGCGGCCAGTACCACAATAAGAGCTCGGAATACCTCCTGCGTGCCTCGGACAACGCCAGTATACTTATCCCAGTGCTTTGTAGACGTAGGGTTCGCACTGTGTCCGCGGGGAGGTGCGAACTTGTGCTATCACAAGTTCGATCAAAGCGACAGAATCAACTTGTGTGCCGTAAGATTTGCGAACGGTGTGGAGAAGTGCGCTGTCGGGCGAGTTTGGGCTAGGGACTTGGCTTCCCGCAGTCTAATGTACTGTTTGAGCTCTGCATGCGTGTCCGACGCCCGGCAATGTGCGTTTGTAAATGTCAGATGTGACGGTATGTGATAGAGTTCTTCATTTGCTCCGCCACCAGGGACTTCAGCGCAATATCCTGCAGTGGGAACAGAGTTAAAACGACTTCAAACGACCCGAAATAGTGAGTCTCGACTATCCGCCTGCTTGCGGATCGGCATCAAGCTACGGCCGGCCAACAAACACCTTTGCATTTGCGGCGCGCGAGTCGGGCGGCCCAAAGCGGACACGTTGCGCTGACTAGAAAGAGCCCATGGATGATGAGATGGGACAGAAGGTGTAGGCTCCAGCCAATCTGCACTTGGCGGGCGGGCGGGTGTGTGTTAACTAGCTTGTTGAATGCAATGCTAGCGGTGAATGGCAGCTGCAGGAGCGTGAACACAGCACCGCGACACGCGCGTCGACGCCTCTACTGACGCAGTGTGCCCGGATATTGTCCATGCTTCGGGCGAATCCGACACTGTATTCAAGTTGGGCGTAGTATGTTGGGGTTTCGGTGGATAATAGTGCGCCGTCAACTTTCAAGGCAAATAATGATTATTCAGCGGCGAGGAGCTGCATGGAGGCAAATGGCAGGCATATACAATATCCAAGGAGGTTTACTGGTTGGTGGGTGCCGGCAAGTTTCACAAGTTCCATCACATGTCCATCACAAGTTGATCCATTCAAATTGAAAGTCCGCTGAATAGACAAGTTGATTTGGCAAGTCTGATGGGAAACCCTCATGAGAGATGAGGATTCAGAGGTTCATGTTGCGGCGCGTTGGGACACTGCGATGATTGGCGCGCTCGCATGCGTCAGCAACAATTGTCATATCCGGCGCCGGAGGCGCCGAAGAAAAAACCATATGGAGATGAGCTATCTTCATCAGCACGCGATCTGGGCGCGGGGAACGGCGGCGATCGTTGGATAGCGCTTGAACAGGAAATTTCCCATGGATTTCTGCTGAAGAGGTTGCGACGCTGCTCCCGCCCGCCGCAGGCGCCGAAAATTCATGAAAATATTAGGGTGGAGTTGCCCAGATTAGCGCTATGAATGGCTCAAATTACGACCCGTCTGGGCTGGCAGAAGCCTCCTTTTTGTCCTTTCCCTCCTCCTCCTTTTTTCCTTTTTTGGAAATTATTTTTTTCTTTCTGACCCCCCCCACAACATAGGTATCTAGCCTGGCGTCGCGATAGAAAGCGCGGTGATCGCACGGACAACAGCTCCGACTCTGCTTCTGACCACGATGATCCTTGCTCCGACGCACCAAACTCTGGCCGACGCTGCTCTAAACGAGATTCTCGAGCGTGCAGCGCCCATCCTCGGTCCCTCTGATGCTCTCGCCCTTCATCGCCGCTGACGGTAAGCTCGCAGGACGCGCGGATACCAGCACACCGTCTAAACTCGCCAATTGGATGGCCACCGTCCCCGACGACACAAGAATCGTGGACATGAGCATTCCGGGAACACACGACTGCGCTACCTGTGCGTGTTCTCCGGCCGAGCAAGCCGTAGCATAACCCTAGCAAGGGAACTACTCTGCTGAGCGCCAAAAGGAGCTCATGAAGTACATCGACCCGTAGGTGGCTCGATTTCTGCCTGGCGTGAGATGAAGCCGCTAGACTACGCTCCCATGTGTATTTCCGCTGCCAGGACCGCTCATTGCTGCAGTCTCTCGATGACGGTATCCGCATGTTCGATCTGCGGCTAGGCTACAACCAGGGCGAGGATACCATTGGGTTCTACCACGGTTCGTACATGTATCCGCGTCCACTACCTACTGACATTGCCGAGGCCGAGCAATGCTCGCCGCACACACCACGCTCGCCGACGTTCTCATCGGCCTGTCCAATTGGCTCCTCCAGCACCCGACCGAGACAATCCTCATCTCCATTCAGCAAGAAGAAGGCTCGCACACGACGTACGACGAGAAATTCGAGCGGCTGCTGCATGAAACGCTCGTGTCGCCCGCGTCCGCGCCGTTCTGGCTCCAGCATCGAGGCCGGCTGGGAACCCTGGGTGAAGCGCGCGGGAAGATGGTGCTCCTGCAGCGGTTCACCTACGAGCTGCTGGCCGGGCACGGGGAGCAGCACGAGTGGGGGATCCATCTCGGGGCAAAGCGCTGGATTCGCAACGGGCCAGATACCGAACTGGTGTACTCGGAAGCGCCAGCGCCGAGACGCGTGGCATACATCCAGGTATAGCACCTACTACAGATTACCGCTCCGGGCGCTCAGCCCGTATATAGGACGAGTTCATGCCGCGCGTCCCACCGAACTCTGGCTTTGCCGCGACGATCGCGAAGAAGTTCGCCGTGACGACGGGGCAGCTCGAGCGCGCCATCGCGGCCGACGATTCTGGCGCGGAGGAGGCGCTTTATGTCGGTTTCGCCAGCGCGCACGCGAATAAGGATGAGCCGCCGTGCACCCCGAATGTGCGTGCAGCTCGACCTTGCCCCGGTGCTGCTGACTGGGGTGGTAGATTATGGCGCTGGGGGACCAATCGATGGGCGTCGCCGGGATGAACGAGCGTCTATTCGGGTGGGTCAAGGCGCAGCCCAAGGGAAGCCGCTTCGGTGTCGTCTGTGAGTGGCTCATCCCGTTAATTTCCCTTTTCCCTTGAACGCACAATGCTAGTGCTGGACTTTTACCACTCGCAGCCCGGATTAGTCGAGGCGATCATCGGCCTCGCGCAAGCGTAGACATGCCTCGATGTACGTTATTATACTTATGGACCGCGAAAGGGGAGATGTTGCCACAATGTAATGTCTGCTTGTATCGGTGCTCGTACGCTAATGTTGGAGAGTTCAGTAAATTGGGGGGACGCCTCCGTTCAAGTTTAGACCGCGAGCCATTAGTATGCCCCAATGCACTCAACTGACCTCACATCGTGAACTAATCGTGGGACAACAAACCATTAATATTTCACTCGCGCTCAGCGCTGCGGGGTCCGAACATCATACGATTGTTTATAATTATAGGTTCAAAGCGTCGAAATTACAGATCTAATGCTGATGCATGGCTCGCTGTCTACAACAACAGATCTAGAGCTCGCAAGCTAGTTTTACTGGTAGTACAACCGTTAACATTTCGTGCAGTATTCGCAGCCTGAGTCCGAGTTGGGGCAGTTGTTGCAGCACGGCCAGTGGTAGTTTCCGGGACAAGTGGCGTCTGGGATCAGGATCAGGTACATGCTGCGTTCCTAAAATGACAACCACCTACAAGCGGCGATTGTAATAGCGGACATTGGTTTCGAGTGTGAGCTGGGGAAGTGGGGTTTCTGAGGAACTGGTGGGATGGTGAAGGGTATAAATACGGATTAGGATGTTGACGCCCAGTTCAGCGGTCCTGTGTCTGTGCATGCCACGGCAGTCGGAGGATATCATTGCTGAGAATACTCTCCCGCGAGCGGTTGGCAGGGATCGTTCGTGTTCGAGTAGAGAACTCTTGTGCCGCTAGCGCGCGGAGCATTCCAATTGAGTGCATTGGCCGGTTTGAAGCGGAAAAGCTCTTCCGCGGAAGCAATTTCCATTGATATGCCGACGGGTATGGCTGACGAGTAGAGTCGACGGGGCAGGGCTTGCGGAACACCCAACATCATTTACCCGGGTCAATGACATGGACCGCCACGAACATGGTGAGCAAATGCACATGTTCCTGCCGCCCCGCTGGCTACGGATCAACTGTTGTGTGTTCAACCATAGATGGCCGGCGGGCGCTGACATAGAAAGGGAGAAGTTGCCAGCTCGTGCTAGTTGATTGCAGGAACCTTCACTAGCATACCTATACAACATTCCATGTGAGTTCACAGATGCACGGTGTACATAGTATTGGTCTTGGTATGGTCCCAACGATCTGGCTGAGGATGAATATTTCCGAGCGCGATGAAGGTTCGATATAAGGAAGTTGGCGATCCGAGTGAGGTAAGTATCTCCAGCGGCGGCGCCGCCCGGAACGCACTCATCAAGTTACTGCCTAGGAGCTTTCGGGCTGTGCGGAGACTGCTTGTAACATGTGAGATGAAAATTGTTATTTGTCCCAGTTCAAGTTGGAGGCAGGCTCATACCCAGGCCTCGTTACAGAGTGTGTTAGTAGATTGAATATTATCTGAATCCGAATTATTCCGCGAATTTCCGAATTATTCCGAGATGGTACATAAGACAGAGTTGGGGCGGGCGCTTTGTCGCCCACCCCCCCATCTTCTAGTCTCGGATACCCAGACGCTTCCTTGCAATCCGTCGAGGTGTAGACAGAGCCGGATATGTGTCCGCATTTAGTAATAGGACAACATTTTGACAGTTGAGTGATTCTGTGAGCGCGGGAGAATATTGGGGCTTGGAAACCCAATATTCTCCCACTCTCGCAAGATCAAACAAATGTCAAAATGTTGTCCTATTACTATATGCGGACACATATCCGGCCTGTGCTATTCCTCGACGGGACTCGCAGAAACGTCTGGGTTTCCGAGACTACCATCTTCCTACATAACACCCCGGAAAATCTCGGAATGTCATGGAAAAACTCGGATTCAGCTTTTGATTACTCTACACGGAATCCGCTAAGCTAGCTCCTCAGCGAGGGTTGGGTATGAGCCTGCCTTGGAGGCCCGTGCTTCGATGTGACAGCCAGCAACTCACGGTCCCCCGGTGCCGCTCAATGTCAATTATTGAAAGTATGCCGACTCCGCGGTTTGGCACAAACTTCAGGACAGTCATAGCTGCCCCCTCTGCTCTCTTGCCGGGTGTGTATCCGTCTCTCTGGTTCCCCTCTTTCCTCTTCATAAATACTGTACTATTTCGACCAAATGTTCAAATGACGGAGCGAGTGGCCATTTTACCATCAAATTCTCGTCTAAATTATGCAAATCCATCAAGAAATTCAGGTCTAGCTACCGCTGGACTCTGGACTTCCCAAAAAGGAAAATGAACATCAGTAAAGGATGAACTTTGGGAGGTGACGGGTGACACCTGGTGAACATTTGGTCAAAATAGTACAGTACTCTGCAAAAAAAAAAAAAAAAAAAAAAAAAAAAAAAAACAGATGGCTATGATTATTGCCAATGTGGCACTGCATCAGATGCCATACACAATGTGTGGTGACCACAAAATCGCCATTACCGGACCGATTCCGATGTCACCAAAACCATCGTAAATAGATGAGAAACATCAATGTTGTAGGTACCCACATAGCACAAGCTTGAAGTTTGTGAATGACAACTAGTCTCGCCAGCCAGCCGGTTACATCCACCCTAGAAGGGAACCCGTCTGTAACCGTCTGGGGTGATAGTAACCACATTGATCACCGTTGTCAGCTCGGCAATTGGGTGGTCCAAAAGCTTTCGTAGACCCTTCGAATGGGCCGTGACACCCGTCAAAATTAGGGAAAGAAATATTGAGTGCGATCTGTGACCCACAAATTGAATGAAATAGTACAACAGGCTGGCGGTGCCATCTGTGTCGTTTTATGGCCTGTTTTCTACATACGTCTATGTCCAGGATCCTCGTCCCGTCCTGGGCCGAAACTAGACCTAGAACTCCATCATAACCTCGTTGGGTTAGCAGTGAAGACTTTTCCTTTCTTCGACTCGACGGCGACATGGGGAAAGTCTGGGATCTCCTGCCGCAGAAGAAGCCTCCGTGTCTGCATAATGCTCTCAGCCACTGATGACTGTAGGGTAGCGTCCACCCCAAGCAGTGCGGTATGCGATTAGACTGTCAATGCGTATCTTGCCATGCTGCCGCTTCTCAATATTGTCAGCGCCTTCAGCGCGCACTCACCCATGGTCCAGCGCCCCACGGTAAATAGCCCGGTCGTCTTAGAAGATTCAAGGACTAACTTGTCGCGAGCGGGGGATGTGCCACCTGTCTGTTCCCTTCCCGACGCTCTTAATGTATAGCTGCAAATGTCCCGCGCGGCATAATAGTTGACTTACTACCAATACTTTCCGGTTCCATTTCGCATGGTCCGTGCAGGTATTTATTGCGCATTGAGCAGCCGCCCCAAATTCCTCCTTCAAATGCCGCTGGCAAATATACTAAGTGCAGCGGAATAAATGACGACCCTCCGCTAGGGTGGGCCCCCACTACCCGAAGGTATTTCTCTGCCACCAGACCCGGTCATACTGTACGATTAACATACCGAATCGCAGACCCCCAATGGCCACCAAACACGTCCACATTGTGTTCCCGAGCAAGAAACGCGACCAAGACACCTACGAGGACTTGAGCGCTCGGTTCAAGGAGGTGCTGGAGCACGCGCAGCTCGGGTTTTATGACGCAACCATAATCATCGACAAGGAACCCACCAAGGACACCACCGTCTTCGCCAAACTGGATTTGTGAGTCATAATGCAAAAGATGGCATTGCCAGAAATACACGCTGACGCGCTGGCAGTGCCCCGGGCGACTACGCACATTATCCTTATCGGATGTACAGCTCCGCAGCAGCCCGCGAGACGGACAAGGAGTCGGATGCGATCAAGAAAGGGCAAATGTATCTTTATTACGAGGGGTCGCTGCATGAGCAGTATTGCCTCCGGTATAGCGGGTTCTATAATTAGAGCTTTCCGTGGATTTACAGCTGACTGCTCGGATACCATAAGGGTAGGGAAATGTATTCTTGCCGCAACTGTACGAACAAAAAAAAAAAAACTGAACCTGCAGCCCGTTCGAAAACGAGGCAGGCTGGTATATGAGCCTCTTCGAGTGGCCTTTTGCTTTGCGCGGACGTGCGATGTCCCTCGGACCTGCCGCCAGCAATTGCGTTTGGACCTTTCGCTCCTACGCTGCGGTAACGTCTATGTCACAGCTTAATCACAGCCGCGCATGCCCGGAACACCCCGACCCGATCCCAGCCGCCCTTCTTGTTCCCGTCCTCCATCCCCACCGACATGCCTACAAACTCGTTAGCCATCTACCACGAGGCGGACGTCTGATGACCGTGGCGGCGCCGTCTACTCTGCGCTGATAGGCGCGCAAAATGAGGTCCGCGCCTTGCCTTGTCTTCCCGAAACGCCCACCACCGCTCCAAGAATGCCCTCTGCCCCAGATGCAGACACGACGATGGACAGCGGGATTGGTCTGGTAGAAGGAGTCGTTGGACTTGATTCGCAGCTGGGAGCAGAATGCCAGCCAGCCCTGCCGCTACATCTCCCTCCACGCGCCTCCAGCGCCCCAAGATCCGACTACGCGACACACGGGTCGATTCGCCCGCAGCGGGGTACACCCGATTCGTTCTTCACCGCACATGATCCCGGCGCCGACGCTCGGGGACGCGGACGGCGGCATCGCCCTGAGGCGGTATTGCGCTCTCGTCCACTGACGGTGCACGCACAGCCCAGATCTTTTCCCGCCGCCAAACAGCACCAATCTCGCTCGCCTTCCCCGCGCACACCGCGCTCGCGCACTCCCCACGAAAAGCGCCCACAACGCCCGCATCATGCCCGTGTCCGCACCGACTCATCGCCGTTCCGCCGCCCGTCGTCTTCCGCGACGTCCCGCTCCAGGCCTTATGCTGCACCCACGAAAGCGTATGCAACGGCGTGTCCCTACGGCCACCCCTACGCATATCAATACACGCACGATCCGTACGCGCATGGGTACTACCCACAGTACGACCCCAACCCCTACGCGCCCACGGCGTACGCGTACCCAACGCCGCTAGTCCTCCAAAATCCCTTTGACGTCTCATCCATCAACAAAAACACGCCGACACTGCCGCTGCACACCTCCGAGTCCTCCGGGTCACTCTCAACCCGACACACCATCCTCGCTTTCCTCTTCCTGACCCTCCCCTACCAGCTCTACCTTACCCTCCCTCTCCTGCACATCCCCCGCCTCTACTTCGCGCGCTTCCAGCTCCTTCTCGAGGACACCGCGCTCAGCGCAGAGGACGCCGCGTACCTCGCCTCCGCCCCACCCGCCGCGTCGGCTCTCCCCGCACACCTCGTCAACTTCCGCTACGCGTGGGACGCGTTCCTCGATCGGCTAGTGAGGGAATACGCGGCGATGGGGATTTTGGGCGCGCTCATTCTCTTGTATGTCTGTCTATCCATCCATCCCACTTTGTCCTCTGCTCAAAAGCAAACAGCACGATATCGATATCGACATTCTCCTCAAAGCTCCTCCCCTCAGACTCGACCGCAACGCGCACCCTCCTCCTCCTCTCCGCCCTCTGCGCGCTCCTCGCGCTCGTCTTCGCGGGTGCGTACGCGCTCCTCCTCGGCGGGGGCGCGATGCGCCGCGTCCTCGTCCCGGGTAGGCTCGCGGCCCACCCCGGGAGGATATTCGAGTTCTGGAACATCTGGATTGTGTTATCACTGCCTGTGCTCTGGGTTACATGGTACGCCTCCTCTCCCTTTTTCGCTGTACCCCCCGCCTCACCGCTCACCGTCCACACCGCCCAACCTATACGCAGGTCACTCACCCTCCTCATCGCCTCGCTCACCCTCACCGTCTGGCACCCCCCTACCGATTCACACTCGCCCTCAAGCCCGCCGCTCGTGTCGACGATCCAGATCGTATTCACCACGCTCCTCGGACTCGGCGTATCCCTGCTCTTCCTCGCGGTATGGACGTTCCATGCTCTCGCCGCGCCCCCGCCCCCGTCCTCTTCCCTACCCCATGTCACCGGGCCCGACTCTGACGCGAATGGGAACGCCTGGCACCCAACCGTGCCAGTGGGACTCCATTCCGGAATGCATATCGGCACCGGCCCCGCGCCGGTGGTCCCGAGCTCGGTGCCTTCCCGGGGGCGGGAGTGTGCGCCACCGGCATTGGGCGTGGGGTCCGGATGGGGATGGGGATGTGGATGGGAAGAGGGAGGAGCACGAGGAGGAGCAGGCGCCGACTGCTACCGCTGGCTATGGGGAGTCTAAGCTGGACGAGCACGGCCCGGGTGCATCTGGGGTTGTAAGTTAGGCCGGGCACGGAAATGCATACTGGGGAACCGGGAACAGGATCGGTCGGAGGCGGCGTCAGACGGTGGGGACCTTGGTTGCGCCAGATGAGGTGCGGACCTCCGAGTGGGTGAGATCTTAGGCCTAGGCTGAGCAATCCCAAACCGCCCGATTTCCCTATGCAGGTGTAACGACAGAGTTCACCAGTAAAAAGGGAACCTTAGTGCACCTACTCATGGCCAATGGTGGGGTCGAACCACACCCGTGATATTCCGGATTTCGCTCCGTCTTCGGAATAGATGGGAGAAACCAGTGGCCGCTTAATTGCTTGCCAACCGAAGGCAACTATAGCATGCAGACTATCCTTCAGCAAGAACCACTGTGCAAGCTCGCGTAGCAAAGCTGCCGGTTTCGAAATTGGAGACGCCGCAGTTCATGTTGTGTCCTCAAGCCTGGCGTCGGCTAGATACGTGGACTCGGGCATCTCCATATGTGAATAGGGCTCAGACGCTCTGGAAATGGCCGCGGACCCGGGCGTTTACTCTGCGTTTCCGTTCAATACCAAGCACCGTAAAACCCCGAAAGGATGCTGTGGGCGGCCTCGCCTTCCGCGATAAGCATATTCACAAGGAACCTCCGCGCGTGTATTGGTACCTCATTTCACTCCCTTTTTTAGCAATAAATATACAATGTACGAATACAACGGGCACGGCCACGATCCTGGACCTTTGTGTGCTCCCGCGACCATAGCGACACGTTCTCAAACTGAATACACCCAAGTCTCTACCTCGCATACGACGGAAGCAGAATTTAAGCAGGGATAATCTCCGGCAGATTCCAAACCCTCCAAATAATTTGGACTCCAATGTTTTGCGAAAGTTTTACCCCGGCGAGTGCGTACTGTGGAGAAAGAGATTAATTTTTATACCTCCGGCCTCACTCGGGCCAGCTCAACCGCAGGGTCCGGATCTCACTCTGGTGTTTTGGTCAAAAATACAACACCATGCCGATTCCTAGGTTTTAAGATTTTTTCTTCGGACATCCTGAAACCAGTCCGAGTGCGATCCCTGTCTGAAACAGGGATTGTGCAACACTAGTTCTGACTATAACCCTCTGCGATTGGGGACCTAATCTCGGCGGGCACGCCATACCACAAAACCATCCCTGGCAACGGAGGTATTTGAAGCGTTGAGGCCGAAAAAAGCAATATATTGCGGGGAAATTTGGGGATTTGGCCGCAAACGCAAGGAACAAAATATATGGTACCCCACGTCCGGAATTTCGGCGGATAATAGTAGACATCATAAATATGCGCGCCAATACTGGCGCAAATATGGCGCGGTGGTACACCAGACACAACAAACATTTTCCAAGACTGGGATCTGAGAAAAGTGCCCTGGCAACGGTGCAATACCAGACTAGTGGGGCGTCAAATGGACCTAGGAGACGCTGTTGAGGACATTTGGTTCCCGAGACAAGGGTGCTCAGTGCTTGTCTCGGGAACATTTGCACCATTTGGTGAAAAGGTGGCCGGCAAAACGCATGTCTGGGTGACATAGGGCGTGGAATGCTCATAGCTACTGAGGAGTGGTCAGCGCTGGCCTGTGCAGCTCACAAGACTCCACGAGAATATCTCATTTCACCATTTTTGAATTTTCTGAAGCTCAATGAATCCTCAATCTGAAGCGATTTGAACTCCAAGATAATTGGAATGCAGCGGTGTGCAGCGATGGGTGCCAAAAGTTCCAAATTTGGCTCCAAAAATTGGCAAATCGTGAGATGCTGTACTATTAGAGAGTTTGCGCCAGAGCCAACGCCATTGAATGGCTTTATGGCGTTCCGCAACCAATGGCTACAAGAATCTCGCCAGATGATACATCTTCTTGTACATCAACAAATGTTTTGAAAATTGATTTTTCTGATAGGTTTGATCAGAATTTGATTCCACCACCGCAAACAATGCAGAATATTGGCCATAGAAGCAGAAATTGCCACCAGATTTGGTTGCATCAAACAAGTTTTGATTTGTCATCATGACCATAGAGGTGGGCCTGTGGTGCTCATCACCTTTTGTTAGCCATTGTCATTTTAAATACAACCAGAAGCCGTTGGTTTGCGCACTGCAATTAAGCCATTCAACGGCGCCAATTGCTCCTGCACAAACTGTCTATTTTGGTCGTATTGCACGGATATTTTCCTGGGACCAGAATTGTTGGAAAAATCAAGAAAAAAAATATTTCGCACATCAAAAATTTCGTACCAGGCCTTGTGACCGGGGGTGAACAGATGCGATTTCTCGAGGATGTGTACGCATCAATGCGGATTATGCAGCGTTGCGTCGCATGCATGCAGTTGAACCACAGTTATAATCAGTGTCTAGTTCTACGTATACACACTCTCTGTCTACTTACTACCATGTTGACCACAGTCCGGTCCGTAAGTCATATTTGAGCAGTAGGGACACTGCTTCGGCTGGGCCGAGTGGTTGACGAGTACATCTGCAGAAGTGCGCCGCGTCAGAATTGCAGCCACTAGTAATGGGAGGAATCTCGTAGCTGACCAGTGAGTTGGTTCGAGATCATGGTGCTCTTCTAGGCAGTTGGTGGGTTTGTTGGGCAGTCCAGCGCTTCAGCGCAATATTTAAGTTTATGAGGTCTTGCAGTCCACAGTCATATTGATCACGGTATTATGTGGACAGCGTTATCATAATAAGTTAAATTGAAGACCTTGTCCCGACCCGCGGTGGCTTCTTCGCAATAGGCGAATACACTGTTTTGACAATGTCAAGTGCCGCCCCGCGCCGCAAGCCAGCAGGACCAGTAGGGATTGTGTTCTTTGATGAAGTTAGGAAACAATCGCTGTTCCGCCGAGAATTTTGAAGGACTGGGCGACGCAGGCGCGCAGTGCGCCGCTGTCTTGTATTGAGTGGAGATGAGGCTGTGCGATGTCCTTTCCTCCTCCACACACCCATCTCGATTTCTTCATCGCTTTGCTCTCGATCTGAGCCTGTCGAATTTTCGAATTTTTGCACCATCGCCGTCACAATGGTCGTTCCTCCTTGTCGATCGCGTCTCCATTAATTGTCTGAGAGAATTTGCCCCGTCGCCCTGCCACTGGTACACCGGCTAGTTCATGGTCATTTTCTGCATCTTCCTGCTGATTGTGAGCGCCGACTTCAAGTCCCCCTTACAATAAACGGAGCTAATGTGTGTACTCACTTGAAGAGCTTGAAGCGGCGCCGGGACGCCAATCATTCAAAGTGTCAGAAGAATACTAGGTTCAATTTGACTACGTAGTATGAAGAACTTAAAGCGGCGCTGAGACGAACGTGATTGAAAGTGATGGAAGAAGATTGGGGTTCAAATTGACTAGGCGCCGTTTGTGGTAGCCAACGAGCAGGAATGGTAAGATTCGTTCAGTTTGGATGGCCTTTACGCGGGCGACATTGCGGATGATTTTATTTTTTCAATTCGCAATTTTTCCGCATTACGCAATTCCCATGAGCAAAACGTCCTAATTTCTCCTGATTCACTTTTACGTGTACATTTTTGTCTGCAGGCTGGCAGACATGGTATTTGCTGAACACCTCCCAGTGGCCTGCCGAAATCGACGGCGTGACGCTCAGTATGGCCACAACAACAATCCCTTGATAATCCCCGTCGCCTCTGCTGCCAACGCCCTCCGCTGACTCTTGCACCCTCAGCGCCCCCTCATCTTCGATCCTTGGGAACGTACTCTCTCCGCGCCCCCGCCCGCGCTCTCTTCTCTACCCCATGCTTCCGGGCCCGGGCCCGACTCCGACGCGAATGGGAATGGGGTTGAACAACGCTGGCACCCGGCCATGCCAGTGTGACTCTATGCGGGAATGCATATTCCCGTCCCCATCCCCGCGCCGGCGGTCCCGAGCTTGGTGCCCTCCCGGGGGGCGGAGTGTGCGCCATCGGCATCGGGCGTGGAATCCGGGGGATGCGGATGGGAAGAGGGAGGAGCATGAGGAGGAGCGTGGGCAGCCGCCGACTGGTAGCACTAGCCATGGAGACCCGGACGAGCACGGCGCGGGCCTGTGCGCAACAACTCCGAGTCGGACATCTGGGGATATTAGTCGGGACACCGAAATGCAGCGGCAGCGGCAGATGCAGCTCTAGATTGGAGACCGGGACCAGGATAGGACCAGGAGCGCTCGGCGGAGGCGCCGTCCGCGGCCGCGGTTGCGTACGGTGGGAGCCATGGTCGCGCCAGGTAAAGTGCGGGCGTCAGTGAAATTTCAGGCTGAGCAATCTCAATCCGCGCCGCTCGTTTCTCTATGCACGTGTAACGAAAAAGAAAATAAATCAAAAAGGAGACATCAGGAACTACTCGAATATGGCCAATGGTGGGGTCGAACCACACCCAGATTCCGCATGTATTGGTTCGGAACAATGAGTGGCCGTTGCTTGGCGGCCGAAGGCAGCTGCAGAGTCATGGAGTGAGAACCACCGTAAGTATATGTAAGCTCGCGGAGCAAAGCTGCGCATGCCTGCTATCGCGCGCGCTCTGGAACTGGAGAGCTACACGCCGAAGCTGACTCGGCGATTAGACAAGTGCTCAGCTTATCTGAACCGCCTTCCGCAATGCTCAGTGTGTTTTACTGACCTGAGGTTGTGCGATAGGCCTCGGAATGCAATGCAGAAACCACAACTCGCATCGAACGCACAACAAGCTCCAAAGCCATGGCGTACTGTTACAGTATGTTGTTTCATTGAATAACTCCGGGCTTGTCGGCTGGATACGTGGACTCGGGCATCTGCAGACCGCTCTGAACCTGGCCGGCGGCCGCGGACACAGGCGTTTACTCTGCGTTTCCGTTCAATTCCAATCACCGTAAAGCCCCCCGAAAAGATGCTGTGAGGGGCCTCGCTTTCCGCGATGTGCAGATTCACAACGAACCTCCGCTACCACCGCGTGCGTCTATTAGTACTTATTTCTCTCCCTTCTTGGCAATAAATACAAAATGTAGGAATACAACGGGCACGGCCACGACCCTGGTCTGCTCGTAGGATCCGGGTGCATTCCGTTTGACAACGTGTCGCTATGGTCTCCGGGTTACGCGTTTGCTTCGCATACGACGGAAGCAGATTTAAGCAGGGACTCGGATGATCTCCGGTACGTTTCTTAGACCATACAATGTTTTGCAAAGGTTTCACACCCCCGGCGAGTGCGTATCGAGTCTTTATCAAATGAAAGTGTAACCGAATGTTCCCAACCAGATACCGCCAGTCCACTGAGTCCCTGCACTCTCACGATCCATGATCGCACCAGGTGCTGCGATAAATGTATCCCAGGGATGCTAAATGGGCACTGTCCCTCCTGTCCCTTCGCTCTCAAGTGAGTGGGTGAGTACATCGATATCGCTTCTCACTCGCGACGTCGGCCTGGCCCGCCGCTTTAATCGGTTTATACCACTCGTTGTTTGCGACTGCGGTTTTAAAAATCCATGCCCCAATGGTTGAATTGCGTTGCTTTAAAGGACGGTACTCATGATTCGATGTAACCTGATATGGTAGCATGCCCCTGTCCACCTGCTGATTCTTGATCTGCAAGTGAACACCGATGAAATAAATTCCCACGATGAAATTTCAACAGGATCTTATATTTTCCTTTTTTGGGAGGCGAATTCCAAGATTTTCATGTGACATAGCTTAAGATTTCGAAGAAAATAGGCTGTGACGCGTGACATACAAATTGAATGATTGAAAGTAGGCCGACCCTGCAGTCTTGCACGTAAATTGAAATTTGATGGCACGGTTTGGTGCTCTTCATCCTACCCGGTCACATGACTTAAAAAACTCTTACAAATATTTCCTTTTTTTAGGGGGCACATTCTTGTTCTCATAGCACAAGCATGAAGTTTGTGAATGAAACTCTACACAGTAACGGTGATTCTAAACCTCAGCTTTAAATTTATTCGCTTCGCAACAATATTATTACGGTGGCGCGACGTCTACGCGACGAGCTCCTAGTCTACGCCCCGGGACGCCGAGTCGCTCCAGGCCGCCTAGATTAATTTTTCTGTATACCTCCGGCCTCACTCGGGCCAGCTCATCCGCGGGGTCCGGGTCGGGCCGCACTTCGGCTGTGAAGTTCACAGCCGTAAGTACGTGGGGATCCCGCATTGAGCATCCGCGCTGTGGAATGTAACCATACATGGTCCCGGAACCCTCCTGCAGCGGTGTTCAGAGCGACAATTGGCGCCTCGGGTATAATTACAGCTTTTGAGTTCTAAAGGGGAACAAGGACAAAGAGAAATGTCGCCCAGTGAGCACATTCTGCCACGCGTTCATGCTGTTTACAGGCCACATGCAGCGAACAAAGGATGGCTTACATGTGCGAATTGCGGTCAGCCCAATAACGGCAAGACGTGTACGAACTGTGGGTTGGATTTGGATATCAAGCTACGGACAGGCAACTTTGGTTCTTGAGGGCGCGCGTAATGCAAGTGCTTCCATTAACTTCGAAAGGATTCAGAAGGGGTAGGGAGTTGAACACGGGCCTATTTTCGTCCCGGATCCGTTCCATATCTCGGGATGTTCGGCAACAGCACGATCTGCCCGCCGTCCGCCATATTTCTTCGCCATCAGCAGAAACATCGTTCGGGAACCTCTCTCTTCCTCCCTCCACCCTTCGTTCCTCCCCACCCTCCCTCTCTTCGTTCATTCATGGCTCCGGCAGCCTCCGCCTGGGGACTTTCGTTCTTTCGGACTGGCTTTGCGGCGTTGACGTCTTCGAAACGGACCACAGACCCGGAAGCTGGCGTAAAGCGCGACGTACTTGACTACAACCATCGGCGCACGGTCGTCGACCCCGTCTCGGTCTGGAGCAGGTCGAGCTCGATTTCGGCTTCCATATACCCTCCTTCTGGTGAGGAGATCGTGGAACCGCGCCTTGGACTGCGCCGCACGCGCACGGTAGCTCTCGCGTTGACCTGGATGTCGGCGGTTGTCTCCCTCAGCGCAGGTAAGTTGAGCGACCGGCGTGAGGAGCGATTTGGAATTGATCGCGGCGCACCAGTAATCAATCTCGCCCTTCAAGCAACCCACGCACTCTCTACCCCCAGCTCACTCCCGCAGAACACGACACCCAATTCGCGCGAACGCGGCCTCAACACCTCCGCGCTCGCAATCCCCACCGTCATCTCAATTCTACACACCCTCGGCGTCCTCCTCGCATCCTCCCTCTTCCTCGTGCTCCTACTTCCCGCCTTCGGCCTGCAGAACCACAAAGTCAGCGCCACCCGCCTGGCGCGCGCACAGGCGTACGGCCTGGGCGGACTCAGCCTCGTTGGGTTCGCAAACCAGATCGCTTTGGCGGTACTGGTGAATAAGACGAGCCTCGTTGCCGGCGGGAGTGGGGAGGCACTGGGATCAGTTCCCGCTGGGACGGCTGCCAAGGTGGTTGGAAAAGAAGAGATGCCCGGACAGATTCTCTCTGCATGTGCGTGAGCTTAATGTTCAGCGCATAACCAAGAGTTGCTTATTTATGTGCAGTGCTCCTCATGGCAATGCTCCCCTTCGCGGCGTTTGTACCCGCTGTGGTTTCTGCGGGAATCTCCTTCGCTGCCGTCCGCCGGGCGGATGCGGCGAGTTCGAACTCAGAGGAAGAACCAGCCGCAGCGGTTTAGCCATCGTGCATCTGAGGGATGGATTATCCTATTAGCTACTACTAGTGAACGAGACTTGAGCCGTCGGAAGAAAATACATGCCTTTAAGGGCGGGCATGCGCGGGTTGAGTACAGCAAAGAATTCGTGACGTGCTTGTACCGTCATTGCGTTTTTTTTTTCTTTCTTTTTTCTTTTTCTTTGGCGATCCGAGTCGGCGCCGCATCGGCGCCCATCCACGATGCCTGGGCTGCTGTTCGCGGCCAATAGGCTCCGTCAGCTGCGGTCGAGGTACATTGGGTGAAGATTGGCGGGGATTCAAATCCAGCTCATCGCAAGCCTAAGCGACGTACGCGTCGAGTTCTCCACTGTTTCCTGGTAATAATTTATATGTATACTTCTCCAGTGCCTCGACCTTCAGTCCGAGGATAAAACGCTGGTACGCGGATCACTGGTTCAAGTGGCAAACATAGTTCTTTTTTTTATCATTCAAGCGGGTCCAGGCGGGAATAAACGGTATCCGGCGTTATCACTTAATATCCACACTCCCCGCTCAACGACAAATAGCGCAGAGCGTCTTAGGCTTCTTCACCTGCGCGGTGCAGTTCTCGCAAGTCTGGTAATTATCGACTGGATCGAGAGGGATTTGCATCTCAGGTGTGTATCCAACGGGCCGGTGAAGGGAACGACTCACGGCTATAGGACATTGTGAACGTTGTGTTGATTCTGGGAGTGGAGGGCGGAGGAGAGGGGTATAAGTATCGCCGGCGTGAGTTAATGAACTGACTCTGGAGTCGTGTGGGCGCCGCCTACCCCGGGTAGCAATACCTGTATAATAGCACTGGCATGGACTGGAGCGTCTGCTTGTTGCCGTCTCCAGAGGGCTATGGCTATTTGCGCTCGTTCGTATTGGGATGGAAAGAAATTCCGCAGTCGCAACATCGCAATTAGCTCATTTGTCCATTTTGACAATTCATTGCTTGTCCTGGATTTCCGAGTGAATGTATAAGAGGGAGGACAAAGGGGACCAGCGACGGCGATTCAGAGCAACTGAGTATCATGGTATCGAGGTATTCGCCCTGTCGGAGCTGCGCGCAGCGACATAAGTACCAAGTCATCGTTGTTGTGTGTGGAGGCTCTGAGTATCGTCGGGGAGGATGTTCATTTCTATACTTTACACATCTATCGCCAGCCTCCCATTACGTCTCTCCGTAGCATATCTCAAGGTCTAACATCATTTAATTGCTTGAAATGGTCGAGCGTAGTGTCTAACAACTTATGGGGTGGTCGACAAGCTCCAAGATGTGGCCTGTGGAATTGCAGCTTCGCTGTCACGATGGTCGATCCTACTTGTCCCCATTCATTGTCTGAGAGGATTTGTCCCGTCATGCCGGCACTGCTACTCCGGCCTCGCCGGCATGAACAGCACGGTGGCAGCCTATCGATTCAGACGAAGCCCGTTCGTGGCGGGCGCTGCTCCATACCGCGGTACATCATTGGTTATTTTATTTTATTTTTGGCTCTCCTGGTGATTGCGAGTCCCATTCGCAAGGCTAAATTTCCTCGAACTCAGCTAACGGTGCTGTGTACTCACGAACACTTGAAGAGGTTGAAGTGGCGCCGGGGCCGGGACACAAATCATTGAAAGGTTTGGAGGAATTCTAGGTTCAAATTGACTGGGCTGTGTGAAGAGCTTCGCGGCGCCACGCCGCGCCGGCGAGCTTAGGCTGTAAACTTTCATCTCAATTGGATGGTCTTGCTTGAGGCAAATGCGACACACATACAAATTTTTACAGTTCGTAATTTCTCCGCATTACGCAATTCTCATTGTAAGATGCGGGAATACTGATATTCTGGGTCGTATCGTACGACAGGCGTCACAAGGCCTAATACGAATTTGTCGATGTGCAAAATATTTTCATCTCAGATTTTCCAACAATTTCGGTCCCGAAAAATTCCGTCCAATATGACCAAAATAGTACAGCATCTCACGATTTGCCATTTTTGGAGCCAAATTTGGAACTTTTGTATTTTGTAGACAACTCCACCTACAACCAGTCGCTATCTGTCGCAAGTCCCATGTCGCAAATCCCACACAGCTACGCGAGAGCAACAGAGCTTATTAGTTCCAGCCTTTTTCTTGCCACAGAAATCACTTTTTTCTTTTTTCCCAATGCTTCACACACCCCGGAAGAAGGAACTGATTGTCAATTTTGCAACAAACCATATGGGATTTTTGAGTCACGGGACGGCTGCTTAAAGGACGGCTACTTAGCTCTCATCAGCAAATCAAGAAAAAAAGAAAAAAAAATAAATCAATAAATAAAAAAAAAGGTTCCATTCTGGACTGAGTTTGGGGCATCCAAATTTAGAAGACTGGAGGCATTTTTTTACAGCTCAGAAATTGTCCGTCATGAAAAGAAATCGAGATGGGTGTGCGGAGGAGGAAAGGACATCGCACAGCCTCATCTCCACTCAATACAAGACAGCGGCGCACTGCGCGCCTGCGTCGCTCAGTCCTTCAAAATCCAAGGCGGAACAGTGATTGTTTCCTAACTTTATCGAAGAATATAATCCCTACTGGTCCTGCTGGCTCGCGGCGCGGGGCGGCACTTTACATTGACAAAATAGTGTATTCACCTATTGCGAAGCCACCGCGGGTCGGGACAAGGTCTTCAATTTAACTTATTACTGTAACACTGTCCACATATTACCGTGATCAATACGACTGTGGACTGCAAGACCTCATAAATATTGCGCTGAAGCGCTGGACTGCCCAACAAACCCACCAACTGCCCAGAAGAGCACCATGATCTCGAACCAGCTCACTGGTCAGCTACAAAATTCCTCCCATTACTAGTGGCTGCAATTCTGACGCCGCGCACTTCTGCAGATGTACTCGTCAACCACTCGGCCCAGCCGAAGCAGTGTCCCTACTGCTCAAATATGACTTACGGACCGGACTGTGGTCAACATGGTAGTAAGTAGACAGAGAGTGTGTATGCGTTGAACTAGACACTGATTATAACTGCGGTTCAACTGCATGCATGCGACGCAACGCTGCATAGTCCGCATCGATGCGTACACATCCTCGAGAAATCGCATCTGTTCACCCCTGGTCACAAGGCCTGGTACGAAATTTTTGATGTGCGAAAGATTTTTCCTTGATTTTTCCAACAATTCTGGTCCCAGGAAAATGTCCGTGCAATACGACCAAAATAGACAGTTTGTGCAGGAGCAGTTGGCGCCGTTGAATGGCTTGATTGCAGTGCGCAAAGCAACGGCTTCTGGCTGTATTTAAAGGGTCAATGGCAGTGGTGGAATCAAATTCTGATCAAACCTATCCGAAAAATCAATTTTCAAAACATTTGTCGATGTACAAGAAAATGTATCATCTGGGGAGATTCTTGTAGCCATAGGTTGCGGAACGCAATGAAGCCATTCAATGGCGTCACTGGCTCTGGCGCAAACTCTCTAATAGTACAGCATCTCACGATTTGCCAATTTTTGGAGCCAAATTTGGAACTTTTGTATTTTTTTAGACAACTCCACCCTACAACCAGTCGCTTTCTGTCGCAAATCCCACACAGCTACGCGAGAGCAACAGAGCTTATTAGTTGCAGCCCTTTTCTTGCCACAGCAATCACTTTTTCTATTTTCCCAATGCATCACCCACCCCAGAAGAAGCAACTGAATGTCAATTCTGCAACAAAACATATGGGATTTTCGAGTCACAAGACGGCTGCTTAAAGGACAACTACATAATCAGCAAATCAAGAAAAAAAAGGTTTCACCCTGGACTGAGTTTGGGGCATCCAAATCAAAAGACTGGAGGCATTTTTTTTTTTTTTTTTCCGCTCAGCAATTCAAGTTAGGTGTACACTATTTATCCCACAGTCTTTTCAAAAAAAAAAAAAAAAAAAAAAAAAAAAAAAAAAAAAAAAAAAAACGAGAAGTGAGTAGAGGTTGAGCTCTCTCAGCCAATGAGAGGGCTGGATTTTCGTGTTTTTGGGGGGTTCAAATCGCGAGCCAATATGTTCTATTATACCCGGGCTTCCATACATACTCATGTGTAAAGGAATTTCCTCCCGAGCGGTAAACCTCCTGGCAAAGAGTGGTTTAAAACTTCGAATGTCCCCAGCGTACTGTACTATTCCGACCTTAAGTCGGCTGATTTTCAATTTTTGAAGGCCCGAGATGGTCGATAAATTTTCTTTTGATTTTAGACGATTTTTAACAACCTTCTTTTTTTTTTGCTCGTGTAATGCGTAACAAGAAACATCCCTGGCTTGATCATAACCAAATCGCTCCAAATGACGTACTCAAAAATTGAAAGAAATGCTCTGACACCTCGACGGACCGCATCCCGAAAACTGGGCTCCATTGCTATCGATCTTCTACCCCGGGGACTAGATGTCTTCCGCGTTTGTTGGATAGGAATGTAGACGGAGACCGCGAGCGTATCGTATCGCCGTTTGTCCTTTCTGGTGCAGTTGACAAAAGACTTGACCTAAATCGCTGAGGCAGCCGTCTCTGAGGGTAATTGTGCAAGAATAAACTAGCCACATGCGTAGGGTAGCGATTTGGTGGGTGCAACGCGTGTCGGCTGAATGGGGAAGCTTCAAGGGCGTTATTGCACCCGAACGCAGTTTTTCTTGCCAGCCGCCACATCGCATGGCGCGGACTCAGGCTTCTTCCCCTGGCCTTGACCTCGACGACGATGACCGAGTACGACTTCAGCATGGAGGCGATTAACGCGCACATGGAGAAGCAGGCGCGCGTGGCACTCTGGACGGAGACGAGTGCGCGGACGGGGGCGCGGCATGTCGGCGGGTTCGAGCCGCCGACTCCGATGGGCGTCCAACAGACGGAGCTTCCGAGGGAGAGGAGGAAGAGCAGGGCCCGGGAGGACGACGAGAGGAGCCGGAGTCGGAGTCATAGACGGGGACACTCTGGTGAGCGCGAGGAACATCGGCATCGGCTTCGAGACCGCAGCCCGCCGCCGCCGCTGCCTAGGGGCATGCTGGCTGGCCGCGCACCGACCCCGCACCCGCATGGGCACCGACGCAGCAAGAGCGTCGGTGCGCAGCCCGTGCCGCCGACGCGTTCGAGGACGGCGCCTCCGCCTGGCGCGGTGTACGGTCAGCCGGGCTACGCTACGCCTCCCCCTCCTCCGCTTCCGTCGCCCTATGCGCCATACTACGGCGAGAAATCTGCGCCGCCTGTCCCTCCCTTGCCGCAGCCCGTCTACAGCGAGTACTTTGTCGCCCATCCACAGCAGCAGCAACAGCCCACACAAGCCGCGTATCCAACGCCACAGTACGCGCAAGCCCAGCGATACACGCAAACGCCGCAGTACACGCAAGCCCCACAGTACACGCACCGCCGCACTACATCCTATGCCCCTGCCGCGTCTCCTCCCGCCGCACAAGTGATCTACACACGCACCCCGCCGCCCCAATACCGCCCCGCGCCGATCCCAAACGCCGGTCCGGGCCAGAAAGGGCTCGTCTACGCGCCGGGGAACGGGCCGCCCAGCCCACGGTCCCCGGGAGGGAAGCAGCCATCCCTGCTGAAGCGCGTCTTCGGGCTTGGTGGGCGTAGTCGGAGCGCCGAGCGCGGTGCGGGTAGGAGGAGCCCCCGGCGGAGTGATACGTATTAAGTAGTGGGTACGATGCGTGCTGCGGCGCGGAGATTCGGGCCTGGGGACGGGAGGCAGGCATCGATTATCACTAACGGCGGGCTAAGATGGGGTGCAGATGGCGTTCGGTGTAGCCCGGCTTCCGCGTCTCGTCGCGGCGTCATTACCCAGCGACTTGCCTCGAAACCCACTCTACACAACGGGGCCTCGCTCAGCATGTCCACAACGGCAATCTCCGTTGCCTCGTTTTCGACGTGCTGCCAACGCCGTTCTTCCGCTGCCTCTTGCACTCCTGCCACTCCGTCTTCTATCCTCCGACGTACTTGCAAACTCGGCAACCGACTTGCTTCGCCTCGCCGCACCTACTACTAGCATCCATCGCTGGCTTTTCTATTGTCTTCCGCCTGCGCCCGACCACCTCTGCATATGCCTGCTTGCGATCGCTCTGAGATTTCTCCCCAGTGTGTCCGCTCTGAACCTTCTGAGTCGGAATCCTGTTACTAGTAGTCTACTATCCACTTGTCACCGCGTACCAAGTCTATCGCAGCGCTGCTTCACTGGCATCCATAGCTACTCATCCAACATTATTCACTCGTCCGCCGTGCAGGGTATGCACTGGATGCCAGCTCCCTGAGCTAGCTAAGAGCTTGCTCTTACTGCACTCTCTGATTCAGTTCAGAGTACGGCTTCGCAATCAAACTTATATTCTACACAGTAATTGTCCTGAGGAGCTTCACTTCCAATCAAACGAAGAGGAGCTTGGAGGCTCGTTGATACTATCAACGCACGAGCTGCAATATCCATTGCTATTCCGGTTCTTCATCCAACCGCACCCCTCGCATTTACCGTATGAGCGGTTCACGGGTATGTCTTGAGCTGAACCGACTTCAGCTGGGATGTACATGTGGCGGGCATATGTTGAGAACGCACCTTTGGTCCACATGTTCTAGGGATAGTGAAGGTTAATGCGGGGAGGTGAAGCTACCTAGCAGCTTTATATGGTGGTCTGCAACTCTCTGACCGAGTAAGATCAACTATCAAGAGGAGCAGAGTAGGCGGTCCTGCCACGTTGAATAGTTTCGCTGAGTCTCGGGTCTAACTTGGGTCAAACTCGGGTCAGTTGAATACTGGTACTTACGTCGGGATGGAAACGCTCAGATCATATACTGACTCTGCCAACGCATTATATTCACCACTCGTGTTCATGGTCCCTTCTGGCGCTCACCGGTCTGATCATTAAGAATCTGAATCCTATCACTACTAGGTTTACTCGCGTCCTCGTACCGAGTCTATCTCATCGCAGATGTATTAGGTATCTTCCTACCCATCCAACCTACTCACTTCGAGCTGCTGCTCATGATCAGCTGTGCAGCCCATGCGAACAGTCGCCGTCCTGCCCCCTCGATATGTAGGTTTCTCCGATATGGTTCGGAAAAGGTACACTTTAATATCTGAATTCCCGCTGTGCGGGTGCGGCTACCGCGAGCAAGGCTGGAGCATAACGCCGGACACGGTGACCGTTACCGATTCCGTCCTCCGTACTCCGCCAGCCGTGGCGTATTTAGCTTCCGCCTTAGGCACTAAGAGCATCTCGATCTTAGCTAACATGGTCTTGTCCTCCGCGGTTTTCACCATTCGTCAGTCCGACCAGCCTTCGCCAATGCCTGCGCTTCCACTGACTTTCCATTGACGCAATGTAGCAACGTCAACCGCCCAATTTCAGCGGCTGTGCGCAAACAGTGGGCACGGGTGTCCGCATTTGGGCTCGCAGAGGCTCACGGGGGAGCAGTATGCGATGCCGGGGTCGATGTTCTGCAGGGACTGTAATCTGGCGGAAGGAGAAAAGAAATGAGCGTTGGACGGGAGCGGGCTCATAATCGGGACTATTCAAGTGGGAGCACACGCGAAATTTGTTAAGCGCGACAAATACTAGTTTTATAGTTTTATATGGGTGAGATAATGATAATTCTCCAAGCTTATTTCTATAACGCTATTGTAGAAGGAAGTAGAATCTTGTATTCTGCAGTTGTGGCAAGGTAAAGAAGACGCTAGCCGCCGCGGTCGGTCAATCTAGAGTAACCCAAGGTCGCGGAATTTCTGGAAAACCCTTCGCCATTCACAAAGAGCGGAGTCCACAAATAATTTTACTCGACCCCGTCGACTCATAAGAGAATATTAGTTTTGCGCGACCGCCGATTGGCAGGCTTAAAATAGGCTGCAAGAGTCTAAGTAAGTTTCGTCCTCTCCTCGTCCTGCTCCTCGCGCCAATGAGTAATACTATAACCGGACATTGGAAGCGTCTCTTGCACAGCAGCCGCCACCGACACTAACTTAAGCTTAGGTCCGTACATCTAGACTAGTCTTCAATGTTCTGCATCCAATTAGCTGCAGCTGTTCGCCCCGCCGACTGTCAATGAACGCACCTACAAATAGGCAGATGCTCACAGGCCCGAAGGCAATTCTCGATCAATTCCTCGGGGGAAAGGGAACGGACGACGTATACAGACGCAGACGCGGAGCCCCACGTTTTTTCCTCTCTCTCTCTCCGCTGCACTACGGCCGGGACATCCAGCACGTAGGAAGGCATTCCAATGGCTTCATCGTCCACGAGCTCGAGTTCCACACGATCGCAGTCCTCCTCCGCGTCGATGTCGGGAGATCGGAGCCCTTCGCGGTCTTCATTGACAAGTCCGAGCTTCCCCAGCCCGAGCTCGTCCTCCTCCCCACCCCCGCCGTCCGGCTATCCATACCCATACCCACCCCCCAGCCCTCCACCCAACGCATGCGTGAACGGGTCAAACTCCTGCCCGAGGGCGACGCCCGCGACGCTCTACCTCTACACCTTCCTGTCGACGCTGATAGTCCTCCTGATTGTGTCGGGCGGGATCATAGCGCGCTCGGTGTACCTGCGGCGGGTGCAGCAGCGGAATGGGACGTGGATGCCGGCGCGAGCGCCGAGGGTGGCGCTGGGGCTGGGGAGGAAGCCGGAGATGTTCGATGTGTATATTGCGGAGTGCGGAACGGGAACGGGCCCGAAATTGACAATGAGCGGGATGGGGAGGAGCGCGAGGTGGTTGGATATGAAGGTGCGTGTGCTGCTCAAGTCGTTCAGAAGCTCTGCTAACAAGGCCTGCCTGCGCTGACAGCCATTCGCCGCTAGCGAGAGACCGCTAGCAGCGGTTACCGACCCAGACGCTAACACGCGGGCGCAAATACCGCTAGAAACGGACGTGGCGTTCCTCATCGCGATGCCCTTCCAGACGCAGGAGCCACCGGACCCAGATGCGGACGAGGAGCGAGAGTTTCCGTATCTCGAATTTGGCGTCGTGCCATGTCATGTCGGAGCCGATGCAGGTGGTCGCGAGGGCGTGCAGCAGAAACAGGATGGTGAAGCGGGGTAGCCACAGACCGGGCAGGCACAAGCGCCGGCGTTAGGCGCCCATCAGACAGCGTGTGATTTACGCTGCCGCTTGCGCGGCCAACTTGCGGCTTTCATCCTTGTCAAAAGTCGATGTGAAAATGCATGATGCACCTTGACATTTGATTTCCGCCCATGACATCTGCATAGTGCCCACGGCATTGGGATACTGCACCGAGTTCATGTTAGGGTGTTGAACTGCATCCAACGGGCGTCACTTTTGAGCTGGTGGGGGTTTGGGGCACCCTGAAGCGAGGAAAATTATCTGTTTGGCTCATTGATTAAAATTTCTTATGGTGTTATTTTTGGCTGTATTCGGGTAGTGGGCTTGGCTGGGGGGGTCAAAAATATGAGGGTGCCATGTCCCAAAGTCCCTTCACAGTGAAATAAAATTAATGTTGGTTGTTTCTGTACTGCTTGTCTGCAATGCACCTATGCCATAGGGGCCGCATCAGGAATCATGGTTCCCCATCTTGGTTCTATTTTACTGATGATATTGCTTGTATATTCACAAAGACAAAATAAATCACACCTGACTTATACTCAAAGTAAGGAAAGTGTCCAAGCAGGTCGGAGGTTGAGTGATTGATGGTGGGTCCACCCTCACGTGCCATCACATGACCCATCTTGTCACGTCCATGCCAACTCCCGTCTCCGTGCGACTCGACTCCGCCTACTCCGCCTCAGGCGGGGTACTCCGTCTCGACTCGTACGCACTTATTACTCCATGCCCTCCGTTTATCCATCCCCATATGCTCATCTCTTATTGTGCTTATTGTTTCGCACGCCTCATGTTCTCCTCCGCATCTACACGCGGTGATACCTACTGTCACCTTATTGTCTGGCAAAGTTATCTCCGCTTGTACTCCGTAGTTATAAGCAACTGCTGGACGTAGAGTACAGCAGTTTGATTATAAACGTTTTTGCCTACTCTCCGTCTCCGCCTCGACTCCGACATTCCGTCGTGTCTCCGTCTCCTCTTCGACGCACAACGTTGGTCTAAGACAGCTGCTCACTTCCCGCAAGTGTTGTGGAATCCTTCGTGTGTCCTCCGTCCCCACTCCGTCTACTCCGCCTCGTTCCGCCCCTCTCCGCACGGCACTTAACACATCTGGTTAAAGGTGAAGCTGGGGGTACTAATACCTGGCTTGTATTAGACATAGGGATGTATATACTTGAAACTTAGCTTCAAACAAGCTGAAAATAAGAAATAATTGTCCCCCAAACTCACTTTTACTGTATCAAAGTGAATTATTTTCTGTCCAAGTAGGATCACATCCAGGCTCCGGTGACAATTTTCCCAGGAAGGCATGGCCTAGTAGAATACTCTAGAATTTAATTTGCAGGCATTTGTGCAAGGGAAGGATGAGTTCTTGAACTTGGTGCAAGAAACACATAGCAACTGTGCCAAATTTGCATCTCAGCTGGGTGATATTCCCATGCCAGCTGGGCGCAAATCTCTTGCCGACGGCGCATCAATCTAATATCCGCGGGGCGGAAATCTAATTTCATGGTGCGGAATTCACATGTGATCACGGTGCATAATTCATACACGCAAAGTCGATCCTCAACCTGCTTACGGTGGCACACTAGACTCTCAGACTCTCGATGCCATCCCGCACCTCTCCGCTTCCAACACGCCGTCTTCGCTCTGCTAATTCCGCTCGTGCTATTCGGCGCTGTGGCTTGCCTCTCGCATCGATAATCTGCCGCAGGCTGAGCTCAATGCATATGTACCGCAAACAAAAACGTTCTCGTCACCCGTCAAACAGTGGCTTCACTGGTACACATCCACATCTCAGGGTCGCCAAACGGATGCTGCTCTCGCATCCGCTCATGCTCGCATCCTAACGCGCCCATCTTGGTGCGATTCTGCGCACCCTGAGACCCGCCCCGTGAGCGATATACACATCTCAGACTATTCGCGGCTTCGCTACGCCTGACAGATTGTCGCCAGCGTACCACAGCTCATCACCAAAAAAAAAACTCTTAGACGTCGAACGGGAGATCCAGCCTCAGCGCTCACTCCCAGCCATATAAGCCCCCCGCCGTCGCGTTATCGCCACCACCGCGACCTCGATGGCTGCCCCAGTTTCCGGCCCCGCCCACTCCGTTACAGTATTCATTTCGCCCGTCCCCGGCGCTGGTATGGCTCCGCCTCATGGTAGCCTAGGTGCTACCGAGATCGGTATATGCCGCGCTCGGAGCGTTCCTATCTGGCATCTTGACGTTGCAGACATACCTATACAGTACTTTCGGCGATCCAGTGCAGACTCGAGGCTTTTAAAGACCACGGTGTGTGCCGCGTTCATGCTCTCTCGAGCTCAGGCTGACGGGAATTGATATTCTGCGGGTGCTCGTCGTGTGGTATGGCTTCGCGACGAGTGAGAAGCGGTCATAGTTCAAGCTGACGCGCGGCTTTGTGAAGGTTGCTGGAGCTAGCGCATATGTTGTCTGCGTGGCATGCGGTACGTACGCGATACCTCCCCTCCCCCGGATCGCCGGCCGGCTGATTGAGCTAATACTTAGATATACTCCCAAACAGTCACCTACTACGCACAACCCCACTACACCCTCAGTCCTAGGAGGTGAGGTGCGTCCTGTACATACACATCTCTCCTCCCACCACCCGCTACCCCACTCAACCCCTGGCCACTTCCAACACAGACATTCTTCGCCAACCGCGTTCCGAAGCGTCCTCGCCGCGCCGGGACGCTCATCTTCCTCGCCGCATCCGATCCACGCTCATCCACCCTGCGCTTCGCCGCCAACATCGCGATCCTAGTAATATTAATCCTGCAGCTGCTGCACAACGACACCGTCCTCGCTCTTCTAGTGAACCCCGGGCACTGGCTCGTCCTCCCTCGGGCTCGCGGGTGGGATATCATGATCACGGCGTCGCTGTGTCAATGTGTATATTTCAATTTTGCAGAAGATGAAGATGCGCGCGGGCCGTCGGTGAGGCCTGAAGAGCGTCGTGTTTAGGGAGTGGTTGGTGAGTTGGATCACGACCTGTGACTCGGAGGGGAGAAGCATTAGTATTACTGGTGCTGATGGCCATGGAGAGATTACTCTTCTCTCAAGGACGCTGCACGTACCAGTGCAAGGGCTGTTGATCTAACCAAATATGATTACATTTGAACAGCTTTGATATCTACTTCAGGCAACTTTTGCCGCAGCCATTCTTTCTATGGACAGCCCACAAACAGCTTCACAACAGCTCTTGAACAGCAGTCCAACAGCTGGCGCCCTCTAGCGACGAATTTTAACAGGTTCTGGCTCCACTTCTGATGTCATGAATGATACAATCTTACAGCTTCGTGCACTTAAAATGCCGCGAAGAACCGGCTCAAGGCTCAAGCAAGCCGCCCTCCACTCTTTCCTTCCCCTCAGAAATTCACAACGGCCTGAACTAATTTATGTATCTGGCTGGATTGGTGTTCCGATACAGATGTGTCGTGTCTTATTAGGGGCCGGCAAGGGGCCAGAGAGCGTCGCAGACGAGCCCAGGGCAACCGCGAATAGTGTGTTGTCGTCGATAGCTTGACACGGGCCTGAGGCAGATTCCTCACTACGACACATGCAAGACATATCAAGCTAGCGTCACGGTACATCCTCGAGCTCACCGAGATGAATATGGAAACTATCAATAAATTGCATACAACAAAGAAGTCAGACCGGGAAGCTAATTATTGAAGCAGAGTTGCAGCTCATATCCATGGCCAGGGCGCAGCCCTGGTGTGTCTTGTATATAGAATCGACGCTGTTGACGAGCACGACGAGTATCCTCAGGCTGCAAATCATCCATCTTTGTGCGCGGCCGTTCGAGCTTCTTTCTCCCGACGCCCGCCTTCCGTCTCTGCTTCCAGCGCGCTCCGTTGGAGAGCACCCTCCGCGCCCGTTGCCGCTGCACGCGCGGCGACCCGAACCCCTACTTCACGCTGCTTCTTGTTCCTTTGCTCTTTCTGTTTGGAGAGCAAGGTAAATAAATTTTGAAGCCCAACAGCTGCATCAGCTTTGGGCGAGAAGGAACTTGCCCCATTGAGCGGGGCAAGCCTCCTGGGTGCAAGGCCGGCGCCGAGAGCAGAGGATGCCCCCAGCGATGGCCTTGCGCAGCTGTTGAACTCCATGTTAGTAGGTTAATATAAATTGAAATTGAGTTTGAGAAATAGAGGGATGCGGAGGGTGGGCGCAAAAATCCGCGCGACTCGCGAGCACGAGCGAGTCGCTCCAGCGGAGGTGATGGTCGGGAGAAAGGATAGAGATCCCGACCATCACGCCGCGCATCACAAGACGACGCACTTACTTGCTGCGCTGCATAAGTCCTTCCATCTTGTTCCTTTGCTCTTTCTGTTCGGAGAGCAAGGTAAATAAATTTTGAAGCCCAACAGCTCCATCAGCTTTGGGCGAGAAGGAACTTGCCCCATTGAGCGGGGCAAGCCTCCTGGGTGCAAGGCCGGCGCCGAGAGCAGAGGATGCCCCCGAGAAGCTGACCAGCCGAAGCGAGCGGCGCAGGCTAGCCCAGGAGAAGGAAGCTTAAAATTAGTATGTAGATCGCGGTCTGGAGGGAGGTTGAGACTGCGCGGACATGTGATGCATACCGCTCCGGGATGGTATGAAAATTTCCCAAGGCAGACTGGGGAGAGTTATGGGATCACGGGCTGCCATGTGGCTCAAGTTCCCGTGAATGATTGGGCGCGCGCGGTGCATTGTTGCTGAGCAGCGTTGCGCGGGATTGACCGCAGAGTACTGGGGCTTGGGACAAATGGTGGTGCGCCGGAGGGTGGACGGACGATGGTAACTAAACAAGAGTTGATGCAAGCGCAAAGTAGCTTGAAAATAACCGAGATGGGCGCGCGCCGCAATAGGTGCGGTTCCATGTAGGTGGAGGCAAGACGGATGTCGAGGCGGATACGCCGGGTCTCGGAATTTAAGGAGCCGTGGACGCAGGGCGGCGAGAATTAGAACCAACAGATAGGTATTGTGGCCCGGCTTGGGGGTTGGCGGATCGCCGAGCAAGGAATCAACTAGGAGGTGTCTAGACTCTGAAGGTCCCGGAGCCCAAGCCGGTATTTGTGAAGTGTATGACCCTACTTGAGGTGGGCATTGGGCAATGGATTCGGTGCAGGTAGGCGTGTGCCAGTGGGATATGATTGCCAAACACGGGAGCGGAACGTTGGAGTGAAGCGCGTTTGGGGTGGACGAGTGTAGGCCGATGAAGGTGATTGAATAGTTAGATAGTTGATGTGTAGGCCGACGAGCGCAGTTTGAAACTTCGATGCGGGAGTGGAATACTCGGTCCCCTCGACGCAGGAAAGAGGAGCAGGTCACGCTGAGCGCGGCCAAGAGCGCTGTGGGCAAATATCGAGAGGTGTTTCAACCTCGGCTGGTAGGGATTCGCAGCGGGTAGGACAGTAATATTGTCAGTGAATAAATGCATGAGTGGCGGCATCAGCTCAAAAACATAGAGCTCAAACAGTCCTCCCAATGAGGGAGGAGCTGTGCCAGACCGCGTTGACCAGGAGAAGTTCAATGCGAATATGAGCGAGGAGGAGTAAAACTCTCGGCCGCTGGGATACGAGAGCGAATGTCAGTCGTTGGCTTTGACGGAGGGGGGAGGTAGGAGTAATCTCGACCGCGGCAACGCGGGAGAAGCTCAACGGCGCGTAATCCGAAGGCAGAGACATCCGCTGAACACCGGAGGGGGTGATCAATAACGCGAGAACTCGATGGGACGCAGCAGACGGACCGGTGGGACTTGGCCCCGGTCAAACAATCTGTAGAGAGACAGGAGGGAATATTTTGAACCGTCTCGATGCGAGGGACGCGGCCGGGCTGGCTCGGAGCCTGTAACGGCCGGGAGAAAGCGAACGGCACCTAAACAAAAGCCTCAATGCCACAGAGATGTGGGAGGGCAAGCGGGGCTTGACTCGGCGGTGAGAGACCTCCGCGAATGTAGCACGAGGGTGGGTATTTTAACCAGAGGGTCAAGGAGTAGATGATGCAGCATGAATACTAGACTGCTTCGGAGTAGACTAGACGGCTTGAACGCGGTAGAAGCGCGACGGTTCGCAGGACTGAAATTCGACATGGAAAGCAGGCTTGACTGCCTTGATGCGGGACCCGAGCCCAAGTTCCGAGAGTTTGCTCAACCATACCGATATGGGATCCACGTTCTGTTCTGGGAGCTCGACGCTGATCTGGGGAATCGACGGAATGTGAAAGTGTTCCATCGTTCCGACACGGGAGATAACACTTGACCGCCCCGGTACAGGATAGACGGGATACAGTAGAACACGGAGACCGTCGACGGGACTTAGGCCGGATCGAAAGAAGGTGCCGTATTAATTCATTACGGAAAAGAAGTTCTCGACCGCCTCGACGCGGGAGAAGTGCAACAGGGCAGAACCCGGGGACGGGGCGAAGCCCTCAATCCGTTCCGATACGGGAGCCTCGACCGCTCCAATGCGGGAACAGATGGACGAGAGCAGAGACACTCGATGGGACGTAACCCAGAGACATAAATACTTGAGCGCTACGATGCGGGAGGGCGCGAAGACGGCGTAACGCGGTGTAAGGATATCCGTGATGTGTAAAGTCGAGGTCTCAACGGGAAATAACCCGCAGACGAACAAATTTGGGGTATAATCCGGCGAGAAGGAAGGCTCGGCCGCCAAAAAGCGGGATAATCTCGAGGGGCAACACGGAGGTAAAGGAGCTTGCTCGACCACTTCGATACGAGGAGCAATCCAGCTGGACACAACTAGGGAAGTAGCTTTCGCGCTCGGATCCGGCGGATCTCGACCGCCGCGACGCGGGACTAGCTCGACGGGTTATAACCCGGAGATGAGGGAAGAACGGGGAGTCACTGGACGAGCATCACCCGGCCGGGCTCAGCGGGGCATAGCCCGGAAGCACTCGACGGCACATAAACCGAAGGCGGATGTGCTCAACGGGACGTAACCCGGAGACAGGTATACTCCGTCGGACCGATTCTATACGGGATGGAGCGTAACGCGGAAGAGGACGCTCAACGGGGGCGTTGACTGAAGATGAGTAGGCTTGACCGCTTCTATCGTCTATGCGGGAAGGTTAGACGGGGGTGACCCGGAAGGATAAGTTTGACGGTGCGTGAGCCAGAGGAGCTCACCGGGAGAAAAAAAATAGAGCTACTCAACCGCCTCGATGCGGGAGGGCTCGTCGGGGCATAGCCCGGAGGAAGAAGATCGACGGCGCGTAGACCGAAGGCGCTCAACGGAGCGGAACCTAGACGGGGGTAGCCTGGAGAAATAAGCTTGACGGTGCGTAGACCGGGCACTCGACGGGACGCAACCCGGGGACACAAGTCCTCGACCGCCTCGACGCGGGAGATGCTCGACGGGACGTAACCCGGCGACAAGATACACTCGACCGCGTAAATGCGGGAGGGCTCGACGGGGCGTAACCCGGAGCAAGAAGAATCTCGACGGGCTTATAAACCGGAGGCGTGCGGGACGTAACCCGGAGAAAACAACCTCGACCGCCTCGACGCGGGAGGGCTCGACGGGGCGTAACCCGGAGAAAGATGAATCTCGACGGCTTATAAACCGGAGGCGTGCGGGACGTAACCCGGAGAGAACAACCTCGACCGCCTCGACGCGGGAGGGCTCGACGGGGCGTAACCCGGAGCAAGAAGAATCTCGACGGCTCATAAACCGGAGGCGTGCGGGACGTAACCCGGAGAAAACAACCTCGACCGCCTCGACGCGGGAGGGCTCGACGGGGCGTAACCCGGAGCAAGATGAATCTCGACGGCTCGTAAACCGGAGGCGCGCGGCGGGACGCAACCCGGACGAAGAAAGTCAACGGTGTGTAACGCGGAGCGGCCCGACGCGGCGTAACGCGCGGCAGTAAACTCGATCGTGCGTAGACGAGAGAGGTATCATGGAGAGGAGCAAAGGGCACAAGCGCGAGCACGGAGGCGAAGGAAAATGTCGTTAAATTGCATTTTGTAACGCTCGAGCGGTCAGCCGAAGGCGGGTACTGAGGGAGGAACTCGGGTGAGGGGATGCGCCGACAGGTAGTCGAATTGGCCGAAGACGGGCGGCGTCGCAAAGTTGCCGTAAGGTCAGATTGATGTCAATGCCTGGTGCGCTGGCAGTTTTTCGGCGACGAAGACGCGCTTGGAGGTAGGGTGACACTGACAGAGGGTGTATGAAGGGTTGAGGAAGGCCGGGGGTGGGTGTTGGCGAGTCGTAGAACGTGTTGTGTCGATGGGTGGACCAGAACGGTAGTGGTGGACGTGTTTGGGATGTAGCGATGGCAGACTGGGCGAAGCTTGGGATGGGAGTCTGCTGAATAAGTTAGTGGTTGTGTAAGGTTGACTTGGAACGCAAAAATCCGCGCGACTCGCGAGCACGAGCGAGTCGCTCCAGCGGAGGTGATGGTCGGGAGAAAGGATAGAGATCCCGACCATCACGCCGCGCATCACGACGCACTTACTTGCTGCGCTGCATAAGTCCTTCCAAAAACCCCCCGCCAATCCCAGATCCCCGACTTCCGCACAAAAAACGTCTAGAACAGCGCCGAACAGCTGTTCTAGATGTCCAGCAGGACTCACACCACAAATCCAGCGCACCTCACATAACAGACCTCGCTCCGACGCTCGCCATCGCCACGGTTCCATCCAACGCTACTAGCGCGGTTTACGAGCTACCCGCTGCGCCACACGGATCCCGCCCCCGCCCGCCCGCCGTCGCCAACTCCGCCGTCCTAAATCTACTCGGGCTACGCCAGCCAGCTGCGCCGAACGAGCAAGAGCCCGAATCGGCGGTTCAGGCTGCCAGAACCCGCCGATCGTCTGCAGCGCCGTCTACCTGCTCCATCAACGCCGAGACCAGCGCTCGAAGTCGACCCTCCGCCATTGCCACATCCAGCTCCCCCACCATCCCACCCCGCCCCGCCTGACCCGCTCTGCTCGAACCCCCAATTTCAGACTCCCGCCGTACCAGATCTATTAGGGCTCGTGATAAACGACGAGCAGAGCGCATGGTTGCGCTACCTATACCTGCCGAGCCTGTCTCGCCGTCCATAGCAAACCGGCCGACAGATCCCGCTTCCCGAGCGTCGACTCTGCGATTTCTGGCCACAAGGTTAGTTGTTAACGAGTCCCCGACGCGAGATCTTACCAGTTCCTCGTAGCCAGTCGAGGAGTGTCGGCCCAGTCCCGTCGCTGCGTAAACAACGAGCGGCTCCGCGAGCTGAGGAACGAGTCGGTTACGCCAACCGACTGCCCCGCGCGCGCCGTCCGCCTGATAACGAGTTCTGGCACAAGATCTTACCCACTGCTAGCCTGCTCCCATCGCAAAGTGGAAGGATCTGCATGGGGGAGCGGGATAGACGATGGCGTAGCGGGATAGACGATGGCGCAGCGGGATAGGCGATGGCGGAGGTGATCGAGTTATTTTAGGTATTACATTTAATATTAAAGATCTTCCTTTAACTAGATTTTTATTAGTTAATCAAACAAGTTTTGATTTGTCATCATGACCATAGAGGTGGGCCTGTGGTGCTCATCACCTTTTGTTAGCCATCGACATTTTAAATACAATCAGAAGCCGTTGGTTTGCGCATTGCAATTAAGCCATTCAACGGCGCCAATTGCTCCTGCACAAACTGTCTATTTTGGTCGTATTGCACGGATATTTTCCTGGGACCAGCATTGTTGGAAAAATCAAGAAAAAAATATTTCGCACATCAAAAATTTCGTACCAGGCCTTGTGACCGGGGGTGAACAGATGCGATTTCTCGAAGATGTGTACGCATCAATGCGGATCACGCAGCGCTGCGTCGCATGCATGCAGTTGAACCACAGTTATAATCAGTGTCTAGTTCTACGTATACACACTGTCTGTCTACTTACTACCATGTTGACCACAGTCCGGTCCGTAAGTCATATTTGAGCAGTAGGGACACTGCTTCGGCTGGGCCGAGTGGTTGACAAGTACATCTGCAGAAGTGCGCCGCGTCAGAGTTGCAGCCACTAGGAATGGGAGGAATCTCGTAGCTGACCAGTGAGATGGTTCGAGATCATGGTTTTTTTTAGGCAGGTGGTGGGTTTCTTGGGCAGTCCAGCGCTTCAGCGCAATATTTATGAGGTCTTGCAGTCCACAGTAATATGTGGACAGCGTTACAATGATGAGTGAAATTGAAGACCTTGTCAATAGGCAAATACACTGTTTTCACAATCTAAAGTGCCGCCCCGCGCCCCGCGAGCCAGCAGGACCAGTAGGGATTGTGTTCTTCGATGAAGTTAGCCACGTGACGCGGTAGTCAAGGGCCGTCTCAACCCAACTGTGACCCGTGAAATTGCAGCATCGCTGTCACGATGGATCCTACCTGTCCCCATTCATTGTCTGAGAGGATTTGTCCCGTCGCGCTGGCACTGGTACTCCGGCTTCAGCGGCATGAGTAACATGGTGGCAGATCGATTCAGACGAACGCCCGGTCCATACCGCGGTGCGTCAATGGGTTTTGTATTTATTTATTTTGGTTCTTCCCGCTGATTGCGAGTCCCAACTGCAAGTCCACCTACCCAAATTTCGTCGAACTGAGCTAACGGTGCTGTGTACTCATAGTCACTTGAAGAGGTTGAAGTGGCGCCGGCGCCGGGACACAAATCGTTGAAAGGTTTAGAGGAATTCTAGGTTCAAATTGACGAGGCCGTATGAAGAGCTTGAAGCGGCGCTCATACTAACATCGTTGATGTTGAAGGAACAGCGGCGCTCAAATTGACGTGGCTGCTGTGGTCTCCGACAAACTCTAGTAAGATTTTGTCCAATTTGATTTGAATGATAGGCGAGTTTTCCAATCCGGAAATTTTCCGCATTACCCAATTCTCATGATCAAAACATCCTAATTTATCCTGTTTGCTTTCAGATATTATTGATGGGGATTTTTTTTTCCGGCTGGCACGAATGGTGTGTTCTGAACATCTACATTTAATTTTGCAATTCGTAATTTCCCCGCATTACGGAATTCTCATTATCAAATGCGGGAATACCGTATGATGTAAATTGGCGCACGACCCATTTTTGGTGTGCACCGCGTGTGCACCGCTCGGGGTTCACTGTGCACCAGTTTTAGCCAAGTGTGCACGACCTCTAGTGTACTTGTATGGCCCTGAAATGTCTACATACAGCATCTTGAGGCTATTTTGGCTAAGGCAGTGGGGCACTGAACGCAACCCAAATAAAGGTAACGTGTGCCTCGCATGCCATGCAATACTCAGCAGCGGTTGAATACCTGACTATGCCTGGTGGGGACGAATTTTAGTCAAAAAAAATCCCCAAAATTTGTGTAAGAGAAGCCCCCTTATGTCAAGCATACGCAAAGCTAGATTCAACCGTCTCCGCTTCATTTCTTTCTCCAGGTGGCAATGTCACATTGATGTCACATTTACTCAAAAGTGGTGTTGATGCTCAGAACTTCCCGCAAACAACCGGGAATGTACAGGGATGCAAGGCTGGCATGTAATATGTCATACTTTTAGCTGTCCAAAGGAAAAGGCAACCCTATTGTTGCTCATGTACGCCCGAAGCGCTTTTCAGTGTTTTCACCACATCCAGCGAAGCGGGCCAGGGTTTGTGGGCGTGCCATGGTGTTCAGCTAGTCAGCTTCTTCAGCGGTTTGTGTGAGTCAGAAAAGTGTTTTAGCCAACATATATACCAGTCCCAAGCCACCCCCGACCCCATAATTTGTGTATGTACAACCCACCTTTTTAAATTTCTTTGTTCGGAATGTCGAGACTGTCATGGAGGTAAGTACCATTCTGGAGGTTCTTATTTTTGGCATTTCTTATAGTATATACACCAGTGTACAAGGGGGTGCCAGATCAAAAATTGATGGGATGAGGTAGGGGGGGAGGGGGGTGAAGGGCCCGGAAAAAAAAAGTTTTATATGTAAACTTTGGGGGCATACTGTAGCATTCTGACCGCATGTTCAGGTGACGGGTGACGCGGGCTTGTGAACTGAACCTGGCTGAACATGGTGACGGGTGACACCCACTTTCAGCCATCAAAATTCGCCCAATTTGGTCATTTTCTATCAAAATTTTCGGCCCGGCTGATGCCGGACGTCCCAAAAATGAAAGTGAACATGTACAAAAAGTGAACATGCAGGTGACGGGTGACATCCAGTGAACATCCGGTCAGAATGGTACAGTATACAAAGCTCTGTGGGCCTCCTGGGACTCTGGAATGCCTCTATTCATTGTCAACAGTGAGCATGGACACCTGGGAAATCTATCCCAATAGAGTTGGCACTAGAAAACCAACAAGGAGCCGGTGGTCAAAGCACAGCTACCAAATATGGAAATGTCATCAATGCTGCAAACCGGCTGTTTGGTACAGGAGAGCTTAATGGCTGGTCCACACATCTGGTAGCTACATTGGCTAGCCTATGGCATGTATTATAGACCCAAATTTGACTAGTGGAAGCACCATGTGAAGCCTTTATCTTATCTTAACGTGGGAAATCATAACCCGATATAGTAAGAGGAGGGGGGGAGGGGGGTCCGGAGGGCCGGAATTCCAAATTTCGACCCTATGAGCCTCATTTTTTAATGTTGGTGCCCCCTTGACTCTGGGAACTTGGCGACGTCGACACCAAGTACCGCAAGTCAAGGAGCACTCATCTGCCGCTATGAAGTCGTACATTGCCCCCTAGATTCACCAAATATACCAGTAGGCTGTTTGTAAGCTTGGTAGAGTTGGCGAGAACGGGTGGTGCACCACCGGTGCGCCGCCATCACAGCGCTCCGGGTGTGCACTGCTGGCTCACCACTGGCGGTGCACCAGTTTCACACATGCCCGGGAATACTGTGGCTCGGCGATGTTATAATCTCCCGGTGACGTTATAATGTACTGATTTCTCATGCTTGGAATCCATTTTTACCACCGGTTTTTCGCGGAATGGAATCTAATGGACCTCTGCTCTGACCATGCAAAAATTGGGACTATTAAAAAGGTCTGAGCGGACACCATTTTCTGGAACTTTTTTGTGATTCTTGATGTGACCTCATTTCGGCGCTTACCCTTCACGTAAATTTGTCGCACATAGTTTGGCCGCAGTTTTTGAGCTTCTGGGTTGGAAACTGCTGGAGGACATAGCTAGCATGCCCCGCAACCATTTACGATGAATTGCGGGACTGCAGGCGCAAAACTGCGGCCAATATTAGCAGATTATAAAGTCACTGGGAGATTATAACGTCGCAGGGAACCACAGTACTACTATCCCGGGTCATATCATACGTCACGCGTCAGATGCCCAGGTAGGAAATATCTGATGGTATGATTTTTTTAGGTGTACAATATTTTTCCCGCAAAATTTTTCAAACTAAGATTTGAATCACGGGCAAAAAAAAAAAAAAAAAGTAGTTGAGCATTTTTCGGGAGTATTTTCCTGTAAAAAAAGCCCCCTTCATTGGTGCATCTTTTCGGCAGTTGGACCGGGAAGATATGTTGAAATGAGCTCAGAAGTGAGATATTGCAAGAGGATTTTAGGTCTTTGCAAACCAGTGAAGGTGGACTGCCACGCTTTGCGGTGGCCTTTCCAGAGCAAGTACACACTGTCTGTCTACTTACTACCATGGTTACCACAGTCCGGTCCGCGAGTGATATTTGAGCAGTAGGGACACTGATGTGGCTCGGTCGCAGGGTGTTGACCACAGTTTGGTCCGTAAGTCATATTGTCGCAGTAAGGACACTTCTTTAGCACCCTCGGCGGCTCGGCCGAGTGGTTGACGAGGACATCTGCAGAAGTGCGCCGCGTCAGAATTGCAGCCATTAGTAATGAGAGGAATCTCGTAGCTGACCAGTGAGATGGTTCGAGATCATGGTGCTCTTCTAGGCAGTTGGTGGGTTTGTTGGGGCAGTCCAGCGCTTCAGCGCGATATTTATGAGGTCTTGCAATCCCCAGACATATTGAACACGGTATTGTGTGGACAGCGTTACAATGATAAGTTAAATTGAAGACCTTGTCCACACCCGCGGTGGCTTCGCAATAGGCGAATACACTGTTTTAACAATCCAAAGTGCCGGCCCCGCGAGCCAGCAGGACCAGTAGGGATTGTGTCCTTCCATATCTGGCTATAACTTAGCAAGTCGTTGCTATGTCCCAGTATCATTGGCAACATGCAGCACCTGCCGCAACTACCGCATGCATCTGCTGCTGGGCTTCTCGCTGCTCTTTTGTTCCTGACTGGGATCTAGCCGTTAATCCTACATTTAATGACTTTCCTCTTCTGAACCTTGCCGTAGTTGTTGCGTGTGCCTTTGAGGGCAAATGAGTTCCCCCATAGGCCAGCGAAGCCGGTCAAATCTTTGTGACCAAACTCCTCCAGCCAACGTGGTCGACAATTTACCTCCCGACACCCTGCTCAAAATGAAACCATTATGTCCCGGGCCCGAAGCGCGGAGTTGGGAGAGAGCGAAAAAAAGGGTGCCACAAATAAATCCCGGAGGTTGTCACAACTCCGCCCGCATTCAGGCATTCAATTGCTCCGACGTGGTTTCCTGTGTTAGGCAGACCATGCGGGGCTGCCGCGTGCAGCTAGCTGCGGCCGCGGAATCTTTCCTCTGCCACCGAGTACCTGAGTTATGAGGTACGTGAATATAAAATGTCGGAATTGGCTGATCAGCCCTTTTAATGCTATTATAAGAGTTCTTCCCTGTTATAAAGTCTCAAGTAAAATTTTATTACATATTCTATTCAAACATGATAAGGCACCCTATATTATGATTGAAAGTGAGCCGACTCCGCGGCATGGCACAAACTTCCAGATTTCTTGTGCCATCAATCTTACAATTTCTTTCTGCCATCTGTACTATTTCTGCAGATTCTCCAAAGTCGTTGGGAAAGAAATAAGGCATAGGTGAATTTACTGCACCGGGGGTGGTGCAGTAGTGGTGCAGTAGCGGTGCAGTAGTTGAGATGTTGGTCAACGTCTAGCACGATGTTCAGAACAATTAGACAGCTTGCGATGCAGCCATTGAAGCCATTCAATGGCTGAATTGTGTTGCGATTTCCAATGGCTCCCGGTTGTGGGCCAAATTTCAGTGGCTGTTGAAATTTAGTGAAAACATTATTTTGTAGTCTAGAAGCATATTTCATGTTCAAATGCAGTGCTGATGTTATCACCACCGCTGATACAACAAATAAAACAACAAAATTGTGATCTTATCCTGATTTCCCACCTGTCACATGGGCACATTACAATTTCTGAACTAGATGTAGTCAAAAGCATGCTAAGGTACACTACCAGATAGAGAGTACCAATTTTAGAACAGATTTTGCAGCCATTGGTCCCGCAACGCATTTGAGCCATTGAATGGCTTCAATGGCTGCATTGCAAGCTATCTATTCTAGCTGAGCCTTGCATCAGCTTCTAGGTCTTGAAGGGAATCCGGATGGGCTCGATGGTGTATGCCAATTGGCGGGAGGTCTTGCGCTGCAATGCTTGGAGAGGATTTTGAGGACTTGAAGGGACTTGATGGCTTGCGGAAGGCTTTGAGGATGGCTTGCGGAGGGCCTTGTGCGCTTGCGGAGGCTGACGTGGGCGGCAGACTTTGTGGAACGACGGCTTGTGGGCTTCAGCGGAGCGTCGGGCAGGCGGGCGGCGTGGCGAAGCGGTGACAGCGGTGACAGCGGCGACGGCGTATATGGAGTGGTGCGACGACGCGGGCACTGGTATGTAGCGTTGCGGGAGCGGGCAAGGGGCGGGCAAGGGGCGAAGGTGGTGGTGAGAGGAAAGAAGCGACAAGTGCGGCACTCATCACGGAGCTGATGGTTTCATGTTGACAGGCGCACGGACCAAGCTTTGGGCTGTTTGTCGACCATGAAGAGTACAGAGCGTTTGGGGGCCATGAGAGGGGGATGTGAGGACATCTGCGCGACAGCATGAGCCGCCCACAACCTTTATGGTTAATTGAAAATTTCATTATAATTCCCTGCTTGGCAAGACACAAATTCCAAGACCAAAGACGCAGGTGAAAGACCAAAGACGCATCTCCAAGACCAAAGACATAATACCAAGACCAAAGACCTGGTCCCAAAGATGTAAGACATGTAAGATCTACCTGCTGTTTTACTGATGACTTGTGCTTCGATCGGTGCTCGAGGTCCCCTTCTAACACATGCAGGTGGTTCTAAGTCAAACGAGCTCGCTGCTCGGTCTCAGTGGAGGTGTTTGTGATGCAGGAATTTGGCCGGCGCAGTACCGGTGCAGGAGTTGGACTCGGTTGTGCTTCGAGTGGTGCAGTAGTGCCCTTGCTGTGGTTCAGCAGTGTGGGACCGGTGCAGGAGGCCGGATGGCTGGTGCAGGAGGTCTACTCGGCGGTGCAGTAAACTTCACCTACGCTGTCGCTACCGCCTATCGGCACTTGATCACTCCTCATCATCGTCCGAGCTACTTTGAAAGTGTATGGTCAATCTGACATGATTTCATCAAATATTCATGATGGCATCAAAATATCATGAAGTACAAAGTTGGTCCAGCTGAATGAGGAGAATGCGCTATAGTTGCAAATTTGATGCAAATGATAGGATCAAATCACCCTGATATGCACAAAAGCCTAATATGCGGATATACAAACCCAAATTATTCCGGATTCAAGCTTCAATCCAACCAAATCTGTGCTGTTTTTGTATCCTTCTATGGTCGTGACTGCTGTTGACCATGACAAGCTCGCGGATTTTGGATGAAGTTTAAACAATCTGGAAAGATGCCACTCATGTTAATACACATCACAGTAGCCTCCGTCTAGCCCATAGAAGGCTCCTTCCGTCATTATTTCACGGTGCAGTAGCGGTGCAGGAGTGGTGCAGTAGCGGCGCAGTAGCGGCGCAGGAGTGGTGCAGGACCGGTGCAGTAGTGGTGCGGGATGTTCATAGCATCACATTGACATTATCAACCATTTTAAACTCTCCGAGCGTCAAGTTAGGCATATTATACCCTCCAACACTGTTGTATGCCAAGAAGCCAAGGACAGCATTCAACATCTGACTCATCCGGGTGTGGGGATCTAAAATGGCATGCAATCCCGTGAATAAGCCATTGGGACAGTGGTTTGAGGGTGTAAAGCAATGTGTTGAGTTTCGACGCGGGAGAAGGCGAGTGCGGGGGATTGGCAAAGTGCCGTAAGGTTTGCGATCGGTCTATGCGGTTAAGCAGGCTACGCGTTAGAGCAAACCAATGCTCTACGCGGCTGGATTTCAGAGCTTATATACTTGTACAAATTTATCTAGAATGTTCCAAAGTGGATGACTGATGCTGTTCCAGAAAGTTCTCCAAAATACTCCAACACAATGTTTGGCTCATTCGAATCTTCTTTGGAGTGCCGCGAAGTGTGTTTCCACCAACAATCAAACCGATTCCCACGGTTGGTTCAAGCTTGATCGCTGTCTGCGACGACGAGCCCGCATATTATTAGATTTTCAAATTCACGCTCAAAGGATAGTATGGTGTCTAACTGTTATGGAATTTTATTTCTTAGCTAGTTTGGAGATTGTAGCCTGTTTGTACTCACCTATTTGGGCCCATATATTTATTTTCCCCAAAATTGTGTTGGAAAATGGATATTATTTGTCACAAAGGCTTGAATTATTTGCGGAGCCGGAACCAGCCAATCTGACTTTGATTGACTTGTTCCGCAGCATTCCGCAGCTCTGCGCAGTATTTGCGCAGTTATTCTGAGTACCGCGTTGACTCAGACTGAGTCGTTCTGATTCAACGCTCAGGTATAAATACAGCTCGAATATCTCAGTAGTATACATCTTTTATCCTGTAGTAGCTAGTCCTCAATTCACAAAACGTGAACATCATTTTCTGATTGCAAACATCGCAAAACTACAAGGCCTTGCCAAAAGTTTCCGTGATTGTGCAGTTGTTGTTGCAATTTTGATCCGATCAAAAGGAAAATTAAACCAACCGTCCTCAGCCCTGTCTCGCGCATTACCCCCAAATTACATGGCAAGGGAGCTAGCGAGTGGAGCACAACTGAGGTCTCCTTGGGCCCTGTTTGAGGATCGCATCTTCCATGAAGTTTGCCATGTACTGGGAGACTGAATTTATATTTTGTCAAGCCTCAGTGTCAAAAGCTGTGAGAGCCTGCTAGCTACATCTCCTGAAGGTTCCATGTCCTTTGGGGAAGAACTGACCTCAGGAAGTCATCCAATTCTTGTCCATGTCTAGAATTTCATTTGTGAGTAATATTGCATTTTGAAATCTTTTACCCAGTTTCTCAAGAAGTACCACGGTGCCAACACTCAAATTACCCGAGAATAATATCCCATTATCCTGTCTTTCAGCTCATATAGGTTAGAACTTGATTGGTCTAGTGGCGCTCTAGAACAAGCTGTATAACTAATCCCGGAAACTTTTGGCGGGGGTGTGTAGGTCTGACAGAACGGCTATATCTTGTCAACTACGTCCGATAAGAACGGCTATATCTTATCACCTACGTCCGATAAGAACGGCTATACCTTATCAACTACGTCTGACTAGAACGGCTATATCTAGTTAACTATGTCTTATAGTACGGCTACAACTGTTAAACAATTTTTGGAACATTGTTTCGCTCGTTCGAAACACTCACTCGCTCACTCTTGGACTTAAACTTCTGTTTATATAGAGGTCTACGAACAAGAATTGGTGTGTAGTAAATTACTACACCAAATCGCTATACTACTCTCGGCTACGTATTTTCCTTTATACTTGCCGATCCCGTTTCGCTAACACTAACACATTTGACAGGCATGTCGGAACTGCGTTAACTGTATTCCTTCCCGCTATATTCGCGGCGCAGGAGCGTTGCAGGAGTGGTGCAGTAGTGGTGCAATAGTGGTACAGGACTTGCTAACTGACTGGGATTGCTACATCGTAGACTCAGGATGTATATGGTGTAATCAGATTCATTTCCTTCTCTCCGTCGCCATTTTATGTGTTGGAACAACGGGAACCCGGGATTAGCAATAATGCTGGTGTCTTAACCCTAATCCTTGTATCAGACATGAGCGGAGGTCGTGCTAAGAGCATTATGCAGAGTTTCACATGCCTTAGCTCCCTGGTTTCTGATACTCAGCCATGTTTCTGCGAAGCCAGAAGCAGATTTCAGCGAACCATCAACTGATTCCCACGGTTGGCTCAAGCTTGACCGCTGATACAGACGACGAGCACACATTACTTGAAATGTTAATTTTATGCTAGGGGGACTAAGCAAGGCTCAATCCATGTCCCAGTTGAGCCAAAACCTTTGGGACGGTGCTTGTTCCCTTGTTATCCGCGGTGCAGTAGCGGTGCAGTAGTGGTGCAGGAGTAGCACAGCACATCTCCATGCATTGTTAGCGGCGGATTTGACGTTGCATCACGTTCTAAATACACATATGAGGCCCCTCATGCATTTGAATGATACCAGTATCATACCTTCCTGTTTGCAGGGTGCAAATAGGTGAATTCCGGGGTTGGAGCATTTATATCAGCCTGAGCGGCGCTGTAAATCGAGTAAAGAGCGTCGAGATGGGTACTCGGTCCCTCGGAGGGCGTCATATACCACCGTAAAGGGACTTTCCCCAATTTCGGTCCTTACCTCCGGTCGGCGCAGGCTGAGTGGCGCCCCATCAGTACCTTCCCACGGTTTCACCTCACAAGTCCATATGCATCCGGAAGCAACAGAAGGGGTAAATCATTAGTTCTGTGGCATGGGGTACTTCCCAAAGGCTGATTGCTGCAGCTCTTTAAGGAGTTTTGTGCATGAAGGACCAAGGTTGGTATGAGGGTAAGTATGAGTGGTCATTGGCAGCATATGAGCTTAATTACAACATGCGAGCACTTTAAAGCACATATAGAAGGCATATAGAGCACTCTGAACGATTTCGAGCACGGTGCAGTAGTCGGTCGGAGCGGTGCAGTAGTGAAACTTGGCGGTGCAGTAGTGGTGCAGTAGTAAAATGGGCGGTGCAGTAATTTCTATGATACCAAGAAATAATCAAAACAGAAATGGCAGACATTTGAATCCCCACCGGGCGGACTTTTTAAATATTTCATCCATTGATTCTATCGCGGATTACTTACAACGACAAATGCATGGTTTGAGGTTGTCCGCACCTATGCTGCCATTATCAACTCATTGGAAGCTGCAACACCTCGATTCACAAAAATGGAGTGGTTTAGATGCTCTGACATATGGTTTTGTAAAAGAAACTTGGAATGTACACAAACCAATTGGGTGGCAATTTATCTTTGCAACCCAAAGATTAAATAACAAAAAAAAAAAAAAAAAAAAAAAAAAAAAAAAAACCCTCTGGTTAAAAGAAAAAAAAAAAAAACCCCTGGTTAAAAAATAATATCTGGAAAAAAAATACAGACAACACTTTGGAGAATCTGCAGAAATTGTAATTTAAGTACCGCCGTGCAGCTATTGCGCTTTACACCAATGCCTGGTTGGAGGCTGGGGTGTGGTAGGCTTTCAGCAGAAGTGTGCTGGTGAAGCCCGAGGGTAATTGTGGTATCCTGCAAATAAATTGCACAGGATTATGAGTACTGCTAAATGTGGCCCTGTAACAAAGTCTGTACATATCATGCAGTGATCAGAAAATTGCAATTACCGCCCTGATTCTGATAACACCAAAGCCAACCTGAACAAATGTATGTATTTAAAACGCTGACTTTGTAGGCAATTGAATCAGACATGCATGCCTACCAAAGATAACAGCATTTACGCACTATGCTGGTTCATTAGAGTATTTCCCTCATTTTCCAGAGTTTTTCCGGCAAGGTTGGAACATAAATCAAACAAATATGAATTTTGATTTGTCACCAAGTGACTTGTCATCTGTGCTCACCGGGAGTTGGACCCAGGAGCTGTCACATGACCTGGAACGAGTCTTACAAATCAGCGGCCACTTTTGCTCACATAGCACAAACAGAAGTTTGTGAATCATCCCTTATTAGAGGATATTGGCAGCTGTTATAAATCCAGATTTTCTTACAAAAGAAAGTTGCTCAATCTGCAATGCTCCACTCCCATCCCAATAACCCCGGCAAACGGAAAAAAGAACAAAATATGAGCTGTTGCACTCAAGAGCAGTCCCTCTTCTTCCGGCGAGACCATCCACTGAAACGCGATGGCAAGACTACGTCGGTTCATGATGAGGTGAAGAAGATGGCCATTCATGGCTGCTATGAGGGCTTCCGTATCAAAAGCTCATTTCACATCAATTATTTCTTCATTTTGCAACATAGAAAAATCATTTTTAAGCGCTGCCAATATGCTCTATTTTGCCTTATAATACATCTCATAAGGCCTTATAAGGCCGGGTCTTTACAAGGCCAAAAGAAACTTCTGACAAAATTACAGCACCGGCTACCCGAAGCACTTCTTGACAATGGGTACGTGAATTATCCAGGGCTGCACAGGCTCCCGACCGCCGGCCGGCGCACGCCACTAGTACTTACGACCGATAGGTGCCTGTGGAATCTGCCAACAGTCATGCAGGAGCACCGGGTATCGCAACAGTCTTCGGACATTTGGTTTTCGGTGATCGGCGGGCTTTAGCCGAGCGGCAAGCGAGGACCCCAGGTCACCTTTCCGCCGAGGGCTTCCGATGAAGGCGTCAATTAGGCTCCCGCCCACTGCCTCGACACCCCGCCCGCTGCCCCGACGTCCCCGACATGATGACCCATCAAGAAAACTCGACAGTAGCAGACTCTCAAGGACACAAGTTCTAAGGGCCGGAATACAAATGGAATTCTGGCAGCTCCGAAGTTTGGTAGGGTATAGTGCATTGATGCTTGTACGTTCTCGATGTCAATGTTTCGTGCAAGGCAGAGGAGAGAGGGAAAAGCCGCCCGCGTCACCCCACACGCTTCCCCGAGATGGACGTGGGGCTCCGCGTCGTCTGTCTATCGTCCGGCGTTGGCTTCCTTTCCCCGAGAAATTGATCGAGAATTGCCTTCCCGAAGCCGACGGCCTGTGAGCATCTGCCCATTTGAAGGTGGTTCAGTCGGCGGGGCGAACAGCTAGTGCTTCAGCCAATTGGGTGGGGAACATTGGTGCGTTTAGATGTACGGACCTAAGTGTCGGTGGAGGCGGAGCGCAAGAGACGGTTCCAATGACCTGCAAAAGACGAAAAAAAAGGAGGAGGAGAAGAAAAAACCTGCTCTTGCAGCGTACAGTATTTTAAGCTTGCCAATCGGCGCTCGCGGGAATGTAAATATATTCTGAGTGGAACCACGATGGCCCTTCCGGGCACGGCCGAACTTGAATCGAGTTTACTGTAGCATTTCCACCAACTGTTCACTGTCAATGGTCATCACCCCCTAAGTGTTCATTTCAATTCAGCCGATAATTTGAGGGTAAATAGCCTTGTTATCCGTCACCCAACCACAGATGTTCAGTTCAGATTGTGGTGTCACCCGTCATTTGAACAGTTGGTGGGAATGGTACAGTATTAGCAGCGCACTCCGTACCAGATTAAGTTGGGCTCCCTCACTGGCTGGAGAGGGGCCAAGGCGGTCCAATAGCCGATAGGATTAGGCAAAATTTGGAGTTTGAGAAACTGCTCAGTTTGAGGTTGTTCTTAATCTCGCTATTTCTTTGGGAATAGACCTTTTTTTAACGATTTAAGTGATCTAAATAATGGCAAATTTACCGAAGGCCACTTGTTGGGCCAATAAATAAACAACTAATGATGCTTAGTTCTCAGCCATTTTCCATCCAATAAGGGCGGGAATCTAGGTTCATTATTTGTTGAATTTATGGGCACAAGAGAAGGCAGCCCTTAAGGAAACATGCCATTATTTCCACCACTTAATTTTATTTAAAACAAAACCCCCTCTGTTTTATTTCGGAACACGGGATCGGATACGGGCCCGGTTCCCGTCCAACGCTCATTTCTTTTCTTCTTGCGCCAGATGACAGTCCCTACAGAACCTCGACCCCGGCATCGCAAAGGCATCGCAAACCGCTCTCCCGCGAGGCTCAGCTCTCCCGCAGGGGGACACGCGCGCCCGGTGTTTGCGCACAGCGGCTGGAATTGTATAAGATCATTTTTCGTTGTTTATTAGTTTTATGCCAAATCCGAGCCGGTTTCTGTTGCTGAACCCAGAAATCGCAACGCAAAACATCTTGCCGAGTGTCAAAGTTGAAATTCCGGACATATTAAACATCGAACACCCAAACTGAATCGCCGAGTGTCCAAAGCGGCCAGACCAAACATCTTCTGGCCTCACCGGACCCAACAGATTATGTGATCTATTTTCCGCGGCCAATGGGATGTCTTGAAAGAAATCGCGGCCATCAGAACAACCAACTTGATCCGCCTGTGGCCGACTAGCCTTTGTGTGGCATAGAATATTGGAAGGAGTCCTTGAGACGGTAGTAATGAACTGCTCAATGCTTAGTGTGTGTGGGCTTGCGATAACCAGTTGTGAGCTCAAAAAAAAAAAAATCTTCCCTTTGTTCCCCTTCTAGACTGAGGCAATGGCAGTAGTGATGAGTGCGAGCGGCCATCATAGGCACGTCCGATGCCATCATTTATGAACGCACTTGCTGGCCGGAAGTTGACATTTTTTTTCACGAAGTCCCGCTGGGCACTCGGATTTGACACTCGGCAACTCTCGTGTTGCTATTCGACATTGATGCCGACAGCTCGATCTCAACACCGACACTCGGAATAAACAATGATAAATGACCTCATAGAATTGCCATGTAGTTGATGTTGCTGCAAGTCAAATCAACGGAAAGTCAATGGGAGCATCAATATTGGCGGAGGCTGGTTGGACTGACGCATGGTGAAAAACGTGGAGGAAGAGACCATGTTGGATATAATCGAGATGCTCTTCGGTGGAAGCTACTTAACTATGCCACAGCTGGCGGAAGACGGAGGACGGGATCGGTGATGTCTGTGTGGGTTGCAGACGGCCATATAAAGCAGCCAGGTACCTTCGCCCCCACATTACTGTACCATTCTGACCGGATGTTCACTGGATGTCACCCGTCACCTGCATGTTCACTTTTTGTACATGTTCACTTTCCTTTTTTGGGACGTCCGGCATCAGCCGGGCCGAAAATTTTGATAGAAAATGACCAAATTGGGCGAATTTTGATGGCTGAAAGGCCAGGTTCAGTTCACAAGCCCGCGTCACCCGTCACCTGAACATGCGGTCAGAATGCTACAGTAACTTTGACTATCCCTAGAACATGTTGACTAAAGGTGTGTTCCCAATGCCTATGCCCGCCCATGTACATGCCAGCTTAACTCGGTTCAGATCAAGACATACCCGTGAATAGCGTAAACTTCGGTAAATGCGAGGGGTGCGAGAAGATGAGGAACCGGAATAGCAATGGATATTGCAGCTCGTGCGTTGATAGCATCGCGGAGGGTGGAAGCTTGTCTGCGTTTGATTGGAAGTGAAGCTCCTCTGGACAGTTGCCGTGTAGAAGTGTGTAGAATATGAGTTGAATGCGAAACCGAGACCTGACTCTGAACCTGAGTTGACATGAGCCCAATCCCGAGCTCAAGTCCTTTCGCCGAGGCGTCCGAATGATTATAGCATCAGTATCTAACAAGGCATGAATATCAGAAAGTGCAGTAAAAGCAAGCTCTTAGCGACCTCAGAGAGCTGGCATCCAGTCTAGTACATACCCTGCACGGCTGATGAGTGAATAGGGTTGGATCATCCATCTCGAATATTCACCATTGCTATGTGCACGCCAGTAGGTACCACATCCGAGTCACCCCGCTTCACTTCGTTCCGCTTGCGAAATGACCGTGAGCCATTATGATTATACCGCACTCAGTGTACAACCTGTTCTCTGCCGCTTTCGATGACTCCCGGGCATGACGCGTTGTCGAAACTGCCGCAAAGTTAGGGGCTGATGTCAAAACTGCCGCAAATCTGCGGCACCACTTATTTTCGCGTTTTGATCCCTCATTGGAGCTTAGAATCGTGTCATTTGTCTCAGGTAGGGTACCTAATATGTGTATTCGTCAACATGCGGGGATGGGCGACGTGTTCTTGCACCATTATTATTGTTATTATTCTTCCCAAATTGTAAGCACACAGACCACAAAGAATATTTGGATTAATTTCCCCAAGTGTCGGCCGGAAGCTCCGGAAGCTCCGAAAGCTCACTGATAGCGCGCTGAGGTTCGGATAGAGCTCAAGATATAATGGATTCGAATAGACCAGTACAGGCATGTTGAGGTGGGGGAGAAACCTCCAAATCAGTGAATGATCAAAGGCTGATATTTTTGATCTGTCCATAATCTCATATATTATTGCTTGGATCTTTGGGGCTAGCAGATGAGGATTCAAGAGGATCCTTCTGAGGCATTTATCTACTCAGAATTGCCTGCAAAGCAAGACTTATTTGGTTGAAAAGTCATCCAACCAGTTAACACCCTATTTTTCCACTTAGCAATGGTAGCAGATGCAGCTTACTTGTTTATCTTCCTGTGAATACGTGCCACATATATCCTCTGCTTAACCGGCAGATGATGTTTCCACCAACACTCGTCCACTAACACACATCTACTAACTGGCTCCTCCGGGGTTAGTAGTTACAAAGATATTTTTACAGAGTGCATGTTTGAGAAGGTGCCAACTAGATCAATAGAACACATGGATGCGCTAGGTTATCTATAAGGTCGGGCACATGAGCAGACCCAGGTTTTTGGTACATCTCACAGTCGGTAGATAAGCTAGTGGACTCTAGTTAGTAGAGAAGCAACTAAGTTAGTAGATACTGTCTCATATATCAGTGCCGGGCAGAAGATCAGTTAGTAGACAAGGGCAGTTAGGGGAGTTTGGGCTTTATATCAACGAGGAATGAAGATATAGCGGTTGTACTTGCACAGGGCTGCATAGATCTTTAATCTGAACAATTCAAATTTTTTGATCTCGGATCAAAAATATCAATTCTCTGTATCTCACCGAATACTGCAGCTATTGAAATTCTGTTTGTACATTTGGGTTCCCCTCATTAAAACGCATCTTTTATGTTTTTTGATGCGCCATCACGTCGGGAGTGTCGGGGCAATGGGCGGGGGGTCGGCGCGGTAGGCGGGGGATGTGGTTGATGAGCGTCGGCGTTGGGGCCATTTTCTGATGGCCGGGGGTGATGGCGCGCCCTAAGAAAAAAAAATCCGAGCTGCCCGAGCTCATCATCGTCGCTGACATCGACGCTGACGACGAGCAGGCCGCCGACAGGCGTCGGGGACACCCTCGGCGGGGGCCAGGGAGGTTAGTAGACCTGCTCCCCGGCCTCTGCAGAGTCCCCCGGTAGCGGCTGTAAGGAATACAGCCAACCCGAGGGTAATCCCCTCTAGTTAGAGGGGGACAGCACCCCCCCTTCCCCCTCTAACTAGACAGCACCCCCCCTTCCCCCTCTAACTAGAGGGGATCAGTGGGCATATTAGGTGGTCTGACTCCGCCTGGGCAGTTGGCGGTCTAATTCGGACACCTTTGAATTGTAAGTCCTTTCCTGAGTACTCTCGCTCAATTTCTTCATCGTCCTCGTTAATTAAATTGGCGAGTGTCTCTGGTGAGACATCAATTAAATCTTGAACTTGTTTTCCCAGGCTCAGCTTGTGTCGCTGAGCATACGGAATTACACGGAATTTAGCAACTTTGCCGTGAAACAATGCACCGTTCATGTCCGCAATAATATATGAACCACCGCGGTTGCGTGCTATCACAACCATCGGACCGTTCCAGCGATTCTGATTACGACTACTAAGAGATCCTTCAGCCACTGTGTCACGCACTAGTACTGAATCTCCTGGCTCAAAATTATAATCTTTAATAACATATTTGTAGCGTTCTGCATACGCCTTGGCGTCACGTTCTTTCCATTCCCTGAGACGTTTACGCATATCCTGTATATGGTAGGTATGCTTTGCGAGCGCCTGTGCTCTAAATCCAACCAATTCATCCGTTGTAAGTAATCTATCTGGATACTCAACCAGCCATGTTGCCTCTTCTAAATCTAGAGGTAAGACTGGGTGTGCACCACAAACAGCAAAATAAGGTGAACATCCAAGTCCCCTTCTAATTGTAATTCTATCAGCCCAAATAACTTGAGGTAAGAACCAAAACCATTTTCTCATGTCACCTCCACAAGCTTTGCTTAATGACTGACGAATGTCCCAGTGACCACGTTCAATCACTCCATTTGCTTGTGAATTGTATGCAGATACTTGAATACCCTGGATACCATATTTCTCTCTTAACCATTCTAAGGCTGCAATAAAAGGTGTCCCATTATCTGATATTAGCCAGCTGGGACATCCCCATCTGCAAATTATATCTTCAAGTAAGAACCGTCCAATTGTCTGTGCATTTTGAAGTCGTAACCCTCGTGCCTCTAAATAGCGAGATAGTGCACATCGTGCATCTACTATATATTTACACTGATTTGATGGCTCACTCATATGCATCACATCCGTGTGAACTTCCTGAAAAATACTTGGTGTGGCTGTGATTACAGGTGGAGTCCTGATTAAAGCCTGTTTCCTTAACTGGCATGCATGACAAGTGTCAACATACCACTTTACATCACTCTCCAAGTCCGGCCACCAAAAGCGTAATTCAATTAGAGACTTGGTCGCAAAAACACCTTTGTGTCCCAACGAATCATGTGCTGCACGCAACATATACATTCTATGTTCTTTATCTACAACAAGGCGGTGCATGGAATCGTCGCCGCGCCTGTATAATTTTCCTTCTTTGCTCATGAAAAATCTGCGAGCAAATTTCATAAACCTTTTATATTTTAAATTGTCCTTGGGTCCAATTCCGGGCGGACGCTCGAGTGGGTTACTTAGCCAGATGCGTAAAAGTCGAATTTTCTCATCTTGGCTTTTGGCGCCCTCAGTGCGATGAGTCTCTAAATATGGCTCTCGCTTACGCTCTTCATCTCTAAGGGCTAGCCTTGGTAGAAGTCCATCTTCAGGCTTCTGGTACATGTAAGTTGGAATAACCAGTCCTTCAGTATGATATACTTGAGCAACATATTCAGCACTTGCTGTCTCTTGCTCAACTGCCATCTGACATTCACTGATGAAATCATTGATGCCTGATGCCATACCAGGTATGGTTTCCACAAAATATCCACTTCGTTCATCAATATCATTCTTAAAATTTTCAAAGTCCAGAGGCTGTTCAGAAAAATAATCACAATCTGGATGATCCTCTGGTGGCTTGCTATCTTCAAATTCGTCCTCATCAGGGAACCATTCCTCATCACCAGGCTGTGGTTCTCTATGCGACAGCCCATCAGGGGGAAATGTAGTCCCGCGCACATGCTTCAACTTAAAATGGAATATTAAGATCTGTTCAATCCAGCGATTTATGGTTGCATTTGGTCCCATTCCAGGATTGTTCAACATACCCTTGATGTAGAGAGCATCTGTCTCCACAACAAGTCGTCGACATAACAGTAACCAATATTGCATTGCCTCCAGCGCACGCTTCAACCCGTACAGCTCTCACTTTGGTTGTGAAAATCTAGCCTCTCTACGATTTAAAGTAATTGAAGCAAATTTTGCATAGTATTTAATCTTGGGATTAACTGGGTCTAGTTGGTAAATCTGAATTCCAACTGCCATCCAAGATGTGTCTACTGCTAAAACAATATCCGAGTCCCAGTCGTAATTTAGCGGCTTAAGGCACGGAGCAGTTGCAATTGCCTCCTTGAGGCGTGTCATTGCCTTTTCCTGCTCTTCACCCCACTCGAAATCTTCATCATTCCGAGTTAACTTCTGAATTGGACGCGCAAGTACACCATAATTTTTGATGAACATTCGCATAACTCCAATTGTTGCTAGAAATCGCCGCACATCCGACACATCCTTCAAAGCTGGCCATCGCAAAATAACACCAACTCTGTCAGTGTCAGGTTGCCTGCCCTCAAATGAGCATAAGTGCCCTACTACATGAAACTCTCCAGCACAAAGAATTGATTTTGCACCAGACAAGGTACCTCCACAATATTTTATTCTTTGAATAATTCTATTAATATTTACCAGGTGCTCCCATACAAATCGTCTGATGCCGGGATGATCCTTGTGAGTTTCATAGGATCCATCCTCGCGTTGGTACCGAGTACCTGGTCCTCTCACAGGAATATCATCAATGTAAGGTATTGTGACATGCGGAATTTCATCACGTAAAATATATGTCACATCATCATGGAAGATAGGCACAGAGTTCGTCCAGCCCATGGGTAACTTAACAATCCTCAATGCCCCAAATGGTGTTTGAAATGTCGTAAAGTCCCTTGAGCCTTCCGCAATATCTCTGTGATCGTATCCAGAAAATAAGTCCAAACAACCTCCACAAGCCCTTCCCGCAAAGTGATTTGCTAACTCCTCCGTTGCAGGTGGAATACCCGAATGCGCAATAGTAACTGCATTCAAAGGCTCCAATGAATGTACAAGACTTATACTCTTACCATCTTTCTTTACAACACCGAAGAACTTGCTTCGGTACGCCGCATTCGATGGTTCATAAACTCCAGAATCTTAATCACCTTGCAGAATTCCTCTAATTGACCTCTTGGAATAGGTATACTTTTCTCTACCCAAGTCTCATGCTCTACTAAAGGAAATTCCACAGGTGGGAAGAAATCATGCCTAAAATTCCCACGCTCCTCGTCTGTCCAAGCGAATGCACTCTCTTGATTTGCAACCATGTTGTGCATTACTTTCTTTTCTTCAGGTAACATAAAATCACCATGCAATTTATCTAAAGCATCCTTTCGTTCCTGCGTATACCTCCCGTTTGGTACAAAATCTGGTGGATTGGGGTCCAACTCTGGCATTCCCACTAATGGGTCTTCTAGAATCTGCCTCTTGATCCTGTACTTTTCAGGAAGTTCAGTATACACCGGTCAAACTTTCAATCCAACTGGTTTATACTTCTTGCCCGCAAACACAGATTCAGTTGGTGTCGTTGTTGAATTTGCATCCTGCACTGTTGGCGTTTTATCCAGTGTGTCCATTGATTGACAACAAACACATTGTACTCCATGCTCTACCGTGTGTGCACTTTTGGTAGGCTTTGGCTTATCAACAGCACTCCATGTGAATACTTCTTGACTTAGCCCATTCACAGCTTTATTCTCAGTTTTCCTTGTGCGAAATTCTGAGAATAAATTCGATGCTGCATAGTCCAATTTTAATGCTTCACACTGAACTGAAGCACTAAGGTACGCCTCCTGGATTTCTGTTTCCGTAAACTTCACATTGCGCGGTCGGAATGTATTTGTAATTCTAAATCCTGAATCTGAACTATACTCTACTTGAATTGCCAGCTCTTCTCCTTCTTGCGTGCTCAAAAACTCATTGAAGGTTGGCGAAAACCCATGCTGGAATGTTCAGGTGGGTTATCCTTGTTAAGCACGGTGTCCATCAGACCAGGCGGGTCCTTGGACTGCTTGGGCTTCTGATCACTCAATCAATCATAGGTCGGAACCTTCCAGGCTTGCCTGGTGTTCGGATCAGTGAGTGTCAACAGCTGCCCGTCCTTGGAGTTATTGACCTGACTCCCCGTCAGAGTGTCAAAAGGCCGTCCCAAGAGAACTTTATAAGCTGGTCCTTTAATTACATGGACTTGCAAATAAATTGTCATTTGTCCCCATTTGAATGGAACATTCTTCGCCATCCCAACTGATTTTTCCATGCTGCCATTTGCGCTCTGCATGAAAATTTGAATGTTCGGATCCCAAACAACTCCTGATTTCTCTGCTTGTTCAAGAGACATCGAAACTATTTGTGATCCTGAGTCCAACACGCACTCCACCGGCCCTTTGTGATTCACCATTGGATAGGCTACTCTAAGTGGTGCCGAATCTCGCGCAACGTAGACCTGTTTTGGTCGTACATCTGCAGGTAAGCTCCCCAAATATTGCAAGTATGGATCATGTGCAACAACTGATCCAGCGGGCAAATTCCCGTCAATCTTGCTTGTCACAAAAACACCTTGAACTGATGGTAACTCATCAATATCAATGGCATCATGTTCCATATCAGGTGGAGGCATTGTTGAAAAGGGTAACATAATTTCGTTAGTGTCATTAATTTCATGATTGTCGTGATTGGAATGCATAGATGTAAGAGAAGAGGAAGGCATAGTAGTGGAAGGCATAGGCATATGTGGCATAGATTGCATAGGCAAAGGCATAGATGGCATAGACATAGTAGAGGAATGCATAAGAGTGGAAGGCATAGTAGTGGATTGCATAATTTCAGTCTGGTCATTAGTGTCATTAGTTTTGGTCACGATTGGTTGCCGAATTCTTGTCAGCTTCAATCGCTCCCCGTCACGTAATTCTTGCGAAATTCCCAACAGATCTCCGAGTCTTACAGAGACCTCGGTGTCATGAATCCGCTGAATCATCTCTTCAGCCAATCCGTCCCGCTGAATGGGTGCCCGAATTTTGTACGATTTCTCGCCGGAACTCAGGTCCAATAACTTGAACGGATATTCCTCCCTTGGAAACCGCTGGGCTACGCGCCACGGTGTTTAGAGGTTTGACTGCCTTGTATGTGTTGTGGACTAGCGTGTTTATGGGATATCTGCAGTAATCAATACTGCAGATAAATACAATAATCAATATTGTATGTCATAGTAGTCAATACAGTAATGTGCAAAAGGCATTATTAGGAGAGCTTTAGAGTATTATTATAGAGTGTTGTAAACACGAGTGCAAGTCCTAAGTGTTCAAGACTCTTCTCTCGCGTGAATTATTTACAATTACTCCGTTAGATCATAATATACCTGACAGCAGGACGTGACCCTTGACCCTAGTGTTCCCTTGTCTTTCGATAGGAACACATCAGGAAACATGACGGCTCCCTTGTCTTTCGATAGGAGACGTCAATGGCAAACTCCCTTGTCTTTCGATAGGAGCTGTCTGCAAGGGCGAGATTCTGCCTAAACACAACTCAATCCCTGACCCAGACGTTCCCTTGTCTTTCGATAGGAACGCCACAGGAAACATGCAAATTCCCTTGTCTTTCGATAGGAACTTGCAATGATGATCTCCCTTGTCTTTCGATAGGAGATCAACTGCAGGTATGCAGTGTGACTTACCACGTCGCTGGCGGGGTCAACTTACTTGAGCTATGCTCGGTGCTAGATGTCTTGGGGGGTAAAGTATGGGCTTGTTTGTTTGTTTGTTTGTTGTATCCATTAGAGTGCTTTCGGGCCCTTTAGGGCCCATGTAGCACTTTCGTACCTACTTGTGTCTGTATGTAGTGTCGGTATTTGGAGTTATGGTTTTAATGTAGGTAAAAAGAAAAGGAAAAGAGATGAGGATGCGCCGCTTAGCGGTCGCTTGTATCGTATTTTGGGAACCTGGCAGTAGCGTGTACAAACTGGAGAACGGGGCCGGGTTTTGACTTGGCTGAGACAAGACGTCGTAGTGTCAGGCGGGCAGTGCCGACGTCTCGAGCGAGTTGGAGGCGGGGGACACGGTGCAGTCGGCACGAGAGGAGGAAGTGCGACACGGTCTCCGGACCTTGTCCGCAAGCGCATGTGGCAGAGTCACGTAGCGTGAACCGAGCCAAATAGGCGTTCAGACCGATGTGTCCGGTTCGCAGTTGAGTGAGGATGCTGCATTGCGGTCGGCTGAGGCTTCGGAACAGTTTCTCCACCTTGCGTGTCGGTTTTGGGTCCTCGAGTCGACGGATGCCAGCGTATCGCGGCGATTGCGACCATTCAGCATTCCACTGGGCGGAGAAATGGGACGAGGCGTGTGCAATGCATGCTGCTCGGCTGCGCGGGAGCGTGGCGGGGAGTAGGCGGGTGGGTAGTAGCGTATTTGGGGCCGTCCCGGTTGCCGCGTCCTTTGCGAGCACGTCTACAGCCTCGTTCCCGTCGACTCCGATGTGAGCCGGTACCCAATGAATGCGGATTCGGAGAGTCGGGCGCGCGGAGGATTGAGAGGAGATATTTATGGAACGCGAGGAGCAGGTATTGGCCGGGTTGGGGTTTGGGATTGGTTACCGCTCGTATCGCAGGTTGGCAGTCGGTGAAGATGTCGACTCTGGTTATCCGGGCGTCGATTTGATTATGTCGAGCGCCAAGATGCATCCAAGAGCCTCCGCCTCGAATACTGTGTGCTCGTCCAAACCGCCGAGGTGCTTTGCGCGTTCCGCTCCGCGAGTGTTTCCCTTTGAACGCGATGGCAGCAGCGCCTGTTTTGGCTTCGTATCCTGAGCCGTCCGTGTAGATGCAGGTCCCGCCGCGTTGTCGTACCAAGTCATGCTCCCGAATAGCGTCCTCCTGGTTCGTGGCAATAGAGTAAGATAGCGTAGAGAGAGGGAGAGGTTTTATATGTATGTCGTGGTCTATGGCTTCAAATATATGTAAGAAGACGGGGAAAGCAGCAAACATAAGGTGGATGGGAGAGCGGTGGTAACGGGGAATTCGGCGGCAGCGTTTAACGATTGTATGTAACGGGTGGGAATGAGGGAGAGTGACGATTCGTGCAGCAGATTTGTGGAGAGAGCGGTTGAGACGGATGTGTGTGGGGAGGAGATTGGCGTGGTAGTTGAGGGTTTCCGTCGCTGTTGTCCGTAGCGCGCCAGTGATGAGGATGCAGGCCTGTCTCTGGACTTTCCCGAGCGCTTTGGCGATCCAGACCGTTCCTGTCCTCCGATCTCCATCGCCTTTGGTCACCGGTTTGTCCCATACTGGCAGTGCATATTCCATTCGCGGGATGACATTTGAGATGAACAGTTGGCGGACGAATGCGTGGGGTAGGCCGAACGTGGGTTTGGTGAGCCGGGCTAGCGCGAGTACGGCCGATGTGCCGCGCTTTTTGGGCTAGTTGGACGTGCTGCCGGAACGAGAGCTTCGAGTCGAGTAGTAACCCGAGGAGCTTGCACGTATCCTTTGGTGCGATGGTTGTGTCCTCGAGTGTGAGTGTTGTGGGTCGATAGTGGGCTCGGTAGCGGCGCGGGGGAACGAAATGTGTGAGTTGGAACTTGGGGATGTCGAAGCGCAGACCGAGGGATCGCGCGAGGGGGAGTGCTGTACGTTCCATGTACGCGCGAATCTTTTCCGCGCAGTCCTCTACAGTGTCTCCGATCTCCAATCGGCCCGCGTCGTCCATGTAGCCAGTAGTATCGTCCGTCTCATTGTGGGCTGCGCTGTCAAATAGTGGGTCCACATAGAGCAGGAAGAGGATCCCGCTCAGCGGAGAGCCTTGTGGTAGCCCAGTCGGAACACCCAGCGCGTCGGACGTGTAATCGTCGAGCTTGAGTCGTGTGCTCCGGTTGCTGAGGAAGCTGGCAATGTATTGGACGATTTGGGTGGGTACGCCCTTCTGCTGGAGCGCGTGGATGAGATGTGGGTGGCTGACGGAGGGAAACGCCTGCGAGATATCCATCAGTAACACGCTCGCAACTTTTCCTTTCCTCCATGCGTCTCTTATTTTCTGCACAAGTACGAGGAGCGCGTCCGTTGTGCATCTTCCCCGCCTTCCGCCGTACTGGTTCTTTGACAGAAGTCCTCGCTTTTCCGCAAAGTCCGCGAGCCACTGCGCGATAACGGACTCCGCTACCTTACCCATGCTTTCCTCAAGAGCTATCGGTCGGAAGGCGCCTGGGATGGTGTAGTCACTCTTCCCGGGCTTCCGCAGGGTTATCGTGTCAAATACTTTCCATGCGGATAGGAAGTGGCCGATCTGGAGACCGGCGTCGACGATTCGGTGGATGAGTGGGGTGAGTGTGTCCTTTGCGGCTTTTAACGCGATGTTCGGGATTCCTGATGGGCCTGGTGCCTTCCAGGGGGCTAAACGTTCGAGGGCGGAGAGTATGGTGTCCGGGCCGAGGCCTTGGAAGTCCTCGGGGACGGGTAGCGGCGAGTCGGGTGCGGGGAGGGGGATTGGTGGTGGATTGGGGAAGAACTTTTCGTGGAGGACGCGGGCTTTAGCTGCCGCCGAGGAGGCGACGGAGCCGTCTGCTGCGGTGAGGGCGGGGATGCGCGACGATCCCGTTTGGTCGTTGGGCTGGAAAGCGTACTTCGCGGCCTGCCAGAGGCTTATCCGCGGGAAGAACTCGAGGTACTGTTTCCAGTGCGCTCGCTTTGTCCTGCGGATGGCGCCGTGGTAGAGCTTCTTGGCTTCGCGCATTTGGTCCCATGCTAGTACGTCTCGAGGGTGTCGGGCCGCGTAGTTGTGTGTGCGCGGTTGTACGCTTTCCGGAGGTCAGTGAGCTCGCGCGTCCACCACCTCTTCTTGTAGCTTGATTCTTTCGCTAATGGGATGTTAGCTTCTATTACTTCGATTATTGCGTCCCGGAGGTGTTCGACGAAGTCGTCGATATCTCTCGGGGTCTGGAGCGGGTTTGGGGTTAGTGGATGGTTGGCTAGATGGTCAGCTAATAGTTCTGGGAATGCTTTCCAATCCATTGCGCGGAAGTTGCGTCTTGGGGGTGGGTCGGCGTGTTTTACCCTAACGTGTAAGGACAGGAAAATAGAGCTGTGGTCGGAACCATGCCCCCGCAAGGGTCTCGCATTTGTTGAGCGCCTCCCCGAGGGGATCGTCTGAGATAAATGCTAGGTCTATAGTGCTCGTTGTGTGATGTACTGGTGAGAAGTAAGTCGGGGTTCCGGGCGCGACGCATTGGCGCAGCCCGAAATCTCGGATGGTGTCTATGAGCGCGTCGGTTTGACTGCGCTCAGCGCGTTCCGGATGGAACGGTCCCGACCACAGCGGATGGTGCTTGTTGTAGTCACCAAGACACACAAATGCGTGGTTTTCGGGCAGTGGAGAGTTGGAAGAAAGAAAGTCTTGGAGAGCATCGATGCCCTCCTCAGACTCGGGTGGGTTATAGACAGAGCTTATATGTAGAGTGGTATCTGGTAGAGTAAGGGTTATCGAGGATACGTAGTTGGATGCAGTTAGGGTTTGGGAGTATGTTGCGGAGGGGATGGTATCGCTAATGTACATGATGGAGGATGGGGATGGAGTGCGAGGAGGGACGATGCGTGCCCAACGGGGGTGGGTGGTTGATCGGCGGGTGAGGTCCGGAGGTGGTTCCTGGACGCAGATTATGTCTACGTCGGACGCATTTGTATTGGAGAGAAGGGACTCGAGGACGTTGTAGCATCGGTGGGCGTTGAGGGAGAGGATTTTGATGTCGTCGACGATATACGTATGTGCGGGTGGGTTTAGCATGAGTGGGGGAGGGTGGGGGAGCCGACCGAGCTCGGGCTGGAGGGTGCGTCAAAGAAAATGCGGCCGAGGACGCGATCGCGTTGGTCGATGCGTGCTTGAGCACGCTCTGGGCATGTTTTGTCAAAGACTGTGTGGTCGCCCCCGCAGGCCGGGCACTTGGCTCGGAAGTGGGTGCACTTCTTGCCTTTGCCGCATGCGGTCGGCGCGTTGCACGGGCATTCCTCCGTCGGGTGTGCCTCGGCACAGCGCCCGCAGCGAGCCTCTTTGGCGCGGCAGTACTTCCTGACATGCCCGCGCTGGTGACAGCGGAAGCAGACCGGGGTCTCTTCCTCGAAGATGTGTGCCGTGCACCAAAGCGATTCAACGACCACTCCTTGTTCGATGCAGGCGTTCGCGGCAGCGGCGTCGGAGAGGGTGATGACGATGGAGGAAGCACGCTTGTGTGGGTTGTCGAGCGCTTTGGGGTTCAGCCAGCGGACGTCGGTAACAGTGGTCGCGTCGTTGATTGCGGCTCGGTTTTGCCCATAAAGGTCGATCGCAGCATTCGGGGAGGCGGGTTTGTAGTCCCGCGGGACCCCGTTGACCACAATCTTGTGTGCATGCGCGTGTACCTTGGCACCGGTACCGAGTTTGGGTGTCCAGTGCGGAGCGGCTTGCTTGAGCAGGGCGGCGGCCTTTTCCGAGCTCGCGATTACTGCGAGGCGGTTGTTGGAGAGGCGTTTGACTCCCCGAACGTGGTCACCGCTGAGTTGCGGGAGACCGGTGTCAGCGAGCGCCTTCTCGACGGCGGCTTTGATGTTGGACGCTGGTTTGGAAAGGAGGGTGTTGGTGGGTTCGGGGAGAGAGACGACGACGTCGGTAAGGCGTGTTGGACGGGTGTTGGATGCGGATAAAGGGGGAAGAGGGGCGGAGCCTGCAATCTCCGCGTACGAGCGGCGAGTGGACAGGTTCGTTGCCTGTGGGCGGATGGCAGCGAGAACGTCCGCTTTGAACCCGCCGAGCGACTTCTCGAGCATCGTAGCGATGTTCTGGAAGCTCTCGAGCTGGTCTACGGCGGCTAGGAGGGTCTTGAAGTCGCTCTGGTTCGGTTTCTTGTTCGCGTCGCGTAGACGCGTCAAGGTTTCGCGTAGAGTGCGAATCGCGTCGTGGCCTTTGTCTGAGCTGGTGTCGGAGGTTGGGTGGGTGTTTGGGGTGCTTGGGGGGGGCGAGTTCGCGTTAGGCGAGAGCGCGTCGAGCGCGGAGGGGTCTTGTGGATCCGACATGGTGATGGTCGGGATCAAAAGTAAAGTATGGGCTGCTGCCCGCTGCCATTCATGCTGCTTTTATACTACTGGCGCCCCCGTGGGAATTCCATGCTACTGACTTGCTCTGACTTGTCTTGACTCCGTCGGACCCATTCCGAGTTAATTGGAGTCAAGCAAGTGCCGCAGCTGACCTTCTGAGTCACAGAGAAAGCCCGAAGTATTTCCTGTTGAGCCTCGCGGCGCTGAACATGAGATTAATCCAATGTGTGAAAAAGGCTCTAGCCGGAGTTGAACTCTCGACCTCGCGGCTTTGAGCCGGAGGATATTTCACGTGGATAGCTCTTGCCGCTAGACTACTTAGGAATTCCTACAGTACATCCAACAGTTCAGGACACTCTAGATAATTGTCATAAGTGTTCTGAATGTTGGACTAGGTGCTGAATACTATCTACAACTATCTAAAAGGCCGTGGCTTTGTGCGTAAGGCAACAAAGCCGTAGAATATCCTTGCTCATTGAAGAGAGGCTGCAGAGTAAAACCCAACAATGGGTGAGACATTTTGGTTGCCCCTTGATGCCTCATTACTCCTCAGCAACCAGGATGTTGATGATAAAGGATTTCTTTGCTAATTGGAAAATGTCAGGAAAATATATGAGCAAGGCTAAATGCTATATTTCCATAACATAACCCCCCCAGCAAAGAAGTCCTTTAGTGTTTGCCATATCTCTGTACCGGCAAAGCAATAAGATGTCTCACTGTAAGAATACCAAATATTTCATTTCATCCCTTTGGAAACACAGCAATCTGTGACCGAAAGTTCTATATTTCCATAACAGTATGGAAGTTCAATTTTAGACTTTGTTTCTGGAATTTCTTCCACAGTGTCTGAAATACGAACCCCACACTGTTTCGAAATAAGCGGAATATGATCCCCTGGTTCAGCAATTTTTGCCTTACCAGTATTTTCCCGCTCACGCCAGTTGGTTGATTTATCGGGCCCAGAATTTCTCTCCGGAGGCCTGGATGCCGGTTCGGCCTCCATCCTCGAGCTCTTTAAAAATCCTGTTTGCCTTGAGCAGAGGTATTTCCCCCCTCGTGGTTACAAACTGATCTTGCACAGCTGCTGCATTTCACAGTATAAGCGCTAGCGCTCTCGCAACCTCATCTTGACCTGTGCTAGGTTGACTGATGGGTGCTGCCACTGTCGATGGACCTGGTGATGGCATCACCTTTGCCATCTGAAGCGAATTTACCTGTGCCCGCAAGCTACGTATCTCATCTTGTAGAGCATCACTGTCACTTGATTGTTCAAGCACAGAAAATTCATCCTCAGCTTGCATGTAAGAGGTCTGAACATTTTTATTCTGCCAGTACTTCTCCACGCGCTGTGCCAGTGGAGCAGAGCCCGGTGGCAATGATCTGCCATCACCAAGTCTCTGCCTAAAGTTACTATCTTGCTTCAACCAGGCCTTTTCCAATTCTGCCAATTTCCCTTGCTTATCTTCTTCAAGCTCAGGATAGAGACCATTGACTGCTTCAAGAAATTCATCCCAGGTACCATTTTGGTACTTGTTCAATTTTCTCCAAGCTTGACGTCTCTTCAGGGGTAAATAACCTGTCAAAAGTTTCTTACGCTCAGCATCACCAGTTATTGATCCCAAATCAATTATCTCCTTGACTTGATCAATGAACTCTTGGAGATCATCTGGATCATCTGTGGTGAACTCGGGTGCATTGGTGTCCCACGGTTTGGGAACCTTAAAAGGTGTGGTTGTACCAGTTGTTGTTGTCATTTTGACTTTACGTCTCAATGGTACTGGCTTAGATTGTGTGACTGGTCGCTGAAAAACCCTTGGTTTTACAACGGGTGGTACTGGTGGGAAAAGTGGCTGATGTGACCGTGTTGGTGCAGGCTCCGATAATTTCGAAGTTGATGCAACCGGCTGCGGCAATTCAACGGACGAAATGAAGACCTGATGCAAAAGGCAGAGGTTTATATTCCCTGACTGATGGTGTGCTCGGTTTCTCAGGGCTGAAGTTGAGGAAACCCTCCTTATCAATCTCAAATTGTCCTTGACGCCTAGGTCTATGGCGGGCCGTTTCAACAAAAAATATGCCGCAATGTAAACTCGGTTGCCGCAATGTAAACACTGTTTTTCTAGGCTCTGCCGCAGTAAAAGACGCCCTGGACACAGCTGCTTAGTTCATTGCGGCGCGACATACTTGCCGCAATATTCGGTGTTGTTGTGCCGCAAATCTTGTTCTGCCGCAAATCAAATCCTGCCGCAAATCAAATCCCGCCGCAGAACATCGCGCCGCAGACGGAGAAAGACAACCATTAGTTGTATTCTTGGAATAAACACATAGATTTATGTACTAGAAAATCATAGCCTAATATGCAACTGCTCTGTTGATTTGGTTTGGTGATATCTGGTTTTGTCTGGCTCATTTTGAGCCACCGAGATATATGGTAAATTTTGATGGGTTGATCGCCATCAAAATTCCGAATCAGGCACTTCCTTGCTGGTCACTGAGTCCTAAATGCAGAGGTGGCACCAGTAGCAAGACAAATTAAATTGATTGTTTGATGCCCCATAAAGGTGGGAATGTTGCTTTTGAGCCAAAACTCATGATGTGTGAAGGCTCCCAGTAAGCGATGAGCACTTACCAGGTACTCGTCGAAGCGTAGTAGCTACCGTCAGCCAGAAGGGTGACCCGCCCCTTGAAAATTATCGCCAAATTGTGCTGCGGCACAAGATGGATTGCGGCCGAATTGCGGCACATCGTGGATGTTTTGCGGCACGTCTGTGAGTTTTGCGGCACACTTGAATTGCGGCTTGATCAAGTCAATTGCGGCACCTGGCGCCGCAATAAACCACCAATTTCTCTGTCGGCCCTCTTTTACTGCGGCAGAGCCTAGAAAAACAGTGTTTACATTGCGGCAACCGAGTTTACATTGCGGCATATTTTTTGTTGAAACGGCCCGCCATATAGGTCGAGGTTCGGAATCAAAGTCTAATTCAGGTTCAGGCTTTATTTCCTGTTCCGGAATTGATTCTGGCTCCTTATCAAATTGAGTTGGTGTTTGGGGTTCTGGATCAGCTTCTTGATCAAGCTCCTGATCTGACTGATCTGGCTCTTGATTTATTTGTTGTTCTTCCGATTGAGTTTCCCAGTCAGCTTCGTTAATAGCTTCTGGGTAGTCCTCCGGATATAACTCAGACAACAAATATTCAATGCGTTCTTCGGAATCAAGATCTTTTGATTGCCGCCGAACAGTCTTTGGAATTGACAATCGACGAGGCTGAGCAAAGCGGGTGAGTTCGGGGATTCGAGCCGCAGGAAACGGCTAATGCGAATTCAGGGTTTTTCTGCTTTTAGGCAGGATCAATACTGAGAATGAACTCTGCAGTAATCGATAAAATCAAATTTATTGATGGATGACTAAGCGCGATTTGAAGGAGCTTATGGCTCAACTTTACAACTACTAACTACTACTAGCTACTAAGCGCGTTACCTAAGCTTCTAAGCGCGTTATCTAAGCAACTAAGCAACTAAGCGCGATGTTTGAGGTTTAATCCCGAACGTAGAGAGAGAGAGGCCTTGGTTGTGCCGCCCTGCTCTGACCTGGGGTGTATATTCACCTGGTTCTACCTACTCTAACTACTGGCCTTTTATACTGTTCGCCCCGCCCTTAGACTGACTTGTATCGACTCAACCCGGCTCCCGGGCGTTGGTCCTGACTCTTACGCTTATGAAGCGCCCGCCTCCAGCCAATGGCGTCCTTTGTTGCTGACTGATATACTGACTCAAAACGACTCTGAACGACTCAAAACGACTCAAAACGTCGGCTTCTAGCTGACTCTAGCTGACTCCGATTGACTACAACTGACTTCTACAGATGTCTAGTAGCGCCCCGCGCCTGTAGTTGAATTTATATTGCTTAAACGAGACTCTGGGTATAATCAACAGTGTAATATTACAGATTTACAAAATTGAAAGATTTCCGGGTGTGCTCCATTTGCCTGCCCATCACTTCCCTACATGGTACGGGTTAGTTATTAAGTGCCGCCAGAGAGAGCTTGTCAAACTCACCGGTGATGCTCGCTCTGTTTCACCGTCTTGAGTACACAATAAAGGCACTCAAGATGGACGTCAGGACGTGTCCACTCGACGTCCTCGGGGAGACATTCGACGTGCGACCAGTTGTTGCACTCAACGCATGAAACCATCACCTTCTCCGTTGGCTCGTTCTGCCCGCACTGGCAGCGGATGTGCTGCTGCTCCCCGGCGCTCCATCCACATCCATGGGATCCGCTGTCTCCTGTACGGGTCGGGATATCTGGAAATGGGAACACCTTCTCGCGATGCATGGGCTCCTCCTCCTCGGGCTCCAGTGGCAGTGACTCCGACGATACATCGACGTCCATTGCATCGTCGCCGTCGCCGATCTCCGAATCACCTCCATTGGCATCCGAGCTATCCTCGCTCACTGGCGCCAACTTGCGCGTCCGCCCTCGCTTCCGCTTCGTCAACGCGAAGGAACTGTCCGAGTCCGAGTCCACCGCCAGATCTATTTATTACATCCTTCGGCTTCCGCTTCCGCGAGGAACCGACGGCGCCGTCGACGCGTCATTATCTACCGGCCTTCTGGGCGCAAACCAATTAAGCAAGCTGAACCCAAATTTACGGACAAGTCCTCACATCCTTCTTCGCATGAGAATCCCGTCAAATCCCCAGTCTCCGAGCACCAATCCAACTAGTCGATGGTCATCAAGAACCAAATGGAAGCGGAAATAGACCGTCTTTGATTGGTTTCAGATAACCGCCGCAAGGTGCCGCACAGGTGCCGCACACTGCCGCAAAACTGCCGCAAACATGTCACGCTGCCGCAAGTCACTGCCGCATGGAGGTGCCGCACGGTACCGCATGGTGCCGCACAGGTGCCGCATCTCCAATGCGGCAGTAATATTTCCGTGCGGCTGTTTTGACAGCCGCAACCGCATGCACAGCCGCAAGCTACCGCAAGGTGCCGCATGAGTACCGCAACACCAAGTGCCGCATAAGACAATTTATCGACGAAATATCGGGATTGCGGGACATTTTACACTCCCTACAGCATACTCAGCTACTAGTAACTCATAAAGTACTTAGACCAGGCCCACGCAGTTGGTGGCGGGTGGCGCAGATGGGGGTGCCGCACAACTGCCGCATTTGCGGCCATCAGGAAAAGTGTCTAAGCCTCGGCCAGCCTCGTCACCTTGACGAGCCTGGCCGAGGCCATCACTAGTCTCGTCGGGGTCTCGCGAGATCACGACGAGCCGCGTTGGGCTAGCGAGGGACTGGCGAGTCGCTGACAATCTACGTCGCTCCCTCGTTACACCACCACAAGCATCGTCGCTCTCTCGCGAGCTCGCCGCGAGACCGACAGGGTATCGTCCTCCGACATCAAATCCCCTCCAGCAACCTCAGCCCACCGCACAATTTCACGAAGCTCAACGTCTGACCATGTACCGTTGTGCATCTGACGACGCGGTTAAGGAGGTACCCGCGCTGGGTGGACGGGACGGAGGTGTTTGTGGTGAGCGAGGGCTTGCGGCAGGCTGCCGTTGGGCTTGCTGTGGGATGCGGGCATAGAGCTGGAGCACACGGAGGCGTACCCGTACCGCGAGCTGCGCGTTCCGTGTCCTGCCGTCGTCTTCAGCTGACATCGCGAGCGCGAAGCCGCGGTTCTTTCAGCCCATGGTGCGTGGACCACATGCTGACGAGTCTCCAGGACACTTTTGTGGCCAGCCCACCTGCTGAAGTGGTCTTCAGGCTGCTTCAGAAGCGCCGTTCCGCCCTCGCTCCGCCCCTATAAAGGCGTGTCGCGCCACATCCGTCACACCGCCCTCCTTGCTTCTGCACCACCACCATCTCAGTCGGCATCTCTACTCCCGGATCCCACTCTCCTCCATATGCCTTCGACACCCGTCCGGACGACCGCGCTCAGTCGCTGCCCTCGCATACACTCCACGCGGCCGCAGGTTTTCTACATGGCCCGTCGAGTCTACTGGCTTACAACGTTCTAGGTCCCCGCTCTCTCTCTCTTCTCTTTCCCTCTCCGCGCCGGAACCCCGCATTCGACCCTTCTCCGCGCGCATATATCCAGGTCTGCGCGCGACATTTGCGTCTCAGGTGCGTACACATCGTTCCCCCGTCCTGCGCTATAGATGGCATCTCCAGAGAGTTGGTCTTCGTCATCGCACATTGCTACCCGATGGTGCGTTTTCGGCTGCTCACCCGGTGTCTTACTGACGGTCTCTCTAGCTTGATCAACGCGGTCTTTTGCTAGTCCCATCTCTCGCCACTGCTGGTGCAGACTTGCGGTCCCCGTTCCATGTATTGCAGCGTAGAACTTGTTTTCTGTAGCTGTGAATGGCTTGCTGCTACGCGTTATACTTCGTTGGTCCCCTGCGATGAGCCCGAGCGCCGACAAGAGCCCAATCCCAATCGGGTTCCCTGCTCTGTTGTTCGCCTCATGGGGATCTCGCGCGGTGCCCGAGTCGAGGCGAGGTTGACGAGAATGGCTGTCCTCGCGGGGCCCTCGCGACGCGCCCGAGCCCCGACGAGTCGCTGTCCGCAGCCCGGTGCCACCGGGCTGCGGACAGCGACTCGTAAGGTGGGTTACATAGACAGATCCGGGGTCGCTCCGGAGCTTTGGCTTCGCTTCGCGCCACTCGGACCATGCTAGATTTATTCCATGAGACTTTGTAAAGTAAATGCGCATATATTCACCTTGTGTCGGATGGCAAGCAGCAGGGCGCCTGGGACTGGTCGCGGGAGGAGCAAGGAGCGCGGCGGGGCCGTGGTAGGCAAGGTCAGCAAATGCAGATGAGTGTCGGAAGCAAGCCGTGTTTGGGATCAAAAGCCCAATCCGCGGATTGAGCTTTTGATCCCACCAGTCGCATGGCCCAAGCAAGCACTTTCTACTCACAGTTTTAAATACTACAGATATTAGAGCTAATTAGTTGTGCCTCCAAAAGCTCTCTCGGTATTATAAAATGATGTATCTCTGGGATGGTCATGGACGTTTAGGTGCTTTATTTTGGCGGCAGAGGAAGATTGTAGACTTGTGTTTGCCGGGCAAAATAGTGTATATACTCAACCTAGACCTAGCCCTGCAGTTTTCGGACCTTAAATGCAAATAGATGCAGAGATCCAAAGTGTGTGACAAACTGTGACACTTCCTTTTGATAATGTCCGCAGCACCTGGACATGTTTTGAGAAACACTATGAAGTCTAACTGATACCCCAAGCTCACAATACGAGTTTCAGCCCTTAGTTACAAAGACTTCAAGAGAACTGGGATGTGTGACAAACTGTAACATTTTATCGGAATCCATACTGGATGAATTGCTGTGGCATTGGTGTGCCTATGTATTGTATCCAGATATTTGATTATATTGGTGATCCCATCAATTCTATCCAGCTCAGTAATTTGAGAAAAACAAATTCCACAAGGTAGACAATGATGTGTTTTTGTTCTCCATCTTGTGCCCAGTTGCATTAATCTTCAATCCCACTTTCTGTATACTTCTTATATATGCTCAGATTCACTGGCTTTTCCCTGAGAATTGTGCATTTCCATGCTCCAAATAGCTGGATTCCTTTCCCGGCTCTTCCGCCGTAATTTGACATTTATGGGTGAAGTTTACATTATCTGGACTGGCTGTTGCAGCATTCGACCTTTACATGAGAAGTGTGAAAGTGACGGTAAGATGTGCTTAGGAACCTGCGAGCTTGATGGGAGAGTTATACACAGGCACATCAACACAGCCCCTGCATGTGTATAACTGTGCACAATACAAAAGTCCAAAACAAAAATGTCCCGGTCCACATTCGAACGGACATCGAAAGAATATCAGCAAAGGCACTTTCAGCGGTCCTTCTCATCGAATAAAAGAAGGCAAATTCGAGAAAAGGGGGAAAGTCCACTGGTGGACTTGGTTTCACGTGACCGCGGGTAATGATTCGCCACATCCGCGGCTTGCTTCCTGCACTCATGTCCGAAGAAACACCTCACCTCATAATATCCCGAGAATGCGCGGTGGCACCTTCAGACGCCGAGATGTTTGAGCTGCAGAAGGATCCCAATGCTGTGCGGGTCAGGATGGGAATCGACGAGGACCATTTCTACCACCTTAAAGTACGACAATTTCTTGCTTACACAACACATTCTGAGAGGCAAAAGACGATTGTAGCAACCCAGGCTAGAAAATATTTGGATCCAACTCTCCCTCCCGATGCCCAGAAGGCCGACACGGTGATGCAAGCCATAAAAGCTGTTTGTCCCTGCGCATTTCCCCAGATCTCGACTGACCTTGCACAGATTGCTATGGAATACCCTCTATTCCAAGAATACGAAGAACTTTGGCCTATTGCGCCTCTCGCACACCATACCATTGCGAAAGACCATGTTCTTTACACCGTCAGCGCTCGTTCCGAGAAGATGCGGCGCGCGAGTTCAACCCATGGGCTCAAGAGATCGGACCCGCCATCGGCGCCGCTTGATATTGGTACACCTCGCAAACGCCCCAACCTCGCGGCCGAGCCGGACTTGTTCGGCGGCGTCGACGATGACGGCGGTCTCTGGGATGGTTTGGAGAGCCTGACCGACCCTTCTGCCAGTAAGCAAACGGTTTACTGCTCCCATTTTACATTGCTTGATCTGCGCAGATCCTTTCTCTTCATTGTGGGACGGCGCCGAGGTCGTGTCTACCGGTGAAACAGGTGAGCACTCGCGCTTGTAACCCACAGTCCCAATTTACTTCACTCAAGCCCACTCGCATACCGTCGGATTATTCGATGGTGTCCCGGATCTCCTCGACGTCCAGCCAGTACTTGAAGCAGCTGATGCCGACGGCGACTTGGCATCTCTTTTTGACGGCACACTCTTGAGCTTAAGCGACTCGGCGCGCAATGATATCCCCGCGCTCTTTGAGGGCCTCGATTTGTCCACGCTCGTGTATGCGCCGCCTCCTTCTCCGCCTAGCGCGAGCTCCGCTGCACATCTTCAGCCGGCTTCCTTCCCGCAGCGGCCCTCGAGCGTTCACCTTTCCTATCCCTGGTTCTGCTCCTCTTGCTGGCTCGACTCTGCCCTGACAGCACTCTTTGCTGTCGTTCTGAACAACCCAACGGCGTTTGATCGTCTGGCGCAGCTGGCGGAAAATCAGCCTCTTGCGCAGCTTCTGTCTCTGCTGAAGCTACACGTTGGTGAAGCTGAACAAGACCTGATGACCTCTACTCTGCTCGGCAGTGCCCGTACCAAATTCCGCGAGCAGCTCGTTCAAAGCGCGTTGTTGCGGGATCTCAAATCCATAAAACAAACATACACAGTGTTTGTGAGTCGCAATTGACGGAAACCTACATCCAACTGATTATTCCGCCAGGGATGGCTGTACGAGACGACCGTCTTCCGCGCGATGCATTCCCTCGGTGGAAGCAGCGACCTCGCGCTTGAGCGTGCTGTTGGCGTCTTCCGCTTTTACATGCTCGACGTCCGACTCTGCTTTTCTGAACCTCGGCACTGGCAGCTTCGTTCAAGCCCATATTGGAAGAACGAGACGCAGCTCACTCGCGGTCGTTTTGAGTCATACAACGGCTCGATTAGCGAGTGGTTCTCCCGCGGGCTCCTGCACGTCGAGAATTTCACTCAGTCAAGCTGCTGGCGCGTCCACAAGGGCGACGTATTCTGCGAGGGCAACACCATTGCCCATGAATATGTTCTGGGAATTCCTCGTGTTCTTATTCTCGAGCTCTGTGAGTCTGCCGACTGGGATATTCCCTCGACACTACTCCCTCTGGGACCCGACTTTGTGTCTGCAGGGATCTGCTATGACCTACAGTCGTTGGTCTTCTGCAACGGCTTCGACGAACGAACATCTGGGTCAATTGCCCACTTCAAGACGAGGTATTGCACTCAAGACGGGCGCGTCTTCAATTACGACGGCATCTCCGATGGAGGACGTGCGAGCTCTCGCGTCGGCGACACTATAGAGAACTCCATGACTGGCCGCTGCTCCAAGCTTGCCAATCGTCCGGCTGGATACTATGTCACCGTTCTTGTCTACTCGCTTGTGGGGGGCGAAGCTGCCCAGCAGATTTTCCGCGAGCAGCGCGAGAAGTCGACACCATATAACATCCAACTCAAGGCCACCGCCGGCCGCCTCCCTCACTTTGCATACCTCTCGTCGCCAGATATCGAGGAGGTGGGTGAAGAGGATCGTATTTGGTACGGCCCCACCAACGCCAATCGTCGAAAATACGGAGAGTATCGGGAAATTGTGGCCGAGATGGAGGTGAGTTTAATTCAACAAAGGCCGACCCTATTTCTGACTCATTCGATAGCGCGATTCTACTCCAGAAAGCACCGTTTCTTCTGAATATCCAGTTAGTCCCGTCAAGGTGCATTCATCTCCTCTAATTTGTTTGTAGCTTGTACCCGCCACCATGTCCCAGCCGGTACGTGCAGCATCTGAAGAATAGCTGTTTTTGCTCATTGTTTGTTCTAGCCTGAGCACCGAGGAATATGTAGGGTCAGTTACTCGGCCGCTCATCCGCTAACTTTCTACAGTGCGCTGCGCGACCTGCATCAGTCCGCCGGACGGCAGCGCCCTCGTGAGCTGCCGGGATTGCGGGATGTCTTCACACGCGACATGCGTCGGGATGGCGAGTACTCCCGCCCTTGCGTTCGTCTGCGCCGCGTGTTTACCGGCACAACCGCCACTCGAGGAGAGTATCGTCTCACGATTGAGGTGCGTAGAACACCTTGAACTGGATATATTCCCTCATTTTCAGCCGGACTCCAGGCACAATTTATATGCTTCCCGCGACGAAAACGATCCGAAAAAATACACGCTGGCTTCCCGCCCGACTGGTGAACCACAACCCGAACCGCATCGCAAACGAGTATTGTTTCTCGTGGCTCTCGGACGCGGTGTTCAAGCCTCGAGATCCCATGTCCAAGCCCCCGACCGCACAGTTCTACCAGGCTCAAGAGCGACTTGCCTCGTTCCCCGAATTTCTGGAGCCTGACCAGGTCTGTGGCTTTCCGCCAGCAGTACACTGTATCTAATTAATCTCAGATCGCACATATCCGGCTCCCGCTCGCAAAGAAATCCTCCGTCGACAGTGAAGCGCCAATGGACCCACATCTTGTCCAGCTGTTTGGGATCGCAACCCCCCAAATTGTCCAGTTCATCCGCGGCGAAGCATCAAACCACGCAATCTGCGAGAGCTACGAGGCCTTCTTCCTGGCCTCCCCCAAGGCCCCGCAGCGAGCCTGGCTGGACGCGAATCACGTATATCCGCCCCGCGCGCTCGAGACTGTTCTAACTGAGCCACTCCAAACCTTGGTGGGACAATGTTGGGCTCCGGGCGAACACAGCGGCCGTCAAGATCGTGCTCAGACGCTCGCGACAGCGTTCTTCTTTTGCCTCGCGTCGCAGCACACTCTTCGCGACGTTTGGGACCTCGGACCGCACACCTTCGAGCTCTGGTCGCTTGGGGTGCTGTCTCATGACGAGGACACCTGGGCGGAAGCTCTTCGTGGTCGCGAGGCGATGGTTCGGGCGAGACGGGTGGATCGAGAGGGGACAATGACTATGCCGGAGTTCAACGCGGCGTGGATGGAGTTTGCGGATGGACATACGGTGTGGGTTGAGCGCGAGAAGATGATGTTCATCCACCGTCAGACTCGGGAACACCAGTCGCAAAAGGCGGTGTTTGTGACTGACGGGGCAGGTAAGGCAATCAGAGCCTGGCGCGACCTTCCGCCTATTCGCCGAGGCAACGGGGATCGTCCTCGCCCCAAAGCTCGCTTTAATGGCAAGCCAAAAACCTCGACTCCCTCTGCGAGCAAGTAGTTTATTACATTGTCTGTCGCATACATCAGCCAAAATTGGTACTAGCTTCGATATTGTAACCTCGGATGGGCACCACATCCCCCCAAACTCATTCAACCGCCAACCCAAGTTAAGTCCTAACCCGACGCAGAAAAGTGCAACGGTTGTCATTTTCCGTGCACTGAATTCACTCGCAGCGATACTCGGTGCACGGCGTTGCACGTTAAATAAGTGCGGCTGAGATAGGTGCAGCAGCCCGATGACCCGGAGCACCTCAAATAAGTGCGCCAGAGATCAGTGCAGCCGTGCACCGGAAATAAGTGCACGGCTGGTGCACTGATCTGGGCTGCACTTAAATGAGGTGCAGTCTGGTGCACTGATGCCGGTTGCACCTAAATATGGTGCGCCCGCGCCTCAAATAAGTGCGCGCGCACCGTATTTAGGTGCAGCCACTAACCATAGTGATGGGAGGGTGGGTGGGTTGGAAGACATAGAACACTTGGATGCCCTTGCCGTCGTTGTATACAGAGTCTGTCCACGAGATGAGAGGCAGCTGCGGTGAGAGGTTTGATAGCGCCCGTGAATCCTTGTATCTCCTTGACGCGCAATTGCATTCAGCCTCATGGGAAGATGCCTCGCCGCCGCCGCCAGACTCGGTACGTATTACTTAGATGCCTGCGACATGCTAAAGTCGTTTCCATAGCCATGGAAAGAAGGTACCCCGTCTGGCTCGGAGTATGAAGACGACGTACGCACCAGATCTAGTGTTCTGTTGCAACACTAACTTCAACCAGCAGCGCGCCTCCGCCATCCCGGAAACACGTTCTAACCCGGTGAAGACTCGCGGGCAGCCTCAAGGAGTCCGTCTGTCCGCTTGCACCTCCCTTCCTGCTCTCACATAACTTTCAGGTAGTCAAGTCGCAGCCTGTTCTGCCTCCGGTATTCGCGCAATCGGTTCTATTTCTCCTGCTGACTGCTGTCACAGCCCAAACCCAAGCAATTCAAGCTTCCACCCGTCAGTCCTCGCAAAGACTGTGGCGATATCATCCCGGGAGGGTGCAACGACGCCGAGCTCATTGATCTGGTCAAGCAGCGCACCCAGCTCCGCCCGCAGAAACCACGCGACAGGGACGAGTTCCTCTCTCTGACGGGTGAAATCTGTAAACACGTGAAGTATCTTGCCCACGTCGCCGCGGCACAGCGTGAAGGACGCCGCCAGGGCTGGGATCCCGAGATCGAATGGGATGCTATCCCTGGCTCGGTCATGTGCCACGGAAATCTGCTAACCTGTGTCGAGGATCTCGAGGAATGCTTTGAGTTTGGTTGGTTTGCGCACTCTATTGAGTACGATATGCGCGGATTTCTGGACTGGTACGAGGCCGGCGGCGGCCATGATTGGGGCGATGAGCTCAACCGCGGCAAGTCGTGTGGCCTGTGCGCTTCCGTTGTCTGAGCTCACAGCAACACTAACCATTCCGCTCAGTTTGGGACCGCGCGGCGCGTTCATAATCAAGTCGACACTCCCCGCTCTCGTCAATCGTCGACTCGGCGCTGATTTCGATATCACACCGGCGGTGTTCCAGCGCATGCAAGACCCGGACGCCGACTGGAAGTGGCGTCCATCGACCATTGCTGAATTCCACTTCCCGCTCTCAGCTTTTATCGAATTTGTTCTTGTTCCTTTGTTTGCTACTCGGATTCTCCAAGATTTGTTTTCCCTCCCGGACGAGAATGGCCGCATGGAGGCGGCGCTGCAGCTGAAGTTCGATTCCAACCATTACGGATGCTATTTCCACCCGCTTGTCGTGCGTTGTCTGCTGTTGTACAAGTTGAACACTGATTTCTGTTAGGTGACTGAGGACGCGCCACCTAAATTAACTTCCAAGGTTCGTTAAAATTTGCCGGCTGTCCGCATTACTTAACCTCGTTCAGGGAAAGGAGAAGGCGCGGATTGTTGAACCTGTATTCTAACTCTCTCTGCGTCTCTTTGCAACTAATTTATTTCCAGGCAACACCGAAACCACCAGTGTTCCTCTCGCACGCAGACTTCCCAAGGGTTTGTTTGTCCGCTCGCGTGTCCTGCGTTGCGGCTCATGCCCTCATGGCCTGTCTACAACGGCAAGCGCCGCGATCCTGCTCCGGTCAGCAATCCCGAACCGCTGGAGTCGCAGCCGATCGCCAGCAGCTCCAAAACGCTATTCGACTGGGATCGGTTTTTCAAGGCCGACACCGAAGTAAACACCACTCTGCCCCGTAAGGCGGCCAAACAAACCACGGTCAAGGTGCGCGCCGCCTATCCATCCGTTGCATGTCTCAGAATGACCACAGAAATCCGAAAAGGCTGGCGTGGAAGCACTGCTTAAACGCAAACTCGAGACTGTTGATGAAGACACACCCGCGGATGCCGCAGGGTGCTGGACTAACAATTACGTAAGCAACATAGAGAAGCAGACATATGTGAGCATTTCTTTTTGGGAATGGTGTTACAATAGTTTTGAGGGAATGTTTGGCCACAACCACGCAACCACTACTCGTTCCGCCTACCAGCTGCCCTAGAGTACAACAAGGTCGTTGCCCTTATTCCTGAAATAGCACAAGACCGCTCGCTCACACGCGTTTATCTGTCAGACGGCCACATAACCATCGCCAATCACGTAGCTCTGTAGGTCCACCGCTCGAAGGAGAACAAGAGCCTTGTTGTCCTCGCGAGACATTCGCCGTGCTGTCTGCAACGCTCGCACTGACTTTAAAATTATATAGCAACTTGAACGACAGACTTTAATGTTGTACATATAGCAAGCCGGTGACTCAAGTGAGACACCGGCATCACCGAGATGCCCGGACCCGACTCCATCGGGGCATCATCAGCACCCGGTTTGGAACCCCCGGCAACTTGATTCGGGAACCTGCCGGCACCGGCAATCTAAACCAGCTACTATATAAACCCCATGTATCTTTAGTAGCACAACAGAGACACTGGGGGCATGGCCCGCGGCCTAATGCCCACCGCCTAGCATGGGCCAAGCATAGGCATAATTGGCTCATAATTCATCCTTTCATCTTTGTACTAGTCAGATTGATGTCCGACCTGAAAGAGATTCTTACATCATACATCCGCCACTCCTGTGATCATGACACGGACATGCTCGCAGTTTAAGCCTCATGTCAAACCCCGGGACTAGATAACTATTTTAACAAGAAAGGCAACAATCATTGTACATTGTCCCGTTAAGTTTTTGTTGGTTGCTGCCACCCACTTCTTCGTTTTGACAGTGAAAGCAAGACTCCATGCTGACCTGTCTGCACATACTCATATATATACAGCTCTCTGCAAGGGCACATTATTTGGTAGCTACCATTCAAATTTCAGTCAATTCGCTTGCAGCACACCTATTTTTCTTATCCCTCAGCTTCGGTGAGTTCCGAACCGCGAGGCCTTTTGGTGCCCTTTTTTGTTTTGACCAGCAGAGAAAATAGAAGTTAGCAAATGCAAAGTGGTGTGAAATCCCGATCTGACTTATAGGCCTGAAAATCAGTTAGAATCAAGAAACCCACCTTCATGGGGCAGAAAAAGATCCGGCAACTATTGAGCTTCACTGTTTTTGAACTGGAATTTCCCGCAAGGTATAAGTACCTCTGAAGAATTTTATAAAGAGTAGAGATATAGAAAAAAACAGGTGGATGTACACAGAAAAACCCTGGAAAAAGAGCCGTAGCAAGGGATTTTTTTGTAATTCTGGAAGGCTTCATCTCCGGGGGGAGGAGCACATCAGTGAATTTTCTGAGACCAATCCAGAATAAATTAAATGGTGGTGCTGGATTCAGTGGGCTGTGTGGGCTGCCGCAAATAAATAGAGTCCTTCCGGTACCACTAGAACAATGTAAAAAGGAAGAAACCAAGAGCTCAATACTGATCTTCATGTTTGATGGTCCAGTTTGATCTGGTTGCCCGGGGCAATCAATCTCTTTCAGCTTTCATTCAAACGATGGCCGGCTTTACAAAGAATCTGTTAGGCGGGTGCTTGGCCAGCATTAGGCCGTGGAGATTAGGCCACGGCCTATGCCCCCAGTGAGACAAGCACTAAACCCCCCGAGTCAAGACACTAAAGCTACTAATTAACTAAATACTTTCTTCAGGTTATGAGCCCGTTCACCTTCGCCCGACGCTGAAGATGAAGAAAAATAGCTCTCCCTGCATGTTTTCCAAGGTGCTCAAATCCCCCGCCCATCAGTAGCCGGTGCTATAATTTTGTCGGAAGTTTCTTTTGGCCTTGTAAGGACCCGGCCTTATAAGGCCTTATGAGATGTATTATAAGGCAAAATAAGGGATGATAATATAGGGTGCCTTATCATGTTTGAATAGAATATGTAATAATCCTTTATTTGAGACTTTATAACAGGGAAGAACTCGTATAATAGCATTAAAAGGGCTGATCAGCCAAAGACAGAATTTCCGACACTTTTATATTGGCGTATCTCATAAATCAGGTACTCAGTGGCAGAGGAAAGATTCCGCGGCCGCACATAGCTGCACGCGGCAGCCCCGCATAGTCTGCCTAACACAGGAAACCACGTCGGAGCAATTGAATGCCTGAATGCGGGCGGAGTTGTGACAACCTCCGGGATTTATTTGTGTCACCCTTTTTTTCGCTCCCTCCCAACTCCGGGCTTTGGGCCCGGGACATAATGGTTTCATTTTTGAGCAGGGTGTCGGGAGGTAAATTGTCGACCACCGTTAGCTGGAGGAGTTTGGTCACAAAGATTTGACCGGCTTCGCTGGCCTATGGGGGAGCCCATTTGCCCTCAAAGGTTCAGAAGAGGAAAAGTCATTCCGCGAAGGAAGGAAGTAGGATTAACGGCTAGATCCCAGTCAGGAATAAAAGAGCAGCGAGAAGCACAGCAGCGGATGCATGCGGTAGTTGCGGCAGGTGCTGCATGTTGCCAATGGTACTGGGACATAGCAACGACTTGCTAAGTTATAGCCAGATATGGAAGGACACAATCCCTACTGGTCCTGCTGGCTCGCGGGGCCGGCACTTTGGATTGTTAAAACAGTGTATTCGCCTATTGCGAAGCCAGGACAAGGTCTTCAATTTAACTTATCATTGTAACGTCCACACAATACCGTGTTCAATATGTCTGGGGATTGCAAGACCTCATAAATATCGCGCTGAAGCGCTGGACTGCCCCAACAAACCCACCAACTGCCTAGAAGAGCACCATGATCTCGAACCATCTCACTGGTCAGCTACAAGATTCCCCTCATTACTAATGGCTGCAATTCTGACGCGGCGCACTTCTGCAGATGTCCTCGTCAACCACTCAGCCGAGCCGCCGAGGGTGCTAAAGAAGTGTCCCTACTGCGACAATATGACTTACGGACCAAACTGTGGTCAACACCCCGCGACCGAGCCACATCAGTGTCCCCACTGCTCAAATATCACTCGCGGACCGGACTGTGGTAACCATGGTAGTAAGTAGACAGACAGTGTGTACTTGCTCTGGAAAGGCCACCGCAAAGCGTGGCAGTCCAAGTACTTGATAGTAATGGTATTGTTTTGCCCATTGCTTGTGGTCTCGGTAAGAATGTTGGTGTGTTTCTCCCAAGGGGCGACCAGCCGTGCTTGCCGACAGATCCACTGTCAGACCTGGCCCGTGAGATTTTGCCTAATGAGGTCACGATAAAAAGCTTCAGCGCGGGGCAAAGGTGGCTCAAACTGCAAAAGAAAACTTACGGGGTAGTCGGAGAGACTCCTCTCGACAAATTCTCCAACTCGCGGAGCGCTCACCGCCATTGCTGGGGTCCAACTCCCCATTGCTCGGCTACCCAAAACCCTGATCATGAGCTTGCATGATATTCCTCACGCTTATTTAACGCTCTTACAAGCTAGGCATGCACTATTGCACCATCTGCTCACCGGCTTGTAACTAGGCCAATTCGAAAATTAAATGGAGCCATTTTTCAGATTTTGAATGTTGTAAATGGGTGCCTTCCTGTAACATAAAATCTATTTGTGCAATCAAACAGCGGTGCCAGTGATCTCGGCTAAGTGCTGGAACCGCTCGTAATAAATCTATTTCTGTAAGGAGGGTAGGGACCCCTTGCCCAGATTCAAGCTGATGGTACCGTAGTTGCGGCAGAAACCACCATTTTGGATCCACATAATTTCTGACCTATCTATACATAAGACCCATTGAGTGGAGTAGTTTTCAATTCAATCAAGGCAGAAACTTACGAAAAATCCTCGCTGTTCTTACACATGATTTTGAGCCAAAAGCCAGCAACTCATATGCTCAATTTTAGAACATCTAAACAGTTTTGCTCTGAAAGGAAAGTACACAAAATTTTGGCTATCCCATTTGCTGAGGGAGCTCCACTCCCATTCAGCTTTGTGTTTTTATGCAACTTCAGAGCGCGAGCTACCATAGCATTGTGGCCGGATGTTCACAGATTCTCATTTTTTTTGGCCTCCGAGAAGGACAAAAGAAATTGTTTTCATTTTCATCAAATTTATCTGGTGTCCCTTTTTCTGCCTGTCACACATCACCTGAACATCCGGTTAGAATACTACAGTAATATGCTCTAATCATGGCCGTGCCATTGGTTGGAAATCAGGTTGGCCCTTTCGTGTCTGCCTCGCGGCCCCGGAAAATACCGGGCACTATTTTCCCCAAATATGGGCTCCTGTTAGAACAGCCTTATTGATCAACAATATGGGCGCAATATCTACCCCCTTTAGAAATAGGCCTAATCTTGGCACCTTATTGTCGGGCTTTATAGCCTCAAATCTGGGCCCATTCTTGTCATGTTTATTGGCCCAGAAAGGTGCGGATTTTAGGTTCATCTCTTTGAAAGTCCGGTTCTCGGACTTTATTTCCATACAATTCGGACAACAAAGGAATGCCATTATTTGTTTAAAATATGGGTGTAAAAAGGGGCAGCCAATAAATGTACCATTGTTTACAATAAAATTTGAAAAGGTGCTCCATTTTATTCCCCAATCGGTCTAGTGTGCGTTGTGTACTTGAGTCCATGTCTGATGTGACGACACATTCGCGTTTGGAACGTTCAGGCTGCCGCGCCGTCGGGAAACCTTCTTCTTCTAGCGGAAACATCGCTGCCGCAGCTGTTGATTGTTTCTCTGGTGCCGACAATAAACACCTGTCCCCCGAATGCTTGATTCATGCTGCAACATTTCCGTTCCAGGCAAGCTCAACATCCGCTACAAAATCCTGCCTAACTCCGAGTCCGCTAATAATCCGGCAAGTGTGACCTCTTCTACGCATTATTCATCCGGCTTTTTGACTCGTTTGAGTCGCACCGGCGTCCTGTTTTCGCGTCAATTGCTCCTCACCACGGCATCCCGATGAATTTGACTTCAACAGTTGTTGTGTTGCCCGCCCTGCGCACTCCTCTCAAGGGTGCTCATGGTGCCGCCGATGATACGAGTTTTCCCAATTAAAAAAAAAAAAAACAGATTGTAGATAAAATTTTGTTTACTTATTTACCTACCCAAAATGCGCCCAAAGTGTCTGCTCGCATCTTTCAACAATAAAATGTCCTTGTATGGCAAACGAGCTCCAGAGCCGGTAGCGGGCACTGCCGCTCGCCGGCCCTTCCGCCTTATTTGAGAATATACAGGGCCACGCGTTAAACCGACGGGCGGACAACAAGCTCTTCCTCGTCACGACTCACAGCCAGCAATCTCAATAACCGCCATGGAGGATTGGTGGCGGGGGCGGCGGGGTGGTGAGGGGTGGCGGGTGGGGCGAGGCGCAACAGCGGCGCGAAGAAGAGAGGGAGTGGCGGCGTGAGGGGGAGAGGGAGTGGCAGGGCGCCTTCGGCCACGCGTTTAAAAAAGGTCTATTCACAAAGAAATAGCAAGATTTAGTAAAACCTCAACCGTAGCAGTTTCTCAAACTCCAAATTTTGCAAAATCCTATTGGCTTCAGCAAATGAGACTTTGATTTGGAGCGCGCTCTAACCCCTGGCCTTGCTCCGGCCACTCAGAATATATTATATATTACATTCCCGCGACCGCCGATTGGCAGGCTTAAAATACCGTACGCTGCAGAGGCAAGTTTTTTTTTTCTTCTTCTTCTCCTTCTCCTCCTCGTCGCACCTTTTTTTCTCTCTTCTTCCATTGCGGTAAATTAAAACCGTCTTTCGCACAGCAGCCGCTGTGCCCCGCCTCCACCAGCACTGAGTCTAATAATAGTAGGCTCTTCAATGTTCCCCATCCAATTGGCTGCAGCGGCGCTATCTGTTCGCCCCCGCCGACCGTGACTGAACGCACCTTCAAATGGGTAGATGCTCACAGGCCGTCGCCTTCGGCCGGGGACAGGCAATTCAAGTTCTCGATCAATTCCTCGGAGCCCCCCACGCCTCCGACCCGGGGAAGCGTGGAAGCGTGTGGGGTGACGGGGTTTCCCGCTCTCTCCTCTGGCCTGCACGGGACATCGACATCCAGCATGTAGCAAGGAAGGCATGGCCTCGGCGTCAAGTGGCACAAGCTCGAGTTCCACACGATCGCAGTCCTCCGCGTCAACGTCGACGTCGGGGACGCGGAGCCCTTCGCCGTCTTCAAGTCCGAGCTTCCCCAGCTCGATCTCGTCCTCCTTCCCTCCCCCCCCCCCCTTCCCCGCCCCCGTCCGGCTACCCATACCCACACCCACCCCCCCGGCCCCCTTCCAACGCATGTGTGAACGGGTCCAACTCCTGCCCCACAGCAACGCCCGCGACGCTGTACCTCTACACCTTCCTGTCGACGCTGATAGTCCTCCTGCTCGTCTCGGGCGGGATCATCGCGCGCTCGGTGTACCTGCCGCGGGTGCAGCAGCGGAATGGGACGTGGATGCCGGCGCGAGCGCCGAGGGTGGCGCTGGGGCTGGGGAGGAAACCGGAGATGTTTGATGTGTATATCGTGGAGGGCGGCGAAATGGGTCAGCGATTGAGCGGGATGGGGAGGAGGTGGTCGGAGATGAAGGTACGTGCGCGTTGCTCGTCGTGAGAGGCTCTGCTCAGGCGCCCGCACTGACAGCCATTCGCCGCAAGCAGCAGTAATATCGAGAGATCAGCAGCAGTTACCGACATAGGCAGCGCCAAAGAAGCTTTTGTGGGATCCGGACGACGCGTGTAGGTTCGGCCGAGGAATGGTGGTGAGTTTACCGGACCGTTCCGCACCGCTGCCGACCCAGGCCGCGACGAAGCGCATGCAGGCGTACCGGAAATGCCGCCAGACACGAGGACGGTCTCGAGATAATGCTGAGAGACAGGAAGTCGATATACGAGACTTGAGTCAAGGGCGCAGCGAAATCGTCGCTCGGAGGTGGCAAGATGGAGGTCAGGAGCAGGTCGTGTTAGGCGTGGCAAGTTGCTGATACGCAGTCAACCGACTGCAAAAACCTGCCCAAAATCCCGCGAGGTCGGCAGATACGCCTTTCGTTATGATTTTGAAGGCTTCTGCTGACGCGTCGGCGAATCGACATAGTTACTGCCAAAGGGTGTCCCGTAACGAACTCGGGATGTTCGTAAGTTGAGATTGGCGAGGAACAGCACCGAGCGACAGCCGACGCGCGAGCTGACTGGGCCGGGCACATGCCGCGCAGCCTCCCTGGCAGAGTAAAGCTAAGCGAATATTTCTGTACATCGGCAACCCGCGGGTGGGGCTCAGCAATTCGGCGCCGACTCAACATTAAACAAATACCGAGCTCTAAACTCGCGCCGAGCACTAGTCAATTATCTCCGGCTAGTCCCAGCAACAGGCAAGTACTGATAGAGTTTCCCTTGTACTATACATTTCTTGAGCCCTTATAACCCTCTACGGCTCCTCCATGCCTCAACAAGCTATTCCACCACTCAGACCAGCGAACCTCCCAAGTAAACTAGTCAAGATGCATACCTCTGGTGAGCCCAGCGGCAAAAACCTACTCAAGTGCATCCTGATAATTTTTGACAGTCAACGTTCCCGCCAACTACAACAACAAGTGCCCCCGGTGCGGTGCGAAGCCTGGGGAGGAGCACACTGGCGTTGCGTGTGGAGCTACAGAATAAGCTAGGATATGTTTGAATAGAATCTGAGTCCACTCTCTCTCCAGTTCAACCAGGTCTAAGCCGCTCCGGATCCCGAGTTCCACGGACCTCCTGCCGGTACTCGGTGGCGAACCCATACCCGTACCAGCCAAAATCCATATCAGTGGGGCCTCCGACATGCCCGGGGCATGTCGAAGGACCATTCCCACGATTTGCAGTTGCAGTGTACTGTAGCATTAGAGTCTGTTCGGATAAAACCGCCGGCCGACTCTTCGGTCAAAACGACTGCCTGTTTGCCGTTGCGGAGGCTTTCGGAGATTTTACGCCGCTCGAAGAAGAAATCCGACTTGAATCCGACGAGCGTGCAGTCCAAAGGCAGTCCCAGAGTGAACCAGAGATTGTTGGCAGAAGAGTTCAAGGTTAGTTTGCGCTGGATCCTTGGCTTCAGGATGCTCCGTAATATAATCGAACACCGACTCGGAGGCAGCATCGCCAGCCGCATTCAAACGCGGGGGACCAGCCCAGGCAGGGAACACCTGCTGCGCTGAATGGCGGGCGATCCTCCGTCGCCTTCTGCGTAATACGAACAGGCGTATGGCACATATAATGTCTAATAAATCGAAGATGCAGTATGGGTGATATTCTGTGTCAAAAGGGTCTGAGCCACAGGTTGGCTGAAGGTTTCATGCCAGAGACACAGGTTGGATGTTCTCAACACAGGTTCTTTGGTAGCTGCACAGGTTGGGTAGAGTGTCTGTGACTTGAGCTTGCCTTAGCTTGTACCTGTTATAGAGGTTCTATCAAGATCAAAATTTGATTTGGAGCTGATGCTTGTGATTCAGCTAGCAAAAAAGCGCAAGAAGCTCTGACATTACATTGTCCGGTTTGCCATAAGACGGAAGAGAAGGGCTAAAGGAGCATTGCCTAGCTCTCGGAGGCATCAGAATCTTTGCCTTCGGTTCTGATTTTAAGGTCTACATCCAGCGATGCAGTCTTGCCGAGATTCGGATCATCCTCCGATCATACAACAGCATATTGAATGATTTTATGGTTACCAAAGTGGGCTGGTAGTTGTACACATTCAAACTCCAACCATTCAGCAACACAGGATTTGCTCAACCTGTGTCGCGGTCAAGAAAAGCTGTGTTCGTGAGCGACAAACCTGTGTTGCCCAAGGCGCTACTTTTGACACAGTATTTCAACCATAATGCAGGCTGGAAATCCAGTGCGCAACACAGGTTTCTCGATGTTGCAACACAGGTTAGTCACCTCGGTGAAAACACAGGTTGCTGTGGGGGCAGCAGGCCTAGGAGTAAGAGTACAAAAAAAGTAATGTAATGATATCACAGCTGATGGCCGGTAGGCAAACGCTCAAGTTCCTCCCTTCTAACAAAGAATATGCTAGTTTCTTGTGAAACTGGTGAACTCAGTGAGGTGCCCTGGCTTCCTCCATACTTTGATACTTCTGCTGGTCTTCTAAAAGCGCCACTTATAAAGGGAATAAGTAGGTGGAAAGCTCCCATCAGTGATGAACATCAATGATGTCATAATATGAAGTTCATTTGCAGGATAATTAAAGGCCAAATATCTTGATAAGTGGCCCTGCTTGCCAGGTGGCCACCTGTGCTGCCATGGATCAACCTGTGTTGCAGCAGCAAACCTGCGTTGCATCAGCACAACCTGTGTTGTGAATGGTTAACCTGTGTAGCATTGGGCAAATTACCAAAAAGGGGCCTAAAAAGTGCTCAAAGCTGTGTATAGACCAGCAAAAGTACCAAAACCTGCCTGTAGAGCATTTATTAGACAGTATATGTTCCATACAGGCGCACCGCCAACGGCAACGCACGTGCTATGAATTCGCCTCCCAAGAAAGTACAGCATCACCCATTCCATACTGCTTCATTAAAACCGACCGCACTCGTATATCTCCCGCGTCTTCAAGATCCTCAGCAATCCCTTCCGCACAGCCCGCGACATGCCGTGCACAACATCCCGAGTGAATGCGGCAAATAGGGTGGGGGCTTCCTCGCGTTTCATGAAGCTCGCCGTAAACTCTACGAGCTGCATTCCCGTGTGGGCATCGAGGAGCGCGTCCAGCTCGCCGAAGAGCGGCGCAAACGGAGCGGCGCTATACGTAAAGAGGACGCGGAGGGTGAACATTGCGAACGCCGGGGCGAGGTGCGGGCTCGGAATCATCTGGAACACTGGCATGGGGATGCCGGAGCTTGCTTTAGCGACGATTTCCTCCGTGTAGATGCCGAGGGAGAAGTGCACGAGGGATGGGAACGCAGGGAGCGGCACAACGTCGCGCAGGACTGAAGAGTGCTCAGTGCTCAGTCATATGAAGTACATAGACGGCGACAATGACAGTTACTTACGCCAATACTCTAATCGATGTGCAGGTATCGGAGCGTACGAGAAGACATGGTGGCGAGCGCGGCAATGCTGGCCGGCGGTACTTCTGGCCATAGCCCGCCGCCGGTATAAGACAGGCTCAAAGAGCGTAGCGTGCCGAGGGCTGGCGCGAACTCGGGCTGCTCGAGAATTCTCGACGCGAAGATGGCGCTCGTGCCGTAGAGCGTCAACGCCTGGAGCCGATTGGACAGTGGAACCGTCTGCGCCAGATCAGCATCCATGGCCGGCGCTTTCATCCGCTCAAAGTCCAGCGAGACCGCCGTCAAGCTCACCGCCGTCTTGGGAGTCGCAAGCAGCGCGTGGAGCGCCGACGGGGAGTATGCCGTCGATGTCGTTGAGGACGAGCTCGCGGAGCCCATCGCAGGCAGAAAGCCACTCGAGCAGCGACTTGAGGTATCCCCGATCCGCATTAATCCACCGGCGCATTAGGAGGTCTCCCGCGATGGTGCATTTGCGTACGTTTGTAAGCGCGGCGAAGATAGCCTCTCGCAGCGCAGCGTCTTGGACGGCGCGTGTATCGAGGTAGATCGCGAGCTCGCGGACGTAGCCTGTGAGGTGAGCATGCGCCGGGTTGCAGAAAATCTCCAATATATCTTGGATTTTCAGATGAGTACTATTAATGCTCCATGGGAGCAAGTCGCCCAAGTCAAATCGTCGGAATAGGGCCTTTTGAGCGGGTTGGCGGAAGATCGCGGCGGTGAGGGCGCAGTTTTTGAGTGTGCGGATGTCGGAGATGTGGTCGATGAAGAGTTCTTCTGAGGGAATCGACGGCATCGTGGTCGTGGTAAGAGGTCAAGGATGCTTGATGTGTGATGCCATCACTCCGCTCAGAAGCATCGGAATGGTGCGCCCTTCTGAATATGTGTACGGGCAGAGGATTACAGCTCTACTGCCCAAAATGTTCAGGGTCTCCAAGCCCCGCAGGCGTGCACGCTGACCTTGGAGCTGTCGGGCGTAGGCCCTTTTGCATCCCCACGTTTTTTTTTTTTTTTTTTTTTTTTTTTTTTTTTTTTTGCGAACCAACCGTTTCGGCAGGCGGTCCACGTGAAAACGACAAACTTCGGTCCGCGCGAAACTGGTTCGATACAGAGTTATAGAATAGCTACGGAAATCCAGACAGATTCGCGACACTTTTTCGAGGATGTGTACGCATCGATGTGGATTATGCAGCGTTGCGTCGCAAACATGCAGCGGCGCGGCACATGCTTGCAGCCGTGCGGAGCATCTGTACATAGGGTCGAAATATAGGATTTCGGGTCCCCGGACCCCTCCCTGCCATATCGGGTTGTGATTTCCCACGATAAGATAAAATAATGATGTCATGTGATTTCAAAACCACTTTGGCCCGCCAGAACTGGACTGTGAACCATGCTATGACCATGTAAACACATCTGCTACTTGTATAGACTATCCACGATGCCCCTGTTCACACTACCTGTAGGCCCAGACCGCTGTGATGCAACAACCATATTTGGTAGTCATGCTTTTACCAGATACTGTTGTCCCATTTGAATGGTAACCCAGTTGGATGTGTGTCCCAGATTACTTCACCCTTAACGAATGACATTTCTCACTGTTCTGGAGCCTCAAAAGGCCCTTAAGGCCATGCAAACACTCCCAGAAACTTACATAGAGTTTTATTTCTGGGCCCTTGACCCGCCCCACCCCATCCCATCAATTTTGGATCCGACCCCCCCTTGCCTCAAACAGTCCCTGACATGTATTTACTTGTGTTCTCGCGAACCGCCGTGCATGCAGTTAAACCGCAGTTATAATCAGTCTCTAGTTCTACGTATACACACTCTCTGTCTACTTGCTACCATGTTGCCCACAGTCAGGTCCGAAAGTCATATTTGAGCAGTAGGGACACTGGTGCGGCTGGGTCGAGTGGTTGACGAGTACATCTGCAGAAGTGCGCCGCGTCAGAATTGCAGCCACTAGTAATGGGAGGAATCTCGTAGCTGACCAGTGAGTTGGTTCGAGATCATGGTTCTCTTCTAGGCAGTTGGTGGGTTTGTTGGGAAGTCCAGCGCTTCAGCGCAGTATTTATGAGGTCTTGCAGTCCACAGTAATATTGATCATGGTAATATGTGGACAGCGTTACAATAGTAAGTTAAATTGAAGAGCTTGTCCACACTAACAGACGAATACACCGTTTTGATAGTCTAAAGTGGCGCCGAAAGTGCCGCCCCGCGAGCCAGCAGGACCAGGAAAAAAATTGTTGTTCCGCCTTGAAATTTGGAGGACTGAGGTACGCAGGCGCGCAGTGCGCTGTCTTGTATTGAGTGGAGATGAGGCGACCTTGTCCAGACCCGCGGTGGCTTCGCAATAGGCAAATACACTGTTTTGACAATCTCAAGTGCCACCCCGCGAGCCAGCAGGACCAGTAGGAACTGTGTTCTTCGATGAAGGCAGGAAAAAATTGCTGTTCCGTCTTGAATTTTGAAGGACTGAGCGACCTACAGACTACGCAAAATCCAATTGGTTGCATGCCTTGACTGCTATGATCGTAGCGGGAGAGCTCCGGCGTTTATGCTCGTCATGACCCGCGGAAGGCAAAACGGAGCATTTGAAGCGCGGGTGCTTGCAGTACTGGTGCAGCTTCATCAAGCGCCACACCGCAAGGAGCACAGGCATCGTGGGATGGATCCTCCGACTTGTCCCGAACCTCCCTGATCTCCTGCCTCCGGTCGACAACTCGAATACAGGAACGCGAATCAGGCCGTTGCCAGCCCCACCCATCCTCCAGCACACTCGCACGACATTCCTTGGTGCCGCAACCATCCCTCAGCGCTGCTGATAAGTTGACAAGCGTCAGCCGCCGCTCGACACTTGGCTTTACAGTTGCTGCTGGTCCGCAAACCACCTCCATCCCGCCCATGCCATGACCTCCGACTCTACAAAATACACACTTTGGTTTCAAGTTAACCCCACTCGCTGGCACCCCTCTCAACTAGTAAGTAAGTAATTCCCCGCGCCTTAAGCTTCAGAACGCCTGCCCCGCCCCGTGCCCATACCCATACCGCTGCCCATTGTCGACGGACTCGGCCTCATCCATCGCGATCCAGTCGAGCTTGGAGTCCGATTGCCCCTGCGCCTGTCCGTGCGCATGCGCGTGCGCGTGCGCGTATGGATGCTCGAATTCGAGGTCGAGGTGGTTCTGCGGGGCGTCAGCGTCAGCGCCAGCCGCGTCCGAGCAGGGATCAGGGAGGGAGGACGGAGGGAGAGTGGGGGAGGAAATGAAACGGCACACGCACCTCCCCGTCCCGCGAAACCACAACGCTGCGCTGCACGTACGCCTGCACCGTCCCCGTCGCGGCGGCGCGCTGCGTGCCCATCGCGTTGGTGCTGATGCTGACGCCGAGCCCGTCGCGATGCCTGCGCTGGCGCATTGTGAGCATCGTGAGGAAGGAGGTGACGTAGACTGCGGTTGCGGCGGGTGGGTTAGTTTCCCGCTGGGGCAGGATGGAAGAGGGAGGGGACGCACGCCGCGTCGAGATGAAGGTGAGCGCGAAGAATACGAGGTTGGACGGCATCGTTATGAGCTGCCCTCGGGTCAGTACTAGTTTGCAGAGGAGGCACGACGCAAGCTTACCGCAACCATGCACGCCAAGGAACATAAACTCGTCAGGATCCCCGAGGCAAGCGTATATTGCTGTCCCGTCTCGTTAGACCCCAGCTCTCCCCGACGTGAGGACGTGTACGCACCATCAGCAGCCGAATGCGCCCACTCAGCCCTGAGCTGAGGGCCTTCCCCTTCTTGTTGCCGGATAGAAAGTACACCATGGCGATGGAGATGAGGAGGTCGACGCCGGTGCTTATTCCGTACGCGGCTTCGAATGCCCAGGCGATGGAGAGCGCTTCCGGCCAGGAGGAGAGGGTGGTAACCGTAGCAGCGGCGTCTGTGGGCAGGCTTCAATTGGAGGTGAGGCGGAGGGGAGGAGGGCGACGCACACATTGCGAAGCAGAACCCGACAAAGATGCAGATCCCGACGACGTAGCTGATGACTTTGGCGACGAAGCTCCTCTGGAAGCCGGCGCCGCTGACTGTGTTCGTTAGGATGGAGCAAGAGCGGGAGGAGATGAAGGGACGGACGCCTGAAGACGCGGTAACCGTATAAGCTGGAGCCGCGTTAGCTGTGGGGGTGGGGTGAAGGAGCATCGGGACGAACGCGTTGACGATGCATACAATGAGCGGCTGTGAGGGCGAAGATGAGCGCAGGCGGAAACGCGGTTGGCTGGGGGACGCACCACCACGAAGACTTGCACTTTTGCGGGCCATATGATGCCAAGGAGGAAAAGCGGCGAGTTCTGCACGGCCCCGAGAGTGTAGATGTACAGCGCCGCAAGGATGAGCGCGCTGTGAGCGGTGTCGAGTGTGCAGAGAACGGCGACCTAAGTATGATCTGTGAGCGCGATATTGGGGGAGGAGCGGGTGCTACGCACGGAAGTGTGATACAGCCAGCCGTCGTTCGGGAAGGACTGGAAGTAGTAGAAGACCTGCACCAGCGACGAGCCGTAGATGCTGGCGGGGGGTGCATGAGCATCATAAGCAGGGGCAGGATGGATACGCACAAAGTCGAGAGCACCGCCCCGAGTACGACCGCTCCGAGCGGGGCTCAGTGAAAGAGCCGCAGGAACCGCACCTGGGCCGCGCATGGGCCGCGGGTGGGCCGCGCCTGATGGAGCCGCAGTTTGACAGGGCCGCGTGTGAATGCGGCTTGATGGTGAAAGGGCCGCGTTGAACAGGCCCTGGGCCGCGAAAATTTGGGTTGTGGGATCAATGCAGGGATCGATTCCAGGGCTCATTCCGGGGATTCTGTCAAATTCTGAGCGCAAAATAAGGTGATTTCGGGGCGGTATTGTGAGTCTAAGTAAGCAAGCAAATTTTGGGGATATGCACAACTCGGGAACCAGATGCAATGTGTATTATTGGAGCTATATGCAACAACATATATATCACCAGGGCTCATTGGCACACAAACTACCCTCCAAATAATAATCTGCACCACCTCAGCTGCTAGCAGCTATATCAGTCCCAAGTGTGAATTGTTGGTATTATGCCGGCTTTTCTAACACTCCTGGGGTGTCATACAGCTGGTGGGCTGGAGTTCAAATGTATTAAATGCAAATGCCCTAGTCTGGACATGTTGGATGCAGTTATGCGACTACAAGCAGGGGAGGACACATTGGCGTGGTTTTGTTCTTTCAATGAAGGTTTGTTATGCTAGAAAGCCTGATAATAATTTTGAACAGATGGTCATATTTGTTGGTATTAACACTATCTAGGGCTGTATTGAACATCTCCAAACCTACGGTAAGGACGCTGCAGGAGCCGCGTGGGAATGCGGCTCTGATGGGATGAAGCCGCACGCGCAACGTTGAGCCGCATCCAGCGAAGCCCCGTTCCGCAGGATGTAAAATTAATATTATAACGAGTCCCATTAGGGTAGATACTCTAACTAAGTTTTCTTGTTGATAAATTTACCATATTTCTTCTCGTAGCGGCGCCACTCTTCTGGATATTCGTGCGCATATTCCTCCGGCGTGTAAGCCACACCATCCACCATCATATGCCAGTTCATTGGACCCGGGGCGGAGTATGTCGGCGGAGGAGCGGGGGTGCGACGGGTGGAGCGGCGCGGTGGTGGTTGCGCTCCCGAATCGGCCAGGCTCTGCAAGAATTAGCCATATAATATTGGGTGTGAGATTTCGGACATTGATCTGGGGAGTACCCTTCGCCTTCTTCGAAATCTTTCCGTCCTCGACGTCAGATTGCTCGCGCTGCGCGGAGAATTAGCCCAAGTCTGGATCAACTTGAATGAGGCGCTGACCTCTTCTCCGCTCACCGACTCGCTACGTTTCCGCTTCCCAGCGACGAACCGCTGAATCGATTGTGCATTGGTGATCAGCTGGTTTTCGTACATCAACGGCACCGGCGGGATCGATGGTGCGGGGCTCAGTGAAAGAGCCGCAGGAGCCGCACAGGAGCCGCGGGTGGGCCGCGTATGAGCCGCGTCTGATGGGGCCGCGGTTTGACAGGGCCGCGTGTGAATGCGGCTCTGATGGTGAAAGGGCCGCGTCGAATAAGCCCAGGCCGCAGAGATTTCAATTTTGAGGTCAATGCGGGTTTCAACTCTAAGTTGCTCCCTGATTCTTCTGCCTAATTTTCAATGCAAAATAATAAGAACCTAGGGAGATATTCAGGATCTAAGTAAACAGCCATTTTTCAGGGATATGCACAGTTCGGGAACCAGATATGCTGTGTCCTATCGGAGCCGTAGCAAGTAGGACATGTACTGCAGGAGCATACTGGCATGTAACCCGGTCTCTCCATAACTTCCAGAGCCGCTGAAACCTCCTCCAAATATAGCAGCCCAAGTTTGAGTTGTTAACATTATGCTAGAATTAGGGAGGCTGATATGAGGCCATAAATCCGGTAGACGCACGGGGAGGTATTTGAGAGGTGAATGATCAAACCTGGGTCTGTTGGACGCAGTTGCGCGACCACAAAAAGAGGGGCACACCTGGTCCATAATTTTGTTTCTTTTGATTTGACTCATCCTCGCTAAAAAACGGGGTTAATCTTTGAATGAGACCTCAATATCTATAGTCTTGACCACTACGTTGGGCTATATCTTACCAGGGAAAGCTCACCCGCGGGATATCGCAGGAGCCGCGTGGGAATTTGGTTCTGATGCACAACTTGGGGTTACATTGAATAAAGCCGGGTGCCGAGGAGCGCAAAGAGTGAGATCTTCAAACTCTTCTTGGCCTCTTAATTCAGATACCGACTTCAATTAATTCTTGCTCGTGAATTTACCATGTTTTTCTCATACCTGTGCCACCGTTCCCAATATTTGCCCGCATATTCCTCTGGTGTGGTAGCCAGACCGGAAACCAGCATGTGCCAGTCCATAAGATCTGGAGCTACACTCGGATGAAGCGTGAGTGCGATGAATTTAGCAGTACAACATGATACTTTGTCAGAATCACCAACCATTACCCATTACGCAGGTTAGCAAAAGCTATGTATCAAAGGATTCCTACTCCTCCGAGTCGAGCGCTCGGTAATATGGCCGAGCTGGGATGTAGAACGGTGAGAATTGCACATTACAACTGTGTAGATAATTTTCTTATATTGATGCAGTAGAGCATATTGGCAGTGCATAAAAATGATTTTTCTTTGTTGCAAAATGAAGAAATACTTATTGTAAAATGAGCTTTTGATACGGAAGTCCTCACAGCACCCAGGGATGGCCATCTTCTTCGCTTTGTCATGAAAGACACAGTCTCGCCGTCACGTCACAGTCGATGGGCTTGCTGAAAGAAGAGAAACTTCTCTTGAGGGCAACAGCTCTTTCCTTGTTCTTTTTGCATTTGTTGGGGTCAGTGCAATGGGAGCGGTGCGTTGCAGATTGAACAACTTTCTTTTGTAAGAAAATCTGAATTTATAGCAGCTGCCAATATGCTCTAGTTGTAGTAAAGAAAAGAAAAACATGGAGCCCCGCAACTGCAAGATACCAGTCCGAACCATACCTAATTATTGGCGGAGAGCCGCAGCAAAAGTTAGGGAGCCGCAGATGGGCCGCAGATGAGCCGCACAGGGCCGCAGGAACTTTTGGCCGCGGCTCGAACTTGCATGTCGGGAGGCCGCGTTGGGCCGCGTTGAGCCGCGCAGGGCCGCGGTATCTGTGTTTATGGCTGAGACAAAATATAACTTTTTTCCATGTTACAGTGTGTTATTAGGGTAAATATGTGCACATTCATGGACGATGTGGCCAATAGTATATCTTTGTGTGCTCAGAAGAAGTGTCTGGCCACGGAATACCACTCCCATCAGACGCGGCCCAAGGTGGCTGTGCTGGGAGGGCCGCGGATGCGGCTCGCGGCCCTCCTGCGGCCTATTCACCTGGCCCGATGGTGCGGGTTCTCCTGCAACGGAGGTGAAGAAGACGAGGCGCTCGGAGTCTTGCCAAATGAACTTCTGGGTGACGGATAGACTGGCGGGAACTGGAGGGAGGGCGCGGGTCATTGCAACCATAGCGCGGCGCAGATTCACGACCGTTTCATCGTGAACCACAGTGCCGTTACCGACGCGGAGATATGTGGCGCCGCTGAGGTCCCATGCCTCCCCGAGATCATGCTGGATAGCGAGGCACAACCAGAATGCCACAGCAACGGTCAAAGTGCGCTGCCAAACCCCTTCGACGCGGTTCTCGCCGTGCTCCTGGAATAGCAAAGTAACGGGATCCTGAAGAGCAGCCCAGAGACCGGCGTCGATGGACTCCCCATCCACGAGACGGCGTTTCCGGAGCCACGCGGTATCGACATGAAGCCCTGGCAGGATATCGAGATGATCAGTGTCGTAGTCTCGAACAATGGGATGCACCGCGTCGTCGAGGAGCGCGACAATTTGCGAGATTGCCATTACGCAGGCGAGCGAAAGTTGCGAGTCAAGGGACTCCTGCTCCTCGACAGCTCTGTTGAGCGTGCGGGGGACACGTATTGAGCCAAGCTGGAATGTTGAACCGTGAGAAGTGAAAAATAAGGAGCGAGTGAGCTCACCTGTGCCATACGAAGCGATCCGTCCAGTCCAAAGCCAAAATGCACGTCCTCCCACGGTCGGAAGAACGTCCCGTTCGGGGCCTCGCCGCCTCCAGGCCAGACTACACCCGCGATCCAGCGCCATTCGTACTCCTCATCGTAGCGGTTAGCATGGTAGCTCAGACAAATTGCCGGGAGCCATTGCGCAGTTGCTGCCGCGTCATCTAGATTTACGCGCTGCATCGACACGGTTCCGGGCCTGGTACTCCTGTGAGACGGAGCAAGCCACGATCGAGTTAGCGCACCGTAAAACATTGGAGAACCGACCCAAGCGATCACCACACGGTGTGCAGAGGTACTTGACTGTTGTAGAGCTCCAGTCCGCATCCCGGGGAAGGCAGTGCACATGGGACCATCCAGCACACCCTTCGCATTGAAGCTGTCCATCCGCGTGCGCCGTCTCTTTGCCGCACACACATTTCCATATCCGCCACTCCATGGATGCGTCGTCCGCGGCTACGGCATCTTCCGGCCCTGCTTCCTCCGCCGTTGCCTCGTCGAGTGGAGGGAGAGCAGAGACTGTCGCGGCACCAGGACCGGATTCATCGTCAGAACCGGACGACGACGGCAATTCGGGACTATCCTCGTCCTCGGATTCCTGACTCGCCCGTCGCTTCTTCGGCCTACCCCTCGGTTTCGGAGCAGAAGACTTGCCTCGCGGCTTGGGCGGTGCCTCGATCTCCCGATACTCGGTGTAGTCCGTGAAGCGGCTCGCGCGATTCGCCCGTATCCAGTACCGCTCCTCGTTTGTGAGGCGCTGCAGTGTCGGCGCCAGTAGCTCGGCGTCGCGGGGAAATGATGACCGGGGCGCGGGTCAGGCGAGAGGTGGAGATGGAAGGGGAGCTTGCGTTGACGTTCGCGCTGAAAAATCTTCTGCGCCTCTTCACCGCCGGCGAGCACGTAGACGAGATTCCAGAGGCGGTAACCATCGCGTACGCCCTGCAGTTTTGAGGACAGCCCTGTCATCGCGCGTTGAAAGGTCATGTCTTTTCGGACGGCGCGACCACGATCCTCCATGCCGTCGTAATCGAATATCGCACCGTCCTTCGTCGCGTAGCGAGTCACAAAGTGGGTATCGTTGGTGTAGACGTGAGATGTGAGATCGTATCGAACGCCCGCAGCTGCAGACTTGGCGTCGAGCGGAACGAGGTCCGCGGGGACATGCCAGTCGTCGCGCACCGCATTCTCGAGGGTGATGATGAGGACGGTCGGCAGGCTGAGCACATACGTTTGGCTGAGTGCAGTGCCCGTGCAAATCCAATCTCCGTCCCACTCGCGCCAACACCGCTTCTCGTGCCATCGTTTAATGCCCACGAATTCCTGTCGGAACCACTTTGAGATCTTGCCGTCAAAATTCCGGAAATGCGGCTGGAGTAGTTCGCGATCGTTGAGCCATTTCGGATGGGATTCGATCTGCCAGTGTCGGGCCGAGTGATCTGGAGCGTCGGCGCAGCCAAAGCAGTGCTGGATGTCGATGCCGTAGGACTTGAACATTCCGGCAGCTCGTTCAACGGAGAAGCGTTCAGCGTGTTCAAGCATCATCATAGAGGAAAAGACGGTCGATTCTGAGATCCATCCCTGTGAAATATTAGTATCGCAATGCAAGCGTTTGCAAAAACCACGTACAAAGCTGGGCGCGAACTGTTTGGGACTTTCGACGCCGCGAATGATGGTGGACCAAACAATGAGCGAGCGGATCTCGTCCCGAAGCTGATAGAGTACGTCAGACGTGGGCAGTGCGCGGGCGGCCTCGTCGATATGCCGCGCGACGATAGCGCGCAGCCACGAGAGTGGTTGGTTTGGTCCGAGGCCAGAGAGCATCGCGTTAAACATAGTCGGGTTGCGAAGCGCCGCGGCGTACAGTGCGGTGAGGGAGGAGTCCAGCCAGCAAGAATTATCCCACCACCGATAGGAAAGCGCGTATTGAGTTGGTTTGTTACCGCTATCGGACGGTACAAGCTCGGCGGCGGTGTCGGGAGGGCGAGAGTCGGCCTTCTGGGCGGCGGATTGCGCAGACTTGCCTCGGGAAGGATGGGTGCGCCCGTAGACATTTGATGTCCGCTGCCATTGCCGCGGGTCAGACCCGTAGAATATTTTACCACCGTCTGTATCCATATCCACATTCAGCAATCCGTGCGACTAGTAAAAAGATCACTGACGTTGAGCGTAGAGATATTTCTGCGCGAATTGTTCGCCGACGCGAACGAGGCCATTCAGGCCCTCCCAAAGCGAGTTTTGGCGCTTGACCATGCTGTACAGACGGTGGTGCATAGCCTCCTCTGCGTTCGTTGTCTCGGGAAGTGAGAAGAACAACTTCTCATCCATGACGCGCTCGCTGGCGAAGAGCATCGCGGCGTGCTGTGGGCGCAGCCACCAAGACAGCCACGGTTTAATGAGGGGGAAGTCGGACATGATGCTGGCTGCACGTTCGCGGAAAACATCCGACGACGGGCAGCGGATAAGCTGGAGCACGCGGTTGCCGAACATCTCGCGCTGGTTTGGAGGAATTATGCGGCTGATTTTGCTCACCCGATTAATCTGCTCCTGGAAATGACGCATGCACCCCCTTGAGGAGAGCGGTCGCTGCCTGTCGGAGCTCGGGCTCCGAACGCAAATCACCAGTCTCCAGTCGGAACTCAATGAACGCCTCGATGAATCCGTTGTACTGAGCTTGCGAGAAATCGACGACCTTTTCGGGTCTGAGAACGGAAATATGAACGGGGAATAGCCACATACCTCCGCAAACAGCCAGTCGCTGGGAATTTTTTCGGGCTCCAACTCGCCGTACTCGAGCGCGATTCCGCGGAAGAGATGCCGAAAATGGAGGGTATAATGTTTCGCCGTCGCACCGTTCGCATAGGTCATGAGAACGGGAACCCAGCATTTAAGGAAATCGGGCTCGAACGCTGAGCTGACGATGAGTAGGTTCGTCTCGCCCGCCAGACTCCTGAAATAATTATGAGCGGCATCAGAGACAATCCCGTTGCCCGGCTCTCCGTCAATGCGGTCCTTGAAGGACCTCTTGCGCATGAACGGCGACTGCAGGATTATCACCCTGAACTTGGAGTCGTAGTAGACCTCCACCGTCCACTCCGGATGAGCGGCCCGAAACTTCTCCAACTCCGGTTCGAAGTGCTTCTGCCGCGTTCGAACACCGGGCTGCAGAATGGTGCGCCGAAAGTACTGCACACGCTGAGGGTTGTGGAACGTCGGGCTGATCTGCGTTACAGACTCGCCTGGTGCCCCCCGCAGGGCCGCGCCCGGTTATGAGCTCTGCCGCGCGCGTGTTGGGGTTCTGCGCGACCACCGCGGCGAAGCGCGCGTGCTCGCCCGGAGTCAGCTTACGCGGGTTCGGCGGCTTGACATGGTCATGGACGCCGCCGTTCTCGTAGTGGACCCCGTCGCGATAGACCCAGTACTTGGAGATGACGCCGCACCGATGCCATTGGAGTTCGGCACCGCACGCACATCCCGCCGCCAGCTGGGTGTTACGCTTTTTAGCCTTCGTGAACGGCCGCGTGATGATCTTGCAGCCGTCCCCCGAGCACGACATGTAGCCGATACAACGGCGCTGGGTGAGATGCCCCTCGAGGTAGACGGCCGCCTGAGTGCTGCCGTTATTCTTCGACGTTCCTAACGTCTCGAACGCCCAGTTCACACGCATCTGAAGCTCGGTTGCCATCGCCAGAGGATAGTCGGCGGACCATGGGCCTTCTGGCCAGAAGCTCCAGTTGTGGCGGCGAACCAGATCATCGAGGTGCGCATTCAGTCCAGCATCATCGCTGACCTCGACGCGCGCTCGGTGATGTTGAGTGGGAGCTGGAGCAGGTGGTGGTGCAGGTGGGCGAGGAGGAGGAGAAGGCACGGCGAACGCAGCTCTCGACTCGACTCGATGAGGCACGCGACGCGTAGGGCTTGACGCGCGGCGAGGCTCGTTCGGCAGATTTGGTATACTGGCGGGCCGCAGAGCTGGGAAAGTCAGAGATCAAACCAACTTCGAAGGAGAGCTTTGTTTTCTATCTCACCGGGAGTTGTAGAATGTTGTTCACCGCCGCGATAACCCTGGACATTACCATGGGCATCGTACAATACCTGTACGCTGTGGTCGAGTTCCGAGGAATTAACTACTCCCTGTCAGAACTAGCACTTTCTTGAATGTAAATAAGCCCGAACTCACCAACGGGAACCCCGTCTAACTCGTCCAACGACACCTCTGAGCCGCTCGTGTCAGTTTGCGAGCCGCGATGCCGATTGCGACGCCTCCTCCGGCGGAAACCGAAAACATTCCGCAGTGTATTGCGGAAGGACACCTGGCGGAGGAACTAATGAGCCATCTCAGGTCCGGGCTGCACTGCTCTTACAAATGCATCCATGCTGGATGAGAGTCAAAAAAAAAAGAGAGGACGCGCAATGATGGATCGGCGCTCCACAATCAATGTATTTGGAAATTCCCTGCGCTCGGGAACGTTGCATCGAAAGCACCGTTGAGGTACTGAACATCTATGCTGACCCACAAGTATCTTCTTGCGCGCCAGATTCTGGCATATTGGCGTCGGGATCGCCATCCATTTCCGCGCGCTCAGCCTCATCCAACTCGGCGTCGTCCAATTCGGCAGGTCCCGCATCGTCCTGCTCGTCAACGACCGCTGTGCTCTCCCGATCCGACGAGGTATCTAAATCTCGGAAGAATGGGTTAGTTCCCGTGAAGTAATCCAAATTGTTGCCCACCTGCATCTTCCACCAAACACTCGCCGCTCGCAGCTGTGCTAGGGCGACCTGGGGACCCGAGATCTGCGAAACGAACTTTCTTGGGCACAAGAGAGACCCAGTCGTTACCGCTAAGCTCCACAACTCGTAGCCCGACACCCGCGCTAGCCCGCAGCGTGTGCGTGTACCTGCCGTGATGATGCTCCCCGTCGTGGAGAAACACGGCGCCTGCCCGATAGACGGATGCGGTGCACTCGACACCGCACGGGATGTGCTTTAGAGGCTCCCCACAAACGCAGGGAACCTGCAGCTGATGCGAAAGTCCCCGGGGATTAGTCTCCGGCATGATAACGAGGGCGCGAGAGCAGCCCGAGACCTCGCAGGTAAGTGCACCATAGCACTTGCCGCGGTAAAGCTTCCCCTTGGCTGCAGTTTTCGCATTCAGCGATCCACCACTGCCTCCGGGGAGACGTTCAAGTGCCCAGAAGATGCCCAGATTACCGAACCGTACGAGGTCCTCGTTCGAGAGGCGCAATCGCAACACTCGGCTCGGCCAGCCATCCCAAACGAAGTCGGCGGCGTCGATCTCCGCGTAAGGCGGCGACTGCGAGAACGTCGGCGGCTGCGCCGGCGGTGCCGCGGATGTATGTGCAGTGGGGAGCGGCTCAGATTCGGCTGGGATGGACAATCAGCTGCGATGAATTGCTTGCAAGGAGCGTACCGCTGCGCGTGGAAGAGCGAGGGCGTCCAGATGCTCGTACATATGCCCTCAGTTTCCCTTGAAGACATTAGTTGGAGGCATGTATAATTGGAGAATCTCACCGTTGGCGTCGTAGTATGGCACGTACCGCTTGCGGCGCGAGTCATCCGTGGCCCCGACCGTCTTCCGGAGCTGCTGAATGGAGTACCAGAGATAGATGAGAGCAAGAGCATAGAGGGCAAGCAGTGAATTAGTCCCCAGTAGATCAGCGGCAAGGTCGTAGATCCTCAGGCAGGCGGTCGAGACTGTTTGGCGATAGGAAAGCAACAACGCGAGCAGGAAAACAGCGTTGGAGACGGCGAGCGCCCAGTGCAAGATGTCTGCCATCTGTGGGGGATAAGTTTCACCGGTGTTGGATTATCTTCAGCTGTGTGTACCTCAAATTGAGTCTGCAGCAGTTGACGATGGTGGTACGTGGTCAAGTTTCAAGTTGGGGCTGTGCAGATGATTCGCACATCGATCCAACTGTCCGTGCTCCTGCAGATCTGCTCAAGTACATGTATGCAGTGTGCCGTCGCAAGGAAACAGAACCTACCTGCGGCCCTGCGGCTCCGAGAAATCACTCCAAGATATATATGTTCTACCGCAGAGGGCCGCAGATGATCAGCTCGAGAGCCGCGAAATAAAGTTTTAGAGCCGCGGTAGGAGTTTGTAAGCCGCGTATGGGCCGCGGGCGGGCCGCGTAGGGCCGCAGGAAGTTTTGGACGCGGCCCAAACTTGCATGTCGTCGGGCCGCGTTAGGCCGCGTCGAGCCGCGTCGAGCCGCGGTGTCTGTGTTTATGGCTGAGAGAAAATATTATTTTTTTCTATCTTACAGTGTGTTATTGGGGTAAATATATGCATATTCATGGCCGATGTGGCCGATATTATATCTGTGTGTGCTCAGAAGAAGTGTCTGGCCACGGAATGCCCCTCCCATCAAACGCGGCCCAAGGTGGCTGTGCTGTGAGGGCCGCGGATGCGGCTCGCGGCCCTCCTGCGGCCTATTCACCTGGCCCCTCCGAGCGTGTTGTCCAGCGTCACCGGCAGCGGCGCCATCGCGGGGTGGGTGGAGGGAGGGAGAAAGGGCCGTTGCGGAAAGCACACACGAGCGGATGTCGCCGGATTCTACGACCACGCGCGCGCTTCCGATTGACAAGGGCTGCAATCAGGCGAAGGACCGGCGAATGAGCACATGCTGCCTCGGACCGCTGCTTTGATTCGCGCGCTTAATGTGCGTTGGTAGTCGATTCCGAAGGGATTTGGTGGTTGTAGCAGTTGTAGGGCTCGACAAAGCGTCCGTCTGTCGGAGGTGCTGCACAATCTGCAAGGCTCTGGTATGATGTATCCGCTTCTGGATCTGCCCATCGTGGGCGCCGGACCAGAAACGCATGGCATGGCTGCCGTCCCGTTCGGGTTTCAATTGGGTTGCCAGGCGGGCGACATTAGCCTGGTCATGAGTCCGATCAGACGCGTCGAAAATTTTCTAATGCTTGCAAAATCTGATTCTTTAGTCTCGCGGACGTCCGGAGGGCGTTCGCGTTCCGCTACCGCGGTTGTGCCGCGGGCACCATCACCACACACTGTGTGATGGAAAACACCCTCCTAAGTATAACGTCTGATGTATCTCCATCAGGAAACATGGGATGGCCTTGTCACCCTGCAGTAGGCAAAATAAAACGATCCTGTTTAAAAGATTTGCAGGTATGCTATAATGGCACAAATACTGTAGTATTACGACCAACTGTTCAGATAACGGGTGAGACCTCGCTCTGAACTGAACATCTGTGGCTGGGTGACGGGTGACAAGAGCATTTACCATCAAATTCCATCCAAATTAGGCAATTTGTATCAAAATATCTATTCCGGCTACCGCCGGACCTGCCTAGAAAGGAAATTGAACACTTGATCAAATAAACAGTTGGGGTGACGGGTGGCGCCCGGTGAATAGTTGGTTGTAATAAGTAGTACAGTAGGGGCAAGTTACTTTGAGCAAAATATCACACGTGTAATGCCCCTTGATCTGGGCCAATATTGGAATAAAATCATGTCAAGAAAAATGTCCCATGATATGTGAGGTATAATGTCTCCTATATTGTGCCATGATGCACAATTCATTACAAAAATCCAGGTTGCCCCCCCGCAAGAACTCCTTCCAGTGGAAGATATCTTTTCCCTTTGCGATATGGGCTATTTAATTTGCAATGCCATATTCAAGCTAAACATATTCTGTGGCTTTATCGGAGTTTACACAACTATATCATGTAGCATAAGGCGCTGGTGGAGGTGTGGGACGGATATGTGAGAGGTCGCTCGCGATGTTTCCACTCCCGACCACCATCATGTCAAACGCAGGACATTCAAAAGTGCGCTCGCAAGTGCGCCCCCGATGCCTCTGGCCGTTGGAGGGTCGGGCTCGAAGACTCCCCAGCCCGGCTACGCTACTCGCAGTGCGATTCGACATCGGCTGCCCACGGGAGGGGGTCTGCTGCGGGGACGGTCAAGTTCTCCGCCCGCCCCGGACCCCTCGCTGCTCGCGTTCGTTTGGGGAAGGTGCAGCTAGGCTGTCCTCCGCCCGTTCGCTTGAGCTCACGCCGCATTGGTGCCTTTGTGGCCAGCTGTCGCGGGAATGGAGTCTGGGTGCCTCACCAGCATGCCCTCCATCCACCCGAGCTGTTTCTACCCTCCGCATCGACGACGGCGTGCGTTTGGGGAGTTCGGAGGTCTCGTCAGACCAACTCTCCCCGCTGCCCTCGTATTCGACTGGACACTGAGGCGCTGCCCATTTCCCCGTCATCGCTCTCTGCGACGCTCGCACCTGCGGCCTTTGGACGGTGTTCGGGAGTGCCCGGATCTGAATTGGCACAAGATCGGGGTTTTTTTTCACTCTTGTATGGATGTGAGTTTTCAATACATCATGGCCGGCGCCCGTTTGCCCCGGAAACCGCGCGTCGAGGTCAAGACCGGAGCCATTCTCCGCCTCCCCCCTGTGGAATCGTCTCCCGCATTGCAGCGGTCGAGCCTGTCCCTCCCGTTTTGTAACGGTCGAGCGTCATCTCCGGGTCTCGTCCCGTCGAGTCTTCTGGGTGTTGAGGTCAAGAACGGAGTCGAGCTCTGCCTCCCCATCTTCACTTGAATTCATATTGCCCGGAAGCAGCGCGCCGTTTTGGAACGGTTGAGCGGCTGTTCATTCCCGGGTCTCGTCCCGTCGAGTATTCGAAATTGGCGTCGAGGTCACGAGCTCCGCCTCCGCCCCGCCGGCTTGTCAAGCAGGCCCCGCGTCCAGGAATGGCCGGGCGACACTCCGGGCTTTGCCACGTTGAGGTTTTTGTTTGCGTCGTACTGGTACCGCTCCATCGAGCATCTCCCTCTTGTGCCTGTCCTCTGTGCAAGTCCCCGTCGCATTGATCAGAATGGTCGACGATTTCGCGCCTTTGTCTCCCTCGACGGTCGAGCCCTTTCTCCCTCGCGCGCGTATCTAAACGCTTGGATACAATACATCTTCACGAGCTGCTGGATTTCTCCGCGCGCTCGCCGACGTCCTGGATGAGCAATTAGATGGCAATATTGCCCCACAGTCCAACCAGATGCCCGAGATCAGTCTCGTGGGTCTACATGCACGATGGCGCTTGTTTATCGAACGGTCGCAGTCCATAAGCATCTCCCGCGTCGACGCGTTCGAGTCCGTCCGTCCCATGATCTAACAACCATCGAGCGGCATCCACGCGTCAAGGTCAGGAACAGAAGCTCCGCCTCCGCTTTCCTCCCTGTCAAGCATCTCCCACTGTCGACGCGGTCGGGTCTATCCCTGCCGTATCAAACGGTCGAGCGGTTTTTTCTACGCGTCGAGGTCAAGAACTGGGAGTCCACCTCCGCCTCCGCCATCCGAGCGAAGCATCTCCCGCGTTGAAGCGGTCGAGTCTTGCCCTCCCGTTTTCAAACGGTCGAGCGGCTCCTTCGTCCTGGTCTCTGGGTTGCACCCGTTGAGCTTGTTCAAAGCCAATCTGTCGAATATTCCTCCGTCGGTCGAGCGGTGTTTTCAGCTCCGAATGGCGACCCGTTAAGTTCTGGTATGGCTCGGAGCGCGGGTGAATCCCGCTTACACGATGTTCAATGTCGTTGCATTCCTCTCCAGATGCCCGAGACCTGGTCTCGTGGGTCTACTACAGATTATTATTCCATCCCCGCCGGCGAGCGGGACACAACAACATGCAATTTTTTGGAGTTAATGCTTGAGCACCCACCGTGCAAAGGTCCGACCCGCGGCAGGCTTCGGCTTAGCGTCTTGCGGTGATCTACCCCTGGAATCGGTTGGTTCTCTGGATACTGGGTGTGAGATGTTTGATGCTGCTCCGGCGTAGTCTACATCCATGTATTCAGTAACGTCGCAGTTCAGGCTGTGGACCTCGCGACGCTAATAGACCCCCCCCCCCCGAATAAAGCTGATAGATGATGGCGCCTTCGGCGCCGCTGCTTGTAATATTTATATGTGAATGCGCCTACGGCGCCTGGATCTGCGTCGTAAATATCTTGTGGGCTGTCGGAGCAGAATATGGTAGGGGAAAACTAGTAACATGTGGGCAAGTAGGGGAATATTATGTATAAGCCGAAGATGGGTAGGAGCTGAAGTAGGTGTCGCTGCAGGGATGGTCATACCGGGTCTCGAACTCGGGAAATACGAGTCGGTACCGGTGACGCACCCTGCCAGATGCAGAGAGGGTGGATATCCGAGCAAGACAGCCGGACAACCCAAACCGCGTGTAAGGGAGGTGGGTGGGCGCGTGTGAATAGAGGGAGTGAAGAGAGGATGGATGGGATGGAGGTGGTGATGAAAACGCGAATGCGGACTTTGATGCCGCGGAAGCAAATACTTGATGTATCGAAATATGTATGTATGCCCGTCCCTTTCTCCACCGCGCCTTATCTAACGCCAAACCGGTGCTCGTTCCTCGCATCCGGTTTGGCTAGCAATAATGGAGGCAAAATTTGATAATGGATTATCAGCCATCCCACGTCCGCGGTTAGAATTGCACCAGATCCTCTAGGGAGGTTTTTCAGACATGATGTCTAATTCCTAGAGTGATCTGGTACCGAGATTAGGCCATCTTCAAGTTCCAGTTGCGGTTTGGCTGGACTGGCGACATCGAGCATTCTACATCTTCTCGTCACACCCTGCATCGCTTCGGGAAGGTCTCGGAACACCCTTTCTTGCAAATCCGGGGACCAACAATCAGGATTCCGGAATAAACAATGCTCAGAAAAATAATGTCTCAAAATCTAAAACAAGGTCTGTTATGACCCCATTTATGGGTGCAAAAAGGCAGCTCAGATATGTGGCATCCGTTGCCACATTTTTCAGGCTTATAAAGCCGTGCCATTCTATCTCTAAATAGGCCTATGTCAAGCTGTTGCACCATTCGACTTAAACAAATACGACAGTACTGTAGTATTTCATTCAATTAGCACGGACTCTGGGCATGTGACAACACGTATGAAATTCGCAATTTGTACTCTGGCCTAATTAGGCAATTCTCAAGATCAAAGTTCCTCAAAATCTCTTGATTTTCCGTTTTTGGGAGGCAAATTTCAAGATTTTCATGTGACATAGTTTGAACTTTCGGAGGAAAATAGTCCAGTGATGCATGACATATGAATTGAATGAAATACTATAGTATGCTCTAATGTAGCAAAACATTCTCAATTTTGTCAAGCTCAGGTTCGTCCCTATGCAACGTACCCAAGGGCTGAACTGGATGATTAAAATACGCCAGCAGCGACTTCTTCCCCGTGGCGCTCTGGTCCTTATCAGCCTTGTCGAATCCCTTATAGGGGCACAGCGGGCTGGTACGACAGCCGCATTCTCTGGCGCGGCAGTGGCGCCGGTATACGGCGAGACACTTGTGCTATACCGCGCCCGTCCCGAACCCATTCGTCTCCCAAAACTACGCGATTGAATATGTATCAGCCAACATATATATAGTGCAGAGGCCAGCGAACACACCTGCATTAATGCGTCGAGGTCTGATATCTCAATTTCACCCAGACTGTGCGCTTCCTTGACTGCAAGAGGATGTTAGCGGCGGGATGGGCCGTAAGGAAGTTGAAGCGCACACACATCCCGCGGCACCTAACCTTTTGACACTCAACATCGATCAATCGACGAGAGACTTTGAGCTATCACTCACAGTACGACGCGACACCAGAACATCTCCTTAAGTACTTTCAAGTGCAGTTCTTGCGGTATCATGTCTTTGGGCATGCCCGGGAACGCCGACGGCAGCCACCCGTAGGCGTATTCCTGGTCCCGCTCAGAGATTTTGAGGCGCCCGTAGAGGACTGGTCTACACTTGAGAGCGGCGAGGACCCATCGGCGGCCTGGCAGGTTAGAATAACAGTGAAGTTGCTGGATGCGGACGCACCGTAGGAGGCACTCCACCGGTACACCTTCGTCGTGAGCGGCTCGGCGTCGATTTTGAACGCGGTCGGGGCAGGAGGCGGACATGAGTATGGCGCGCGCGGGGTAGCGGGGAGGCCCATGTCGTCGGTTCGAACGTGTCGCCATTCGCTTACCCTTATAATTCGGCATTCGCTCACGCTCATAATTTCGCATCGCTCTACGTAACTCAGACAACGCGGGTCCGGCATATTGAAGACTCCGGCGGCACAATTCAGCTAAACGAAGGACCCACAATGGACAGCCGTGTCAGGGACTCTGTGTGTATTTAGTTCAGGACCGCGACTCCGGGCGGGAGCGGCAGCACCAAGGATTTTGAGCGGCGAAGGTGACGCGACGGCTTACCCGTAAAGGCTACGCTACTTATTGCGACGTGGTCGGTGTCAAGATGCACGTGGCTACTTATTTGTGCTCATAAGGCAAACTTCCCCCGCACGTCCTCGCACGAAGTATATGTCCCGAGATCGAGCTCGGGGCTACCGGGTTGGGAATAGGTGCACATTGGAGAAGGCCGGTGATTCTTGTACTAGGCTACCTACTTGTCCCTCAGCGTCAGCCTAGATAAAAGGATCTGTGCTAAAGACTAGCACAGTCACACTAATCTGCCCACATCAGTCGCAGTCGCACTCTTTTTGCACTAACTCATGCACGGGATCCAAACCAGATGCGAAATACCACACTCAAAACCGTACCACAAACAAAGAACACTGCGGTCTTAAAATTCACAACATTAAGCACAACAAGTATCAAAGAAAACTTGTTTGTACCTCACCCATTACTGAGACCTCGTACGCAAATTTGACAAATTTATTTTTAATTTTTATTTTTATTTTTTTTGCTATGTGGGCAAAAGTGGGCTCCCCCCCCCCCAAAAAAAAAAGTAAAAGAAAGTTGCTCAGGAAGACTCTGGATACATCATGCGATCAAGTCTGGCATTTTTTTTCTCTCTGAATTTCTTGATTTTCTGGAGCGGTGCCATCAAAATATTAGCTAATTTCCACCCTTCATATGATGATTTAATTAAACAAAGTAAGTACGAGAGTGTTTGTCCGCTGCATGGTGATATTGAGATGGACACTTCCGAGGGATCCCGGTTAGCCCACCCACGCCGGCACACAAGAGCGGGTGTTCTCGTCCCAGCTTCCGCGCCCCGGGTAAGAATTAGACGTGTAACAGGATACGGGGGCCCGTCGATGAATCCTCCGCTGCAGACTCCGAGTTGGGATGCTGGCACCTCGCAGGGTGCCGCCCTCGAGACTACTTGCGCTGGTCAACAAACATGCCGGCGCCGAGTGACATGCCACAGTAAAACTACATAAGGCCGGCGGGCGATAGTTCTGCGGCCTACCACAAATCATCACAGACTTCCAATGAGCGGACGAGGTAAATAAGGAGAACATCTTTCAAAAAACTGATTGCAATGTTGATGGCTCTGCATAGTAAAGACATGTAAATACGTGAAGGAACAGGACGGACGACCTGTTCGCTGCAATAGGGAAAGGAAAGAGGGATCAGACTACTGCCCAAAACGTGCGCCGAGTTTTGTTTCGAAGCTCACCCGTACTGATGGTGGTAGACGACGAAATGCCTCGTCCGCTAGCCGGATGAAAGGGACTGACATCAAGATACCATACAGTAGATCTCGCACATTTGGAACACTTTATGGATAATCCTGAAAGCTTTGATTTATCATTCCTGGCAAGAAAATCATGAAAATGTATCTGCTGAGCACATTTTCCGGATTATGTGCGCAGCTCCGTTTCTCTATGCATTCGAAATTTTGAATATTCGCCGTGTCCAGTCACGGGACCCGCCATCAGGGTTCCACATCAGCCCAAGCTTTCCTTCACTCCTCTTTCACTCCTCCAGAGCGACCATCGACGATGCGCAGGCCGAACTCAGTGGATAATCGCCCAAGAGTTAGCGTGCACGCTACGAACTCCCGTCCTCTCCCTCTCCGATGACTTCCGGGCATGACGCGCATTCCCCGACGACCCGGGATATCTGACTGAGCATCGACGAGGCCGTATTTAACGCCCCTTCGCCGCCAGTGAAGCCCATCGAACGATGCCTCTTCTTGCACAGTGCGAGTCCTCCAATGCCGGCTGGTCTCCGACGCTCCGAGGCACCGCTAACGGAAGCTACGCGCCCGTCTACGTCGTCGTGGGCGGCACCTCCGGCATCGGGCAGGGCATCGCAGAGGCACTCGCGCGACACACCACCAACAATGCCCGTATTGTCCTCGTCGGACGTAACAAGTCCGCCGCGCAACAATTCATCGCCGGCTTCCCGCCCTCCATCGCTGGCGAGTTCGCGGAATGCGACCTCCGCCGCGTGATAAGCGTCAAGCGCCTCTGTGCCTCGCTCTGCGCGCGCTTTCCGCGAATCCACATGCTGGTGATGACCGCCGGCGCGCTGACGACGACGGCGGAGGAGACGCCCGAGGGGCTGGAGGCGAGCATGTGCATCTCGTACTACGCCCGGTGGGCGTTCGTCGACGGCTTGCTGCCCTCTCTGCATGCGGCACAGGCCGCGGGCCAGGACGCGCGTGTCTTCATGAGCTTGAACGCGGGGCTGGGGCGGAACCTCGATGTGGGAGACCTGGGCATGAAGCGATACCTGATGAACGGCGGGATGTCGATTAGCGGGCTCATGCAGGCGGCGGGGATGCTCGCGACGTACACGGATCTTATGATCATGGTGCGCCTTTCTCTCTGGGCTATGGTACCCAACTAACAAACCGCTCGCAGAGGTAGGCAAAGCGCAACCCCACCATCCCATTCATCCACGCCGGCCCCGGGACCGTCAGGACCCCGCTTTTGGGGCGCCTCCCCGAGCCTCAAGATTCGCGTTCTCGACGGGCTGATCAAGCTGCTCTCGTTTGCCAGCGGAAAGTCGATTACGGACTGCGGGGAGCACCAGCTATATGCGATCCGGCATGCGCCGACAGGGGCGTCAAGGAACGGCGCGGACGGGGATGATATCGGGATGCACGGGGTGTCTCGAGGAGGATGCGGAGGTTCTCTGGGTGCATACAAAGGAGGTTGTGCGTGGTATCACGGCCCTGTGAGTATGCTGCCGCGACGAGCCTGTGTATGTATCTTCCACATCATTGAATCGGAGCGTCCATCGAAAGTCAAGTTCAACGGAAAAACGGCGTACACACTTGGGAATACTTTCAAAGCAGTCAGAAGCAGGCTCATGCAGAGGTGGTCCGGCGCAGGCGGAAGACAGTGGAAAGGCCGGCCATGGATGATGCGGGAATGGGAGTACGGCGAGGCGTGTCGGTGCCGAGGTCGCAAGTCCGTTTCCGAAGGTAGAAGACGAGGGGGCAAGGGTGCAAGAGTCGGCGGATGAACAGCGTGGGCAGCACGTCAAAAAGTTAAAAACGAGTCGACGGTGATTGTAGTGAGACGCTGTCGTGTTGAGTGAATTTCGAGGCAAGTCGCTGGGTAATGACGCCGCGACGAGACGCGGAACCCGGGCTACACCGAACGCCCCTGCACACCACCTTGGCCCGCCGTTAGTGTGGATAATCGAAGCCTGCCTCCCGTCCTCGGCCCCGAATCTCCGCGCCGCAGCACGCATCGCACCCACTAATACGTATCGCTCCGCCTGGGGCTCCTCCCACCCCCGCCGTGCTCGACGCTCTTGCCCCGCGCGCCCCCACCAAGTCCGAACACGCGTTTGAGGAGGGACGCCTCCTTCCCTCCCGGGGAGCGCGGGCTAGGTGTGGTTGGGGAGGGCGGCCCGTATCCCGGCGCGTAGACGAGCCCTTTCTGGCCCGGACCGGCGTTCGGGATCGGCGCGGGGCGGTATTGTGGCGGCGGGGTGCGTGGGTAGATCACTGGCGCGGCGGGAGGAGATGGGGCAGGGGCGTAGGACATAGTGCGGCGGTGCGTGTACTGTGGGGCTTGCGTGTACTGCGGCGTTTGCGTGTATTGTTGGGCTCGCGTCTGCTGTGGCGTTGGATACGCGGCTTGTGTTGGCTGCTGCTGCTGCTGCTGCTGCTGTGGATGGGCGATAAAGTACCCGCCGTAGACGGGCTGCGGCAAGGGAGGGAAAGGCGGCGCAGATTGCTGGGCGTAGTATGGGGGAGCATAGGGCGACGGAAGCGGAGCAGGGGGAGGCGTAGCGTAGCCCGGCTGACCGTACACCGTGCCGGGCGGAGGCGCCGTCCTCGGACGCGTCGGCGGCACAGGCTGCGCACCGACGCTCTTGCTGCGCTGGTGCCCATGCGGGTGCGGGGTGGGTGCGCGGCCAGCCAGCATGCCCCTAGGCGGAGGCGGCGGCGGGCTCCGGTCTCGATGTCGATGCCGATGTCCCTCGCACTCACCCGAGGGTCCCCGTCTATGACTCCGACTCCGGCTCCTCTCGTCGTCCTCCCGGGCTCTGCTGTTCCTCCTCTCCCTCGGAAGCTCCATCTGCTGGACGCCCATCGGCGTCGGCGGCTCGAACCCGCCCACATGCTGCACCCCAGTCCGCGCACTCGTCTCCGTCCAGCGGGCCACACTCGCCTGCTTTTCCATGTGCGCATTAATTGCCTCCATGCTGAAGTCGTACTCGGTCATCGTCGTCGAGGTCAAGGCCGGAGGAAGAAGCCTGCGTCTGCGCCATGCGATGTGGCGGCGGCTAGCAAGAAAAAGTGTGTTCGGGTGCAATAAAGCCCCTTGAAGCTTCCCCATTCAGCCGACACGCATTGCACCCACAAATCGCTATCCTACGCATGTGGCTAGTTTATTCTTGCACAATTACCCTCAGAGACGGCTACCTGGTTGATTTAGGTCAAGTCTTGTGTCAATCAACTGTAACTGCACCAGAAAGAACAAAAACGGCGATACGCTCGTGGTCTCCGTCTACATTCCTATCCAACAAACGCGGCAGACATCTAGTCCCCGGGGGTGGAAGATCGATAGCAATGGAGCCGTCTTCGGGAGGCGGTCCGTCGCAGGCGGTGCAACTGCCAAAAATACCGCGAAATTTCGCATAAAATCAAGGAAAAATTTATCGGGCATCCAAAAATTCAACTTGGTGAAATTGTGTTCCTAGCTATCGCGATTTACAGGAAAAATGCCTGGTTTGAAGTTGGATCTACCCCCCAACACAATGTAAGAGGCCGTCGCGAGAGCACCAGGCCCGAGGGCCCATTGACGAATCAGTTTTCAGTCTGCAAGAAAGGGGGGGGGCTGACCCCCAACATGTAAATAATGTGCAGCGAATTATCGTGATAGATAATATTTGGCAGCAAACATAAGGGGGGAAAAATACCAGAGGTGATTTACACAAAAATGCTTGCCCCTGTCGTAGATTGAACGTAGGGAGCCTGAGTGCTTACAAATTTTGCCCATATATGGGGACTTAAACACGTTTGCCATTAGCACAAACTACACTGTTTGTGAATCAGCGGAGTTATAACTCCGTATCTTCTTGCACCCGCCGCTGGATTTTGAGCGGGTTTTGCTGTCAGCCGGCTGCGTGGCAGCGACCTCCCACGCTCGCACGACTTGCTCCTGACCTCCATCTGCTGCAGTGACGATGACTCTCCGCCAAAGGTCTTGTCTTATTCGGCGTTCACCTCCACTTCCGGGCCAGGGGAGTCTCCGCGGTTTGCTAGCGTTCGTCCCGGAAGAATCCGCTCCCTCGCGACGATCTAGCTGAACACGGCCGGCCCCGCTCCGATCGTTCCACTCGACAACACCAAGATCTCTGGTTTCTCTGCACACAGTAGTCTGGAATGAGCGGATGTCCCGGTGGCGGGGTCGAAACTAACTAACGACTCGCCATGGGATCTGCATCCAAGGCTGATCTAGACTACGGGAGAACGAGAATGCCTGCCCCTGCTAGCATGCTGCGCCCTCCTCTGATCGCCCCACGTCTACGACCAAGGCCGCCATTGTCGATGTCGCGCGGGGTTGTCCGCCACCCCTCCACTCGCAGACTACTAGTGCCACGGCGCCGGTCGCTCTTTTGAGACACTCAGCATCGCCCGGGTCACTTGAGTTATCCCGCACGGGTCTAGGACCTCTTCGACCGAACTTCCATCTCCGCTGCCATGTGCAAGTCGCAATGTGACAAATAAATAAAATACAGTACCGCGCCACAGCTACAGTCCAACAAACGATACACTCCGAGACCCGGCCCGTCTTCTGACCTTCAAGAATCACAGCAGCGCTACGCTCTCCCAGTTAAACCTACATCAAACTCCGTCAGCTACTCAGCCGCGCAAAGAATCCACAACTCACCCGTCCGGCGCAGTCGAACACCCGCTCCCCGTCTCCTCCGCCTGGTGCCCATTCGAGCATACATCATGCGGGCCGCCAGACTGGTAGAACCGCACGACGTTGCCGTCGGGGACGTCGCTGTAGCGGATGCTGCGTGCGCTGCCGCCGTTCGCGAGCCAGATGCACATCCCGGGGCCGGCGTTGGCGCTGATTTGCATGCGCGTGCCGGTGCAGGAGGCGCCGTCGAACCACTCGAGGGTGGCGGCGTTGGCAGCGGCGGCGGTGGCGAGGACGAAGGTGATGAGGGAGGTGAACTGCATGAGAAGGGGAGGCAATGGGAAGGGCTCTGGGGAACTGGTGAGGTTTGCAGCTGCAGGCGGCTCTTATAGTCGGCGAGCGCGCGGGTTATGACGCGTACGGTGCGGGGATGCACCCGAACTTGTCGATCCCGGCCGCCCCGACGCGGTATGGACTTGAATGTGTCTTCGAATTCACTCGGGTTCCTGTGCCTCGGTATTATTGACTTGTGCTTGACTGTGCGCAGAGGATGAAACGAAGCTTTGAAGTTCAAGTTTGCGGGTACCGTTCCGCCGCGGTACGCGCTACGTAGCGTGCCGCGTGCCACGTTTCAGGTACCCAATGAGCCGTATGAAATATTGGTCGGAATCAGTCTGGATGCGTACGACGAGTGAGTCAGGCGGAAGTTGAACCATATATAGAGGAGAGGATATTTGATCCTGTTCGAGGTAGATACAGGTCAAGTTGGCGTTAGCTAAGCGGCAATGAATGCCTCGCGATGGTTTCGAACTCTTCACGCAAAAAATGTCCGCCTTGGCTTTTTGATACAGCCCACCCGCTGGTTCGAACAGCGGAACCCCAGCACGAGATACATGCAAATGGACGTAGAATTGGGGATGCACACAGAACATCACTGTGGGCTGCCCACTGCCGCTCTCAGCTCACTTTGTAGGGCTACGTACCACTTGCCCGGAAAATCTCGGAACAAGCCGAAAAGCAACCCGGACTCACCCGATCGGCCGTTATTGCCTCACAACACAATCGACAGCTGCAGATGAAGCACCCCTCCGCCGAGCACAGCTCATTTCCCTCCTTGCCACCTGGTTCCTCTCGCTCAGCGCCAGTATGGCTCTCGCTTCCTCCGATCGCCGACTCTGACCTAGCTCACTTCATGCTTCGAATTCGTAGCCATCAACCTCGGTCCTCGCAACCCACAAGTTCCTCTCCGGCGACACGCCCGTCCCCACCGGCCTCTGCACGAGCTCCGCGCTCACCGCTCCCACCGCCATCTCCGTCCTCCGAGTCTGCACCCGCGCGGTCTTCGCCGCCTCTTCGGTCTTCCTCGCACTTGGCCGGGCAGAGCGCACGACACCCAGCGGAGACCGAGACTCGAGTCTGGTGTTCTCGGCGTAGCGGGGTTCGTGGCGCAGATTGCGCTAGCGGTGCTGGTCAGCCGGACGCGCATACATGATTCGCATCCACATTCGCCAGTGGCAGAGGACCCATTCGGTCTCGGATCCCTGCTTCCCGGCCACCGCTCCGGGGAGCCGTCGATCGCAGCTGCAGGGGCGGAGAACACTGCTGCTGGAGTCCCGCCTGTCAATGCGCGTAAGTTGCTCTCCATCGCATTGAAGTAGCTGAGCGTCAAATGAAACCTGACCGTACCTGCTAGTAATCCTCCTCGCGGTCCTCCCGTTCTTCGCGTTTCTAGCGGCGCTGGCGGCGTCGGGGATAGCACTCGTTTTCTGCTTGGCGCCTAAGTGTCTGTCAATAGGGCCCGCCATTGGACAGATTAGAGGGAAGGGGAAGGAGCGCGAACAGGATCAAGAGGAGGTCTAGCGTACGTTTCCCGTTTGACCTGCGTTACCCAACTGCAAGCGAAAAGAAAAAAAAAAAACCATACCGTTGCCTCAACAAATCCCAACCCGGCATCGATCGAGTGACTCCACATGAATTGGTCTGCGAGAGAGGGTTCAACATGTTTCGGAGGCGGCCAAAGGCAAGGCCATTGGGATAACCTACGGTGCACTGGCATCGACAACGAGGAGCACGAACAGGGGAATGCATATATCATTGGCGCAGACGCAGCCGCATACTCAACCATTGACCTTAGACTTCTTGCCGCACACCGCCCTGTGCGCCACACCCCAATCCGCCGTCTGGCACTCACTGGGCACATGCATCTAGTACTGAGCACTGGCAGGCGAGGGACAGGGAGGGACAGCGAACAAACGCACCGCGAACAATAGTAGACATCGAGTCCGAACATCCGGAGACACGGGCCGCAGCGGAGGTACGCTGTGTTAGCGCCGGCGCTCTGGCATCCTGCGTGCGAGCATTTTTGTGGACCGCGGCTGGTGGGGCCCCAGATGAACTCGGTGAAGCAGGCGACGATCTCGGGACTCTGGGGATTAGAGATGATCGATGAGAGGATGTATCATGGATGTGAACGCGAACGCGAACGGTGCGTACAGGTGGACGAAGCACCTGCGGCGCGCCGGGCCTCGCGCGGACCTTCCACCCCGGAACCGACGCCGGCGACATTGCCAGCTCAGCCATCTTGGCATACCGCGGATGGTCAGCCCCTTGCGTGAAGCGGACAAACTCCCGCGCGAGGACAACCCAGCGGACAGCATTCGCCCCGCCACCGTACGCGGCACAGACGAGGAACGCGTCGTGCGCGCAGTCCGCGATGTCCTGCACGTATCCTTCTCCCTTGATCGCAAGTAGCTGCCGTTCGATGGTGCTCAATAGTTGCAATGGTGCCTCGCCGAGCATAGTTCGCCGCTGGATCCCCGCACTGTACTCATTGTACGCCTTGACGCGCTTGGACGACTCAATGCGCGCGTCGCGTGGGCGGCGGCATCCTGCGCAGGCGCAAGTAAAGCCGAATCGCCGCCGGAAGAACGCCGGCGGGTCGGTGGGGTAGCTCTCGCTTGTAATATACGACACCGTGATCTCCTCTCCGGCTGCGATGTCGGCGATAGCGTGGACGACTATGCCAGGGTGGGCACGAGCTCGACGATGACGGGGCAGACGTACCTTCAACATGCTTGGGCTCCAGCCAGGAGTACAGAGCATTTGGACCGCCGAATGGCGAGCAGCAGGTGTGATTCAGGCGACACGCCGTCTCGAAGAGCCCCTGGGCACCGCCGGCGCATGGGAGAAAGTGGCGCAGTCGGCTTTCGATGCGGCCGCCTTCGTCGGAGCCGGGGAACGAGAAGAGGAAGTCGAGCTGGTCCTGGCTGAAGCTTTCCGCGCGGAACTGGCTGGGGTGGAACTGCAGGCCCAAGAGCCCGCGGGGCTTGAGGTGGATGCGCGGTTCCTCGGCGAGGATACGTGTCCCAGCGGCGATAGGCTCTCGCGCGACTACGCCTCTGCCTTTGCCGGGGATGTCGACGACTTCGATGCGCGGGTAGATTAGGGCGCTCATGGACGGTGGAGCAGAGGAGTGGGGCACACGAGGCAGGGGGAGAATGCGGCGATTGTCCCAGATGGAGTCCGGCGCCTAACTTTGTTTGAGGCGTTGACGGAATTCGAGTAGACGGCAACCATGGCCGGTGCAGCGGGTGTAAGAAAGCCGTCAATCGATGAAACGAGTGGCCGGTCATCGAGGTAGAAAGCAAGAGTAGTTTGACGTGATGGCAGGAATTCGAAGGGCTCCCGCTCCACCCAGAGCCTACTCCCATTTTGAGGCAGTATCAGTAGCTTCTCCCCAGCAGGGAGCCAGTTAAATTTGTGGATTTTCAGATTCAGAGCCGCAAGTCCAACATCCCAAACAAACAGTGGAGTTTATTAGATATGGTTGAGGTCTTATTTAACCGATCTCCTTTGGCACCTTGCAAAATTTCCGAGGTGTCACAGGCCTTTTCCGAAGTTTACGGATGGCAGCTTTCGTGGCGGATGTCACGCACCACAACGTCATTCGGATTGAATAAAATGCTATAGTACATAATTATAAGACCCCCTCCGGAGCCTTCCAGAATGTCCTGCACATGCACAGTGCATCTCATCGCTCGCAAGATGGCCGTAAATTTTCTCTGTCGACGTACATATAAACAACGAGGATAACCCATTCGAAACGGGTGCAGGATCTCCAACTCCGACTCGGATTTTTCTTTTCTTCTTATGTTGTCTTCACCGCGCGGGTTATTCATATCTACGCGGGGGTGGAGGGTTCCTGCTGCAGGGCCTCACGGACGCGTCGACGCCGACTCGAGCTCGGAAGCGCGCACATTGAACCGACGCTCAAGGTCCGACCGTCCCTGACGCGTCTACGTATGGATGCCGCCCGCAGTGTCCTGCATCCGCATCTTTCTGCACCCGTCCGCGCCGTAGGGAGGCTTGCTCGTTTAATCAGGGTGCTTGAACCCGGTACCCGGTTCAACCCCGGAACAGGACTTCACCTTGCTTTAGCAGGTCCCCCACGGTCAGAATTATGTAATATATGTATTGGCACTGCCAGCCTAAACATGGCCAAACATCCCCCCCAATACACCAGTCCCAGCAGAAAGAAATGCTCAGATATGTTGCTTACATCATCATTTGTCCAGCACCCCCGCAGTTCAACTCCCATAGGTTGAAAACAAAAAAACACACACATTGAATTTGTCAGCTGATGCCAAACACAACCAAATAGTCCAACAACCTTATCCCCAGACTCCCATAATTATGGGACAAACAAGTACAATCTCATTTGTCAGCTTTGCTGTGTTGTCATGTCATCCATCTTACTCACCGCAATCAAACACAACAAACAGTCTTTTGTCAGTGTTGATTCTATCAGATTAGATTGGAGTCAAATTAAACAAAAACAGTGTCTTGAAGATTCCTTCCTCAAGTTCTGACCACTGAATCCATCCACTGCAGATTCAATGGATAATTATATCAAGCACTTAATACCCTAACCTGCTGTTGGAAGGACTTACGCAGCGCAGCAAGTAAGTGCGTCGTCTTGTGATGAGCGGCGTGATGGTCGGGATCTCTATCTCTCTTCCCGACCATCACCTCCGCTGGGGCGACTCGCTCGTTCTCGCGAGTCGCGCGGATTTTTGCGTTCCAAGTTGGCTCTTCACACTCACTAACCTCTTCCACAGACTCCCATACCAAACTTCTCCGTCTGTACCAACGCTACATCCGAAAAACACCCACCATCGCCGTTCTAGTCCACCTGCCGATATGCTTCCTTCTACGACCCACGAACACCCGCCCTTGGTCCTCCCCATCGCTTCATACACCCTCTGGCGGCATCTCGCACCTCCCATGCGCGCCTTCGTCGCCGAAAAAAAAACTGCCAGCGCACCGCCCACTGACATCAATCTGGTTTACGGCACGTTTGCGACGACAGCCCATTCGACGCGCTTCCTTTCGACCCGATTCGTTCCTCCGTGCCCACCTTCGGCCTAGTGCCGGAGCGCTACAAAATGACTCCCCCTACAATCTATCTTGTATCTTTCGCCTCCGTACTCGAGCGCTCCGTCCCGCAATGATCACAATCTTCGCTCTTGTCTCTACGATCATCACAAAAAAGTGCCGAACCTAATATGCAGCTATACGCCGCCATAAGGTGGTATATGGGCCATAAGGCGGTATATGGCCACCGCACACCTTATACGACCTTATGCACCATATTACCGACCTGCCCTTGTCTTACAAGGGCCATATGGCACCATATGGTACAAGGGTACCTCATATGGCGCGTGGGCGCGCTATATGGCGAGCGGGAGTGTATAAGGTGAGTGATCCAGTATATGGCGCCATGAGGTCTAGGGTACCTCAGAAGCGCGATACGGTTCATAAGGCGGGGTCAGGCTACCATGGCTGGACAAATACAATGATTTCAATGTGCGGGATACAACGATGCGCGTGCTACGATGCGAGAAACGATGCTGGTCCGGAGTTCGACGGTGGGAAGCGAGAAGAGCGTGGAGAGCTGTACGCTGAATGGATTGTAGGTAACGGGGACGAGCGGAAGCGGGAAGGGAGAGCGGGCTAGGCGGAGGCGCGCTGAGCTTTGCGCGCCGCGAGTGCAGCCCTGAGGCGCGCGGCGTTGGAGGTCGTGTCCGGCTCCTCGGGTTGGTCGAGCTGCTCCTCCTCCGGCTCGGTGCCAAACACCTCCCTGCGCCGAGAGATCAGCAAGTGAGAGGAAATAAAAGAGAACGGACTTGTTCCAGTACGCCAGGATGGCTTGAACGAACTCGTCCTCCTCGTCCTTGAGCAGATCAACGATATCGTCGTACCAGGCCTCGAGGTCGAACGCGTCGACGATATCGGTCCACTTCTCCGCCGTCGAGCACGCAAAGTATGCCTCGTTGACGCGTCGGAAAGGGACAGGAATGAAAGAGGACGACGTACATGGATGTGAGCGTAGGCGATAAGATGCGGCGTAACCTTCTTGATACCGCTGCGTTCGGCGGTGCTGCCTTTGACGCGACGGACCGCGACGAACGCCTTGGACTTTCCGTGGAGGAACGCGCGGAGGAGCTGGGATTTTGAGTGGCGCGACGGTCAACAAGGAAACGGGGCGTACACGTATCGGGACCGCGTTGCAGAGAATGCCGGCCCAGATGTCGTTTGGATCGACCTTCTCCTGGTCGTACATCAACGCCGGGGAATTCGTCCATTTGAACGCGTGCGATTCGGCCGAGCGAAGCTGGTTGACAAAGGCGGAGCTGGGAACATGTGAGGTACCGTCCGCTGCAAAGCGTATACGTACTCCGGTTCATCAAGCTTGTGGAGTTGCGACTGGGGAATGAGACCCAGTAAGAATCACATCCGGCCTGGGCTGGTCACAGCTGGAGCTGGCCGGAAAAATCTGGCGCCAGCCGGCACCTCGTTTTTGGCGGTTGGGCCTGGCCGGGCGTGGCTGGGAGGGTAGTCTGTAAAGCATATCCAGAGGCCCATTTATCCCAGTCAAACTAAACAACCTGAAATGAACTCGTCGAAAACTTTATAAGTCCGCACAAAGCTGTCAATCTACTTCAAGTTCCTCGTCCCTCCCTCCATCATCTCCCGATGTCCGGCCCAGCACGCGTCCCAGGAAAGCAACCAGACGTAGTGACGGAACCTGGTGGTGCCAGTGCGACAGCCTACAGCACAACGTACGGTCGACACCAGCGCGGAAGCCGAAGTACTGCAAGCGCTGGCTGCCCGGGCAGACCCCCCCTGCTGAGCTGCTGCTGCGGACGAGGTTGAGATGGAGCAGCAAGAGTACTGGGACCGAGCAGGCGCGTCTAACGAGGGACATTCGGTGCGCCGCCACTTCTGTGTGCAGCCTGCATCTACTAACATCTCCGGCAGGACCTTCCCGACGCAGGAGCCCAGTACCACCTTGACAGTGATCCTCTCAACTACTCGGACGCCCATGGCGACTCTCTTGAGTCTGCCGTAGACGGTGCCGCGTCCCGCCCTCGAGTCAACGACGACAACTCGGGTCGTGCGCCTTCTCCCGCAGACTCCGACACTTGTAGCTTGCCTTTTTGTAGTCTACCTCCTCGTTGTAGCATGTGTCTGGCCAGCGAGCGCCAATCGTACCCTTCTCGATGCATTCTCAGCTGCGTGACAGACTTGCCTCCGACTACCACCACCACATCGACGCCCCGCACACACGCTGCACCTGCTGCACCACCCAGCGCCTCCATTCGCCACCGCCTCCCCTCCTACCACCATCCCAACCCCCGTCAACGCAGCAGCCGGCCAGGGCTCGCTTGAAGGTGCAACGGCGCGCTTTCTTCCTGCTCACTACTTACGATGCCGCTCTAGGACGTCGTGCACACTCTGGCCTGGGCTCGCGGGTCGACTAGAACGGCCTGGGCTCGACTGCGCTGAGCTGGTGCCCAGAAAGGACAGTGGTATGTCTGCCATTGCATGTGCGCTGTCTTCCCTCTCTGACGTATCTAACAACCACTGCACAGGAACACTCGACATCCGGCCATTGCCCCACGAGCCCACACGGTACTCAACTTGTGCGTCGCGGTCCCCTTCCGCTCACCGACACGCTGACTGAGCCGTAGTGCCTCGCGGCCCTACGTCTGCATAGAAGCTCCTCTCGCTCATTCCAGGCCATCCCGTGCGTCCTGTGCCGATTCATCTCCTTCTCGGCTCTCCACTAACGGTTTTACTAGCTCGGGATGCACGTACACAACACAAATGCATCCACGGTACGTCCATAACTGCTTCGCGGCTCGATACTCGCTCAATTCTGTTAGAACCGTGTCCCTTTCACGAGAAAGCCGACTACGGGCGCGTCCTCCCCTCTCCGCTCTCTTCTACTACTAACATCATACCAGAGATGCCACGAATCGACGCAGCGATGGTGTTCGGATTGTGCACGCAGTCCATCCCCGGCATGGACTTGTCGTTGCGAGGTCGGGCGGGCTGTACCGGCGGACGGGATGACGAGGGAGGCGAGGGCGCGTAGAATACAGCCTGTGGTAGCGTACAGCAAATATACTGATTTCCCTGCTATCCCCTGCCTGCCCGACCCAAAAGCCTGCCCAGCCTGGCTCACGTCGGCCAGCGCCGTCTCGATGTGCAAAATCCACTGGCGTGGGCCGCCGTCAGCCAGCCGGAGCCGGGCTGAGCTGGTTGGTCTTTGCTTTCATCTCTTTTCCAGCTGGCTCCGGCTGTGACCGGCCCAGGCCGGATGTGATTCTTACTGGGAATGAGAAGTCGGCGCGTTTCGGGGTGTTTGAAGCCGCGATCGGCCTTCGTCTCCAGATGGAAGGCGGGCGAGAGCGGTTGCTTCGGGTCGAGCGGGATACACTTTTCGATGAACGTGCGCGCGAGACTCGTGTCCGCATGCTTGCCGGCGTTGGTGGATTCCTGGATCTGACGAACGTCTCAGCGGGCAAGACGGAGCTGGCGGGAGAATACACGCACGGTCTGCTTCAGAGTAGATTCATCGTCGTCGGCGTCGTCCTCCCCACGCTGCTCCTCGATATCTTGCTCCAGGATCTCGTCGAGTTCGGGAATTGCCGCCGAGAGCTGCTCGTACACCTTCAAAAACCGGACGTCGGAAGTGGGGATGGCTTTTCCAGCGATGTCGTCGCGCTTGACGTCGATGACGCCGGAGAATACGACGAAGGGGTTGATCGTGGCCGAAAGAGCGCGAGACTGAGAGTAAATCTTCTTCTGCAGTCGAGTCCTAGAGTAAAGGTGAATATATGCGCAGGAAAGGTGGATATATGCGCGTTGGAAGCGACGGTACACGCACAAAAAAACTGTTTCCACTCTGCTGCGCCGCTTCGGGCCTCCCCGCTGCTTCTTCCTACCCTTACGGCCGCCGCGACGCGAGACCTTTTTGACGCGCGTCTCCGCGTCCATATCGACCTCCTCGTCCTCCTCCTCGTCAACCTCCTCGTCCTCCTCCTCGTCCTCCTCCTCGTCATCCGGCTCGTCGGCGGCGCGAAGACGGCGGCGCTTGGTCGGGAGCTCGTTGTCGTCCTGCTGCTGCGATCCTCCATCGTCCATCTCCATCTCGAGCCGACGCTTGCGCTGGCGGATAGGCTCTTCGTTGTCGTCGTACATCTGTGCGGGGTCGAGCTGAGTCTGCTGCTCATCCTCCTCCTCCTCGTAAACCGGGTTAGCGTGCTTGCGGGTGCTTGTGCGCTGCGGGCGGGGCGGTGACTGCTGGGAGTGGAACTCGTCGTCGATCTGCGGGGCGTGCATGCGGGGCTTGGTGGCCGAGACTTTTGTCTTCTTGGTCGCGGTGGGGAAGTGCTGAGCGGCGGAGGTGACTCGACGCGAAGCCATGGTGGTGGTAAGAGATCAAGAGCGGGGACGTGTTACGCGTCAAAACGCAGGCAAGCCAAGGAAATTCATCTTCCGCCCTCGAATACTACTCTGGCGCATCGCAGGGCCGCAATAGGAACGGTTGCTAGTGAAGGCAAGGTAGTCTGGTGCGGCTACAACGACAACGGTCTGGGCAAGTCCATTGGCCGCCCGCGACCCGAGGTCGACGATCCCAATGAGCCGGACACAGATTGGGCGTACTATTATGTCCCAATGTTGGTCGTCGGCCGCTCCGCATTGCTTTACTCACCCATCTCTCAGGTATGCAGATCGCGACCATGTAATGCACTTCCGCGGTGGAGGTATCGGGCATTTGGCCACATGCGAAGCGACGCGTGAGCTGGAGAGGCAGAACTATATCCCTCCACCGGATCCCGAGGATGGCACCGACACGGAGGCAGCTGTGGAGAAAGAGCAGGCTGTTGCGGATGGCGACGTTGACCCGGACGTCGAGATGGACATGGAGGAATCTGAGGATGATGAGGAGCCCGAACCGGAGCCCGAGGACCTGTCGGATAGCGACGCCGACTCTGAAAGAGAAGGGGATGATGCGGGTGATAATTCAGGGGCCGAGGATGGGGCAGAGGAGAATCTTGAAGCCGACGAGGACGAGGAGATATATTCCGATGATGACTATTGATCTTTGTGTTGCATATTTACTAGTGGTACCCCGACACCATATAGGGCCATACAATGCAGCCTCATACCATACCTGACCATATGGGACCATATCATGCGTACGCTTCACCTCATACACACTTATGTGGACCATACGACACCATATGTGGCGCAACCCCGCCATATACCTCCCGCAACTACCTGATGACATTCATAGGAGCCATATACACCCCGGGCGTGCCGTATCCAGTCGATTTAGACCTTATTGGACCATATATACACTGGGTAAGCCATATAAGGGACCCTGAGGTCTAACCGCACCATATTAGGTTCGGCACTTTTTTGTGATGATACCGCTCCCGTTTACGCACGGTCGAGCTTACGCCACGGGCTGAGCCCTTTCGATGCGCACCTATCAGCTCCAGATTACCTCCTGTCGAGCCGCTCCGGTCTACGCACCGTCGAGTTTCTTTCTCCGGGTTACGCCCCGTCGAGTCCTCCCGCGTCGAGGCGGTCGAGCTGTTTACCTCCGGGTTACGTCCCGTCGAGATTTCCGGTTTATGCACCGTCGATAACCTCCTCCGGGTTCCGTCCCGTCGAGCCCTCCCGCGTCGAGGCGGTTGAGATCGGTTTTCTCTGCGTCCCGTCGCGCGCCTCCGGTTTATGAACCGGCTAGATTCTTCCTCTGGGTTACGCCCCGTCGAGTCCTCCCGCGTCGAGGCGGTCGAGCTATTCGTTCCCGGGTTATGTCCCGTCCCCGCGTCGAAGCTGCTGATTATTCGTCTCCGGATTGCGCCCCTCACGCCCTCCCGCACTCGCGCCGTCGAGTTTATTTCGTCTCCGGGCTACATCCCGTCGAGCATATCCCGCGTCGAGGCGGTCGCGCTTCCCGTATCGAAACGGTTAAGCGACTTACCTTCGTCTCCGGTTCCTGCCCCGTTGAGCTTCTCCCGCGTCGAGGCGGTCTAGTCCGGCCCGCCCTCCCGTATCGGAACGGCGCAGTTCTCTAATTTCACGGGTTGTATCCCGACGAATGTCTCCGCCCCGTTCACAATCTCCCGCTTCGCGGCGGTCGAGAGTTCCGGCCTCTGCCCCGTCGAGCACCTGCGCGTCGAAGCACTCGAGCTCTTCCCTCCCTTCCTCTCCATCAGAAGGTGGAGTGGTTTATATTTTGCCTACGTCCCGACGAACGTCTCTGCGTTACGCCCATTCACCGTCTCCCGCGTCGCGGTGGTCGAGCGACCAGTTCGATGTCGACGCTCCCTTCTGTTTCATAACTGCTGCTCTAATTCATCGCATTTTCTTCGCCTCCGCGCTCGATCGCTCGCTCCCGCCCCGCAACAATCGTTCCATTTGCTCTTTTCTCCCTCTCCGCTCGGGCACCACCAGCTCATTGTTCCGGGTTATGCCCCGTTGAGCCCTCCCGCATCTACGCGGTTGAGTCGGCTTACCTGACACGTCCCGTCGAGCGTCTCCGAGGTCTACGCACCGTCGGGTTACTCCTCCCCGGGTTACGCCCCGTCAAGCCCTCCCGCATCGCAGCGGTCGAGTCTATTCATCTCCGGATTTCATTCCCGTTGAGCGTCTCTGGCTTATGCACTGGTAAGATCTTTCTCCGGGTTACGCCCCGTTGAGTATCCTGCCTCCGTCTCAACCCCCCGTCGAGCACTTCTGCCTTCGGTTTATGTGGCGTCGAACTCTTCCAGTTCCTCCAATTTACGCGCGTCTGGGCCCGCGTCATGCCCGTTCAGTACCCGTCCTGCGCTAGAACGCTCGTACCCTCCCGCTCTGCAACGGTTGAGCAGCTATTGATCTCTGCATTATGTCTCCGTTGGGCAGCGCCCGCGCCGCGGCGGTCGATCCCGCCTCCCGTATCCAAACGTCCCGTCGAACGTCCTCGGTTTATGCGCCGTCGAACTTAGTCCTCCAGTTTAAAACACGTGTGGCCCGCCGAGCCCGGGCGACGCCATTCAGTGCCTCCCAAGTCCGTTGAGCTGGTGAGATCGATTGTTCCCCACTGAGGACCACTGGGATTCTTTGAGTACCCCTTCCACGCTCTCAGCAAGCTTCCCTCCGTGTTAAGGCGGATAATAGCCGGCTACGTCGCGTTGTCAAAGGCACTCATCTACGCCCCCCGCGTCGCCGTGGTCGAGAACACTCACTCCGAGTCGTACATATCCATGGCAGGGCTCACAGTATATGATTCCCAGTTCATACACCGCTCCATCCTTTCTATGCAGCGCGCTGCATTCCTTCTACACAGCGACCGATCCTTCTTCAGGCTACGCCCCAACGAACTCCTGCGTGTCGATGCGACTGATGCCTTCCCTGATACAGGCAGCCTTCTCTCGCGTGCGATGGATTCACGTTTGTCGTATCCATGCCTTGCTAGACTTCCCGTGTCGAGGCGGTTGGACACCCTCCTTCCTCAGTCTGTATACTCGTTTGGACTCTAAGTCTCTGACGTCTAAGACGCTTCATGTTGAATATTCACGGTAAATTCTTCCCGTTCCTCCCGGTCGAGATACATTTCCTTCAGGAATCTGAACCGGACTAAATTCCGACTATCTCGGGGGCGTCAATTGCTTCGCTCGTATCGATGTGCTTCACCGGGCTACGAACCCGTCGAACGTCGATGCCATCAATGGCGTCAAATGCTGCGCGCATTCCGATTCCCCGCTGCCAGTTCTGAATCCGGTTTTTACTTCCGCCTTTGGTCCCATGGCCACATATGCTGCGTCAATGAGGAGCGTCCGAGCTCGGCGTATCCGCTGTTCTTCTCCCGTGTCGCGGCGAGTACATATATGCTTGAAGCGGCTGAATAATCACTCTTTGCGCCCACTTATCCTCGGCGATCTCACCTGCAGTCCATTCCCTGCCCAATATCCTTAAACTCCAATTAGCCAGCATGGCCATCCTGGAAAGCTTGCTTAATCGCGAGCTTACCGTGTGCCTTTCACTTAGCATCACCAACTCACTCCCAGAGCAGTCGAGCCCCGCGTCGCGTGCATATCAGAATTGGGCTTTACATGTAGAAGTCGCTTCACGATGTCCCGCATACCGTCGATCCGCTATCCTTCATTGTGCAATCTTGATGCGGGTAGTCGCTTTCAGACCCTTCGCCAGCCTATTCCTTCGGCTTACCGCCTCCATACAGCTTGCTATATGCGAGCGCCCCCAGCGCGTACGCTCGAAGCCGTACACCCGTCCGCTACAGTTACCCCCATCAACGTACACTCCACAATTTTCTCAATGCACTTTGAGCTATGCTGGCTCTTCCGCGCCACCCCGACGCCTCATCTTATGTTCCCACTACCTGCTGTTCTTACCTGCACTCCTCAGTCAGCGGTCGAACCCGCAAAACCGTCTCAGCGGAACTTCCTGCGCGCGCACTCACCGCCACTTGAACCACACGGCTCTTGGTTCAGATAGATCACGCAAGAAGTCGTGCTGAACTTCCACATTCTGTTTGGGACCCTCAACACAGTCCAGAGCGGCATGCAATCTACCCGTCTTCCTCAGTTTCAATTCAGCACTCCAAATTCGATTTTTACAGCTTCCTTCTCCTGGGCTAGCCTACGCCGCTCGCTTCAGCTGGTCAGCTTCTCGGGGGCATCCTCTGCTCTCGGCGCCGGCCTTGCACCCAGGAGGCTTGCCCACTCAACGGGCAAGTTTCTTCTCGCCCAAAGCTGATGCAGCTGTTGGGCTTCAAATAATTTTATTCTCTTGCTCTCCGAACAGAAAGAGCAAAAGGAACAAGACTGAATCCGCGCTCAAGCAATGCCTGCTTCTAAAGCAGTGTCGGCACCCATACATTTCCACTTACTGATCCTCTTCACGAGACGAGATAAGTATTGTGAGCTTTTTAAACTTTGAAATGGTGATCTCAAATGTAGATTCTAGAGTAGGAAAATATGGTGCTTCAAGTTGTAAGGGGAGCAAAAATGTACTCAGCTTTAGTGGTACCATCTCAATGAAAGTAAACACGAATGCCACTATTATGAGGTTGAATTTGATGCCATCAGAAAATTATAAATTTCCAGGAATGCAGTTTTTCTCCTCTGGCGACACTACAGAAATTAGGACCAAAGGACCACACTATGCCCCGCAGCAGCAGCATCTTTGCCCACAGCTCCATTAAAACTCACAACCAGAAAAGCTGAAGCTCTGGCTCCTAACAAAACCTTCTGTGAGGTTTTCTCTGCTGAAACACAGAACAGTGCTCTACAATCTGTAGGATCAGATGATGTGAGGTTCCAAATATATTTTGATTAGATTTCAAATTCCCAAATTTGGTAGGTCACTCCACAGCATGCCATTTGTAGGTTTTTGGGTCTGTCAGAGGTAATTGCAGATTATGAAGACTGAAATGATGGAATCAGCTTGTAAATGATGGTGTTGACTGAGAAGCAATCCATCTTCCCACCCTCCAAATTCCTAGCCACTTGCACAAAATCTGAATAGATAATGATGCCCATTGCCATTGGTGTTCACTTCTGTTGACAGCGGGTATACCCCCAAATGTGCTAGACTTCGAGATGATCAACAGATAAAAAGGCATTGCTTGAGCTTACTCATGCATCAATGAACCAACACCTTCTAGCCTCAATCCACGAGAACATGGGTTCAGGAATGATACAATCCAGAATACTAATAGAACCTAGTTGCAAATGTCTTGCGGCCGTCAACATTGGTGGTTGCTCGATGGGACATATAGCTAACCCTTGTTGAGTCGGCGCTGGAGCCAAAAGACGAGCGAGAATATGCAGCAGTGACCCTTCGCAATCGCGTAAGGGTCGTCGTATATTCCTACTACTTAAATACAAGTACAGAACAATAAAATGAATTACCTGCGGCGGAATGGAGGTTACCGGGCATGGCGAGAACAACTTATTGTCGGGGCATCGGGACCGCCGGTGATGGGCGCCGAGGGCGCTGCGGGAGAATTAATCCCAACAACCCTAACCCTAACCATCAGCATAGGCTGTGTTGCAACAGCTCAACCTGTCCAGTATCAGGTAAATTACCCAAAAATGTCCCAGAGCCTGTAAAGAGACCAGGAAAAGTACCGAAACCTGCACATGTGTGCTGACCATTTATTTTACACTATCAAGGTGGGACTTTTGACACAGTATTTCAACCATACTGATGCAACACACACTAGGGGCAAAGTAAAGGGCACACGTTTGACAGCCGATTACAGTCTTTCCATACCAGGGGCCAGCTACGCTGACGAAGACCTTGCTTTAGTTTGCTATAACTATAGATAGTAGACAGGTTGTGGTCGAGCCATTGGAGCCATTCAATGGCTGTTTTGCGTTGCGCAAACCATGCGTTGCGCAAACCAATGGCTGACGAACTTGATCTGTGATGGATTTTCTTGTGCAGGAATAAAAGAGAAGGCAGTGGAGCACTAACCATGACCGAATATTCACTACGAGTCATGGTTTTGCACATCACAGAGTGGAAATGGTGTGAACTTTAAGCCATTGGTTAACAAACCCTGTCAGAATGTGCCCATTCGCAGCATATGATTATGCAAATTAGTCATACATATGATGGCTATGATTAAATCAGTGTTCCAATCAATTTAATTCAGCCATTGAAACTTCTGTTTAAACCGGGAGCCATTGGTTTCCGCAATGCAAAACAGCCATTGAATGGCTCCAATGGCTCGACCACAACCTGTCTAGTATATAATGTCCCAGTTTCAACCACAAGCCGTAACACGCGACGTTATAGCACTGGGACGCAGTACATTTGAAATCTAATTCAAACAAATCTCGCAGCGCCTGCAGTCCATGCGGAGTTTCCCATTGAGAACTTTGCATATACTGTAAAGTAAATCCAATCTACAGGCTCTCAAAATGGGTGCGCAATCCAGGTTGCTAGGTTTGGCAACACAGGTCACTCAACACAAGATGTGTAGGTTGCCACATACATCACAGCAATATTATCAGAAATTCATGTGATGATCTTATATCTGATGGCCATTTTTGCAAAGTCTCGGTTTGGTACATTCAACAAAGAAAGTTCTTGTCTCGTTTGACTGTGGCACCCGCTAGGTCTCTGCAGCTGCTTTGGTGCCCCCGCCCCTCCCGCCACACATCCCGCCATCTCCCCATCCACTGCCCCAATATTTGTCCCCGTGGCTTCTGCGCCCCATCCCTCCCCGTAGCCCATCCTCCGCCCGCTGTAGTAGCCAAGCTGAATTGATTTTTATTTCCTTTTTTTTTTTTTTTTTGACTGCGGCCGACGCCTACATGCAACGGCCAACAACTGGTTGTAAGGTCTGTAATCCCATAATCCTCGGCAAGCCCTTAGGATCCACGCCAAGGATTTCAACCGCTTATGGGCTTCCGCTAACTGTTGTAAGCCACACTTAGGCATACGACCTTACATCGGCTTACACGCGGCTGTCAGCCGTCGTATGCAAATCCCGATTTTTCCGACAGAGGATACGTGTCCCAGCGGCGATAGGCTCTCGCGCGACTACGCCTCTGCCTTTGCCGGGGATGTCGACGACTTCGATGCGCGGGTAGATTGGGGCGCTCATAGACGGTGGAGCAGAGGAGTGGGGCCCACGAGGCAGGGGGAGAATGCGGCGATTGTCCCAGATGGAGTCCGGCGCCTAACTTTGTTTGAGGCGTGGACGGAATTCGAGTAGACGGCTACTATGACTGGTGCAGGGCATGTGCGGGTGTAGGAAAGCCGGCAATCGATGAAACGAGTGGGGCTAGATACCTATGCTGTGGGGGGGTCGGAGAAAAGAAAAGAATTCCCAAAAAAGGAAAGAAGGAAGAAGAAGAGGAGGGGAATAGGGAGATTCTTGTAGCTCACTCCCACTGCTGTTTGCCCCATTTCATTGAGCCCATCAGGCGCTACTACCCCTAATATTTTCGCGATTTTTCGGCGCCTGCGGCGGGCTGTAAACTCTTCCAAGGCGGCGGAGCAGAAATCCGCGGGAAATTTCCGTTTTGGACGCTATCTGGTGATGGCCGCGATTCCCCGCGCCCAAGTCGCGTGCTGATCCAGATAGCTCCAGCCCCATATGGTTTATTTTGAGGCCCGCCGGCGGACCGAAGCTGACTGTTGTTGCTGACGATTCCTCATCCGTCAATCAGACGCGTTTAAACACCCTGCGCGCGGACGCGCGACACCTTGGCTTCCACCTCGGTCCTCAAGGTGTGTTTCTGTGCATGTTGGCTCTTATTGAAATCTCATAAAATGGTTGAACACATAAATCCTCGCATGAAATTTTAAACAAGTTGCGCTACCAAACAAACGAGAGCGGCCGCGCGCGGTGTAGTCGTGTTTGGAATCCGCACAATATGTAGGTCAGAGAACCACATCGGAAAATTGGACTTTGTGGTGTCGGAATCCCCGTCTTGCTCCTCGTCGCTCGCCGAGGCCAGCATCATGAAACAACGAGGCGGGATTGTATTCACCACTATCATCTACATCCAATATTGTAGATAACGCAGGCGCAGCTGTAGAATGGAGGAGAGGGCAGGGGCGGTGTTGTAGACGTGAATGCGGAGGGAGTAGATGCGTTTGGGCGGCCACGCTCAATAATTCGGTGCATGGCCGAAGACGGGTCACAGCAGCGTCCAAAAGATTTGGTGGTCCTGCTTGAATCACAGCTGTGCTGCCCTGACCCAACGAAGCGGCTGCTGTGGATGGATGTAAGAAGGGCGGCGGCGGCGCGGGATTTGGGTCTGGATGCCAGTGGAGGTCGGCGTCATTGGCGGTGTCCGATGGGGCTGTAGAGCGACGAGACGGGCGGGGTAGACTCTGGCCCTGTACCAGATTACAGTTAGTGCAAGAGAAATGCTGCATAACGATTGCAGACGCACCTGTTTGGCGATTGCCGCGTTCACCTGCACATCCCGTCCTCTCGCCGCAAGAAGCCCGGAATCCTCGCCAAATCCCGCTTCTTGATGCGCCGCGGAAAGTGCCAAAGACGAAGAGCAAAGACGAAGAGGTCGTCTCTGTCGCGGGTGCGGCTGCCTGGGGCTTGTTCTTCGAGCCTTTGGGTCGTCCGCGGCGGCGGGGCCGTTCAGCGAGATCTGGCGGGGAGGAGGGAATGGGGGCAGCTAGCCTTCGTAGAACTGAACTTGATTGCAGTGAACCCGTCGATGGCAAGTGAGAGGTGGTGCGGGGAAGAGCAGGATGTGGGGACACCGAGTCAGAGAGCTGTGTGAGGGTGAGAACATATTGCTATATAAGGCTATACTGGTGACAAATATCGCTATCCGAGCTATCCACCCACAGTATAGGTAACTAGCCACGAGTGGCCGGTCATCGAGGTAGAAAGCAAGAGTAGTTTGACGTGATGGCAGGAATTCGAAGGGCTCCCGCTCCACCCAGAGCCTACTCCCATTTTGAGGCAGTATCAGTAGCTTCTCCCCAGCAGGGAGCCAGTTAAATTTGTGGATTTTCAGATTCAGAGCCGCAAATCCAACATCCCAAACAAACAGTGGAGTTTATTAGATATGGTTGAGGTCTTATTTAACCGATCTCCTTTGGCACCTTGCAAAATTTCCGAGGTGTCACAGGCCTTTTCCGAAGTTTACGGATGGCAGCTTTCGTGGCGGATGTCACGCACCACAACGTCATTCGGATTGAATAAAATGCTATAGTACATAATTATAAGACCCCCTCCGGAGCCTTCCAGAATGTCCTGCACATGCACAGTGCATCTCATCGCTCGCAAGATGGCCGTAAATTTTCTCTGTCGACGTACATATAAACAACGAGGATAACCCATTCGAAACGGGTGCAGGATCTCCAACTCCGACTCGGATTTTTCTTTTCTTCTTATGTTGTCTTCACCGCGCGGGTTATTCATATCTACGCGGGGGTCGAGGGTTCCTGCTGCAGGGCCTCACGCACGCGTCGACGCCGACTCGAGCTCGGAAGCGCGCACATTGAACCGACGCTCAAGGTCCGACCGTCCCTGACGCGTCTACGTATGGATGCCGCCCGCAGTGTCCTGCATCCGCATCTCTCTGCACCCGTCCGCGCCGTAGGGAGGCTTGCTCGTTTAATCAGGGTGCTTGAACTTGGTACCCGGTTCAACCCCGGAACAGGACTTATGGAAATCGGCCGGAGGTTCTTTTTTTGCCCGACTCCTACCCCCTGAACGAGGACTCAACACACCAAAACAAGGGGGTGTCCAATTCAACCAGCACAAATCGCCCACTGAAATAATTTGTAAATACTGTATAGACGCCGCAAGCAAGAATAGTTTGATGTGATGGAAGGAAGGGCTCCCGTTCCCTACAGAGACCTACTCGCCCTCATCGATATCCACCTCCGCGGCCGTATCAGCAGCTTTTTCAGATTCAGAGCCGCAGATCCAACGATATTTGAGTTTTTTTTCTTTGGTCGCGTGTCTCGGAGCTGACTGTATGGTCAATCTCAACTTCCGCATGTACGTCTGAGACACGTATATAAAACCGCACGAGTTGGACGATGTGTCCTGCGGAGGTGTCTCTACTCGCGTCTCGCCTTGTACAGTATGCATATGTTCGTGGATCAGTTGCAATGAGCGCATACCCCGGTCGAACGGGGGCAGGACTCTGCCACTGCGCCATGCCCCGCTTTTTTCTTCGTTTTGCGGTATCCCCTTTTCGTGCTCCATGGACCTCGCATATGGACAAACAACGACTAAGTTGTGTGTTTCATACCTTGCCTTTCCCGCCATAACCTACGTAGATAAGACCTCTCCGGAGCCTCCCAGAAAGTCCTGCACATGCGCAGTGCATGTCATCGTTCACCATGTGGATGTCGCTGTACTTCGTCTATCAAGAGCGAGAATAACCCCTTCGAAACGGGTGTAGGACCTAAGTATTCGTGCCGACCGGTATTTGATTTTGTTATATCTTTATTTATGCTGTCTTTTCTGCGCCGACGCACACCTCTCTGGACGCAAGCAGAGCGTACATCTATGGGCGTCAGTCGAACTTCAAAATCGAGTGCACCGCGCATGGCCAAGACTGGGCGACACTCACACCCCCCTCGATAACTGGGATTCAGGATCCAATGACGACGCATCCACTGCAGTCTGCACCTTAAGAATCCCTACCAACATATATAGACCCCACCCGCAGCTCGCGCCGTGTCCTGTATCTGCATCTACATGCACTCGTCGGCCCCATCGAGAAGTACACCGCGTGGACGCAGGAGGAGACCCCGTTCGACCCGGGATCAGGACTTTGCAAGACGAGATCTTTCTGAATCTTTAACTTTTTTTTCGCGACAGCAATAACAGCGGTAGGTAGCCAAACAACTTGAAGGGGGGTATCCAATTCAAACAACACAAATTACATACTAAACTATACTGTATACTAGAAGAAAAATCAAGGGCAGAAAGTGATGGTCCACTCCGCGCTCTTGGAGGCGGGGCACGTCCAGAGGGCGGTGCCGGAGGACTCGTCGTACGCATAGGCGTAGGAGTTGGGGCAGTTACCCTCTGCGCAGGGGTTAGCGGCTGATGCTCCTACGGGATGGGGCGGAATGCGGGGAGAGAAGGGAAGGGGCGACGTACTGAAGAAATCGTAGTGCGAGACGCCGGAGGGAGGGCAGGTCGCGGGGACGTTGTGGCTGGGTGCGCGTTAGGTTCGTGCAGCGAGGAAGGAAGCAACCGCGACGCACCTTCCGCTGCAGCAGTTGGGCGAGTCCCCGGCCTTGCCGGCGAGCGCGTCGACGAGGCACGCAGACTTGCACCCGACGGGGAAGCCGGCGGAGTCGTAGGGGCCTTTGAGGTCGGACGGGCCTGTGGAGGACGAGCGCGTTAGCGGAGCGTCGGAGAGAGTAGAAGGCGGGGAGGGACGTACAGATTGGGCCGAGGTCGACGGGGCAGTCGGGGTTGGGGCAGCCGGCGTTGTTGGTGATGCGCATTGGGAGGTTGTACCCGTCGACAAGGGACACTGCACGGCGCGTTGTCAGCCACTCTGCTCAGACACGCACATAGCAGCTCGAGGACGCACCGTCATACCAGTCAGTCCCATCCGCGTTCAGGTTGAACTCGGCGAGGGTGACGGGCGGGACGCCGGTGCCGGTGGTGGTGGAGCAGAGGAGGCCGCCGTTGCACCCGCCGGTGAGGCACGAGTTGGGCCCGGGGTTGGTGGAGAAGTCGCAATTGCGGCGGCCCCAGATGCGCCCGTTCTGCGAGCGTGGTTAGCGGATGGGAGGAGGGAGAGAGCGACGCGACGCACCCATTGCGCGGGAACGTCAAAGGAGACGGAGGTGAACGCGTTGGCGACCCATCTAGACGCGGCAGAGTCAGCGGAAGCAGTGGACGGAAGCGCGGGACGACGCACCCGGTGGGCTGCGATGGGAGTCCGCCAGCGTTGGTGAACATCTACACGAGGCGAATGAGCATCGACCGACGCTGCACAGAGAGCACAGATACGCACCGCAGGCCAGATGGTGAACGGGCACGCGTTGTAGACCGTAACCTTCCGCGCCGCAGCTGCGGAAGCAAGCGCAAGCGTCAAGACCGTCGATTTCATCGTGAGGAGAACGTTGGGGCGGGACTGTGGAGTGGGGTGGAGCTGGAGAGAGACCCTCCGTGACCTTTTATAACAAGCCCTGCCCGCAGCAGCGTGTCGGCAGGAACAAGGAACGCATGGCGAGGTCAAACACCCGACGAGGTAGGGCGTCCGGATGCGGAAGGTAGAGGTGACCACCACGTGGTTGCTAAGTTACCTCGGCCGTCAATGAAATATTCGCGATAATCATAGGGATCGATTCGCGTGGCCCGGAACCTTGCCCGGAATGCGGACAACTTACAGAAAAAGTGTCCGTAGAAGCGTGCCTAGTCTGCCATACGATCTATGCTAATGCAGCATACCGGCCGCCAATACAGTACCCTCTGGGCATCCTCGTCTCAACAAAAAATCTGGTTCCAAATCGAAAGGATCGACGCACTTCGCGTCTAGACTCGAGCCCAGTCCCACCTGCAGAAAGATTATTTGGGGCGGAAATAATCGCAGGAGGGGTTTTCCGGAAGTAGGGGCTGGTATCGACTTCGCGTCGTCATACCAAATTATCCCAGGCGGGCGTGTTGCATGGCGCCGATTAGATACCGCTAATCACCGGTTTGTAATATTTCGCCAACCTCGCAACCTCCTCGCCGAAGTGCGCGCTACGCTAGCTACGACAGGGACGGGCGCTCCCGTGGGCGCAAGAGTTTAAAAGTGCTTACAATTCCGATGCCGCAGGGCAAAGATCGGCTGCATGCACGCGGAAATACGCGAGCATAACGACGACGATGGCGTCGCGCGCGCGACGCCGGCTGCGCGGTGGGCCTCCGATACGGCGCAGAGCCGTGTTGTGCGTGCGGCGATCGTGGAAATTGCAAGAAGCGTCCCCTTGATTAGCACGCCCGTCTCACGATAACGTACGGGTGAATTTGAACTCGGTCTTCGCGTAAGCCTGGGGCGGCCCCGGGAAAAATGACTTTAGAAGAATCGAATCAAGTCCTGCTCTCGCGTGTCGAACGGGATATCACTGGGTTTCTCGTTGCGATCGGTGGCTCTCTTTGTGCAGAGGGATCCGAGTCAAGCGCAGGACACATCGCACTGCTCGGAGCAATGCTATCTGGCTAGTGTACATAGGCGCCACTCGTGCGTACCGCGATAGCCGCTACTGTCTGAATCACGGTTAAAAACCCAACCTCGTCTCCCACGATCTCGATAAAAAAAAAACACCACGACCGAATGAGCTCCATTGCCTGCTCCCGCATCGAACGGGATCAACTTGCTCTTTAATCGCACCTGCTTAGCGTACGTCGACAGAGCGAGGTGAACAGCATACAGGACTCAAACAGGACTGTCCCAATTTAAACATCGCGGGCTGCAGATCTGCAAACAAACACAAGAGGCAACGGAACTGGTGTTAGTGAGCGGAATGGTTTTCACAAAGGGAAAATGCACAATGCCCAATTGATATGGTGTTCCTGCCAATCATATGGTGTTTCTGCCAATCAATTGGGCATTCTGACCAAAGTTCAAGAACCTACCTTATACCTCACATTTGGGACCCGCCATTCAACCCACTTTATATTCACACACTTCAAGTTTGTGCTATGAGAGCAAAAATGAGCCCCCAAAAAGGAAATATTTGTAAGAGGTTTAAAGTCATGTGACCTGGTAGGATGAAGAGTACCACACAGTGTCAAATGTCAACTTGCAATTTGCCAGCAACACTACTGCTTTGTCAAGCTGTGCTACAAGCTTATTAAGCTAATATGACATAATCATAGCTCGACTGTCTACCAGGAATAGCAAAAGATATATATTCCTGTAACAAACTAGCCACATGATGACTAAGCAGATAGATTTTTCCAACTTAGTTATGTTCTGAACCTTCTGGAAAATTTCTAGAAATTGTTCAAAATATTCTGGTGGGGCAGAATGTCTCATAAGTGCCCCTTTTGGTACTGAGTTGTGTCCCAATCAATTGCCTGCAACACCAGCAATTCTGATCTGTTCAAGATGGTTGTTATATTGTCAGAATTGGTTAGTAAATGTCCGCTTTTTTTTTTCTGGAGCTCCTAAAAAGTTGATGCACAAGCATATTTAGCAACAATATCATATACTCACTATTCACAAAAGTAAATAACAATGTGATTACTGTGAGAGCAAGTTTGATGCTATCAACTTAAGATCAAAGTGAAATGGTCATATCATTTACCTCCACTGCACTGCCAAGTTTCATGGTGAATGGAAGATTTCACAGTCCGCTACAGCACTATCTCTGCAGAAAGTCCCTCTGAAAAGTCAACTTTTTACAACCGGATAAGCTGAACTTCTGAGCAGGCCAAAGGGTGTTTTTTGCAAGATAGCTGTGGAATATGATGAAGTTGAGCTATGGCCCTGCAGAATGTGAAAGAGGCAGATATGAAGTATTATTTGATGAAATATCATATTTCCAGATTTGGTAAGTCAAATGATAATACACAGTCTGTGTGATTGCCCGCTAATTATATATAAAAAAAACCATCCTTGTCACAGCAGAACTAATCCGGTCAATTTCTGCCTGGATCTAGTGCTCCTAAATCAGGCAAGCCTATGGCCATTCAAATTTGATCATGATCAAACCCAATTTGATCCCGCAATGGCACCATTGTTATTTACTTTTGTGAATAGCGAGTATCTGTAGGTTATTCCGAAAATACACCTGGGGCTTCTACCAGCATGGGTTGTATTCTATAAACATTGCTGGAAGTAAAGCTTCACAGCTAGCTAACTGCCGGGGTCTAGTCACGGTGGGCTTGTGGAATTTGGATGTTTGAAACATGTTCAATTTGAAGTTTGTGCAATGCCGCAGAGTCGGCCTACTTTCAATCATACTACATATCCTCATTCAAAGAAAAATACTTGCTGCCCTGTGGCTGTTTGTTTTCACCATCAGTTGTATTTGCCTGTATCAGCAGTACTCTGCCTACCAGACCCTTGGCATTTTCATTATTTATTACATGCTAGCTGTTTATTACATGCTAGTTTTAGTAGAGACATGAAACTTTAAGGTTATATAAACAATACAACGGTCTAAGGGTGTTTAAGAGATGCAAGGTGTTTAAGAGATGCTCTTACTGCTTGAGAGCTGGAAGAAAGGACCTCGGAGAAAATTCACCTAAAGTCAGAAGTGATCTATCCGGGCTTCTCGAACATTGAAAAATAAAATTGATGAAATTTTAGTCTAATCACTACAGTAGCTCATGATGTGGAATCATGGTATGGAATCATGATGAGATTGTATGTTTCTATTCCTGGCACTGGGATCCAGTTGGATTTGCTTGGGTCTTATGATTGTGCTCAGCCCTCTATACTTACAATCTTCGCGCAAGTCAGGGGGCAAAATGAAGAACGTATGTAGACGTCGAATTAAGTCCTGCTCCCGCGGCGAACGGGACATCACGGTTTTTCTCGTTCCGATCCGAGTTTCTTTTCTTCTTTTGTGCAGAAGGATCCGAGTCAAGCGCAGGACATATCGCGGTGGCACGCTCGGGGGCATGCATATGCTATCCAAATGCTATCTGTCTAGTGTACTTGCATAGGCGCCACTCGCGTACCGCGAGAGCCGGTGCTTACTGTCACGGTTCAAACTCTAACCTTGTCTCGCACGATCTCGTTAACAAAAAAACACGACTGAATGAGCTCCCATTACCCTGCTCCCGCGTCGAACGGGACCAACTTGTTCTTCAATCGCACCTGCTTATCATACGTCGACAGAGCTCAAGGTGCTAGTAAGCAGCACACAGGACTGTTCATGTCCCACATCAACATATCATTAAGCTGGCGGCCTGGAGCTCTGCAAGCAAACGCAAGCTTGAGAGACAACCGGATTCCGCTCTCTTCAACAAAATAGTTCGATCCCCAGGGGGGCTCTCCGATATGAATACCGCACGAAGTTCCAGGTGAGGAAAGACCGGGCCCTGTATGGATTCGCGAGTTCAAGTGACGCAAGCGGGTATGGTTCTCATAGCTACAGGAATTGCAGGGTGGTCGGTGGGCGGACGAGTCACCCATCAGCTGAGGTGTGCCTGTTCTTCCTGTGATCCCGCAAAAAAAAGGGAAAAAAAAAAAAAAAACATCCATACATTGCGCGTAGTATCCTGCCCCCGCGACGGGCTCCCGTCGAACTACTTTACTTGCCACTGTAACAGTACAATGGAGCGTTGGAACAAGTGCAGCTGCGCACGGGACATGTTGCAGCATTCGAATTCTGAGGCAAGCTATATAGTGTAGAGGCATTGATCGATCCAACGAAAAAAAAGAAAAAAGCCTCGCTGCCCTTCCCGGGCTCCCCCAAGCTCATCCTGCCAACCGCGGACGGGATGTCGGACGATTGTGAAGTTCAGAATGGCCGATAAATGGAACACGGCTATTTCGTCGGGTTTTGATAGGGTGCTGTGAGAATTGGTAGTTTGCAAACCGGTTTGTAAACTGTTTTTAAAAACCGTTTATAAACCGTTAGTTTCTAAAGGTTTTGGTGCTAGTTGGTGTTTTGAAATGGTCATGTGCCATCAATCGCCCGCACAGCCCCGCTCCACCCCATTTTCCACATCTGGCCCATACTTAGCACCATGCCGCCTAAGCCGGTAGACACCGCAGCGGGGTCGAAGCCGGTCCTCAGAGCCCTGTACTACAGCACGGAGATCCGCAAACTATCAGCCCTCCTCAAGAACCTTCCCAAGTCCATCCCCGTCAGCACCGAGCACAAATGATCTCACGATATTGACAGTTTCCAAACCTTTTGTAAACAGGCTGTTTTTAAAAACCTGTTAGAAATGCCGGTTAGTAATGGTAGATGAATTACTCACAGCACCCTAGGTTTTGAGCTACCGCGCAACCTCCAGACTTTTTCAGCATGGCACCCGTTAAGCTAGAGTACGTGGTGTTTGCTTTTGCAATGTTCTATTTCCTTCTTGCAAGAATTTATCTTGTTGGTCCGCGCGAGAGTCTCAAAGACGGCCAGAATAAAGCCCCGCACGGTCCCGCATATGTGGGACCTCCCCTGGCGGCACCTCGTTCTCGAGCCGCACAAAGCCTTGAGCGGGAGGATGCGTTGTGTAGTCAATGGAGGCTTAGAATGCACTATTAATCCACTATAGACAAGTCATTTTGGTTGAACTTTGTGAAGAAAAATAACACTGTACGGAACTGGGCCTTGTGGGAGTGTTGCGGTACCTTGCGGGAGTTGGTGGCTGTGTTTGCGTTTGCGGGAGCCAAACTCCCGCACGGAAAATTCGAGTCCCGCATCTGTCATGCGGTAGTTATGCGGGAGGTAGTGCTGAACTTGGACTTGCGGGTGTTCGTTGCGGGAGCGCGGGTGTTGCGGGAGTGCGGTTAGTGGTCGCCGTATTAGTGGATGCGATTGATTCCTGTTTCCTACCGTGCATGATTCTTGGGTTTCCTTCTGCTCTATTTTACTGCACATGAAATTGATGGGTTGATGGGCAATCAAATTCTCTAATACTGGCTAAGAAACACGTGAGTTTATCTGAGCCTCTCAAAGATGCCCAGAAGCGCACAACTTTCAAGTGTGGTGCACACCTTTTCCCCCAGGATTCAAAAGACAAGTTGAGTAAGTGATTTTAAGTTCCTTGTCTACTCTACAGCTCAGAATTCTCTTGGTCCATGGGTATCTTCAGCCATTCAGCGCGCCGTTGTAAACATCCCAACATCATCGCCTGTGGCTGATCAGGTTTTTTATTTGGAGCTGCCGGGCTGAGTGGAGCACCACTGAGGGCTCTGTCGCGGAGACGGTAAACCACTTTCAAAGACTTGAGGCGCTGAGTCAGCGCCGCTGACCTTAAAAAATAACACAAACGGCTCGCGGGAATTAATCCAGCGACGGCACCTGCGCCCAACCGCCGCGGCCGGTGGGATCCGCGGCCTACGGCGGAAGAACTCCGAGAAATTTAATCGCGAGACGTTACAGGGGCTCGACGTCGATGCTGGAAACCGGCCCTGCAACCCGTTGTATGAAAGACTCAAGTACTCGTAACAATCTTGTCGCGTGGCGCTCCGCTAGCAATAGTGTAGCGGATGGAATTCACGTTCGGGTGCTCAGTAGAGTTTCAGAGGTATAAAGGGCTGTATACGAACTCCGAAGAAACCCAGAAGAACCTCTCATAATCATGTCCTTTACTGCAAAAGCATTGTCGGCCGACGAATATGTGGTACATGCGCCATCCGTAGCTCGCCAGCTGGACAAGGGATGCGACCTGTGCAGAAAGGACGCAGAAGACATCAAAAGCAAGGGATGGGAGTTGGGGGACCGTGTATGCGCTCCACATGGCTTGGGGTTGACGGGGATGCTGACAGACTGTATAGAGATGCACCAAGTACGACAACAACGTTAAATGCGTGCCTTGCACCCTGGAAAATAGGGAGTGCACCTGGTAAGTGCCGTGTCTGCTCATGCGCGGAGGCACTGACTGTAAATCTTCCCCAGGGAGCTCCGGGGGAGCTCTAACTAGGATTTGGGGCGCGGAGATTCGACATAATGCCTCTACTTATTGTCATATAAGACGGAATATTTACCCATTATTTGCTGTAGAAATTCCAGTTCTCCGAGCATGACTGGAGCCATCATCTTATCTTATCGCGGGAGAGATATCCAACACGTTTCCGGTCCCTGGACAGCCCATCTGCCACCACCCTGCAACCTGGGGCACGCGCACCAATTGAGGGAACTCCGCGTAAGTTCAATGGCCATGGTTTGATTGCGTGGCTCGGTTCGACTCGAGCAGGAGTATGCCAGCATCGAAGTGCACTTTTGCTTTTTTTCCCCCCTCATCTTGGTCTCTCTCTACACCACGTATGTGCCTGTACTACTATCGAACTATCGATGTAACTTGTAAATCATCACATCCAGTATCCAATATCTACTTGTCGATGTTGAGCCCCGGGCAGCCCATTCGCCACCAACTTCAAGCTGGGGGCACACGCGCCAAGTAACAGCAGACGTCTTTGTGGTCCTGCGTGGCTCGGTTCGACTCGAGCATGGGCATGGTGAGATAGAGTCGACGGTTATGTTTTTTCATCTCGCTGCGTTCCTCAGCAGTACCAGTAGTCTACTCCGCGTATGTGCCGATACTGGACTACACATAGTGTCCAGGGGCGCACACGCAACATCTGCCGCATATAAGTCCATAGAAGCGTGGCTCGATCGAACCCGAGCATGTGTGTTGGATCCTCTACACACCACTTTTCTTTTGTCGATTTACGGTCCGGCTAAATTCTTGGACTTACTAAAATTATCATATATACAACCAGCCCTCAACAGCATAAGCGCACACACGCAAGCCAACACCGTACGGATCACTACACACGAGTAGTACTACTCGGATACTCCTCTTACAGGGTACAGCTCACAGCTCACAACACGACCCTCGCCGCACCTCTCTCCGCCACGACGCTCACCCACCCGCGCTCGATGCCCTCGTCTGTGCGGTACACCGCGCCCGTGAGCACACGGCCTTCTCCCTCTGCGTCCACTTCGTCTGCTACTCCCCCTAGGCCGTTCGCCAGTATCCGCCGCAGCCGCAACCGCACCGCGAACCTCATCATCATCCCCCGCAATCTCAGCAACCGCCCCCTCCTCGTCCCCATCCACCCCCACCTCCTCCATCACCGCCGGCCCCTCATAATAGAACTCCACCTTCCTCGCATCCTCACCCCGGGGCAGCCGCACACGCACGCTATCCCCCGCAAGCCGGAACGTCCCCTCGTACGCGCGCGGGAGGCGCACCGACGCGGGCGCGGAGGCCGTTATCGCGCGGAGGCGGAGGTGTAGGCGGGGCTCCTCTTCCTCGCCTGGAGTAGGAGTAGAAGAAGGGAGCACGGTCAACGCGAGCGAGGCGTTACGCGTGTACGCATCCACGATCATCCGCGCATCCCCGTCCCCGTCCCCATCCCCGGAAGAGGAAGAGGAAGAAGGGAGTATCCGCGCGTCGATGGGCGAGTTGGCTGTTATGAGGCGCAGCCAGGTACCCGAGAAGGTCCCGTGGATGCTGGCGTTTGTGTGGGTGCCCGAGAGGGAGGGTATGCTGCCGGTGGAGACATCGAGGGACGCGGAGTGTGCGTACTGCGTCGGGTGAGTATTAATAACGGGGAGGCAAATGGCAAGTGGCAAATGGCAGCGTACCTCGGCAGAGACGCTGGCGTTCCAGGTCGATAGGATGAGGCGATCTTCCGCGGATATGGACTGCCGGCGCGCGTTAGCGGCAGGGCGAAAGGAAGAGGAAGGGAAGGTGGCGCACCTTAACGGCGATAGGCTTCTCCCCACCCGTAATGAACGCCGTGCGGAGCTGCACACCCGCGCCGACGAGGTCGTCCACGTCGTACGCAAAGCCCGGGAGGGTGGTCTGCAGACCTCGGAGCAAGCGCTGCGCGGGTAGGATGAGCGTCAAGTTGACGCTTCGCGCGGACCCAGTCGCCTGTACACGGGTCAGTCAGCCAGAGCAGCAATGGAGGCGGCGGACGACGCACGAAGACACCGAACGCAGCCGTCCCCGTATCCCCCTCATTCCGCGGGACAAGCGAGCACACGGTCGCGCCCCCGAGGGACGCGGGCGCCACGATGACGTGCACCGTGTCCGCCGGGAGCGAGCTGGAGGTTGTTATGTGGAGCGTCCCGCCAAGCACGGCGTCGGCGTTCCGTGCCAGCGCGTAGCGAGAGACGACAACGGCGGTGTGGTTGTAGACCGGCAGCGCGAAGGTGTAGCTCCGTATGGTGGTGGAGGGCTGCCCGGAGAGGCAGCTCTTGGCTTGGAATGCGGGCGGGATGGCGTCGGCGATCTGCCAGTGTCGATCAGCGCGTAACGGAGGGACTGCGGAGGACGCACCCCGTCTATGACAGTCGGCGGAGACGGCCAGAGGAGGACCAAGGCCACCAGGCCGCCGAAGACGAGCAGCGTCGCGAGGAAGAGGACGCAGCAGCACGTCCAGCTGCAGCAGCCACAGCAGCGCCGTCGTTGTCGGGCAGGTTGGTAGACGGCATACGGGACGGGGATGGCGTCGTATTGGGGCGGCGGCGGAGAGCCCGCGAGGAGCGGCTGCGTCTGCGACGGTGCCGCCATCGGCGTCGTCGGTGTAGTGGTGAAGGCGGTGTTTCCCGATGGGGATACGCGGGTTGCTGTCTTTCAAAAAGATCCAGCTCGCTGCTTATTCGTCGGCGTTTCCGGCGTACTCCGCAGTAATGCGCCCACCATTGGCGTTAAAGAAAACCCACTGAACCCTAACCTCAAGCCACAGCAAGCCGCAGAAAAATCGTGCATTGTAGCTTCAAAACCATTATAATTGACCTGGTCTACTGACATGCGGAGTAGCTCATCGACGCTACTTCCTAATACTAGTTGCAACCTGGGGTCCTTGCTGCATGCACTCGGCGTCATTGACACTCGATCATCTCGGGGATGAGCGGTGCTCGATCGGTAACCAAACTTTTTGGAATCCGAATCCACTCGAAGCATCGGGGTCGCAAATTTGTCCTTCGTCCCACTAGCCCAACGCACGCTCGCAGCCTCTCATCGTGTGTTACAGTGAAAACTAGTGCTTGCGGCGCACAAACAGCTAGCTCAGCGCGCCCTCCCCCCCCCCACAATCTTCTTCATGCCAGTAAATCCGCTGTTTCGCTTTAAAATTCCAAGTCATCCCTGGGTCGAACCAGGCTTGGACTCTTCCACATCTAGGGAGAATTGAAATCCACATTTTTATTCAGAAAAACATGCATTACCAATTCCCTCCAATCCGCACCGCGACGCGACGATCTGTCCAGCTGCAGCCATCGGAGATCCGCCGAGCCTACATCTCTGCGGCGCTCATGGTCGACACATCCGAGACGGCGTTTCTGGTGGGTCTGGGTGGGTGCTTCTTGGACGGGATGTGCTCGAATTCGGCTCGCCCTGGCGGCAGGGACGAACAGTCGACCGAGCGCCTGGCATCCTTGGGTGGGCTGTATATATACTCCAACGTCCACGCAACGAACTGGGAGACGATGTTCATTCTACAATTCTTCCTGGTATGTAATACCTCCCGCAGAACCCACTTTACATCCTCTCATATCATCCACACAGCCGTCCCTCGCGCTCCTCACGAAAGCCTCAAACGCCCTCGCCCCGCGCACAAATTTAAACTCATCTACGCTCACACCGATCACCAACGTCTGGCCGTTCGGCGTCCAATCCGCTGGGATCGTACAAACCACCACCGGCGACACCCGGATATACTACCAAAACGCCGACGGCGACATCCAGGCCGTCGGGATCAATGGGCCCTTTATAACCGGAAAAGTCTTCCTTGATGTAGTGCTTGTCCCCACCCACGAAGTTGCATCTAATTCGCCGATTGCGGCTGTAGGGAGTAGTGGATTCCAAATTGTATGTCGCTGTGAGCTCGCATCCCCGGCAATCTGCTGACAGATGCAGGTCCATCTATTCTGCGTCTCTCCCCAAAATGTTCTGTCAGAGTACGCATCGACCCACGCGGAATCTGGCGCGGCGGGCCGAGCTGCACGGACTGCATCACCCGGCAGGGATTCGTCGTGCAGAGCGGGAGCAGATTGCTGTACGCGCTGCAGAACCCGACGTCTAACACGATGCGCGTTGGCTTTATCGGTGCGGGCGCGCCGTCAGGGCTTACAGAGGCGGATTGGGACTCGGTGAATGGTTGGAGGTTGGCTGTGATGACTTGAGCCGCGAGCGTCTCCTCTCCCGAAGTATGGTATTGTGTTCCGAGGTCATGTCCTCAGTTTCGGTGCTTAAGCTTGGTCTTGAAGCTCACGGATGAGCCCCAACAACGGATATTAACCAGTCTACATCCAAAATGAATGGAAATTTCCATATGCGACATGATCTGTTCCCGGTTCGACCAGGAGAGCGAAAGACCGGTGGATATACTCGGAATATAGCTCGCTGATACGCTTGATGTACAACAGACCTCGCAAGGTGACGAGGCTCTGGCGGGTAGATCACCGCTGTGACATCCACATTCGCACGCCTCAACTCCTAGCTCCGCACCACCATCATGCTTTGAGGACGCCCTCTATCCTGGTACAATCTTTGATCTCGCTCTCCCGTGTCCAGCATCGCTGCACGTCTCCTAGGCGCGAAAATCGTCCAACCGGCTGATTACACAGGCTCTTCTCCCGCTCTCGGAATGCCCTGTAGCCAAGCTGGAGGACTGCATCTCGTTCAACACCGCTTCTTGTGATTTTCTCCTCCGATTCACGCTGCTTGTGTCAGGTACGGACAACTCGACTAGTCGACTCTCAGTGCCACGTCAGCAGCAGCATGGGGAGGTGTGTAGAACTTGTCCAACTCCAACTCGAACTTGTCCAACTCCAACTCAATAGGCTTACCGTGTTTAGACACACACACATAACCACCAGCGTTTACGCGCGACGATGCATGTTGTATCACCGGCAAGCAATCATATCCTTTTGCGCGCGCGCTCGTACGTTTTAGTACGCTCCGATGTCCTCTTCCGACGGATCTTGACGCTCGCCTCTTTTGTGCTCACAATCACTACCATAGTCGGGCGTACAAGACGCGTCTCGGTTTCCTCTCTGGGCGATGCACCAAGACACCGGCTCAAGATCCAAACTTTGTTCCTCCACGTGCAGCCTCTTCAACCGTTACTCAGCCGCTGCGGGGGTAGAAGGTAAAGAAGCGCAGGGACGGAGACGGAGCCGTCGTTCCTGATATTTCGATGGGTGCGCGTTCCAAGATAGCACGGCTCTTGGCCGGATATTTTCGCGAGTGGTGGGCTCTTGGCGCGCTATTTCTGTTGGGGATCGCTCGGACAGGTATGCACAACGTGGTCGACTATCGGCCCCGCCGCTACATCCGCCTTCAAAGCTCTTCCACCAGCTCCCAAGAGCCTATAAATATCGGGCCCCGAACCTGTACACCACGCGTGCAATCTGCTGACGACGAACCACTCCTCAGACTGTGAGAGCATCCAACTCTGTTTATTGGTTCTTTCGCCCCACCGACATATGGAGAAACGGCCAACACCGCCAAGCCCTTCAATCCGCGCCTCTTATCGTCGTAAATATAGCATTCCTTGATCCCGAGGACGCCAAGTTGCACACGGCGCCTGCGCATGACCATCCCACAAGAACCCGACGGCGGGAACACTCAGGAAAATCGCTGGGGCGCAGCGAGTCGGCGCCCTCCGGCCGGCAATCTGCTCACATCACCCGCTCTGTGCATCCCCGGGTGCCCGTTAGCGTATAAGTAGGTCGCCACAGCGACTCCACTTCCTCGTTCGCAGCACCCAGTCGCTCGTCCACCACCCCAACAATGAAGGTCTCTGCTCTCATCGCCCTCCTCGCCGCCACCCTCGCCAGCGCCGAGGTCACTTGGACGTTCCAGAAGTTCGAGAACGGCGTCGAGGTCCCTGCGTTTTTCATCGGCCCCGAGACCGAGCTCCAGTCGCAGGCGTGTACCCGCTCTCCCCTGCCCTTCCGCGCCCCACTGACGTTCGTGTTCGCGTGCAGACCATGAAGGAAGTCGCCGCGGCGCGCAAGCGCTCGCGCATTGAGCGCCAGCTCAACCCGTCGCCGGACGTCACCGTGACGTCTAGCAACTGGTGCGGCGCGGCCGTCACCGGCACCGGCTTCTCCTCCGTCGTTGGGACGTGGACGATCCCCGCCATCACGCGCCGCGCGGGGCAGAGCGCCAACGCCGCTGCGTCCATCTCGCAGTGGGTCGGCATCGACGGGTTCCAGAACAGCGCGCTCATCCAGGGCGGGACGCTCTCCCAGCTCAGCGGGAGCACACAGGTCAACCAGGCCTGGGTTGAGGTGCGTAGAGCGACCTGCTGTCGTCCTTCATACTCATGTTCTGCGATGTAGATGTTGCCCGCTGCTGCTCGCAACGTCAACCTCGCCGGTGAGTGCCCTCCCTTCCGGTTTCACCTGCCCTTCTGAAGCTGACTCCCGCACGCAGTCTCCGCCGGCAACAGCATCTCCGCCAACGTCACCATGACCTCCGCCACGACCGCCACCATCACCCTCATCAACAACTCGCGCGGGACCCGCCTCGTCTCGACCGTCTCCGGCGGCACCCGCGTCACCGGCACCTCCGCCGAGTGGATCCTCGAGGACTTCCTCCAGGGCGGCGGTCTCGTCCCGTTCGCGAGCTTCCCTACCAACACGATGAGCGGGAGCGCCATCCGCAGCGGCACTAGCGTCAGCCCCGCTACGGCGACGCTCGTCAACCTCGTGCAGGGATCGGAGCTGTGTTCGGCGACGGTGAGCGGGAGCTCGGTTACCTTCCGTCCGTCGTAAATCTGTTTTCTATTTTCTTTCTGGGCGCGAAGTTGGGGAGATTGGAAGTTCTTTGTGGTATGCGCGCGGTTCATGCGTTTGTTTGTTGCATTCCTTTGTATTCCAAAAATCCAGAAAATCGAGACTTTATTTTTGTGGCAGTTGGAGTCCGAATTGAACTTGATCCCGGGTATTTCGGCACTCTGCTCAGGTCTCCTGCACTTACAGCAGTGCATCCGCCCATCTTATTTTATCCATGCCTTCTTCTCAGCGGACCCCGTTCGACCCGGGGACAGGCCGTCCCAGACTTAGATGTAAGCATCATCTTTTTTTTCTTTGTTTTGAATTCATGTTCGACGGCCAGCGCAACACCTGGGCCACGCACGCCGCCCAAGGCTAGAGATGCTGCTACACATACAGCAGAGAAATTAAGGCCTATTAATATTCCAACGATATGTTGCTTTGTCTCAGGGCCATCGTGCCGGGAACTCAGGCCTGGCCAGTGTTTACCTGAGTAGTCTACCACGGAATTCGGAACTGTGGGCGTAGTATAGGAGCCTGTAGATTTATACACACTTTATGGCGGCCGGAAAGCTATTACAGACCCTTCCTTTACATACAACTGACCGGGGTTCGGTAACGGCTTCGGAGCTTTTTCCCTCCACGCCGTTCCCGAATGGGGTAGAAGTCCACAAATGAATGGTTGTAACGAGTGTAGTATATTTCACATTTACGGGTGCACTTATGAACTCTCATTCTACGCCAACATCGTATCGAGTCGATAAAAGGCCCATATCTGGAGTTTATTGACATCCCAGTAATCATGTCAACTCTCCCTAGGCGCGCAGGTGGCAAGTGAAAATCTCCTACATCTCACGCCTAAGCTTAATCCACTTGCAGAGCGAGTTTGCGAAGTCTGCGACGAAGATGCTGTCAAAGGCTCGCTCGGATGCGGCGCTCGTGAGTCTGAGTTCCTTCTCTGAAATGTAATACTCAATCCATGGGCAGACAAATGCACAAAGCCGAAATGCAAGTATGTAGCTACCTACCCGCCAGAGAACCCGGAGATCTGTAACCGGCCCGACTGCGGCACGGAGCTGACAACGTAGAGCAATTTGACTGGCGGAGATATTCCCAAATTCACCAGTAGAGCCAGAAACTCAGCGTATAAAATCAAGTTGTACCGGTGTTTTACACGCATTTGGGTCGTTAACCTCTGGGTTGCGCTACCGTCTCAGCAGTACTGGTACTACGTCTTCCAAACCAGATCCAATACTACACTACACTACAGAGAATAGCGAAGAATGTCCTCAGCTCGTCACCAGACAACTCCGAACTCAATCTGGTGTCAGAAGGGCGGTGGAACATGTGGCAACGGGCGAAACTGCGACACAGTAGGGCTGGGAACAACGTAGCCCATCCGCTGGCCCTCGTTTGAAGGTGTCTCGCACTCGACCGAAAGCGCACGGACGTGAATGCGGAGATCGTGCGATCGCGAGCGACGCTGCGGTCTGGCTGCCCCTTGCATGGAATCGCGCGCGCGCAGGCCGACGTCCGACTCCGCTGGCGCTGGCGCCTCCCATCGTGTTGTCTGTGTCCGCGGGGATCTCCCCCTTGAGTTGCACGCGCACGGGCGAGGGCACCACAGGCGGCGGCGCAGGCACAGGCGGAAACTGCGCCATCCGCGCCGTGTCGATGGTGAACAGCGATTCGCGGTCGAGGCTCTGCGGCAACCCGCCCGCACTCCCGTTCCCGCTCTTGTCGCCACGGTGTGAATTGTCGACGAACGTCTCGGGGGCCCGAGTTTGCGTTTCTGCTGCGGCGCGCTTGCAACCGAAGGCATCGGCGGCGCTCCGGGAGAAAGGAACGTCGCCGTCGCCGTCCTCGAGTCCCGTGTCCGCAGGGAGCCGGCGTACGTAGCTGCGTCGGTGCTGGTGTCGAACGACCGGCGGATGCCTGGCAGATCCAGGTCAAGGGCCCCATCTGCCTCCCCGTCCACATCGTGCTCGGGTTCCGGTTCCGGCTCGGGGGCAGCGCGGCTGGTATGCCCGTCATATGCGTAGGTGTAGAATTCTGGACCCGGGGATGGTTTGGCCTGAACATGAGCACATGCATCAAGATACATCGAGGATATGGCGCGGGAACACGCACGACAACCGTTGCCGTTCCGTTAGTCTGCGTCGAAAGGGTTGGCTTCTGGTAGAGCAGCACCGGCGTCGGGTAAGCGTATCCGACCATCGTCTGGCTGGAAAGGCCTTTCTCTGTGTCGGCGGGGCGTTTCGGCACGCGGGCGTTCAGCCTGTGTCCCTCAGCACTAGTCACGCGAAGACGGGAGGAGAAGGCGTACATCGCGAGCATAGAGCAGATATAAATCGACGCGAGGGGGAAATCGACGATGAAGTTGATGCTCGCGCCCTCCGAAGGAAATCAGCCGCAGCATACATACACAAACCAGAAGCAGCCACGCACCTGTACACCCAACGCAAGCACTACATCCAATATCGCCGCCACCGCAGTTAGACTCCCGCTCTGCACGCTGAGCCGTACGATCTTCTCCAACCGGCTATCCACATCGGGGTTGAACCCGCCCGTGCGCCGCGTGAGCAGCGCGTGCGCCATCCCGCCCGCCAGGACGAGGTCACAGACGGCGGTGGAGACGAGCCACGCGACGAGCTGCGCCTCGAAGGTGCGGAAGGCGGTGAAGCGCCCGGAGGAGCGCGCGACGGAGGAGGTGAAGAGGATGCCGGCGGAGAGGGTGCCGAGGGAGAGGACGGATGTCAGAAGGGGGAGGATGTATGATTTGGTGAGGACTACGGGAAGGAGATTAGTGAGAGGAGTTTAAAGAAGGGGATGACGAGACGGACTGCGCATCCGCCAGGCGGTGAACAGCTGGATCGGGGTGGAGACGAGAATGATGAGGATCGAGTCTGAGCGGAGACTGAGTTACCGGACGAAGGGAGGATGAGTGTGTACCTCCGACGAGCAGTTTTGGAAAGAAAATGAACGATTCAACCGAGCCTAGCGAGTCATTTCAGCGAAAGACGGGATCTTAGAAATGCTAGGACGCACCGTACTGCGAAATCAACGGCTGGTACACGATCCCCGCGACGACGATCAGCTCCGCCGTTGCTACACAGAAGAGGTAGAGCACAAAGTAGCGAATCCACTTGAAGTCGCTTCGTAGGGGATTAGTAGTCGTCCAAGGAAAGAAGAACGCGTACTCGGGATAACGCATGTAGTAGGTGAACATCTGCGAGCGGTTAGGATACTGGACTCGAGAGGGAAGGAAGCTCGTACCTGCGTCATCAGGACCCCGTACAGGAAAGTGTTGACCAGTACTCCCGCCAGCATCGGGCCGTAGAGGAGGTCTGCTCCTGGCATGTCGGCGGCGAATGGGGGAAGGGGAGAAGAAGGAGCGTGCTAGCACGCAAATGAAATGCGAAAAAAGGAGTGGAAAGAGCAGCCGCGGGCGTCGCCCGCGTGGAGGCTGAGCGCTGATATACGCCTCGCAGGCATCTCCGTGAAAGAGAAGCCATCTGCAACAAAATGACGAGGACGCAGGTTGTGAGGATCATCGCAAGCCGCATTAGATCGTCGTGAGCCGCATTAGATCCCCGCGAGCCAGCCAGGTGTAGACTTATCGTGAACTGAGCAGGGATAGAGGAGAGCAGCAAGAGCCAGGTTGCGGAGCAGGAGGCAGAGTCGTTTCTACAGAGCCTGCGGGGGGAGAAGATCGTAGAGAGTGCGAGTTATAGAGCGCCAGAGCCCGAGGTGGTGCTTCCACGGCCTTAAATCGTTTGACAGATGGGCTTCCGGGGGTGCTTCTCCGAGTCCCGCGCCAGGGCCCTTGGAAACACCCAGACGTGTCCGTGCCGGGATTCTCAAGCAAGATAAGCCAAGATATTGCGGCATCGACGAGTGAGATGCCGGCCGGGTGGGGATCCCCAGCGGGGGCAGTGTGGCGCCGAGGATATCGAGGATGGTGGGAGTTGCGGACAAGAGGGCCTTTGGCGTGATGCGAGTAATTGATGGGGCTCCGGATATTAAACGTACGATACTCCCTCCCACCAACGCAGAGCCCGATTTTGGCCCCACCGCTGGCGCGCCCTCACGTAGAAGCGCTGCGCTGCGACAGTACTCGTAGGCTTCAACCGACGTCGTAAGCCTCAGCTCCTTCATTTATCTATTCCTTATAGTTCTTTGCCGACACTGCGAATCTTATAATCCGGGTCAACCCACCAAGCAGAACGCAGGACAGCGGTCTCACCGTCCCACAGCGGGTAGTTACCCCTGCCTATGCTATCCTAGTAGGCCTGTTGCACTAAGCGCAGTTGCGACCAGTATGTACGGATGGCAGAAACTACCGGTATACAGCACGCCTAGTTCTGAAAATTGGGAGCAGGCCATGTACGAGGCGCATCTTCCTTTTGCAGTTTGTGAATGAAAGGAAATTACATCCAGCGTAGTCTGCGTCCGTATTGCGTCCGTATGAGCATCAGCAATGTGTTCTCAAACTCTGTCTAGGCACCCATGTACCGGTAAGACACCCCTCTGGATCCAAACGTCCATAAAAAAAACAAAATTCACATCCAGATTCCCTGAGAGTCCCGTCTCCGACCTGAGCGGAGGGCCCTCCTTCATGTATTATTCCAAAATTGCAAGAGCCGCCGCGGGTTCAAGCGCCGCAGGACATCGTCCTTGCCTAAGCACCGGCCGCTACTGTACTATTTCATTCAATCCGAATGAACCTTTGGCGTGAGACATCGCCTACGCATCTTGCAATTTGTAGAATTCGAATTGCCGCTGTGACATCGGAAATTCTTCGTGAGCGCCCACATCGAGCCCGGGATCGCACGCACAATTTTTCTGTTAATGGCAAGATTATATATTGTAAACATGTGCTAGTGGGGAATAGCTTTACTGTACTCATTCACAAACTTCAAGTTTGTGCTATGTGGGCAGAAATGGCTGCCCTAAAAAGGAAATGATTAGTATGGCTATTTTGGCAATCACATGATCAGGTCCCTAGTTCAACCCCAGCTCCAGGCAGTCACCTTATTCACCAACTTGAAGATTTTCACCTTGCTTTGCTAGGTCCCCTAACTTGACAATTACAAAGCATTGTGTCATGTGCATATCATATGATCAGTATCACATGATCTTTTCAGCATGTGATGTGAACCTCACATGCTTTTTCTCACTGTCTGCAAACTCTGATGGCCAAACCCATAATTCCAGTCTGTACCACACAACACCGAACAAACTTACCACATTTATTTACAAACAACCACTGGCCTCTTCAGATTTCAACCTCGGGCATCGGGAGCTTCGCTCTGCCATTCGCGTATGAGCCTGGCTCCGCCTTCGACTCCTTCCCCCCGCTGCTGTCCCCACCGTTCCTGCCGGAGGTTCCCCGCGCCACTGCCCGTCCCCACGCGCCGCCCCGCGTCCCAGAGCCATACGGCCTCGCCAGCCAACCTAGACAGAGTAGTCAGTAGAATTAACGTGTACTATAGCCGCTAAAGCGGCTTGAGCACGCTAATTGATGTTCACTCACTCACTCACCCACAGCCACAGGATTTCCCTGTCACATGATCCTTTTTCTCACCCTGTGCACATTTTGATGGCCAAACCCATAGTTCCTGTCTGTCCACAGCCATGCTGAAGCAATGGATTCCCTCCATCTGTGTCACATGATGTCCTTTTCCTTTGCACATAGGTGATGGCCAGTATGGACACAGCCACAATCACGAAATGTATCCCCATGCTCTATCTGATGTAATCTATTTTTCCACCCTTGATGCCTTGCACAGAAGAACCTAGATAATGACATATATACATGGTACTAAGGCACATGGTACTAAGTATTCTGACCATCTCAGACATCACACATCAATCGGGGTCTACAGAAGCTCTTTTATGTGTGCCATGATTCTTTTCGGATTTTCTAAAGAATTTACAAAAAGATGTGCCAGGAGCATACAACAAGAAAAATGTGTATGACCCCATCAAGATACTATACTTCTTTTGTTGGTATCTGACACTGTGGAAACAAAAAAAAAAAAAAAAAAAAAAAAAAAAAAAAAAAAAAAAAAAAAAAATTCTGAAGCCGGCAACAGATTCGACTGTAACACTGACATCTTCCCAACAGTTACCATATACATGCAAGAGTTGCAGAATGCACAACATGATGAATGGGAGTGGTGAACTTTCCAGGCTCCTTTTATGTGTTTTATTCTAGGTCCCCGCGGCTGTGGAAGGGCACGGGATTGATAAGGCAACGGCGAGGCCACGGGTACAACACCATGGACTCCGCAAGGCCACGAACCGGCATGGCGCGGACTTGTGCTTGGATAATGTCCGTTTAGGCCGAGCCCACGGCGGTTGCTGAACAGCGGCCTTAGTCAAGTGTCCATGACTAATCATCCATGGGCCGGCCAACCCCGGAATGCAAAGTCCGAGAGCGGGTAAGAACCGGTGATGCTGCAGGCAGTACCCGCGAACTCCACTAGTCTCACCTTTTTTGCTGCATACGGCGGCGGCTGCACCAAGTCTTGATTAGCTTAGCTCTCAACCTGGAAAACTGCAGCAACGAATTGTTTTGATGAACGACGAGCGCGGGAACAGCGATGTCGGGTTCAAGTTTGCAATCACACTCTGGTTAGAGATATGTGCGTTAGGGCAAACGAATGCCTTCCGCCATCCTTAAGCTGTACCTATATACTAGTACAGTGAATGGTAACAAAGTGGAGCTGTCTAGTAAATTGTGCAGTGTTTTCGCGATCCTTTTTTTTTCTGGTGGTGCACACACTTTGCAAACAGTCGGGGATAAGTTCAGAAACTCCTGTGAATATGTAAAAGCAAGGTCCTGGCCGGCACAAAAACTGGCATCTAATAAATTAAAACAGCGGAATTGTTTCGATCCATGCTATGCCTTGGCCTCGGTGGGGTCAAGTGCTGTCCCTTCACAATGGAAATTTTCGCGGCCGGTCTTATTGAGTATGTTGGATTAGGGGTAAGCAGCCTATGATGGACTATTAGCAAGTGCTTGGATAGGCGTTCTTGAGGCGAGGAATGAGCTGAGGCGAACGTTGAAGGAAAAAAATCGTGTTTGAGTTCTGGGCTGTTCGGGCATGGATAGAGGCTGTCTGCCGAGGGAATGCTCTAATTAGATTCGAGCTCCCTGTATCCTGCGCGGCCCCGACTAGCCAGCTTTACCTGCAAAGAATGCAAATATCTGACGGCTGTCAGCCGTGGGCAACAAATGCAAGGACGAGAGTGGAAAAAGCTTTCATTGGCGTGCTTGACAGCTCAATGAAGGGTTTTTAGCACTTACGCCAATTTAGGTGTTTGCACTGAATAGCCATCACGGCTACCTGCCAACAATTGTATATTGGTTCTGTCCAGATCGGGCGGGAATAGTACTGCCTTCGCGCCCACTGGCATGTATGCACGAGCGCATTGTCGTCCCGTTGTTTGCGTCTCCATAATTAAATTGTATTTATCGATGCAGCACTGCACTTGGCCAGTATATGGATTACTATTCTGTTAACACATGCGAAGCTACAAATGTGCATGGTAGCAACACGTGCACCAACTATGCTTGGATACAGCCCCGCACTGTTAGCAATGCGGGATTGAACTGAGCCCATTCACGGTCTTGCGGATTGATCCGGAAGCGCGACACTTACCGCCTGGCGTAATCCAGGGATTCTGTTTGGGCGCATTTCTTGCTGCTTGCACAGCACACAACTATTTAAGCTCTATCTCTCTCTCTCTCTTGATCTCACCACCTACATGCATACTATCCCCACCTGTACGTACTGAGCACCCCGACATCCCCCAAACCCACATTCCCAACAGGCCACGACATCCCCGTCAACACACAGAAATGCATTTGGCAGGACGACGGGTGCACGGGGGTTGCGGAACCCAACGCAACGACGTGTAGCAATTGCTGGGAGAAGGGGTCCGCGATATAGTTGTTCCGGAGCTTGTCTAAAGAAATGCACGCTGCGAGTATGTTTACTCAACTTCTGCTTGGCCCGGGCACCAAATCCTGCATGGTTGAGCAGCATTATATATTTTCCCTTGTATAAATACTGCTTGTCGTAGGCTGCTCCTTACCACATTGCAGCAGAGCAATCCAGCTCTTGTATCCCTTCCCTCTCGCGGGGCACCCTGGGTTGGCCGAATCTAACAGATGTTTCCAATGGACTGACCATCTGCCGCGTCAACCACCTATACAGAAATAGAGGATAACACTGCCTGAGGGAGATTCAGACCGTGTGTTGTTCCCTTCGCCTATGGAGTTCAGCATCACTAAACTAGTGAACGATTGCACTGTGGCACTCTGGCCTGCTTTGAGCCCGCGCAACTTCATCTCAGACCGTTTGCTTACAGCTGATTGCAAAAGTGTAGGTTACGAGTACTTTACTCGTTCACAGAACAGGTCGCGGGGGCGGTTTCCGCCATCGACGTCGAGCCCCTGTGACGCTCTAGATTGCCAGGCGCTGTCTTGGCACAACGTCGCTGCCGCCGCTCCTCGGCTGACCTGCCGCATTGTCAGGCGCGGCGGCGGACACGGGCGGCGCCTGGTGATCGTGGCTGCGACACTTTCCGCGGCCCCATCTCCCACTATTCTGCCACGGCCAGTTCGTTGTGTCGGGGTCGCCGCTGCTCGCGCGCCGTCCGCACCTTGCTCTCGCTTTAGCGGTGCTTCGCCGTGTCTGTGTCTCTGCTATCGTGTTCTTTCGCCCGATCGCAAGTTGGTGTTTGTCTTTGCATGCTTCCTGATAATGTGGATATGAGAGGGCAGCAGCGGGGACTTGGATAAGCCGGTGGCGCGTACCGATCACACAAAGGAGCCTTGAATTTTGTTTGAATTGCTCCGCAAACTAGAGTTTGTAGAAACTCATGAAATTCAAACCAGAGATAGCACAGACCTAGAGATATTAGCTGTGTTTCCCGCTCCCAACTTATTGTCAAGCACAGCCATGACACTCTCCCTTCTCCAGCTTCAGCGTATTTGACTTCCGCCGGCAGAATCCGCTCTAGAGACTGTTCCTCTTTTTCACAAGCACTCAATCAAATACATAGCTAATCTCTGTGTAGACAGACCCGCTTTTTGCTAGCCTAGCATGTAGCATCATCCCCCGGCCGAAGGCCATCTAACATTTCAACACCTCTGCAACCCAATAAAAGTACTGGTAGGGTAGATGATTGGATTTTCAAAGTACTCGGTTTGTCACGCCTTGAGGTGGCCTTTCCAGAGCAAGTGGGTTGTGAAGCCTGGTCAGCGGTCAAATTTGTTGACACTTGTTGTAGGGGTGTGGGAACGTCCATTTGTTGCCAGTCGCAACTAGGCCTAGCAAGGCTGCTGCTACTGGGCTCAAGGGAGAGTCATGGTTGGCATAAGACATTGGATTGGGATATTCCGCTGGGCGCGGACGATGGAGATATAGTATGGAATTTCTGATGGGAGCATCGCAGGGAATCACCTCGCTTGTCTCATTGAGGGAAAGTGTTGGCATATGGGGGCGCCGGGCAATGAGAAAGCTCGGCGCCGGGGAAGGTTCCAGAACATTCCCCCGGAGCTCCGCCGCAGTAACCTTTAGAATATGCTAGAATAAGTACAGTAGTATATATACTGAGGAGAATGGAGGTGTAGGGCATTCGTTTGCCCTAACGCACTCAAGCTTTTACTGGTGTGCGATTGCAAACAGGAATTGATTCCGGCGTCGCCTGCTCCCGCGCTCGCCGAATCTCAACAGTCATCCGTGACGCCGCAAAACAAGGACCTCGGAAAAACTTCGACTAAAATCATTTTTTTTTTTCGGCCACCTCGGAGTAGGAAGAAATTCAAAATGTGTGGGAACAGCCGTCTCACTCGGTGAGGGAAGCTCAGAAGCGCCATCCGATCTCCGGGTCTGGCACTGTCTTCGCAGGAAAAGGGATTCCATTCTTGTCACCTCAAGTCCTGCGTCCGAATCGAACGGAGAGGCTCTTATATTGAGAGAACAATTGGCGAAGATTGTGAGCCGGCGCGGGTTACAGCGCGTATACATTGGACGTTGTTCGTCTCCAGATATCCCGTTGAGGTCCGTCTAATAGTAGCGGTCGGCGCATGAGTTTGAATGTCTGTATCTGAGACGCAGCTCTGTCCACGAGCAGTAAGCATACCTGCCAAAACAAGTGGCGCATTTCGAAACAATCAAATCTTGCCGCCGAGTCGAACGGAGCCCCTCCAGTGCAAACAACTAGCTCCTACGAAGATGAAGAGCCTGCGCCCATTCGCGCATGTACAGGACTCGCATGGACTCAAGCCGGGCAGAATATCAGATAAGCTTTAAGTACATACGAATATACATCTCGTCGGCTTCATAGCGGTCGTCAAAATAAAAATACAAATACATGGATACTAAATAACATCCATCCATCCATCTACGCACCAAACGTGGCGTCGGCATCGGCATCTATGGCGTCCCCCAATCGCCCGTGCGCACGCTTTTCGAGTTCGTATACACCCCCTCCCCGTCCACGTCGCGTGATTGCGTTTGTCCGCCGCCGGTCTGGGGTCGCTCGCGTCAAATCCAGCTCCCACGCAGAAAAGAAGAGGGAGTGTACTTACAGCGAGACTACGCTGTACGAATGCGTATGTCGCCGGCGGATGCGTATGCACGAACTCGGCGTTGAGGCTTGTACCCGCGCCTGGACCCAAACCCCCGGCGGCGCCGGGGCACGGGCACGAGCGTGGGCGCATGTTGAGCATAGTGAGGAAGGAGGCTACGTAGACTGCTCCGCTGTGAGAAGGAGGAGGGAGGGGACGGCTCAAGCTTACGCCGCGTAGAGATGAATGTGAGCGCGAAGAATATTAGGTTGTTCGGCATCGTTATCAACTAGAGAGCCGTAAGGAGGGGACGAGGAAAATGGAAGGAAAGCGGATTCAGACGTACAGCTATTACACACGCGAGCGAGCAGAGGCTGGTGAGCGTCCCCGACGCGAGGCAGTATTGCTTCCCGCCAACCATCAGCATTCCGGCGGAAAGTCGAAGGCTTGGTTGGGACGCACGATGAGCACACGTATCTGCGCATCCAGCCTACTCCTCCTCCTCTCGCACTTCTGCTGCTGCTTCTGCGTGCTGCGGAGAAAACACACCATGGCAACGGCGACGAGCAAGTCCACGCCCGTGCCGATCCCGTACGCGGTCTCGAACGCCCATGCGAGCGGGAGGGAGGATTCCCACGTGGTGAGGGAGGTCATTTTTACGGCGATGTCTGTGGAGTGGGTTCAATGAAGACGGGAGGAGCGGAGGAAGGGAAGACGCACAGATGGCGAGGGAGAACCCGACGAGGAGGGGGAGGGCGATGATGTACCCGACCAGGCGCGCGAAGTAGGTGCCGTGCAGGCCGCCGACTAGGGGAAATGAGACGTGGGTAAGCGCAGGATAGGGCGCGCGCGGAGTACGCGCGTACGCACATTTGAACAGCCGCACGGTGTACATGCTAGCAAGGCAGGTCCATCTCAGGGCAGGTAGAACGGGCGGCGGAAGGCGTACATGTTCACTGCGGTAACGAGTATTGGCTGACGGTTCAATCCGGCTCAGTCGCGTGCCGTAGACAGCAAACATGCTACGCACCACGATGAAGGTCTGCACCTTTGCCGACACCGGGATCTCCAACAACACAAGCGGCGAGCGCTGCACGCAGCCCAGCGCGTACTCGTAAGAAGATGCGACGACGGAGGCGCTGTGTACTGTATCAAGGATGGCTAGCGTCGCCACCTAAACAGATTCGGTGAGTAGGAAGATAATAAGGGAAGTTGGGACGCACAACGCGACGGTAGCATCCTCCGTCGTTGGGGAAGCGCTGGAAGTAGACCAGCACCTGCACCAGGGTCGTTCCGGCGATGCTGCGTCCTAGGTCAGTTTCATCCCTCCGAAAGGTTGCGGGCATGCACACAACGTAGATACGACCGCCCCGAGCAGAACCGCGCCCAGCGTGTTCTCCAGCGAGGAGGACATGGGGCTGCGGGGAAGGTGAGCGCAGGACGCAAGGACGGCTCCCGCGTGTCTGTCGCATCAGTCGGCGTCGACGCCAATGCCGATCTTGGATCGCTTGATGGCCTTCGAAAAACGTGGCTCGCCGGTGTCGCTGGTTCCCCGACGGCGGAGGTGCGGAGGGCGTGGATGGATCCATGGAGGAATATTTACACTGCGGCTCGAGTGGCCTAAACCGCAGCATTGTGACTTGAAATTTGCTTCCACCCAAGAGTTCCAAGTCTCCGGCCGCAAATCTAATCGCCGTGGCGTTTTTTTTTTGGAATTCGGAAAATCCTTGCGCTCCTCAGTAGTCCCTGATGAGTCATGGCGCTATGGCTGAGGCACTAGTATAGCTCGTCTCGCGAAGATTAAACCGCGTCCTATAGCGCGCCGGTGCATCCTGACGAAGGATGCGAATAGCAAGAGCACCTCCGATCGACCCGGAGGCAGGACTTGCGGCGCGCTGAACGTTTTTGTATCATTCATTTTATTTTATTTCTGTTCCGGACCGGTCGAAACGGCTTGAAGAAAGCTCTTTGCGGCGTGAGTGCCCATGTCCTTGTTAATACGAGGCCTGAGGTCTTTCAAACATTGCCTCTAGCGGCTGATGCGAGATGCGAGACAAGTATAGCTCATCCAATGGATCCACCATGTCCTGTACGTGATACTCGCCGCACTCGCCAAGCACCGGGAGTTAACTGAGCCGACCTCCGGTCGATCCGGAAGGAGGACTTCCAAAATCCTGATCCTGCCCTTTTTTTTTTTTTTTCTTTCTTTCTTTTTTTTTTTTTTTTTTGCGGAGACTGTACTAATTCATTCAATACAAATGAACCTTTGCGGTGTGACATCGCCTAAAATTACCGCAATTCGTGGAATTCGGATTGCCGCTGTGACAAGCGCCCACGTCGAGCCCGCAGAATTCCTGTATTAATTACAATTTTAATACAATATGAACTTGTACATTGGGATAGCCTTGCGGAGAATGCACACCGCCCCGCAGGGCTAGAAAAATTCCCAAATTGGGTGGTCCAAAAGCTTTCGTAAACCTCTTGAATGGCCCGTGACTCCTGTCAAAACATCGGAAAAAAAATATAAGGTGTGACCCGTGACCTACAGATTGAATGAAATAGTACAGTAGGTGTGTTTCCGGTCCAAGGCTACGAATACACTATATGTCGTAGCCTCTGCTTTCACCCTCCCGCTGCAAGTTGTGGTTTACCCCTGATTGCCTCCCCAATCACCCTGCTGTAGGCAAAATAAAACGGTCCTGTTTGAAATATTTATATGTATGCTATAATGGTGCAAATAAGAGCCAATTATTTTGAGCAAGATATCACACGTATAATGCTTCTTGATCTTGGCCAATATGGGAACGAAATCACAACAGGAAAAATGCCCCCATGATTTGTGAGATATAGTGTCTTCGATAAGGTGCGAACCTGGATTTTTACATTGAATTGTGCAGGATGGCACAATATAGAAGACTTTATACCTCACAAATCATGCGTCATTTTTCTTACCATGACTTTATTCCAATATTGGCCGAGATCAAGGGGCATTATATGTGTAATATTTTGCTGAAAATAATTTGCCCTTAATTGTGCCATTGTAGCCTACATACACTTGATATAAGATTCCTGCGTCCCCAATCAAGCCAGCGAAGACCCCAACAGGAAAAGCCCCCCTCAACCAGCCGGATTTCTCACTGAGGCTCAAGTACTTACGAGACCTGAGCTTTTTATTTCTCGCGGCTGATGCAACCTGGTATAAGTAGCCCATCGAATGGATCCACCATGTCCTGTAGTGCTACCCGACGCATTCGCTCACCTGTGACAACGAACATCCAATCGGAGTTAACTGCTAGTGCAAACCTTCGGTCGACCCGGAGGTAGGACTTACGATGATCAGGCCCAGGTTTTTTTTTTTTTTTTTTTTTTTTTTTTGTTTTATTTTTTTGGCCAATAACTGGGTTTCCGGTCCGAAGCCACGAGCGCACTAGCATGCTCTTGTATAGTTTCGAACTCAAGACTCTTGCCCTCAACGGATGACAACAGTCGTAGTTCTTGTAGTCAGTCATACTTTACCCGTGGCCACCCCCACCGAATATCCAATCCATAATGGCCTGTGCCGCATCCAACAATATCCTGTCAATGCGCTACTCGGCTTCCCATGTCCGGCACACACCTGCAGAATATGAAGTGGCAAGAGCACGTCCGTTCGACCCGGACGCAGGACTTGTGGTATTCGCACAACTTTTTTTTAACTGCCGTTCGCGGAGATGAACACGATGCGCATCTGTTTAGTGGTGCTACATACAGACATGCACTTGATACCCACCAACTCCTTGTATCCCCACCCAAGCCGGAGAAAATCCAAAAATCCCAACAGAAGATAAAAATTATCCTCCCTCAGCCCGTGAAGAACGCGTTGATGCCCTGCACGTTCGCCGCATTGACCGTTGCCCCGATGTTCTTCGCCGCCTTGCGATATCGAAGGACTACACGCAGCGTCAGCGTCAGTGTCTCTCCAGTCCCGCCCAACCCCCTCAATTCCGCGAAAAGAAACACGGAATAAAACACCATACGTACATCAAGCTGCTTCGCCTCCCCGGGCGTATTCAGCGCTAGGATCTAGATCTCCATCGTCCCGGGCGAGAGCAGGTACGCCGTGTCCCGGCCGTCGATCAGCGAGACCTCCTGGTCGATGGGGAAGGAGCCTTTGGCTTGTGGGTACGCGCGCACGCCGGTGGCGACGAGGGTTTTAATTTGGGTCGATGACAATTTCAGTGTAGGTTGCGTTTGGGTGTGGATTAGTATTAGCTGGCTTGTAGGGGGGCTGGATGAGGGAGAGGGCAGCGAAGGAGGAGGGAGGGAGCAGGACGCACGTTGGGTATCGCTATTGCTGATGTAATAGTTCTGCGTAAACTCGCTCCATGCGCCGGTATGCACCCGGTCCTGGCGTTCTTAAAGTCGAAGATGTTGACGCCCTGCAGCGGCGTCAGCGTCCGCGTCACCCACACCCCCCATCCTATGTAGAGTAGGACACGGCGAAGAAAGGCAGCTGCGGCGCACCTTCCCGATCTCGGTATTCTTAATCGCGTCCGAGCCGCGGATGAACGTCAAGTTCGAGGGGTTCTCCCCGCCATCCGGCTCGTTCTTCTTAGAGTCGTCCGAGAGCGAGCCGTTGTCGTTGACGGTCCATGCGGCGAGGAACCCGACCGAGTCTTTGCCGCCCTTATCGGAGGCGAAGAACCGCTTGCCGTCGTTGGAGAAGACGATTTGCGAGGGTGTATTGTCGGCTTTTTGCGCTAGAGTTGGTTAGTGCATGGTGCAGGCAGGTAGGGAGAGGCGTACGCGGCGTGGTGACCTTGTGTTTCAGCGACCGCACGCTGTTCTGGATGGGCACGCGCCCCTTGCGCAGGTCGACGGTGTAAGAGCTAACGCCGTTGTTCTCCCCCGCATTCAACACGCACACCTTCCGTTCGCGGGCCTGCAGCGCCATCAACGTCTTTTTCCTCCTAGCACGGCAGCAGGCAGTACGCACGAGATGGTCGACGCCACCGGGAAATTCCCCTGCGTGCTAATGGGCTGCTCAATCATCCGTATGAACGCCGCCGGGTTCTCAAAAGTAGATCTGGAAGATGGAGGCGTTGTCGGAGCCTGCGTTGACGACGACGAGTTTGTCGCCGATGACTTTGACGCTGGCTTGCGAGGCGAGTGCGTCGGGGTTTGATGTGTCGGGCCCGATGTGCGCGCCGTTGCCGCCAGCGTAGACTGCCAGTGCGCCGCCGAAGAGCTAGCGGGTGGGCCGGGGATCGTGAGCGATAGAGTGACGGCAGGAGAGGGGAGTGAGCACACCATCTTGCCGTCGGCGTCGATATTGGCGGTGAAGACGAAGTTGCCGTTGGGCTCGTTGGACATCCCTGTCCAGGCGGAGTTAGCAAATCATGGCCCGGAGATGAAACAGGACGGGCAGTATATCCCGCCCGGTCCGCCTGCCGTGAGCCCAGGGCTGTTCTTGTCCTCCCCATTAAGTACAGATGGGGTTCGGCGGCTAAGTACTAAAGCGTTCATCTTGCTTTGCAAGATCCCCCACCTTGGAAATTAGTAAGCATTTACATGTGACTCTCAACCCCATTTGCCAACACAGCCACTGACTTATCCCCATTTGTGAGCTTTCCCACCCCTATTTTCCACCCCATAGATTCTAGCTTGAAATTCAGAACAAACAAGTACAAACGTCAACACAGCCACTGATAGAGTCCATTTCACAGCTTCCTTACCTATTGATAGAGCCCCATTTGTGAGCTTTTCCACCCCTATATTCCACCCCACTGAAATTCAGAACAAACAAGTACATCTGCCAACACAGCCACTGATCAAGCAACTTTTCCCTAGCTTCACATCATATATTGCCAATACAGTGTTTGGGCCACAAACTGTTGGAATCAATAATTACTGATGCTCTCTGTGACTACTATCAATCAATGTATATTCCGGCCCATGTCACATTATTTTATAGGAACTATTTGGTACATGACATGTGATGGCATACTGTGTACGAATGAGCAGATCTGCTATACATGTGGTACACCGCTGATCCGGCCACAGATGGGATCGAGATAAGTTCCAGGCGGCTCCTGGGAGCCTCGGCGGGCTTGGAACCGCATCTGGCAGGCAGGAGGGTGCATAAGCCTCCCCAAAATGATTTGTTTTGCTGCAAAATCAAAACTTGTGTTACAATATTCAGCGCATTGGGCAAGGTTTGGAACACAGATACCGTTGACAATCATGTGTGTACCAGACAGCATTATCCAATTTTATAAGGGTTCCGCGTACCTATGTCCCGGATGCCGGATGCCGGATGCCGGATGCCGGATGCCGGGTTCCGGATGCCGGATGCCGGGTTCCGGATGCCAGGTTGCGGGTTGCGGGTTCTGGTCCCGGATTCCGGGGTCGGCATTGCGGGTCCTAAATCCATGCAACATGTATGTGCTACAGCCCTTTGTATAATTTGGCTCAACCTGTTGATCATTCTGGTTCTGGTGAAGTATCTTGCATCCGCATTCAACAAACTAACCCCCCAGAAATGTTCTCCCGGCCTGGCCTGTGGTATTGCCTCAATGGAATTGTTGTTGCATGAAGCAGACGGGAAGTGTTTACTGTTGCTGTTCAGCTACATGAGACTGGAAAAAAAAAAGAGGAAATTGCACGTGATAGCACACATCTGGAAAAAGCATCAGTACCCACGATGGGAGGCCTGCTCGGATGCACCCTATTAAAGCACAAGAAGGAGGATGGGAAACCGGACCCGGCAGCCGACAGGTTACATGTTGCCTTGATACGAGTGGCCCCCAACCTCACACAGAGGTCTGACCAACCCAGAGCCCCACACTGCGGCGGCTGGCCGCGTGCGTAACTGCATTCCTCAGCGGTGGTGAGATGTGTCTTCTTTCTCTTTTCTTCTCTCCCTGGGGGTTTTATAGCCCCCTCCCACATCAAAGGGTTAGGTTTGGTGCCAATGTCACGCACTGAACCTTACCCTGAATGGACTTTAATACCACAGTAGCTGCTTTGTTCCCCACCTTCACAGCTGATTGCATAGTTCATGAGACTCACACATTTGATCAAGAGAGAGAGAAAAAGTTGTCGGATGTCGTGGCATATATACCGGCAACCGCTGCTCTGTCCAGCCTGAGTCCAGGTGCTTTTGATGCAAATTTGAAAGCGCTTTCAAATGATATTTTGATGGGATCAAATTCCCATTTATGCAAAACCCCATTTTTGGAAGCCAGCCTTGGGCTTGAAGATGCTACCCTATTACTTGGAAATCTTCTCAAGAGGACTGATAACTGAAATGTTCTTTCCCACCTGATATAAACCATTTTCCATGTACAGTAAAAGCCAGCTAGCACTTAATTGTACTACTCTAGGTTTTACTACCTTTGCTAGTAAACTGGAGCTGGAGATGGCTCTAGGCAGTTGTTTGGGATATTGTCATGAACCTGCAACTGTTGAAGTTGAGAGAAGCCCACAGCTGGCCGCCAGCAATGATGTTTTCCATAAAAGGAAATTTGATCCCACCAAAGATATCATTTGCAACGCGCTGTCAGATTGTCATCAAATGTGCCTGGACCTGAGCTGAACGGAGCAGCGGTTGCTGAGATATAGACCGCGACATCCGACAACTTTGTTTTTCCCTTGATCAAATGCGCAAGTCTTATGAATTATGCAATCAGCTGTAATCATCTTTCCATTGTGCAAACAATTGTCTCTCGAAACCTTAATGTCCAGCATTCAGACTGCAGCTGCAGATCTGGGGGTAAGGAGGAGGAATTCTTTTTTGAACTTGTCAGGGAAGGGGACATTGCTGGCTCAAATTTGAGTTGTGCACAGATACTGGTCCACATCAGGGAAGTGCTCCAAGTTTGATTTTGTTGAAGGGGAAAATTAATAACAAAGCAAGATCTACGCCGCCGCAGGCTGGCACCTGGTAAAGAAGAAAAGTGGGAAAGGGAAGATGATGCCGCCTGGGCTGCGAATGCGAAGGGAACGAAGAGGCACTCACCCGTTTCCATCACCCGCACCTTCCTCATAAGGTCCAAACAACGCCAATTAGAGGACCGTCGCCGCTGCCCGCGTCGCCCTTAGGCTGCATCAGTAACCACGGATGGATCTGCCGCTACGTATGGGTTACCCCGAGGAGGGCAGGCGTGGGCGCAGTAGATTGTAGTGGGGACTTCGGAGTTGGTTGAGGCGTCGCCAAGGCACGATTCGTCGATAGCTGCGGGGACTCCGGAACCCGCCGGCGGCCGAGCATTTACCTGTGTTTACCGTATCCGTCGTGGTGAGACTCCGGAGAGCTTGTGTGATGTCCAGCTTGTGTCCAGCTTCCCAAAACACCTCTGGTCTGGTCGATGTGCCTAGAGAGTTTCGATAAAAGAAAAGGGATCATCTTCTTCTGCGCTTAGGCCCAGAATCCGAATTGAACGGCATTGCTATTATCGTCGCGACACGGAAACCTCGGACAATGACCGTCTCGCGCAGGCGATACTGAGCTACTGGAGTTCCAAGCTCCCTCGAATTCATTAGCTAACCTCCCCCGTCTCACACCTCGGTCTTGCGCACCTCTCAAACAGGAAATCTGTGCATTGCGGTAAATTCACACAATAGCTTGGAGGCAGCAGTCAGCTGCACAGGTCCAAGCGAGATCGGCGTTATGCGGTGACCGCATTCCTCCCTGACAACTGACAGATCGCCGCTGTTCCGGGTCGGCGTTTTGTTCTCGGCTGGTTCTCAGACACCAGCCTTGTCCCTCCCCTCCATGTGCCGCTCCCTCGCTGCCCTCCTCCTACTCCTCGCATCCGCATCCGTATCCGCCATCGACTGCCCCGCCACCGACAAGGACGGCACTGCGCTCGTCAGCTCGCAGGGCCAGGACGACTTTGTCGTCTGCACATACGAAGGCGCGGGCCCGTGCTCGTACTTCCCTGCGAATGGGTCATTCTCCAGTGGGAGCAGCCAGTGTCCGGTGGGCATCGCGCAAGACCCGAGTAACACGTGCGTCGTGCGTCTACTCGTCTACGGCGGACTAACTGAGCTTTTGTACTAGGACCGAGGCACTCTCGCAGGTTGGCGGTGGCGGCGAGGAGACAGAGACGACAATATCGGCCGCGGGTGGGGATAGCGCTACGCTGAGCGAACCTGGGACCACTGGGACGCCCGTCTCCCCGCCTGCGACTGGAACTACGGCGCCAACATCCGCCTCCGCAATTTCGACGCTTCCTGCATCTACAACGGCGACTCCCAGCCCCAGCACAACAGGTGCAGCCGCGGCGGTGCACGGTGGACACAACGCTGTCGTCCTCTTCGGCGGTGCCCTGCTCGGCGCGCTGTGGCTCTGATCTGCGTCTCCGTCTCTGTGTGCGACATCGCAGTCGCCAAGCGCCGACACGCACCTTGGACTTTTTCTTGGTACTATCAAATCGATGTGCATACTTGATAATAATATTGGTGTCCTTCAAAATTTCCGTAGGACGCAGCGTCGCCAAGCTGTCTGTTAAAAAATTCAACTTTCGTGACAAGCTCCCCGCGACAGCCAACGCCTCTCGGCCCGCCGGCGCCGCCTGATGTCTGTTGCATCAACCTCGCAACGACTCCAGTACTCGTCGCTGATGAACACGGCGCAGTATTTATGCCCAGGGAGGCGGCTTTGATCTCGGAAAGAAGACCCCCAAACAACACATAATGGCTTGTATGTATCTGCGCCGGAGTCGCTGTTTGTTGGCTTCTGACTCTCGATCAAGGCCCTGGAACAGATCACTGGATGTGCTGCTCCAACTGCCCCGACTGCGGATACTGTTCGAATTGTTGAGTATCCAAATTACACAGGACAGCACTGATGGTGTTGAGCATGTTGCAGGCTGGGCACCAAAAAGGGAATGATGGGAATACTTCGCGCTGCTCAGATAGATTCGGATTTCGCGACTCGATGGGAGCGTCTCCCGCAGCTTGCGGAGGGAGACGCGTGTTCTCGTGAGGAGTGACTGGCGGAGGTCACATCATTCCTTTCTTGACCTCCGCCTTCCACCTCTAGTCTTGACGACTCAGTCTATTCCTCTCACCAACCAAGACAGCTTCTTTCACCCTCCCACCCGCATCCTTTTATTGATATTTTGCCCGGTTGTCTCTTACAATTAGAGTAGCAGATGTAGCACACCGGGGGCATCCTTGCTTCTCGGCGCGAAACCCAGGAGACGGTTCCGACACCGCCTTCTCGCCCACACAAATATATATCTGCTGCTCGATCCGCGTCCTTGGGTGTGCGAAGCCGGCGACGGAACGAGATATATGATTCGGCGCGTCAAGAACCAGGTCCCCGCTGGCGTGCCTATTCTCTCCCACTTTTCCCGTCCATTGACAAGCTAAACAGCAAGGGTGCCATATATCTACACTGTTTTCCAGCTTCAATTTGTTCTTTTCCATTTTCCTGTAGTTGCATCTCACAAAAATGTTTACGTGATATGCTAACTCACAACAATATTTTCAGTAATGTTAATAATTTTCTAGCAATTTATGTCTCATCTTTGGCTCTCTCTCGCCTGTTGTATTGTTTTTCTTCTCTCAAGAGGTGCGCGATCCGGAGATCAGCAACACAGTTCCGTTAACCCCGTTTGGCCGTAACAATGGCAAATCCGACATGGCACCAGCCGACAGTCAACCGGCGGTTGTCTTAGGCGCAGTGAGGGTCAGCGCTGAGGCCAGCAACAGCAGAAGCTATCTTTGATATATGTACTTATGGTGTATGATGTGCTCACCTCTTGCCTTCTCCCCTGTTTGTTACTTTCCGCTAATAAGTTTTGGATGCTAAGATTATTGCTAGAGTAGCTGTGTGATGACTAGAAAATTGCCGTTTCCGGACCAATTGCGAAAAGACCAAAACAATCCTACGCGGATGGGAAACATCAACATTGTAGATGGTTGAATAAAACACGTCTGCTTCTCAAAAACAGTATTCAAGCAGTAAGCTGACTCATTGGAATATTTCCGGGAATTTTCATGAATTAACTTTTTTGGGGCCAACTTTGGATCATAAATTGGATAACTTCATTAGTCTAATTTGTCATCAAGTGGCTGTATTGCTTGCAAAAATCTCCTCCACCGCCACCTGTGCTCGGCGGGAGTTGAAACGAGGGCTGGTCACATGACCTGAAAGGAGCCTCATAAATCAAGCGGCCACTTGTGCCCACGTGAAATCAAGATTAATGAGCATTTAGCATCAGCAAAAATATGTAAATCCAAGGCTTGACCTGGGGTTGAACCAAAAACATGATCCCATTACATATCCAGACTCTTACTAATTGAAACTCTCTTTTTCAACTTGAGTGAATGAATTAGCTGGCCCTTGCAATGGGAGTTGCCTAATGTGGGCAGACTACATATTCACACCGCCAAATCGGCCATAAAGCCGACCATTTTGATGTCTCAATAGAGCACATATCACGGCCCAAAAATTGTCACTGTTTTTTTGGCTGCAATATCTTAGATAGAATCACCGGCAGTATATACCGTCATTATAAAGAAAAGAAACCACAAAATACATCCGGAAATAGGACAACTAAATGAATCAGAAAAGATGACTATTTTTGGCCACAAAATCACCCCCAAAATGGCTGCTTTTTGGCCCATTATTTTAATTTTGTATTGCATCCACATTTTGTTGTGGTTTTTCAAAAAGAAATTTGCATAAATGGTGATGTGTGATAGGTTATATATTGATGCACCAGAAATCAGCATAAGAAAGTGCCGGCAGTACAATGAATATTGCGGCCCCAAAAACACGGCTGTGATATATGGAATATCTTCGCAAGTTTTATGTTTGGCCGCCGCATAAAAGTTGCGAGGATATCACACATATCGCCTCCACATTTTCCGGCCGCGATAGTTGTAGTATCATTGGGGATTTTTTGAGCCTCAATAAACACCCAAATGATGCCCCCTTTCTTGTGCCTCGCTATATGACCTATCGTGCATCTCCATTTATGCATTTTTTTTATTTTGAGAAACAAACCACAAAATGTGGATGCAATACAAATCAGATAAGTAGGCCAAGAGACCACCATTTTTGGAGGTATTTTTTGTGGCCAAAAATGGTCATGTTTTGTGACTCATTTTGATGCCATATTCCCAAATGTGTTTTCTGCTTTGTTTTCTTTGCAATAAAAGTATATATTGCTGGTGATTTTATCTGAGATATTGCAGCCCAAAACACAGTGAAATTTTTTGGGCTGTGATAAGCACCCTATCGAGACATCACAATCGTTGGCTTTATGGCCAATCTGGTGGTGTGATTGTCAATTTTGTAGGCAATGAATGTCATACGGCTGGAGCCCATTCGGAATGGATGAAATCCTACAATATGTGGTATCGTAGGGGAGCTTAAAGTTGGTGCAATCTGCTATATCACGGGCAGAAATTCCATCTCCGGGTGCGGTGGATCAGTGAATGTTCCTTTTAGTGGCTGATTGATGCTCAAACAAGTGGTCCTCGCCGTCCACACCGGATTTGAAGTCCTGCTGGTTCTGAATACGCCGGTGTGGAGCATAAGTTTCTGGATGCAGTGCTCACCGACATTGCGATGTGATCAACCTCCGTCGTTCGGGAAATATGAACCCCGCCGGCAGCCGCGAGGTTCAGACTGCGACTTGGTATCCCAGAGACTAACGACGCCCCAGGTTCGTTCCAGAATACGCTCGTATGTTGGTTTGTCCCGGAGGTTGTCTCGCCGTCGCGATAGACAGGTATCGCCGCGCGACTATTCAAGGTCGCCATGAGAGTGTTCGAGTAGCTAAAGTTGAATTGAGCGGCGCTGGAGGATACGGAACCAGACAAGGAGACACTCACAGACGCCCGATGAGCAAGAAGCTAGTCGCATGAGCTTTTTTTTTTTTTGAGAGAGAGGCTTAGTTGTGCACAACTCACAAAATAAAATGAAAGTTGTACTCCCGCGTTCCGAGCCATAGGACTACCTCGGTAATGGCGCAGGCACTCGTGAGCGACCCTGTTTCTATTGCGTAGCGGATGAGTCTGTCGATGACTTCGGTTGTGCGTTGGAACTGGGCTCGCTGGCGTTGACGCCACAGCTACCCGCCGAAGGCTGCCTCAGAATCGAACAAAGGAAAGGTGTTTGGCGTACGATTATAACCAAAGAAGAGGCGATGAGGAGATCAGATACGGACGCCGAGACGAGCCATAGCTGGAGTGCTCGCTTGAGGACAATACTAGCAGACTTTGTGTACGCACGGTTATCTCCATCGAGTACTTATTGAGCTGCTCAAACCGGTGTCCGTCGACGGAAACCTGAACGGGCTCAGCCAGTCCTAGGCCACGAACGACCACTCACAGAAATTCCGTAATAAAGCACGGCCGTCAGTTGGGTGAGCATACACTTGGTTTCGCAGGTCGTCAACAAGTCGATGTCAACCCAAAAAGCAGTACTCACGCAGCCGATGAGGGCGGGAAGGTATAATCGCCTTGTCAAGCGGTAGATTCTCCACATGTAGAACGACTGTGCTAACGCCGCAACTATGACAAAATTAGCTTCAGCGGCGACTCGAACATGCCCACATACGGAAGCCGTTCAGAGGAGGCAGCCCTTGCCACGACCAGTCAATCACAACAAGAGTATCGAGGTCTCCCCAGCCCGGCCCGTAGTTGTTCCACGCCGCGACGGTGCAGAGAACGGTGAATGCGGTTTCCATGACGAAAGTGGCCCAGACTGTGAGTACGAAATCCCGCTGAGCGTCCCGCCCAGACGAAAAAAAAAAGAAAAAAATACCGAGGACTTTGATGGCCACCCTTTCGGTTTTGAATACTTGCAGGTAGAGATCTGCTAGAGTGTGAGCGTCGGAACGATGACGAGCGGAAGGCATTCCGCACAGAACTGCACGACAAACGCGCCGTAGAGTCCGTATCCCCACATGTATCCCAGCACCTGGGGAAGATTTAACACGCCCAGTAGAGAACGACGGACACACAAGCGGGCCGGTTCTTCGCGAAGCGTGAGCGAGAGAAAATCGAATGCTTGGGCTCTACGCCGGGCTAACACTCACAGAAGAGGCAGGTCAACGCCGGGCACGACGACGGGAGCCATGATTTGTCTCGCAAGATGAGGGTGGGCAGCGTTTCCAATAGCGCGCGGCTTGAGTTATATCCTGCAGCGACCCACAGCCATTCAGTACTAGCCGAGCGGCACTAGGACCTACAACCAAATTTAGGTTCGCCCGTGGGGCATCGAGATGAACGTACTCCCAATCCATACATCTGGAACAGGACGATACTCATGGGCCAGCGCGGAATGACGGCTTCTCGACGGCGTCTACGCAGCCGGAAACGCGATGCGGGATGATCCGTACTAGTACGCGGGGTAAGTATGGAGCGATGTCAAGGACTGGCTTCCCTGTGGGCTCGGACCTGTGTACGCACAAACACATATCTTCCCCGGTCGCAGACCGGGATGACTTGTCCACCACGGCCGCACCCACAATGGCTGTTCATCTGTCAATGGACCTACGCTTCTCCGTTCATTGGATCAGCTTCTGCTGACGATGAGTAGCGCGCCCGCGGGGCTGGCGTCCCGAGTCAATATAAAGGAAACGCCGTCCTCGCTTCACACCTACTCCATCTCGCAGTCTTTCCGACTCCCCAGAAATGAGCTCCGCTATCCCGCACGAAATCGCGGCGACTTACGACCTCGTCTTTGCAGGCGGGGGCACCACGGCGCTCATCACCGCGACGCGCCTCGCAGCGGCGTTCCCCGACCTCACCATCCTCGTCCTCGAGAGCGGACCGACGACGCGCGACAAGCCAGAGCATACCATCCCCGGAAACTACATGCAGCACCTCCGCCTCAGGAGCACTACAATGCAGTTCTATCCCGCCTCGCCGAGCCCGCACCTCCTGGGGCGATCCCTCGTGGTGCCCTCGGGCAAGTGCGTCGGCGGCGGCTCGTCCGTGAACTTTATGCTGTACAACCGCCCCGCAGCGTCCGATTTCGATAACTGGGAGAGGGAGTTTGTGAACGCTGGGTGGAGAGCGAAAGATTTGATTCCGCTGCTTCAGCAGGTGCGATATAACGTTCTGTCTTCTTGCGATGACCGGTTAGATGATTGCAATTCTCTGTAGGCAGAGACATACGAACTGGACCCGCCGAGCGACACGCACGGATTCAGCGGTCCGCTCCGCGTTTCCTTCGGCGGCGACGTATTCGATGTAGGAAAGCAGCTCCTCGAGATCGGTCCGCAGTTTGAGCAGGGACGGCCGCGCGGGTACGCTGGGAATGAGTTTGCAGAGTCGGACGTGAACCAGTTCTTCGTACGTAGGGTACGCTTGTGTGCACGGTCGTTTTTGCTGATGGCGGGCGTATAGCACATGCCTAAGTGGATCAGCAAGAATAGCGGTACTCGTTCGGATGTCGCGGTTCGTCCTGCATTCTCTCTTCCGTCCTGGACCGACCGTACTCATCTTCCGTTCTCAGCACCATTACCTCTACAATAAAAACGTCCCGAACCTCTGGGTGCTCGATGGCTGCCGCGTCAACCGTGTTCTGACCGAGTTTGTCTTCCTCACCGCGCAGCGACATATATGCAGCGCTAATCTGTCAAACCCCCTCAGAAACGGAATCGCAACCGGCGTGGAATACCTCTTCGACAAACGCACCTACGCGAACGCCCCACAATCCCTCTGCACCGTCACCGCGCGTCGTCTCGTCGTCGTCTCCGCCGGGGCGATGGGCAGCCCCCTCATCCTCGACCGTTCCGGAATCGGGCGCCGCGACGTCCTGGCGCGAGCGGGCGTGGACGTCGTCGTCGAGCTGGACGGCGTCGGCGAGGGCTACCAGGACCATGTCGCGGTGTTCACACCGTACCTCGCCGACCCCGAGACGCGCACGATGGATCCGCTGTTCCGCCGCGAGCCCGAGGAGACGGCGGCGGCGCTTGTGCAGTACACGGAGAGCGTGACGGGGCTGATGGCGACCAAGTCCGTACCTCCCCCTTACGAGCATGCATGTTTGGATCTAACACAGAACGCGAACAGCGGGGTCGACGGTGTCATCAAGATGCGCCCGCTCCCCGACGAGCTGCCCGATCTCGGGCCCGTGTTCAAGGAGTATTGGGACAAGGCGCTGGGTCCGTACCCAGACAAGCCGCTGTTCTGGTTCTGCGCCACGGGCGGGTGAGTGTTAGGGTCCAATTTCCATTTGGGGGACTTACGTCGGGGAACAGGCTACCGATACCCGACCAGCCAGGATTGCCGCCGACAAAGTACACCTGCGCGGGAGTTTTTCTGGTAAGTGAGATTCTGCTCCGAAACGACTGTTGGAGAGGCTGACCTTGGTTGTTCCAAGGGATACCCCGCCTCGCGCGGCCATCTCCACATCGCCTCGACCGACCTCTACGCCGACCCCGACTTTGATGGGGGCTACCTTTCGCAGTACGCCTTTCCCGAGCCTCTCGTCGCTATCGCCTCCGACTGACGAATGCTCTCAAGCCCCGCAGACGTCGCCGCCCTCCGTTGGGGATACAAGAAAGGGCGCGAGCTCATGCGCCGACTCCCAGCGTACCGCGGCCCGTTCCTCCCCGCGCACCCACAGTTCCCCGCCGGTAGCGCGGCAGCCTGGGCAGCAGACGGCGAGGCAGGCCCCGTTGCAATTGATGCGCCCACGTTCGTGTATACGGAAGAGGACGACGCCGCGATCGACTTGCATACACGTGCGCTGGCAACGACTGTGTGGCATTCGGTGCGTTAACGACCTCCTTGAGCGGTGGAGCTAACGAGGGGTCGGGGTAGATGGGGACGTGTGCGATGAAGCCGCGCGAAAACGGGGGAGTGGTCGATTCCAAGCTGAATGTGTATGGAGTCAGAAACTTGAAGGTCGCGGATCTGTCCATTGCCCCGTCGAACGTGAACGCGGTAGGTACCTTTCGCGAGTGAAATCGGGTCTAATTGGACGCAGAACACCTACTCGACGGCGATTGCGATTGGGGAGAAGGCTGCAGTGATCATTGCGCAGGAGTTGGGCGGGGAGATTTGAGCGCGAGTGGAAGGGTCGATTCGAATTTGTGTGTGCCTGGCAGACAGCAGACGCATTCCACATTTGCCTACCGCCCGAACGCGGCCATGCGCGCACCTCCTGCAACTTCACTCTAGCGGTAGCCAGCTGCGGTGGTACCAGTCATAGTCAGCGAGGATGTAGAGACTCAGAGGGAGTAGAGGAGTAAACGGACGAACACGCACGAGCCCCAGTTAGTCGGCCTCTGCCTCCGCTCTTCGTCCCTTCTACGGTAGGTACAATTGGAGCGCAGCAAACATTTGGACCACGACATTGAGCGGCGACCAGACTTCGAGACATACGCTGCCACCGTGGTGAGAGTCGGGAGCAAGGAGCGACATCGTGGCAACGCGACCTGATGCGGCTAAGTCTGACCCTCCGACGCAAATGCGTCCATAATATTCCATCGCAATTGCTGGTGGTAAAGCCCAATCGAGAAACATATCCGAACAGTCTCGGTCCTTGTTCTGAATCCTTGGCTGCTCGTTCCCCACTATTTCCTCTCGGCCATCTTCTTTTCATGCCGCCCACGCCGCCTCTTCTGCCTCCGCCGCTGTTGTTGCGTTAGCGCCGGGATGCACCCAACGACCGCCAAGGACGCGGGACACAAACACACCGTAGTCGTAGAAATCCTCATCGCACTCGTCGATCACAGGCACCAACGCTGGCACCGGCGGATGCGGAGGCATATTCCCGCTCAACGTCGCGGGCTTGAAGGAATGCACGTCGTAGACACTATTACAGTCCCGTCAGATCCAAAAGTTGTGGGTAGGTAGGCTACAAAACGAGACTTACTGCTGATCCAGATCCGCGAGCGTCTCGAAATTGCGCCCTCCGAAGCAGGGCGCGAGGGAGCAGAAATACCAACCCAGGCGCGGGACTGTTACGTTGGTCATGGGCCTAGGTCCGGGCATGACCATTGGCGGTGGGGTAAGGTGTGCGAGGGCGATGCTACGCTAGCTGTCAGCCGCTGGACCAGGTCCAAAGAAAGAAAGGAATGTAACACGTACTGCTCATCCAACTCCGCCTTAGTCTCAAACGTCAACCCGCAGGGGAAGAACGAGCACGAGTGCGAAAACGCCGATGGGTACGCCGGAGCTGGGGGCATCCTGTTGGTGGCGGCGGGGGTCGGGGTCACGCAGGGAGAGTAGTATGGTCCCGGTGCAGATTGAAGCGGGGCGGAGAGGACTCTAGGGCTCTGCGGGCTGACGGTGCGAATGGGAATGCCATTATTCGGGATCGGGATTGCTGCGGGTCCAGGAACTCCGAAGCTCGACGTGCCTGGAATCTGACTCGGAGGCGGCGCCGCCGACCACGGCGCGGGAGCGGGCGCGGAGGGGATGTACGGGTTGGGCGTCGGCGTGTTCGCCCAGCCGGCCGTCGGCGGGAACGCCGTATTAAGCTTATACGGGTGCGCGAAACGGACGCTGCAAAGTTTCTCTTATCAGCGTATCGCATAGAAACTTATATAGACCTACTGGCTATCCAACGCATACGAGCTGCCGAAGTACTGATAGCATCCCGGCTCGGTGCAGTGCATTTTGTACGGGTGTGCGACGCGGACGCTGTCGTGTTAAATTGTCATCCCAACACTCACCTCGCCATCCGGGGACACGAAAGACGAAAGACGTACTGGTTACCCAACGCGAACGCGCTGCTGAACGACTGGAAACACCCCGGCTCGGTACAGTAGAAGTTGAGCAATGGGTACGGGCTCGCAGGCATCGGCAGCGGAGTCGCCCATCCATGCCAACTCTGCAGATGCGAGCGCAGCGAGAACTTGTTCCCGAAGGACATCGTGCAGGTGTCTTCGGCGCATGCGTGGTTTTGCGTAGAGGAGGCGGCGCCCCAGCCCGACATCGCCGATTGGCGCCAGCCATGCGTCCCCTCCATGTGCGTGCGCAGCACCTCGGCGGTGAAGAACCCCATGAAGCAGTCGACGCAGGTGAACGGGAGCGGCGCGGGTGCGGGGACGTGCTTGACAGGGTACTGCTCCCAGCCGTGGCAGTCTTCCATGTGTTCGCAGAGGAGGTAGGAGGCGGTGAAGACGGCGGGGCAGTCAATGCAGCGGTACTCGAGCGGGGCGGGGGACGCCGGAGCGTGAGCGGGCGGGACGTAGGTAGTGGCCCAGGGCGGAAGGAGTTGGTCGGCGAGCGGCGGAGGGAAGGGCGGGAGCGTGTTGGGGGCAGCTGGGGCGGGGAACGCGCTATCGACGCGTTTCTCGTCCTTGAAGCTTCCACCCTCGAGCTGCCGAGTGGCACCGGTATCCCCGACGCGCATCCCCTTACGCACTTCGAGGACTCCGTACAACGCGAGCGCAACGACGGCGCAGATCGCCGTGACGGCTCCCGCCGTGCCTTTGACGACCAAGTCCGCTGGGAGGCGCTCGGCGAGTTTGACGCCGTCGATGCCGATGAGCGCGATAACGCCGCTGAAGGCGCCGATGAGGCCCGCCGCCACGCAGGCGACGAGAAGAGCAGTGTTGAGGCGGTCAGAATGCATTCCTTCCGAATGCGAGACGAGGGAGAAGCGCAGAGTCAACAGCTTTCGACGCCGTTTATATCCTGACTCCTGTATAGCTTCCGAGGCGCACTATCAGCCACGCGGCCCGTCCTTCCAGAGTCATTTGCCAGATTCTGTGGGCAGAAGCTGTGATATTTGGCGGGGGCGCTGAGAGGAATGAATGGTTGGGCGCACGGCTAGCGCTAAATGTGGTATGAGTTGCGCTTGATGAGCTGTACTCGCGAGAGTCAGAATGCGGGAAGCAATACCGGGCAGATTGGCGCCCGGATATCGCGCGGTGCAGAGCGCCCACGGACCTTGAGCTGGAGATATCGGCGATTTCGAGGGTGGAAGCGGGAGATAAGTGGCGTGCGATGTGATGGCGCCTCGTTCTCACTGCGGGCGGCTATTCGAGTAGGAACAGGCGTCTAAGGGCGATGCTTCGACGGAACCGCAACCGAGAAACCTACCGGGGTCCATCTCGAGCGGAAAAGGAACAGCTGTAGTCTGATACTGTAGCATTTCGATCAATTCGAATGCACTCTTGTCGTGTGACATCAGATGCGAATTTTGCAATCCGTAAGCCGCGGATTCTGGCCGTGACACAGCGGAATTTTCGTAAGCTGCTCACAGTTGTCTCGGACTTCCTCCGCTCTTGAACACAATTAAATGGTTCCTCCAATGTTGTGTCTGTGGATTTCCTGCAATTTGGGTACTTCCATACATTCTTAAGTATATCTGACATGCCATCAAAGTTTGGAAGCCATGAGTGTGCTTACATGCCTGGGTTCTTATTTACGCCCGCAAACGTTCTCGGTACCATGAAATGCTACGCAAGACGCCGGTGAGGCATCCCGCCAGAAATACAAGCAGCCTGATTTTACGGTCGTCCGAAACCATTCGTAAAGTCTTCAAAGCGACCGTGACAGCTGTCAAAAATTCGTAGAAAATTCGGCCTGTGACGCGTGACTTACGAAATGAATGAAATGCTACAGTATTAACTACGCTTCGGAGGCACTTTGACTGCCAGTGCATCGAACACATAGAGTCCTGGATTCGCGGACGCGAGCTACCATTTCTACGCTCCGCACAAACAACTCAGTGATAGAAGTAATAATAATTAAATTATGCCGTCGAGGAGCGGCAGGTCAAGTTTAAAATATTCCGTCCCTCGACGGGCCGGATTTTAAAGTTAGCCGTCGAGGGACGGGTCTAAAAAATTTAAACTACCCGTGTTTCTCCTAGATGTTCCAATGGTCAGTTGAGAGTTTAAACTTTTGCTGTGGGAGTTTATAGTTTAAATTCTTTTGACACATTTCCATAGCAAACAATCAAACCTTGATGGTACAGTATTCACCTGATGATCTAAGGATTTTCTTTATGCAACTCAAACAGCCAGACGCGGGGGTTTATTGAGCAAGTGCGACCAAGAAGTTTGGTCTTTTATACAATTCCAATGGTCAATGTACGGGAACAATGGCTGTCGGCCTGTTTTGACAGGGAAAGTGCTTTGATGTCCTCCCCAAGCACTGGAGCATTGTTTATGCTATATAACTGGAGGGCTGACTTGAAGCTTGCTATACTAGACGCCCCCCCTTGCTAGTGTACTTATTCTGTCCTGTGAATAGGTCTGTCTGGGACTTATATAACCTTGGTTCACGGAAATGGTGGGCGAATTAATCTCAATTGATTGCTTGAGGTTTAAACTAATTTAAACTCATGGGGTGTGCTTCAGCAATGTTTGCTGCTCCTCAGGGACTCAGAGGGAAGTTTAAATTTCTATATGCCGTGGAAGCACGGAAAAATTTAAATAAATGCTCCGCCGACCAACGAAAAATTTTAAACTCAACCAGCCGTCTCCACACGGACCAGTTTAATTATTATTGCTGCGACTGTTGAACAACTCCGCCAGAAAACGAGATGCAAAACATAAACTTCGCCCACACCATCATGTTCAGCCCACGGATTGAACACAGGGATTGCCCGGGTGCATTGGACGGACAGCCCGCGAGTCTACAGGCATACTGTATCTGCAGAGGCACTGAGCTTCTGTATCGCAATGCGCGGGTTCGCAAGAAATACGGGACTTGCGTTCATCCAACTCAATGTCTTTCCAGCTCAGAAAACTCGAAATACATAATTTCTACCCCCAAAATCACAACTCCACAATCAAACAAAACTTGGCGATAACTATGAGTCGGAGCTCGGGTCGAGTTCGAGACGTAGATAGAATTGCTCCCGCGGATCACGAGATCTCAGCTCTCTCTCTCCAGACGCTGAGGTTCGTGTCCGCGGGCAGCCATATGTACTATTACTGACCTGCTCCCAGCGCGTAGGTTAACGGGAAGCAGGTGAATACAAGAGCTCTCTCTCTCCAGACGCTGAGCGCGTAGGTTAACGGGAAGCAGTGTTTCTATAGGTTATGAGCTTCTACGCGTTCTAGACGCCCAGACACACTCTCCCGCTCGCCACTCGTCTCGCCCGCTCTGCACACGGATGTTCCGTCGTACCCCACATATCCCGTCCGTCTTTGACGACCTCGCCGCGATGAACGACTTCCCCCAACCGGACTGGGGTGACGCCGGTTCTCGCGCGTCCGTTTTCGCAGCGCAATACGGTGACGACGTGCTACCCGCTCCTGCCGTGCAGCAGCTCCCGTACTCTTCGTCGAACCCGTTCCGCCACTTCGTCGCGGTGTCCGCGAGCACTATCCCTCCCCATATCTCGTGCCCACCGACCCACCATACCTCTGCCGCTGCAACCCCGTCCCATTCCCCGCACATTCCTCGTCCCGCCTCGCGTAACCCCTTCGCCTCGCCACGCGCAACACGCGCAACCGCCGTTCCAACCCCATCCAGTGTACGCATACACCCCGCCGTACCAGGCCCGACCGTACCAGCCTGTGTATCAACCTGCAGCCCCGCCCCAGCAGCCCCCGCCGGCCCCCGTCCAGTCCTACGGCCAGACCCCAATTGTCCGCCCCGTCAACTTGTCGACGGCCAGCTGGACCGGAGACCACCTCTCGCTGACCAAGTCCAACTGGTGCGAGTGGGCGCAGAAGGTCAAGGTCAACCTGGGTCTCCAGGCCGGTACCGTTCGCCATCTGGAAGCTTTCAGCCCTCCCGACCCGTCCCTCTACCCGGTCGCGTTCGCGCAATGGGTGGACAACGATGTCGCTGTTCGCTCGTACCTCGCGTCTGTAAGCTCCGCGACCGAGAAGGCGGTGATCGACAAGTGCAACTCGGCGGCGGAGGCCTGGGCCAAGCTCACGTTCCGACACGAGAACCGCGGTCCCGTTCGCCAAATCCAACTGCTTCGCGAGGCGATGGACATCGCGTTCTCCAAGGACACCTCCGCCTTCCAGGCGACGACGGAGCGTCTCACCGAGCTGAACAAGTCCATCTGGATTGCTGGCGCGCCCGACTCCGACACCTTCCTCGCCGCCCTCCTGCTCGGCGCCCTTAGCCCCAACCATGGCTCCCTCGTTGACGGTCTCCTTGCCCAGAAGGACCTCGACCTCGAGGAGGTCCTGCGGACGATTAACGACAAGGCGACGGCGAGCACTTCCAAGTCCAAGCCGGTTGTGTTTGCTGCTAGTGGCCAAGGGCGTAACAGGGACGTCTGCGACGTGAAGGGTTGCCCGAAACCTCTGACGCACACGTCCACGTACTGCGTTCACCCGGGAGGAGGCATGGAAGGAAAGTCCATTGACGAAGCTCGGGCGGCGCAGGAGGCGGCGCGGAAGAAGACCAAGGCAAAGGCGACAACGACGACGGTGCCAAAGCCGAGCAAGGACGCACAGGGACGTGTCTTCTTTACGCATGAAGGGAAGAACTATTACATTCGGGACACTACCTCTGCCGAAACTCCGGTGGCAAATTTCATCAACTTGAAAACGGACCCTACCGACGACATCTACTTGGAGGAATCCTTTGCGGCGTTTGACGACACCGCTACCCTCCCCGTCGATTTGGACCTCTTTGCTGGCACGGCTGTTGACAACGATGACTTCTGCTTATACGAGGATACCGGAGCAAACACACACATCTCGCCTTTTCGCGACGACTTCTTCTCGTTCAGCAAGATCGAGCCTCGCGCCATCAGAGGTTTCCAAGGCAAACCTGTCTACGCCCACGGAGTCGGTACAATCGTTACAGACAAGTTCAAAGTCCGGAACGCCTTGTGGGTCCCTGGAGCGAGTGTTCGTCTCCTCTCCGTCTCGCGTCTCTGCGCCGACGAAGGCCTTCAATTCCGTTTCGACGCCTCTCGTTCCTGGATTACGGACTCCAACGGGAATCTCGTCTGCGAAGGAGTTCTGACCGACCGCGGCCTCTATCGCCCAAATTGCACGCTCGTCAAATCCTCCGTCCCGACCGCTCTTGCCGCCGATGCCGCCCTTCCTGCACGCTCCCCAGATTCGTGGCACCTTCGCCTCGGGCACGCCCACCACCAAATCGTGGCCGACCTCTTCCAAACCAACGGAGCTGAAGGTATGGACATGCTTCCCTCTACGACCGCGAACACTTGTGACGCGTGTATCAAGGGGAAACAGGTCCGTACAAGCATTCCGAAGGTGCGGGAGGGGGAGAAGGCTACAAGGGTGTTGGAGAAGGTGTTCGTGGATTTGAGCGGGCCGTTTGCGCCTAGATCGCGGAGCGGAAACGAATACGTACTCAACGTTGTTGACGACGCGCGTCGTCGTACGCATGGTGTATACCTATCCCATCCAAATCCTCCGCTTTCCCTTACATTCGCGCCTGGGCCCTGGCGGTGGAGACAGAACTGCAAACCAAGGTCGGACTCTTCAACATCGACAACGGGGAGTTGAAGTCGGACGAGTTCCGGGCCTGGTGCGCAGAACGAGGAACCATCGTCCGTTTCACCTCCAGGGAAACGTCGGCTCAGAACGGGAAGGTCGAGCGTTTTCATCGGACGATGCACAATAAGGCTCGGACAATGATGATTTCCTGCGACGCTCCGAGAACTCTTTGGGACGAGTTCTACGTCACCGCTGCATATTTGCACGCTCGCACCCCTTCCAAGGCTCAGTCCGGGAAGACGCCCGTACGAATGCCTTCGGGGCAGGAAGCCAAATATTGCTCACCTGCGGGAAATTGGCTGCCGCGCGTTCGTCCTCATACCCGGCCACAACCCTAAACTCTACGACAGATCTCTGGAATGCGTCCTCATCGGCTACACGCCGAGGTCCAAAGCGTATCGTTGTTGGGACCGCGCTACTGGGAAGGTTCACGACTCGATACATGTCCGTTTTATCGAGTCGTCTGATGTTATTCACATCCGATATAACAAAGACCTCCTCAAACGCCGCCTTTCCACCATCCCTCCCTCCCAACCTCCCCCCCCCCCTCCTCCTCCGCCCGTCGAAACGTCTGGAGCGGACGTCCCCGGCGACGAACCCCAACTTCGGAAATTAGCGACTGCTTCTTCGCCCGATCCTGAAGACGTCGTTCCGCCCGTGGAGCAGGCCGTCCGACGCTCAGATCGACTGAACGCAAAGGGTACCGCTCTCGCGACGGTTGAGGACGGCGATATCGACTTTGACCTCTACGTCGAGCACCACCGCCTGGCAGCCGAGGAGGACCCCGATCCGGAGGAGGACGCCATGTTGGAGGCTCTGAACGCTGCAGCGGCAGAAAGTCCTATCTCTTTCGATTACCCTGCAGATCCGAAGACGTACCGCCAAGCACATTCGGGACCCGACTCGGCCATCTGGAGGAAGGCTGAAGAGGAGGAGTTACAGGCTTTCCGCGACATGAACGTTTACGAACTTGTACCTCCCGAAGCCGTCCCGCCTGGCCGAACCATCCTCGACCTCAAACCCGTGTACACGACCAAATACGGCGGCACCAAGATCCCTCAAAGACGGAAAGCACGCTACTGCGCCCTCGGCAACTTCCAGGTTTTCGGCAAAGACTATATCAAGACTACGTCCCCGACCGTACGACTCGACTCCGTTCGCGCCTTACTACACATCGCCGCCGCCAGAGATATGGACCTCCAACAATTCGATATCAAAACCGCCTACCTCAACGCGCCACTACCAGAAGGAGAAACTCAATACTGTCGACAGCCAAAGGGACACGTTGAGAAGGGGAAGGAGAATTGGGTGATGAAGTTGCTGAAGAGCATATACGGACTCAACCAGGCCGGCCGTCATTGGAACCGACTTCTCAACGCGGCCATGCTAGAGTGGGGTTTTACGCGTCTCAGATGCGAATGGTGCGTGTACTACAAGAAGGACGAGCACGGCAAGGTCACTATCGTCGTTGTCCATGTCGATGACATGATTTCGGCCGCGACGGACTACGCGACGAACATGGCTTTCCGCGACCAACTCATCTCCAAATGGAAGATCTCCGAGCTTGGAACCGCCTCATTCTGCCTCGGCATCTCCATCGTCCGAGACCCCGAACGGAAGACCATTGCTCTGTCGCAAACCGCTCTCATCGACCGAATCATCCACCAGTTCGGACAGAAAGACGCGCACGGAGTAAAGACACCGATGGAACCGAAACTCCACCTACGCCGACCCGGTCCGGACGACATCTTGACGCCCGCCGAAGCTGAACGCCTCAAGTCCCTGCCGTTCCGCGAACTCATCGGTTGCCTCAGCTACGTCGCCCACGGTTCACGTCCGGATATCCTGTACGCCGTCGCCAAACTCGCCCAGTTCCTCAACTGCTTCCGAGTCGAACACTGGGACTACGCTATCCGAATCGTCCGCTACCTGATAGCCACTCGCGACTTTGCCCTCGTTCTCGGTGGTTCGCAAGTCGTGTTATCGGGATACTCCGATGCCGACTACGCGAATGATGTCGAGAAACGTAAGTCGGTAATGGGCTATACCTTCTCTCTGGGTTCCGGCGCCATAACGTGGGCGTCGCGGAAACAGAAGATTGTGGCCAAGTCGTCAGCGGAATCGGAGTACGTGGCGATGTCGGAGGCGTCCGCCGAAGGGTGTTGGGCTCGCGCGTTGTTGAAGGGTATTGGTTTCATACCGGCGGGACCAACGGCGATCCGAACGGACAACGACGCGGCGCGCCAGATGGCGGAGGACCAACGGTTCCATTCGAAAACTAAACAGATCGAGGTCTGCTACCGACACGTCAACGACTGCGTCGAGAAAAACCGCATCTCTTTCCCCCGCGTCCCTACAACCTACAACACCGCCGACACACTTACCAAAGCCTTACCCGAAGCCGATTTTGTCCGCCACAGGACCGGGCTCGGGGTCATCAGGGTCGGGGGTGCGAGCGTGGGGGGTGGCTAGTGTGGAAGCTCTCTCACTCGGGGGGTGTATGAGTCGGAGCTCGGGTCGAGTTCGAGACGTAGATAGAATTGCTCCCGCGGATCACGAGATCTCAGCTCTCTCTCTCCAGACGCTGAGGTTCGTGTCCGCGGGCAGCCATATGTACTATTACTGACCTGCTCCCAGCGCGTAGGTTAACGGGAAGCAGGTGAATACAAGAGCTCTCTCTCTCCAGACGCTGAGCGCGTAGGTTAACGGGAAGCAGTGTTTCTATAATAACAGTCAAAAGAAAAAGGGAAATGAAAAAAGAAAAAGAAATCACCCATCTACTGAGCCAAATGAAACCCTATTCCCTGCTCCGGATTGAACAAGTCGACGCTCCATAAATCAAATTCCGGGACCGCCCACTCGCAGCCACGGATGGAGGCACTGGACTTATGAGTAGAAATCAACGGCGTACAAATGGATGTCCCCCGCGCACCTGCTTGCTCGTCGACTACCACTATTCAAAACATCGACCCAGGACCGGACCACCCCGCCTCGAAGCACCCATGGACATGCATGGATCTACGCCGAGACGTGAATAAAAAGCAAACTTTATTGCTGATGTTCCGTTTCCGCTTCGAACGGAATGTCCTAACTGTATGGCATACCATCCTCAAGCATGCGGATGGCACAGCAGCCGGGATGCATGAAAGCCAAATTTCCATCGAACGCGCCGTGCTCTCGCTTTGACCGATGACATCATCGCTGCTTATCGCAGCTTCGAAAAAGTGACGTCGAGTGCTCCTCGGAGAGTATAAGTACGCCTTGCTGCTATCCAGCTAGACCAACAAACACTCTCCACTTGATATCCATGGCATCCACAGATGATCTGCACAAGACTGGCGGCGCACCAGCAGAACCGAGGTGCGCACGAATCAACCCAGCTTCCGAATAACGGCTCATCCAGCTCGTCAAGCAAGCTAACAGGGACGTACCACTCCCTCAAGGGTACCATTGTTGAGATGGTGCGCCTCCCCGTCCCCTCTTTCCTCCCTCCCTGCGCTCAAACAATGCACAGATCGGACACATGGTCAACGCCCCATCCTGGCAAAAATCCGGGCGGGACGAACACATGGCGGGCGAGGCGGAGGTGCGCGCAGCCGAGGCAAAGGCTTACGTCGACGGGACGCTCGACCGCGCGCAGGGCAAGATTGACTCCGTCGTGGGCGCTGTGATGGGGGATAAGGAGCGGCAAATGTCGGGTGAGTTCGCGTTTGCGCGTTGGAGAATAAGCCCTAGCGGGCTTGATGAACGGATTGACATTGGGATGGCGGTTACCGTTGAACACCAACGGCGTTGAACGGTGATGGTTGAACGACCGCTGAACCAACGGGTGGGGGAGGGCAAAAAAATGGCAACACCCTGAGGCGAACCCTCGTACTGCGGCATCTAAAGTTGGCACTCTACCACTGCACCACAAAAGAACACATAGTCAATCCATGCCTGGTCATATTATACCCTTACGATGATAAGGTTTTGTGTCAAAGATTGCGCCAATGGGTGTTTCAATGCCATCAATGTTTATTGATGGTATTAAAATAACTACAGGTTGAAATTGGTTGAAATTGTGGGTAGTTTCAATGCAATAGAGTATACTCAGTTTGAGTTGGAGAGCGATAAAATAGTTTTCTGGTGCTATAATGTTGACATCGGCTACATACATAGCGAGCAGGAAGACTACAGCAACAAGCAGCTACACCACTGCTCAGCTACCTACAGCAACTATGTTGAACTACACATCAGACTGACCAGCTACAGCACACCTGGTGGCTTTTCGGTGGCTCTGCGCAAACTGTCTATTGTCTTAATCCGAGAACATTACTTGTCTACCTTGTTGCTGCTATGCCTCATATCAAATTCCGTCCATCAAAATGGGATTGATGCCATCCAACCTGTCAATGACCACATCACTGACAGCCTATCACGGTTCAAGCCCGGACCAACCCCGGCCAACTCCTATCATGATGCCATCATGATCATAGCATGATGTCATCATGATGGCCAATTCCAGAAACCCAGTATTATACCAAAGGGATTTATAACGACCGGAAATCCAATCGGACATACAGGTGTATCCCTATACTAGCTACACCTTCTCATAGATGATTTAATGTCAACAAATCTGGTTTATCCTGCTCATCTGATGGATCACGCTCAACGTCAACAGTGTTGGGTTGTGTTGATCTAGTGATCCGCACGGGGACGGGGACCCGCGGCGGGTTACGGGGACGGGTCTGGGGGGGGGGGGGGCGGGTGTTGATTTCAGACCCGTCGACCCGTGTTCAGACCCGTGCGGGATTTTTCAGCGCTGCGGTACACCAAGACATCATATATAACTGTTATTTGTTTGAGGAGCCAAACTCAGAGTAGAAGGTTCATGTAAAGATATGAAATTATACATTTATTCAAGCATTTCAACCCGTCCGACGGCCCAAACTAACACGCGGGACGAACGGGTGGCGGGGAACCCGCGACCCGCTGCTAGCCCGACGGGTTCCCAGTGGCGGGGACGGGGGCGGGTGAGAGAATTTAACCTCGCGGGTTCCCCGTGCGGAACACTATGTTGATCACCCACGGTTGAGCCCCCGCTTGCAATTGCTTGCTTAACAGGAGCTCTTCAACCAAGGTGCACCAGCCGGATCAACGTAATTGATCATTCACCCTCCAACTCTTTGTGCCAAGAAGTCTGATGCCTCTCCATTTACCCGGCTGCCTCAATAACCTTTGTATTCTCCTGTGGTGTAGCGGTAGGGTGCCCACTTCAGGTGCCGGAGTACCAGGGTTCGACTCAGGGGTGTCGCCACTTTTTGCCCTGCACCACCCGTTGGTTCAGCGGTTGTTCAACCATCACCGTTCAACGCCGTTGGTGTTCACCGGTAACCGCCATCCCAATGTCCATCCGTTCATCATTGGTCATAGGGTTGTTGGTTGGAGAGAGTTGCTGACACAGTGCTGGTGCAGGAAACCTCCGGCAAGAGGCGGGGTTAGCGGCGCAGGAGGCGAATAAACCGGTGTAACACCAGCTTATGTATTTCTTCTGTACTCTAGATGTGATATACCCAACGGTTCCTGTTACTGGGATCATCGTCTCGCAGAGCTCGGTCTGTCCAGTACCTGCGCATCCAAGGGTGCGCATGCGATGTCAACCACGTCCGTGGTATAAAATATGTAGCGATAATTCCGCTCCATGTCTCTTAAGAGTCCGTAGATTATCTCCTCTGCATGCGACCTCAAGTATTCCATGCCCAGATGCCATGTGCGAGGGAGTCCGTTCGACTCGGGCTGGGGATCTATCATTTCTTTGTTCGAACCCTTTTCCCCTTCGTAGCCTGGCTGGTCAAGCTTAATTAAGATCACCCGTTTATTTCCCAGGTGCCGACGAGCGGAAGAAAACCAGTCGGAGAGTCGCTCGATGCCCCGGAATCGGCAGCAATTTGACAACGCCTAAGAGATAAATAACTCGGGTTGGAATTCCCTCAACCCCCAGTGCATCGCGCGATGCGACCTCGAATGTTGAACAGTTGGTTCGTTACGCGAGGGAGTCCGTTCGAACCGGCATCAGGAAGATGACAACCTCTTGCCGCCCAGCTTGACCAGCACCTTGGTGTCTTACTGAAAACCAAACAGCGTTTTTGACTTTGTCCGGTGGCTTGATGAACTTGAACAGCTTGGTACCATTGCAATCTTTTCAGCTTTTCTGCCCTAGCCACTTCACAGTTTGCTTCACAAACAGCTTTGTCTTTTAACAAATAACTTTTCTGGTTTGGCAACCTTCTGTCAACCTTGCGAGGTTTTTAGCCCATTCCCTTATATTTAACAAAGCATTCCTTCCTGTACAACAGAAGCAAAGGTATAAACTAAAATAATATCTCGTGCGAGTGATGGTCTGCATACTTGTTAACGTAGAACGCCTCAAACGCGTCAAGCGAATCCGAAAAATGCAAGTCCTTCATATCCGGCGGCAAAAACTCCTTCCCCGCCACCCCAATCAAATGCAATCCCCGCAGAAGAGCGTCGACATGGACGATTGCAAGAGACGGTGTTGTCTGAGAGGAGCCGGGGACCCAATCCGGCTTCACAATCCACATCCCAGTGTCGGAGCAGGGCTGGTCCCCGTGGGCAGAGAACCAGTGCACCAACGCGCATGGGTACTGCGTGCCTCGGTACGTGAACCGCATGAGCAGCCGAACCCGGACCGCGTGCAGGCCGCGGAATCCAGGCTCGTCGGCGTCGTGCTCAATGAGCGCGCAGTCGTACCGCGGCGGGCCACGATACCACGATTTCGTCGCCCGTATACGCTCGTGGTGCATGCCGCCGACCCCACAAACATCGCTCGGCGCGTAGTAGACAGCGCGAGCGGAGTTGAAGATGTAAACGCGCTCCGAAAAATCGGGGCACTCTGCGATGGGGATATACCCGTACTCGTCGGCGCGGTCGGGGTTGAGCTGCGCAAACAGGAAGCGTCTGATGAGCTCGTGGAGGCGGGGTTGGTGGACATATTCCGCGAGCTGGAGAACATCGCGCGGCACCTTGCGAACTGAAAACAAGTCAGTTTACAAAACATCGCCGGTAACAGGACGTACCGTAAGTTTTCGCCAGCGTAACCTCCCCGAGACACGTCGGACCCTCGACATCACCCTGCTCTTCGCGGAAATCGTCCTCGTCAATGGGCGCGGGCTCCTCCGGGGGTGCGAGAGGAAGAGGCAAGCACTGCACCCCGCCAGCCAACATGCCGCGAGCCGTGAAGTCGGCACGCGCCGCCGCAATCTTGTCCAGACGCTGGTTGGTTAACAGCATCTGCCCGAGCGGCTCATTGCGATTCGAGCGGCGCCACGGCCGCTTGACCGCCTTGATGTGTTTCGACTCCGTCAGCGAGCTGCAGAGGCCGTTCGGCGCGCCAAAATCCTCGATGCCGCCGGGGTAATACTTCATCGAGTGCTGGCGCGGAAGCGAAAAGCCCTCGGGCCGAACGCAGCGGAACACCTCTCGGTAGCGATGAAACCGCTCGATGGCGTCGCGGATGGCACGGAGGCCGTCCTCGTCAATGACAGACCGCCGAACAAGGTAGCAGAACTCCATAAGCGCGGAGACTGCCTGCACCATCTCAGACGGGACACGGCCGGCAATAGCAGGAAGGTAGACCTGCAAGCGACTCAGTTTCGCGCCGCGACAACATGGAGAACGCGTACCTTCATCAACGCTTTCGAGTCGTCACCGGTCCACTGCTTGAAACCGCGCCCGGTTTTGAAGCGACGCAGCCCAGGGAACGGCGGGGTAACGGCAATTCTGTAAGAGTCGGCGAGGTTTCAATGCAATAGATAGCACACGCACCGTCGGTCGATGTCCGCCAGAACTTTGTCGGCCTCGCGGGGCTCATGGGTTTCGCGGATGTACGCTTCGACCCAGTCGACAATGTGGTCCTTGAACGTGCCTTTGATTATCTGGTGAAGAAGGTCGGGGCTGATGAGCTCGTGGATGTCCGCGCGCGGAAAATCGGCGGTAAACGGCTGCAGCCGAGTTAGCTCAGGCGCGACCTCCGTGGTAATGAACATACCACAATGTCACCCACGATCCCGTAATCATCCCAGAGCTCTTTGAGACCAAACGACGCCAGCGCCGTCTCGGTATGCTTCGCCGATCGTGGCGGGTGTGGCTCGTCTAGGTCGTCGGCGGGGGCGAGACACCTGAATAAATATGAGGATTCCAAATCAGAGGGAACGGGCGACTTACTTTGGGCAATGTCCCTGCACGATGCAGGTGAGCAGCGCCTGCTCCGGATAATCCGCGATGTACGGCCCGATGGAGTATATGACACGACGAAAGTAGCCATCCGCGCAGCGTGTAATGCGTGGCTTGGACATGTGTGGTTTGAGCGGGAGGAGAATCTGGCGGATGGAAGAATGAAACAGCTGGCGTCGAAATTGACGGAACGTGCTCGATTTCGCGTACTGCTGCGTCGCTGATGATGCATTAGACAGTGCGTAACCGAAACCACCGGCACTCACTCTTGGGAATCGAGAGAAATGCAAGCAGCGCAATCCCGTCGCGATGGGAGCGACGCGTCGAATTGAAGGTGTTTCCGATTCCGCCGTAGAACGGCCAGAACTCTGTGTTCCCCGTCCCGACCGATGTTGTAGTCTTGTCGCTGCCCAGAACGAATGGCACAAGGAGCGCGCCGTGCATCTCCTCGTCCTCAGAGAGAATATCCTGCGACAGTGTGTGGTCAGACGCGCCCGAGGCGGAATATGACATACGCACCGCCTGTCTCCAAACCCAGTTCCCCGAGAACAGGTCGAAGAATTGACGCTTGCCGTCCTTGAAGACGCGCTTGGGCGCCCAGTCCATCTCCTCCTTGAAGTCGCGGTTTGCCAGCTGCCGCTCGAAGATCGCGAGCGGGCAGCGGTACCAGACCTCGAAGGTGTCCGTCATCCAGGATGGTACCTCTCCCGACGCAGGAAGCGGCCCCGTGTATTTGACGGAGAACGCGATCCATGGAGCATCGCCCTGCTGGATCGCGTCGATGGCGGCGTAAATGTCGCGGTGGTTGCGGAAGAAGGGGTCTTCAGGGTAGAGGGCGGCAAGGAGCTGGGCGAGGGAGTCGATGGAGTCGCCAGACATCTCTACGCGCTTGTACAGGAACTCCGCAAATTCAAACTGGGCGCGTGTGTCAAAGGAACCGAAGTCGTCGGGGTCGGGGTCCTCCCAGGGGCGGCGGAGGTGCCCCAGGCGGGGAGGTCGAAGCCGTCGGCATCGCATGGCATGCCTGTTTGGCTGGTTAGCTGGCATACAAGAGGGAAATACTGTTGCGCGCCGTCAATAATGGGATGGCGCTCGATCTCAACTCTGCGTCGAGACTCTGGCGGTGCACCCTGTTGTTGGTGTTGAGGCGACGGGGACCGGGACGGAGTATCAAAGCGTCCAAGATCGGGGCGCGGAGGCGAGGATGGTGGTGGTGAGTGAGAGGTTTGCGCTGGCGGCGGCGCCTTCCGGATGACTGGATGACTGGCTTTGTGCCGCGTTAGACCGCCAACCGAGGTACAGACTCTGCGGCAGCGAGGGAAGTCGCAAGGGAAGATGGCGGCGGCAAAATTTGTCGGACGAGGCATGGCGTTGGGGGTGAACAAGTTGGGTTTACAAGAGGTACACTGTGTACTTCCAAACAAAGTTTGCCCGACCCAAACAATAAGTTCCCGACCCAAACCGACCAACAAATACCCGACCCAAACCAGTTCCGACCCAAACTTACCCAGTCCCGACCTCCCGCTCCCGCTCCCGATCTCCTTTGCTGCGTGACCACACCACTCTTGGTTGGTTTTCGCCCGCATGCCGCCCACGTCTCTTCCAACTCCCCGTCGCCCAACTCCCCACTCCCCGTCGCCGACCGTGTCCGAGGATTTTCGAGCCTTCAGGTACGTCGCAGCACATTTCGAACTCCGCATCTTGGAACGCGTTCGAGTCGTGCGCGTTTGAGCGGCGCGCTACACTATAAAAGAGATGGTGAGTTTGGTTGTGTCTCGACAAGAACTCTCGAACTTACCAGCAACTCTACGCACAACATGCTCAGCACCACCCTCAAAGACCGCGGTTCCATCGCTGAAATGAAGAAGGTATGTCAGTATGTTATCACTATGCCTGCGCTGACGACACGTACAGAGATCCGCAAAGAAGGCGGCGGATAATAAAGCCGCCATACTTGCAGACAAGGCCGCGTCCGACAAAGCATACAAGGACCGCGTCGAGGCGTCGGTCAAGAAGGCGTACGAAAGCGCGCTCGCCGCGACCGTGGCAGGTGTACGTGGACCGAGATTCTCTTCCGCGCTTTCTGACCCTCGGCTGCCAGTCCTCCAAGGCCGCCGGATCCGCGTCAGCGCAAGCTGCATCCGAGGTACGTGCCTTCCACCTGCTCCGATCCCACCATCTGACCCTCCTCCATCGTCTCCAGGCCACTTTGCGCCGCAGCACGCGCCCCAACCTCGACCCACACCCAGGCAAGGCGGATATGCCTGCGCCGCGTCGTACCTCTGCGGCTGTGGCGGCGGACAAGCAGCTGGTGGCCAAGGCGAAACGGGATGCCGTCAGGGCGCGCCAGAGCGGCGCAGCTGCGCTCGGTCGTGTCGAGGACGACGCGCAGGGACGAGATGGAGGCGCGCGTCGTGAACGCCAATAACCCTCCGACCACCAAGGTCAAGAGGGTCGCCCGTCCTCGTCCGGTCCGCGAAGTGATTCCCGACTCTGAGCCCGAGCCGGATTCGGAGGAGCGTGAGCTCTCGCGAGAGCTGGACGACTTTGGCGGTGAGTTTGGCGTTTAGATGGATGTTGTCACTCACCAGACTCCAGAAGACTCGGCGTCCGACGACGCATACCGTCAGATCTCCGAGACCGAATCGGACGACGACGACAACGAAGACGGGGAATCGGGGGAGGAGGCTGCTGCGACGAAGAAACAGAAGAAGACGCGGCCCGCGAGAGATGGCGGCGGGGACGAAGCGCAAGCGCCCACTAGCGGTCGACGATGTCAAGTCAGTATCTGGCGCCGCTCCCGCTCATTTCCCGAGCTCACCTTGGTTCAGAGGAAAGCACAGGGCTGTCAAGAAGGCGCGTCCCACCCACCCATCCGGCCTCCGCAACGACTGGGATGCTCGTCGCAAGTCTTCATCCTCGAGCACATTTGTCGAGCCGGAAGAGAAGGCGGAGAGCGACTACGAGTTTGCGACGGACTTTTACGACTCTGACGACTCGGAGGAGCGCGCGGCGCTGGCGGTGAAGACGAAGGCTTCAAGCAAGGTGAGTGACGCGTTACTTAAGCTTGGTATTAATCGAGCGCTCACACCTCCCTCCGCAGCTCCCCAATCTTCTCCCCGTCCTCGCTGGCATTGTCGACAACGACACCACTCCCGCCTATATACCCCCCGAAGCCCACCGCCGAGGCCAAGCTCACCAAGGCCAAGATCACGCTCGCTCACCTCAAGTCAATTGACCGCGACGCGAAGAAGCTCTTCAAGAACGGGTTTACCCCAGCCTATCTCACATTCGTCGGCGAGAGTCGGGGGTGGTACAACGCGGAAGACGGCGAGAAGGTTGGGCTATGGAATGCGGTGTTCCCCAAGCTCGCCCTCTACCCCGCCGACCATCCGCAGCAGATTCGTGTGCTCACTAAGCTGGTATGTGCCCGTCCTCGCCCTTCTCTTCGGATGGAATTACTACTCACTTCTGTAGTCCGATAACAAAGTCGAAACGACCCGGCATCGTTACCCCGTTGTCGCCCAGAGAATGCTCACCCTCCGCTTCCGCGACATGACGGAGGCGGAAATACTTGCCGACTACGTGGCTAATACGGAAGGGAACGACAGGGATCGCCCGTACTACTGGCGCGAGACTGACATCGACGAGAATGGCGCGGTTGTTTCGAAGGTTGCTCTTCCTCGGCCGTTTTCGCGTTACTGACAAGTGTACAACCAGGGTATGTTCCAGAGCGAAATAGTGGCGCGCGTTCTCGCGGTCCACTGCATCTCGACGTCGTCCGGCGGGGAACTCGGCCCGTGCGGCTTCGACCACACCAAGAAATCCACGTACCCCATCGGAGCTCTCACATTGTCCATCCAGGCGGTACGTGCTGCATCTTCCTCTTCTGTGTTCCCGTTTTGTTGTCCGGCACTAATGCATTCTCAGATCAACCATGCGTACAAACGCTGGTCGACTGGGCGCTATCGCGCTATCGAGGGCCCGTCGGGTAACTTCTCCAAGAACAACTACGGCGACCACCACAAAATTATTGACGGCAAGCGTGTTCCCGTCCTCAGCGTCACCAACATCACGCGCGTCCTCGACAAGCTCACGCCGTCGCAATGGCGCCGCATCGTGGCTGCCCGCAGGGGAGGCGGCGGCGTCTAGCGCCAACGAAATCAACCAGGACGACGCCATCGAGATCTCGGACGATAACACCAGCGACTTCGAGATTGCCGACGCTGATCCCGACTCCGAATAGATGTACGCTCTCCTCTTGCACTCGCGCCGCAGCTGATTTTATTGCAGCTGCCCCGCATTAGCTACATCTTGTATCTTCTCTAGTACACTGTAGTATCCAGAGTGATTATCTATCTATTTATTTATTATGCCCAAACCTGCCGGTGAAGCTGAAGGAACGCGCAAAAAGCCGCTGCAATGTGCTGGCTTATCGGCTTTCGGCCGTGCTTTTGATTCGACTTGAGCAGCGTCATCGGCTTCGTCAAGTTGGGTACATAAACTAATAGGCCGCTAAAGAGCTTTGTCGGCTTCTCGCGTCTTTAACACCTTTATTGACTTGGTCAAGACGGAAAAGCTGGAGAAGCCCAAGTTGTCATCTTCCTGATGGGACTGGGGAGCATTGTCTGTTTGACATTTGCAGCTTCGTTTTTGTTGAGATTTTCGTTAGCCGGTGAATCTTCCCGTCTTTCTGCGTTCGGCCGGCGCAGTGAAAGTCCGGGAAGACGGTTGTGTGTCATTAAGTGGCCCGGGTAAAAGCGGATGCGATTCCCGCTGCGGATTATCCGCCCAAACTCAAAAAGTGGTCATCCCCATTGCATTGTGTTGTGCACTGCGACATGCGACCTCGAGCACATGCAAGGTTAGTCGATATGTACATACGAGAGATTCCGAACCGGGCTGGGGAACTGTCTTCAGGGTCTCGCTTTTTTTTTTTAAAAAAAAGAAAACTTCCTCATCTCTTCGTCAGCCGGTGAATTTTCTCTCCCTCTTTCCAGCGCTCCACCGGGGAACTTGAAGGGAGATTTACCGTCGCAATGTGGTCTTAGAACCCAGTTGGCGGCTTGATATCGGGGCATAGGGCATCAATCGGATGTTCTACCTGTAATATTGACCACCTTGATTGGAATCCAATCATCCTCATTGCTTTGCATTGCGCGATGGGACCTCGAACGTTCATTCAAATCCGAGACCTGCATGTACGAGGGAGTCCGTTCGAACCGGACTGGGTATCTAGTGTGGTGATAGTAGGTGTTTTTGGTGCTTTTTCTCATTCTTCTTTGATTTTTTTTTTACCTTCCGTCGGCCTTGCTGTGTCGGCATCAAACGAGGAGCTGGGAGCAACTTTCACATAAGACACTTTGCGCATCAGCCACCAGCGCCACCTGGTGGCTGATGCGCAGTGCGCATCGCGGTGGCTGCCATTTCAGCCACTGTGAATGGTCTTCCCGAGGACCTTTCAACCTTATACTCGAGACATTGTGTTCCTATGTCACGCAATGAATTTGGAGTTTTTTTCTGTTGTAGCGGGGCACATTTTAGCCACTTGTTTGGAAAAGGCCACCGCAAGCGTGGCAGAACACGAGAACTTTTAATGAGGTCCCTTTGCTTTTTGTTTTCCCAGTTGTGCCTACAACTGCTTGAGATTCATCAAAATTGGCACATCAAACATGTGCACATTTGCACAAAATTCGCCTATTGAGAAAACCGAGGTTGCCGTCTCAAGTTCAGTTCAAGTTCGGTTATCACAAACCTCGGCTGTGTGACCGGCTGTCGATAACCCGGCTGGCCAATGCTCCATGATTCCCGCCGTCCCCGCTGCTGGCGACGACGCAAGGTGCGTGGTGCGTCCACTGGCAGCACACTCGCGGACTGGTTGTACAACTGCGGGGCTCTGGTCGAGTTTTCTCGAGACTACGCACTGGCAGCAGAGGTAAATATTTGCTAGCAACCTCGGATTCGGTCTCGGATTACATGTAGATATACAACAACACTGCCCCATGAACTCCCTCCGAGGTCCTCTCGCCAAACTATGAGCTCGCCATGGGGACCGCCGTTAAGGCTTGGCCCAGGGTACTGTAGTATTTCGACCTCAAGTCCCGTTACGCATTACACGAGCTAAAAAAAGAAGGTCGTTAAAAATCGTCTAAAATAGAGCATTTCAGATGAAAATTTGAAGGTTCAAAAAATACAAGAACTGAATGGGAGTGGAGCTCCCTCGGCCAATGAGCAGGCTCAGATCCTAACAAGAAGGACGAGCACGGCAAGGTCACTATCGTCGTTGTCCATGTCGATGACATGATTTCGGCCCGCGACGGACTACGCGACGAACATGGCTTTCCGCGACCAACTCATCTCCAAATGGAAGATCTCCGAGCTTGGAACCGCCTCATTCTGCCTCGGCATCTCCATCGTCCGAGACCCCGAACGGAAGACCATTGCTCTGTCGCAAACCGCTCTCATCGACCGAATCATCCACCAGTTCGGACAGAAAGACGCGCACGGAGTAAAGACACCGATGGAACCGAAACTCCACCTACGCCGACCCGGTCCGGACGACATCTTGACGCCCGCCGAAGCTGAACGCCTCAAGTCCCTGCCGTTCCGCGAACTCATCGGTTGCCTCAGCTACGTCGCCCACGGTTCACGTCCGGATATCCTGTACGCCGTCGCCAAACTCGCCCAGTTCCTCAACTGCTTCCGAGTCGAACACTGGGACTACGCTATCCGAATCGTCCGCTACCTGATAGCCACTCGCGACTTTGCCCTCGTTCTCGGTGGTTCGCAAGTCGTGTTATCGGGATACTCCGATGCCGACTACGCGAATGATGTCGAGAAACGTAAGTCGGTAATGGGCTATACCTTCTCTCTGGGTTCCGGCGCCATAACGTGGGCGTCGCGGAAACAGAAGATTGTGGCCAAGTCGTCAGCGGAATCGGAGTACGTGGCGATGTCGGAGGCGTCCGCCGAAGGGTGTTGGGCTCGCGCGTTGTTGAAGGGTATTGGTTTCATACCGGCGGGACCAACGGCGATCCGAACGGACAACGACGCGGCGCGCCAGATGGCGGAGGACCAACGGTTCCATTCGAAAACTAAACAGATCGAGGTCTGCTACCGACACGTCAACGACTGCGTCGAGAAAAACCGCATCTCTTTCCCCCGCGTCCCTACAACCTACAACACCGCCGACACACTTACCAAAGCCTTACCCGAAGCCGATTTTGTCCGCCACAGGACCGGGCTCGGGGTCATCAGGGTCGGGGGTGCGAGCGTGGGGGGTGGCTAGTGTGGAAGCTCTCTCACTCGGGGGGTGTATGAGTCGGAGCTCGGGTCGAGTTCGAGACGTAGATAGAATTGCTCCCCGCGGATCACGAGATCTCAGCTCTCTCTCTCCAGACGCTGAGGTTCGTGTCCGCGGGCAGCCATATGTACTATTACTGACCTGCTCCCAGCGCGTAGGTTAACGGGAAGCAGGTGAATACAAGAGCTCTCTCTCTCCAGACGCTGAGCGCGTAGGTTAACGGGAAGCAGTGTTTCTATAATAACAGTCAAAAGAAAAAGGGAAATGAAAAAAGAAAAAGAAATCACCCATCTACTGAGCCAAATGAAACCCTATTCCCTGCTCCGGATTGAACAAGTCGACGCTCCATAAATCAAATTCCGGGACCGCCCACTCGCAGCCACGGATGGAGGCACTGGACTTATGAGTAGAAATCAACGGCGTACAAATGGATGTCCCCGCGCACCTGCTTGCTCGTCGACTACCACTATTCAAAACATCGACCCAGGACCGGACCACCCCGCCTCGAAGCACCCATGGACATGCATGGATCTACGCCGAGACGTGAATAAAAAGCAAACTTTATTGCTGATGTTCCGTTTCCGCTTCGAACGGAATGTCCTAACTGTATGGCATACCATCCTCAAGCATGCGGATGGCACAGCAGCCGGGATGCATGAAAGCCAAATTTCCATCGAAAACGCGCCGTCGCTCTCGCTTTGACCGATGACATCATCGCTGCTTATCGCAGCTTCGAAAAAGTGACGTCGAGTGCTCCTCGGAGAGTATAAGTACGCCTTGCTGCTATCCAGCTAGACCAACAAACACTCTCCACTTGATATCCATGGCATCCACAGATGATCTGCACAAGACTGGCGGCGCACCAGCAGAACCGAGGTGCGCACGAATCAACCCAGCTTCCGAATAACGGCTCATCCAGCTCGTCAAGCAAGCTAACAGGGACGTACCACTCCCTCAAGGGTACCATTGTTGAGATGGTGCGCCTCCCCGTCCCTCTTTCCTCCCTCCCTGCGCTCAAACAATGCACAGATCGGACACATGGTCAACGCCCCATCCTGGCAAAAATCCGGGCGGGACGAACACATGGCGGGCGAGGCGGAGGTGCGCGCAGCCGAGGCAAAGGCTTACGTCGACGGGACGCTCGACCGCGCGCAGGGCAAGATTGACTCCGTCGTGGGCGCTGTGATGGGGGATAAGGAGCGGCAAATGTCGGGTGAGTTCGCGTTTTGCGTTGGAGAATAAGCCCTAGCGGGCTTGATGAACGGATTGACATTGGGATGGCGGTTACCGTTGAACACCAACGGCGTTGAACGGTGATGGTTGAACGACCGCTGAACCAACGGGTGGGGGAGGGCAAAAAAATGGCAACACCCTGAGGCGAACCCTCGTACTGCGGCATCTAAAGTTGGCACTCTACCACTGCACCACAAAAGAACACATAGTCAATCCATGCCTGGTCATATTATACCCTTACGATGATAAGGTTTTGTGTCAAAGATTGCGCCAATGGGTGTTTCAATGCCATCAATGTTTATTGATGGTATTAAAATAACTACAGGTTGAAATTGGTTGAAATTGTGGGTAGTTTCAATGCAATAGAGTATACTCAGTTTGAGTTGGAGAGCGATAAAATAGTTTTCTGGTGCTATAATGTTGACATCGGCTACATACATAGCGAGCAGGAAGACTACAGCAACGAGCAGCTACACCACTGCTCAGCTACCTACAGCAACTATGTTGAACTACACATCAGACTGACCAGCTACAGCACACCTGGTGGCTTTCGGTGGCTCTGCGCAAACTGTCTATTGTCTTAATCCGAGAACATTACTTGTCTACCTTGTTGCTGCTATGCCTCATATCAAATTCCGTCCATCAAAATGGGATTGATGCCATCCAACCTGTCAATGACCACATCACTGACAGCCTATCACGGTTCAAGCCCGGACCAACCCCGGCCAACTCCTATCATGATGCCATCATGATCATAGCATGATGTCATCATGATGGCCAATTCCAGAAACCCAGTATTATACCAAAGGGATTTATAACGACCGGAAATCCAATCGGACATACAGGTGTATCCCTATACTAGCTACACCTTCTCATAGATGATTTAATGTCAACAAATCTGGTTTATCCTGCTCATCTGATGGATCACGCTCAACGTCAACAGTGTTGGGTTGTGTTGATCTAGTGATCCGCACGGGGACGGGGACCCGCGGCGGGTTACGGGGACGGGTCTGGACGGGGGCGGGGGCGGGTGTTGATTTCAGACCCGTCGACCCGTGTTCAGACCCGTGCGGGATTTTTCAGCGCTGCGGTACACCAAGACATCATATATAACTGTTATTTGTTTGAGGAGCCAAACTCAGAGTAGAAGGTTCATGTAAAGATATGAAATTATACATTTATTCAAGCATTTCAACCCGTCCGACGGCCCAAACTAACACGCGGGACGAACGGGTGGCGGGGAACCCGCGACCCGCTGCTAGCCCGACGGGTTCCCAGTGGCGGGGACGGGGGCGGGTGAGAGAATTTAACCTCGCGGGTTCCCCGTGCGGAACACTATGTTGATCACCCACGGTTGAGCCCCCGCTTGCAATTGCTTGCTTAACAGGAGCTCTTCAACCAAGGTGCACCAGCCGGATCAACGTAATTGATCATTCACCCTCCAACTCTTTGTGCCAAGAAGTCTGATGCCTCTCCATTTACCCGGCTGCCTCAATAACCTTTGTATTCTCCTGTGGTGTAGCGGTAGGGTGCCCACTTCAGGTGCCGGAGTACCAGGGTTCGACTCAGGGGGTGTCGCCACTTTTTGCCCTGCACCACCCGTTGGTTCAGCGGTTGTTCAACCATCACCGTTCAACGCCGTTGGTGTTCACCGGTAACCGCCATCCCAATGTCCATCCGTTCATCATTGGTCATAGGGTTGTTGGTTGGAGAGAGTTGCTGACACAGTGCTGGTGCAGGAAACCTCCGGCAAGAGGCGGGGTTAGCGGCGCAGGAGGCGAATAAACCGGTGTAACACCAGCTTATGTATTTCTTCTGTACTCTAGATGTGATATACCCAACGGTTCCTGTTACTGGGATCATCGTCTCGCAGAGCTCGGTCTGTCCAGTACCTGCGCATCCAAGGGTGCGCATGCGATGTCAACCACGTCCGTGGTATAAAATATGTAGCGATAATTCCGCTCCATGTCTCTTAAGAGTCCGTAGATTATCTCCTCTGCATGCGACCTCAAGTATTCCATGCCCAGATGCCATGTGCGAGGGAGTCCGTTCGACTCGGGCTGGGGATCTATCATTTCTTTGTTCGAACCCTTTTCCCCTTCGTAGCCTGGCTGGTCAAGCTTAATTAAGATCACCCGTTTATTTCCCAGGTGCCGACGAGCGGAAGAAAACCAGTCGGAGAGTCGCTCGATGCCCCGGAATCGGCAGCAATTTGACAACGCCTAAGAGATAAATAACTCGGGTTGGAATTCCCTCAACCCCCAGTGCATCGCGCGATGCGACCTCGAATGTTGAACAGTTGGTTCGTTACGCGAGGGAGTCCGTTCGAACCGGACTGGGGAGCATTGTCTGTTTGACATTTGCAGCTTCGTTTTTGTTGAGATTTTCGTTAGCCGGTGAATCTTCCCGTCTTTCTGCGTTCGGCCGGCGCAGTGAAAGTCCGGGAAGACGGTTGTGTGTCATTAAGTGGCCCGGGTAAAAGCGGATGCGATTCCCGCTGCGGATTATCCGCCCAAACTCAAAAAGTGGTCATCCCCATTGCATTGTGTTGTGCACTGCGACATGCGACCTCGAGCACATGCAAGGTTAGTCGATATGTACATACGAGAGATTCCGAACCGGGCTGGGGAACTGTCTTCAGGGTCTGCGCTTTTTTTTTTTTAAAAAAAAAGAAAACTTCCTCATCTCTTCGTCAGCCGGTGAATTTTCTCTCCCTCTTTCCAGCGCTCCACCGGGGAACTTGAAGGGAGATTTACCGTCGCAATGTGGTCTTAGAACCCAGTTGGCGGCTTGATATCGGGGCATAGGGCATCAATCGGATGTTCTACCTGTAATATTGACCACCTTGATTGGAATCCAATCATCCTCATTGCTTTGCATTGCGCGATGGGACCTCGAACGTTCATTCAAATCCGAGACCTGCATGTACGAGGGAGTCCGTTCGAACCGGACTGGGTATCTAGTGTGGTGATAGTAGGTGTTTTTGGTGCTTTTTCTCATTCTTCTTTGATTTTTTTTTTACCTTCCGTCGGCCTTGCTGTGTCGGCATCAAACGAGGAGCTGGGAGCAACTTTCACATAAGACACTTTGCGCATCAGCCACCAGCGCCACCTGGTGGCTGATGCGCAGTGCGCATCGCGGTGGCTGCCATTTCAGCCACTGTGAATGGTCTTCCCGAGGACCTTTCAACCTTATACTCGAGACATTGTGTTCCTATGTCACGCAATGAATTTGGAGTTTTTTTCTGTTGTAGCGGGGCACATTTTAGCCACTTGTTTGGAAAAGGCCACCGCAAGCGTGGCAGAACACGAGAACTTTTAATGAGGTCCCTTTGCTTTTTGTTTTCCCAGTTGTGCCTACAACTGCTTGAGATTCATCAAAATTGGCACATCAAACATGTGCACATTTGCACAAAATTCGCCTATTGAGAAAACCGAGGTTGCCGTCTCAAGTTCAGTTCAAGTTCGGTTATCACAAACCTCGGCTGTGTGACCGGCTGTCGATAACCCGGCTGGCCAATGCTCCATGATTCCCGCCGTCCCCGCTGCTGGCGACGACGCAAGGTGCGTGGTGCGTCCACTGGCAGCACACTCGCGGACTGGTTGTACAACTGCGGGGCTCTGGTCGAGTTTTCTCGAGACTACGCACTGGCAGCAGAGGTAAATATTTGCTAGCAACCTCGGATTCGGTCTCGGATTACATGTAGATATACAACAACACTGCCCCATGAACTCCCTCCGAGGTCCTCTCGCCAAACTATGAGCTCGCCATGGGGACCGCCGTTAAGGCTTGGCCCAGGGTACTGTAGTATTTCGACCTCAAGTCCCGTTACGCATTACACGAGCTAAAAAAAGAAGGTCGTTAAAAATCGTCTAAAATAGAGCATTTCAGATGAAAATTTGAAGGTTCAAAAAATACAAGAACTGAATGGGAGTGGAGCTCCCTCGGCCAATGAGCAGGCTCAGATCCTATGTTTTTGAACTTCAAACATGCATCTGAAGTGCTCTAATCAAAAGAAAATTTATCGGCCTTCTCGGGCATTGAGAAATTGAAAATCAGCGGACTTTAGGTCGAAATAGTACACTAAATGGTGATGTCGTGTGTGTAAGTACTGTGGTGGCTGGAGATTGGTAGAGTTGGTAATGAGCATGAGGAGGAGGCGAGGAGGAGGTGGTGGAGGAGAAGATGCAGTAGCATGATGTGCCGAAATCACCATCAAAACCGAACGTTCGATGCACCGAACATTCGTTTTTCTCAACTTCGCGGATGCTCTCTACATCTGAAGCCCAAGTGGAAGGAACACTCAAATTAGGTAAGATGGAGCAAGGAGATCTTTTGATGCAGCTACTTAGAGACAAAGCCCACTTGTGCTGTGCTGGGATGTATTTTATTCCTTCAACCCATCAGGGTAATCAGAGTTTTATATCTTGTTCGGAGCTGCTGCAAGGCATCAGGGTACTGTAAGATTTTGGATAGACTCTGGGTGTGTGACAACAAATACGAAATTCACAATTGATTGGGCATTTCCCACAATCAGATGGCATCAAAATCGCTTGATTCCTCTTTTCAGAGGCAACTTCCCGAGTTTTCATGTGACATAGCTGGAATTTTTGAAGAGAAAACCACGTATGACATGGCATATAAATTAAATGAAATGCTACAGTAATTGCGGCGGGGCAGTTCCTCTGGCGCATCTGGATCCGCTGCGACGCCCTGCAGTAACACACAGCAGGTGCCGTATTGTCTACAAAAACTCAAGGAAGGAAGGTCGGAAGGTAAAGACATATGGAATAGCAGCCACAATACCGACACATCTGCCTTAGGGACAAAGCCCGCAAGCACAAATGGGCAAGAGGGACAGTGTGATGGTTCATGTCACTTGACATTAGTGACATTATGATAGAGAGGCCGACTCCGCGGCATGGCACAAACTTCAGGATTTTTGCCATTTATCTTAAAAGCCTACCTTTGTGCCATGGGATAGGAGCATCATCAGAAAAAATAGTCAAGTCATCAACTTTCTGTCTGAAATTGGTTGTCTCATTTGTAACATTGGGTGGTATTAAAGATGAATGCACCAACAAAATACTCCAGGGAAATTTAGACTCTCCAAGCCCAATTCTGTAACACTGTACCCCTTGTAAATTAGAGAGTCTGAAATCAAACTGCGCTCCACAGGGCCACAAAAGAATTCCTGATTTAGCTGTCCAGAACTATTGACCCGGGTTTAGCGTGACTGCCAAACTGCTGAAAATACCACCGTATTTTAGGTGGTACGCTGGCCCCGCTAGAATATTCTCACTACTTTTCCTGATTTTTCTGGCAACTTTGGATCATGAATTAGGTAAAATAATGTGTCTGATTTATCATCAAGTGGCTGTGCTGCTGACAAAATTCCTCCTTTCCTCCATCTTTGCTTATGGGATGAGCTTGACCCAGGACAGATCACATAACCTGCAAAGAGCCTTACAAAGCAGGCCACTTTTTCTCCCATAGCACAAACAAACAGAACGTAGAAGCTTGTGAATGTCAACATAAAATCTGCCTGTTCAAAGTAGACTTGAAACAGGTATATTTTGATGAATTGATGGCCCATCGCAGTCTGATGTTTCAAGGGCTTTTTGACGATGCCGCGCAGTATGAATTGATGATCGAATGAGTGTAAAGCAGGCCCAGCATATGTATGACAGAAGAAACAGGACGGCGCAAAGAGAAAGGCGGGCCACCACCAAAACAGATGGTAACAGCGGAGGGCGGGACGGCGTCGAGGGGGCGGTTGGACAGCGCCAAGCCGATGGCGGCGGCGGGACAGTGCCACACAAGCGAAAGGCCGGACGGCGCCGAGGGAGGGCTGAACAGCGCCAAGCCAATGGCGGAGGCGGCGGGGCAGCACCGAGAGGGACAGCGAGGGCGGAACAGCGCCAAGGCAATGGCACCGCAGCTACACGACAGGCGACAGGCGGGCAGTGCCAAGAAGGGCGGGCGGCGCCAAGCATGGGCGGCACAGCGCCAAGAGAGCGACCGGGCATCGTTGAGATAGGGCGGAGCATCGCGCGCGACAGCGGCAGCGACATGACAGGCGCTGTCGAGGCAGCGGCGACAACATGATTGACAGCGGGCAGGGGGCAACGACGATCGCCGCTTGCTGGCGCCGTGCAGCACAAGTCCAAACGGCTTTTAAAGAGGTCAGTGAACGGCTAAAAGCCTTTTGAGCTTCACTGACCTTAAAGTCGGCTTACCATTACATTTTAGAATCTTACAAGGGTCGAACGAGAGGTCGCGGATCCTCGCCCGGCGACCCCTATCATGAACGAGAAAGTTCTCGTAACCAGAACCTAATGCGGCGACTGTTTTGGAATCGGAAAATTGTACGGACTACAACTCAATAGATGTGAAATTCGGTCATCTCGGGCATTGTAGACATGGTACCGAGATATATTTCTTAGCCACCACCAGCCACCGTTTGGGCTTGAGCCACCGCGATGCGCACTGTGAATCAGCCACCAGGTGGCGCTGGTGGCTGATGCGCAAAGTGTCTATAGCAGCCTAAACAAGAAGAGAAAGAAAAATTGGAAGTTGCTCATCCCCCATTGCAATGCGCTGCAATATGTGACTTCAATTGACCTTGCTCTGCAAGTGGTCCCCCCCGGAGTATAATTGGCTAGAAAAGGAAACCTCATCCATAAAAGGCAGGTCCTTGCGGAATGATGTTCACGTGTACAAAACAGCAGCGTCCAGAGGGGCCAAACACGAACAAATGACAAATGTTGGCCCTAGACTTCTTCTTGCATCCACGATAAGATCATTTGATGCAACTGTAGAGTGTTTGTCTTATTGTTGCGTCAGAGGCTCTAGAGCAGGCCAAGATGATGTTTGAGTTAACTGTTGCGCAGTACAACTGATTTTGTAGCGAGGCTGTATCTTTCCCCGACTCCAAAAAAAACATTAAAAAAAATTAAATGAAACACTCCAAAGCTACTGCTGTAGTATTTCGACCTTAAATCGCGTTACGCGTTACGCGGACAAAAAAAAGAAGGTCTTGAAAAATCACCTACTTTTTCTCAATCTCCTTTGAATTAAGTTTCCTTCGAATTCGGACTCGCTCTGTCGGCATCAGGTGAGGATCCGGCGTCATCTTTCACAGAGCCAGAGCCACAGCGTCTAGATTCAGGGTGACTGTCCGGCAAAAAAAAAATGCATAACTCTGGTAGTGTCTTACTAGTAGTTACTCGACATCCAATGTATAATGCACAAGGCTACAGTTGGATTGAATATTCTGCTACTAATCGCTCGCATATATATAACACTAAGGCTGAGATGGGAGGTTGCGCATCCCATTGCATTGCGGCCTGGAGCGGTGAGTGAGTCTGACTGTGTCATATCCAGGGAGTCTGTTCGTAGCGGGCCCCGGATGTGCTTGAGGCGATTGTACCCAGGAAGACCTTTTTTGTTTCAACGTTTTCGAATTCTTGTCGCTCCCTACAGATCAGTCAGTGTTGTTTGATATTCAGAGAGCTCCAGGTGTAGGAAGAACTGCGCCGATTTCAATACGACTTCTACCATTTCGTTTCTTTTTTCTCGGGAGAGATTGTCAGTTTGATTTCCAAACGGTCAAATGGCGCAGGCAAGGGTAGGTCAACTTCCGAATTGTAGAAGCGGCGTCGGATTTCTCTGGATCCGACTTTCCAGGACCCCCCTCCTCTACCATATCGGGAAGGTATTTCACACAATCAGATAAGATAAATCCACTTTTCGGCTGTTTAACCTCACGAAATGGCGGAGATAGAGAGTAAAATCAAACTAGCACATGTAGGAGCCTTTGTGCAGAGCTAAAGTACTCATACCAATGAATCCAGTTAAGCATGATTTAATCTGATGTCGCCATGGCATCAAGTGAATGGGTTCATCAGATAAGATTGACCCCATGTACTGACGTAGACCTCTTTAGATGCTGTAAAACACCATAGATATGTCCCCCAATTTTTTTTTTTTCAGCCGCTGCTGGACCCCCCCTCCCCCCTACTCGATGTCCGATCCGCGGGACTTGACCCACCCTTGGGCGCAGGTAGTTGAAGGCCTAGCGCGCCGGAGCAGGTCACGGAAGTATATTGACCAGCGGTTCACCGAGCATCAACCCAACAGTAGTGAATCACTGATATGCAATGAATTCATACCAGCCCGGACACGTTTCTCGACATCGACAACCTCATCCACGTTATTTCCCATTCACATTGTTGTTGCTGGCCGTGGATCTGCCAACGAACCGAGCGTTAGCCCGGAGACCATTCGCACATGATTGGTCGACGCGCTACTGGGCATATTCATCCAGAACCGTACATAAACCCCTCTCGGCAGGCTGAACGACATCCCACAACCAGCACACAAAGATGTACACCACCACCTTCCAAGGTACTCCCTCTCTCGTCACCGCGCTGGGCCCATCTTCTGACGAGGCTTATAGTCCCCGTTAACAAGAGCGATTCAGACTCGGGCTACGGCGGCTCGCAAAGCTCCAGCGGAAGCTCGCTCGCGGGTGCGACCCGCCACTGCGGCGGGTGCGGTGTCGACTCGGACGAGATGAGGTGCCAGACGGCGGGATGCCCCCGCAAGGGCCAGGAGACGTCGCCTCGTTAGATGCAGCCGCGGTGCAGATTATCTATGGAATTTGAATCCAGGAGTTCTTGGATGATTATGCAGTTGCGCAAGGAAAGATGCCATCACGGTGACCTGTCCCTTTTGCTCCTAACGCTCATGCACCTTCTGCCTTCGATGCCGCTAGCTGCTCTTGCGACGACAAACCTGTGCCTTGACTTCTGTGCTTTGGACATGGCCGCAGCGACGCTTTGCCCACCGCTTGGAACGCTTGCCTTGACCTCCCTCACCCCATAAAAAGCCGCCGGACAACACCTAAATGCATCCAACGCCATGTCCACCCCATCGCTCGCTCCAACCTACATTGAATACCCTCCCCAGCCCTCGGCGTACCCCCACTCGGCACCAGCCTCAGCATACTCCGACGCTCTGCCGTCGCTATACCGGCCGGCGAACCCCAGTCCTCCGTCAACGACGTACACGGCGCAGCCGTCTTCTGTTGCGCCTTACGCGACGAGTGGTGCGGCGTTCCGTCCGCGCACGACCAGCAGCATCTCGGGGACTCGGAGCGGATTCTCTTCGTGCGTGACACCACTTTCCTCCCGCACCGTAGCTGCTCATGCCCGCTTTCCAGGTATTACACGGCGCCAGAGTCGCTACCACTCACCCGCACGCGTTCCTCCCGCGCACCCTCCTCCCTGTCGGGCTTCCCCTCCACTCGCAGCCCGTCCAACTCCGCAGCCAGCGCGTACCTCGCTCCGCCGTCCTCGAGATCGTCTGCAGCTGCGTCCGTCCGCACCCGCGGTTCCGACGTCGCCTCCACGTTTGGCACCACCCCAACGGTGCACTGCTACTCTCCCGCGCCCCCACCCCCGGCACGGCGCTCCGAGTCCGCCGCGCTCGCGTCCATCCGCAACTACAGGACCAGCAGCCCAAATGGCAGCTCGCCCCGCGCCACCGCCGCCGCGATCCCTGCCCAGTCCCGGCGCTCCGAATCCGCCGCGCTCGCCTCCATCCGCAACCACAGGACGAGCAGCAGCGCTTCCCCCAGCTCACCACCCCGCGCCGTCCCAGCCGCGGTCGCAGTCGCACTCACAGAGCTCCCGCACGTCCCGCGCTGCGCGACCTTCTACGAGGACGACTACGAAGCGCCGACGCCCGCGCAAGAGTACGCCGCCGCGATGCGCTCGCGCTTCCTGTCTGGACCCGGCTCGGGCTCCGGGGTTGGCTCTCCGCGTCGGTCGGGAAGCGGGCGGAGTGAAGTTAGCGGCAGCTCGGTGCGTAGCTCGAGGCACGGCGCGCGCTCTTCGAGCACGTCGTCCGCTGGCTCATATGCAGCGACGACGATTAAGCCCGCTCAGCGGGTCCCTGCTGTTATCCGGTTGGCGGATGCGGGTGCTGGCGCAGAGGTGGAGGCGGAGTTGAGTCAGGAGGAATGCTGATTTTTACGAGTTATACGAAACAGTATCGATCCGTCTTGTAACAATAAACCCGACATTCTTCCTGCCTCGTCCCCCCACATCTCATTCCGTCTCCACATCTCATTCCATCTTCAATTAATGGATTTTCGATCTATCCAACCACAAAAAAAACTGTAATTGCGGCGAATACCTGATATGCTGCTCAGCCCGGTGCGAACGGGATGCCTCCTCTTTCCGGATCCTCCGCTACATTCGACGGAATGGAGATGTGCGCCGACCCAGGTCGCGCCGCAATCTAAGCTAGCTGACACTACAACGTGTGGAAGACCTGATAAGGGATTCATAGTGGAGATTAGCCACCGATGGCAAAAAGAGCGGTCAAGTCACAAAGCCCGAGGCGCTCAACCCCGGTTCGACCGGGCGTCTCCCATGATCACACGCATGCCAGCAGTATCCGCAGACGGTGGAGATGTGCAAGCAATGTGCACGTTGAGCGCTGAGCTGGATTCTGCTGACCCCCCTATTACACCGGCGCTGCGAATGCGCGCACCTCAGGCTGGTCGGGCGGTGTAAGGACAATTGAGTAGCTGTGGGGGGAGATATCCGATGTTAAGCACCATATTTCTGGGAAAAACTACCGTCCTTCGGGGTGGGATAGATTTGCCTTTTCATCCTGCGCCACGGCGCGCGCCGCACGCCTTTCATCACATCACTGCTTCCACTTAAGTAATCAAGGAAAAAGTGAAAAAAAAAAAAAAAAAACTGCGACTGCATATGCGGCTCAGCTCGCTCCGAACGGGTTGTCCCCTCTATAGCCATTGTTCGCTATGCAGACACAGGATAGAGATGTGCGGGGTCACGCACTCTGAGCTTGGTCTACAAGGTGTGGAACTCCGTATACAGGAGTGAAGACGGGGTGCAATTTACAACAGAACCCAAAAAGCGCACTCAGTTTCCGAAATCCAGTTGCTCAACTCCGGTGCGACCGGGCGTCTCCAGTAGTCCCCGAGTGGCTGGCCATATGCTCAAACGGTGGAGATGTGCGAGCGCCGTGCACGTCGAGCGTTGAGCTAGTTTTTGCATTGACAGCCAATTGACAGCCCTCGGATTCATTGCGTGAATAAGACTTGAGCGCTGCCAGCCTAAACGGCGCTCAAAGCGAGTTAGCTAAAATTAGTTAAGCCGCAACACCAGGCGCCGGGGTGCCGGCTCGTTGCCGGTCGGGGTGGGCGACCCATGTCGGGATGGTACTCAGCACGGGGTGGGGGATTTAAATTCGAGTTTGAACCTTTCCACTTTCAGTTTGGGATTCCAATCGATTGGAGTGACTCGCGGGAGCTCATATGATTATAATGGTTGGAGACTCTCATGTTCCAAGAAATAACCCTCGACCTGGCACACAAAAATCGCCACTGCGTCTCCATTTTATCAGCTCATCCGGGTACGAACGGAATTTGCATGCTTCATCGGTACCAGTGGTGAGTGCACTTTCTGCGCAGAGCTGTGCATTCCCAGCGAGCCGCTCTCGCGATCCTGCACCTGGCAAGACCGAGGAATGCGGTCCTGCGATGAAATCCAAATTATATCACCAACGTGCATTGTGCCTCGCCCGGGCAAAACGGCTGTGTTCATTGGGGATCAGCTCGTCCCGGTACGAACGGGTGCCGCGAATATACTTAGACCCAGACCACGAGCGGGTCGCGGTGCACTCGAAGTGCCGAGCTGTGTGCAGGAGCTCAAAGTGAGGGTTTTTGCATCCAGAGCAAAATACGCACCTCTCACGAAGAAGACACTGCTACGTCGAGAACAGCCCTGAAGAGCGTTTTTTTGATACGGGAAGTTCAGGTTTGAAAGGCACTTTCGGGCCTTCTAAGACGCGCCGCCAGCTGCGCGGGGGCCCTGGAGCCGATCCGAGCCGCCGAGGGTCTTCGAATCGAGTCCAGAGTTCAGCATTCTCGCAGGTAGAATCTGTTCGTGTCCGAGTTATGTACATACATGTCACTCATAGTCCCAGGCAGCTTGCTTCCTGCCGCGCTGTTCTCGCCCCAACTAAGGTACTTGACATCCACCTTCGACGAACGCCACATTGACGTCAACGGTCACAGTCCAAATTGGGATGCCCGTCCTAATCCGGCGAACTTCAGAGCCGCAAAGTAGAATTGTCTGGAATTTTGTGGGCTGGTAGTCGTCCTATCTGTTACACAGAATGTGAAGAAATAATCCCGATATATTTGCTGGGGCTCCCGCAATGTAAATACCAAATATATTAGATATCTCACCAGCTGTCAAAGGGATTGTGATATCGAGGCTCAGAGCAGATTTATGGCAAAAATTACTCTACAGGGTGTAGTATATACTTCATAGCTACATGCCCTCCAAATTCCAGCGGATTCTACTTTGCAGCTCTCAAGTTTGCCGGATTGGGACGGGCGTCCCAATTTGGACTGTGACCGTTGACGTCAATGTGGCGTTCGTCGAAGGTGGATGTCAAGTACCTTACTCCAAGAGGCTGGCTGCGATGCGCGCTGGACTGGCTGCGATACGCGGCTCGGTCTCGACAGCTGTCGGCTGGGTTCATGTCGCTGTGCTGTGAACTTCCGCGTAAGCTCTTCAGCCGAGCGCTGCCGCTCCGAAACGACGCCTCAGTTTGACTTCAAGATGCGTCTCGCCAGCAGCTACACATGCCCGACTGTGCTGCCCTTCACCGACGTCCACCCGACTCTGTCCGCTTCCTCCCGATTACTGCCGATTCAAGCTACGTCATCGGCGTCACCCCATCGCTCCATCGACTCGTCCGCCACATAAAAACCCTGCACGCGTCCACCTCGCCCTCTTCACCCACTCACCCACTCTGCGCCATGTCCTACGACCACCACATCCGCCGCGGACACCCCATAACCCTCTCCCTCATCATCCTCTTCGGCATCATCGAGCTCTCCCTCGCCGCCTGGCTCACCTCCCAATTCAACAAACTTCACAACCCAGAGTCAACCACCGAGCGCGACCGCGTCCGGTTCACGCTGTTCGTCAGCACATGGACGGTGGTATGGTCGGCACTGCTGCTAGTGCTCTTTGTGCATTCGGCGACGGGGAGCGTGTTGACGAGCGTCCTCGCGCATTTGGTGTTGTGCGTGCACTCATCTTGCCCACCGTATCTTATGCTGACGAACGCGTAGCTTGGGGATAACATGGCTGCTGTGGACCGCCGCAGCCGCCGCCGTAACCGAGATGCTCGGCGGCGGGCTGAACTGCAAAACTCAAGACGTATTCGCGTACTGCAACCAGCTTAACGCGCTTGAGGCGTTTGCCTGGATCGAGTGGTGCGTCTCCCCTCCTCTCCTCCCTCCACCTTCCTTCCTTACCACTGAGCTGAGCGTGGCCACAGGCTGCTCGTCACATTCGCGATCATCGTCGTCCTCATCCGCGGGATCTCCGCTGCACGGCGCGGCGACGGATACCGTGGCGGCCTGGTTAGCGCATAATGAATGACCTCATGACTGCTTCATGCCTCTTGTACGATTCTTCGCGATAATTGTATGTTACTGTACTTACTATACCTTCACAAAATACCGTCCATGTCTTCGCTTTTTTCTCCCCTCCTGCACGACCACATGAAGGCTGACGCCGTGCACCTTAGCGGCCAGCATCGTGGATATCGTCGAGAGAGAGAGGAATTTACCGCATCGTTGATGCGCCCGTTCGTCCCGGGCTCAGCCGATGACCCATCCGCTTGGTCTTTTTTCTTCTTTTTCTTACACCTCGGTCCTCCCGATGGCAATAGTTCTTTCCTGATCGTCTGGTCTGGTCGCCCCTCCAGACAGGTTGCCAATTACAACTCTAACTAGAGCAACGCAGCCGTAAACTCCCGTCGCCGATTCCAAATCCAAGTCTGAACTCAATTCCGTGCGCATATGTACGGCAAACTTATCACTGGCGAACTTGAAAACCTTCGCTGACTAGCAAATACTTCGTCCTGTTCCTTTCTTTTCTCGTCCGGTCTGGTCTGGTCACCTCTCCATACTTGGCTCCAAGTCGCCAACTGCAACTTTAAGTGCGCTATAGAGCAGCGCAATTGGAAACTGGCGTTGCCGGTTCACGCTCTAGATCTAGACCCCATGCCTACGGCTAACCTGTACTACAACAACGATTTCAAGGCCGACGCCATCCACCCCAGCGGCTAGGGTCATTAATACAGATGCGGTGGCAACAATTGCTGATGCGCCCGTTCGTCCTGAGCTCGGACGATAATTCTTGATTCCAATACCCATTTTTTCGCTGTACACAGCCCTCCCGCGATGTGTCAAGATGCATCATCATGCATGTACGATTCTTCGCGATACTTGTACTCTACTGTCTTATACCTTCACAATATGTCCAAATCTTTGGTGCGTCCCGCGCAACTGTTTGAAGGCCGACGCCGTCCATCCTAACGGCTGCCATCACTCATACGAGGATGCGATCCCAATATCGTTGATGCACCCGTTCCCCGCGGGCTCGGCCGATAAATGTAATCGTCGTTTCCGTTTTTGTTGCTGCAGCTGAGCTTCACCTCAGGCCTCCCGCAACCTGCACTGTGGTTGCAGACCCCGTGAATTTTGTGTAGCAATCTCGCGGGGGTTTTACACAAGCTTCGCTGCAAAACAGCGCGAAAGCGCAGGGGAAAAGCGAATTTCACCGTGCTCATTTCGCTGAGTTTGACCCAGCGAGTACTAGTGAGACAAGTAGCCGTCCTCCGGGATTTAAAGCGAGCTGCCGTGGACCTGGTTTCGTCGTAAGCGTCTCGTTTGTGCGAGTGTAGGCAGTACTTATGCGCATTTTGATCTTCCAGATGATTCGCGGAAAGACGAGCTGCGACGGTACTAAAACCGGCCTTGCGCTCACCGCGTTGCATCCATCAACAGCATGGGAGTCTGGGAGCGAGTTGTCTCTCGCCACATCATCGTCGCCCATGCCCGTCCTCGAAGTCTTAGCCGTTGGCCACTCTCGCTTCGGTCTAGGCACGCTCCGCAGAGCCACAAGACCAAGCAAGACGTCGTAGGCGTCTCGTTTACGACCTAGTGGTGTCGCCTGACTCGACCGACGGATTCCCTAGAGCCGACGGATTCCCGCTCCCATCGATGCTTCGCACTATACTAGACGCGACCTGCGGTGCAGCTCACGACGGCAACCTTCGTTCAAGTCGCCATCGGCCGCAGCTCCCCATCTACGGAGCATTTGGATCGTCGTCCGCCTCACCAGCTTCTATCCTCCACGCCTGCGAATCTCCGCTCACCGACATCATACATCTACGAGCCAGAAGCGACATGATCCTCCCTCGCTCTCATCTTCCTTCACCCATGCCGTCTCTGGTGTCGCCGAAGAGTTGCACGGTTGAGCCATACGCGGCGGCGGCGGCGGCGGACCGTTGGATGCAGATGCGAATGCGGAGCCGAGGGTGCCGCTGCTTCCGCCTCCGCCAGCGTACTACTGACTTAGACGAAGGGATTTCGCAGCTCGTATGAAGCCGCACGTCACTCAACTCTCTGGTCTGGTGTTTGCACACAAGTCAGTTTGCTCTCGACGGGCGCCAGTGCCGTCTTGCCCGCGCTGCCCTCTACGTAGCTAGATGTCGTTGGATCCCGGGGCACGCCGGTTGATACGGAGGTGGAGCATTCTGGGGAGAGTCGATTGGTGCCTAGTAGACAGCGCCCGGATTCTAGTGCCCGTTCAACTCGGCTCCGATGATCCAGAATATTCACTGCAAACTGACCTCCATGAGCTTTGGCGTCGTGACAGCTTGTCCAGAAGGCGGAAAATGTCGGATTGCAGAGGCATGTGATTCGCTTCAAGCCAGAACCGGCTCGGGGAGTTGCGTGCTTGTCGTGAATTCGGATGAAAATATAATCCGAACTTAGGCTCGAAGTACGCGCGCGATCTGACGTCTCAGGATCCAGATGTTCGATTAATAATCTGATCTTTGTCTGGGAGTGCTCGCTATACTCTAGTTACCGCCCCCTTGCTTCTTCTTCCTCGCCTCCTCCTGCTCTGCAGCGCGGGCGCAGTACGGGCACCCGTCCTTCTCGTAGTCGGGGGAGTACGCCTTGTTGCAAACATCGCAGATGACGAGATGTCCCTTCTTAAGACACTTTGACGTCGACGCCGCTTTCTTGCAAACTGGGCTAGATGGGAGTCAGCGGAACCAGAAGCGATATGAAGAAATGTGGGGCTAACCAGTGGTGAGGCATTGTTGTAGATTGGTTGATTGGTTGGTTGTCTTTGGACTGAAGGAAGGATGAGCAGAGCAAGTGCCTTTTAACTACCTCCCAGGAGGGAATGCCAACGCAACAGCCTGCGTCCCCGGGTATATTCTCGTCACCAGTTCCTGAATATCTCAGCATGAATCGGATCTATAGCCTCGAGAAGGTTTGGTAATGTTTTACCACGGGCCATTACGGCCATTGCGACACGTCGACCCACTGATCTGTACTGGTGAGTGACGTGAACGCCATCTGAATGTGTATAAACTCAGCCGTTAGCGCCCAGCTGCCGCTCGCACCCCGGGTATCTTACCACCGCCGAACCCTCTAAAGAAAGCACAGGGTGAGAACATCCAAGATTGAGATTTTATTGAATTTGTCTGGCCTTTGAGAATTTCCCAATTCATAATGTGTGCGTATCGGACTTTCACACCAATTCAACTTTCAATACCCACACTGCATTTGCGCCTGCGGAGTCGACTGGGAGCATGATACGGGAGTACGAGCGGGGGTGGTGGACGGCGGAAGAAAAGGTGCAGTGCTTGTCGTTGATTAGTCACTGCTAACCTGCTGGAGCTTCGCCACCATTCGGGGCTGTTGCGCTGAAAGCGATCAGGCAGGTTGCGGTTGAGCCATTGGAGCCATTGAATGGCTGTTTTGCGTTGCACAAATCAATGGCTGATGAATTGGGTCTGTGATGGATTTTCCGGTGCAGGAATCACAGAGAGGGCAGCCGAGTACTAAAAATGACTGAATATTCCCTACGAGTCATGGTTTTGCCCATCACAGAGACAGAGTAGAAATGGTGTGAACTTTAAGCCATTGGTTAACAAACCCTGTCGGAATGTGCCCATTCACAGCATATGATTACGCAAATTAGTCATACATATATATGATGGCGATGATTAGATCAGTGTTACAATCAATTTAATTGAGCCACTGAAACTCCTGTTTAAACCAGGAGCCATTGGTTTCCGCAACGCAAAACAGCCATTGGAGCCATCCAATGGCTCGACCGCAACCTGTCTAATGTAATTGCCCTAGTATCTCCTACAGGTTACTGCGGCGGAGCTCCAACAGAATGTTCTGCGTTGCCGAGCTTTCTCATTGCCCGGTGCCCCAATTATCAACACTTTTTCACATTATATTCCTAAAAACCACAATTGGTGCCTGTAAAAAGATTCAATAGCTTTCGCATTGATTATATTCCCCAGACATACCATAAAAAAAAAAAACCCCATGATGGACTTTTGGCCAGAGATCAATTATTAATTCTAATTTTTAGTCACATTTTTTCCCCCGCATAAAATGCGCAGAAAAGCCCCAGAATTACTCGGCACAAAGAAGTGTTTCTTTTAGCCGACTATTTTGGCTACGAAAAATAAAAATCCCTAAGAAATCATGTCTTAGCTTCTGAAGCGCCGCAGGGTATTGAGTTGCCAGCTGTCCAGACGTTCTAGACGGTACTAAACCTCTGCGGAAGCAGTTTAGTTCCTGTACTAATCTAACGCGGCTGCGTCTCCTGCCCCCTTCGCGGGCATCCCTGCGTCTGGCACCTCATCTCATTTGAGTCGACGCCGCATCCGCTGCAATGGCGCGTCGCACCGCCGGAGCTGTAGCCCGAGTCTGAATCGCTGTTCATGTTAAAAGGGACTGCATGGGGGTTCATGTAATTAGCGCAGGAACACCGAACAGACAAAGGAATGTACGGGATCAGTAAAGATTTATACGGGAAAAAACCGTGGTGCACAGGCTTGCTTCCAGTTTGTGGGGCTTTCTTGTGGATTCTGCAGACCCTGCCAGGAGGATCGGAGAGTTAAAGTACGATACAAATGTATGCGGTATTTATCGATTCCGGCTCGGTGATTTCTGGCACGCGGACTTTCCGATTCTGGCTCGCTGATTTCTGGCAAGCCAGGCGGTTATGAATCCTAACCTAGGGGCGTATCCCGAGATGCTTTATTGCATCCCGGCTTGGAATTCGGGACAAATTGTGACATTGCCTGAACCTGGCGTTGTCGCGAGCGCAGACTGTATCATTGTATATTACTGTTGCTGGCGTACGTTGAACATCTTGTGTGTACACCTTGGGGTAGTCAATGGATTGCGGAAAGCAGGGTCGGCACTTGCAATAATATTCTCGCTGGGACTTGCGAAATTCAGTAAATAATTATATCTAAGCACAGATCGCATCCCAGAAGCTCAATCCACGTAATGTCCGTATATGCTGCCCTCATCCGCGCGTTGGTAGCGTATCAGCGCGCAGTTGTGTGCATTAGCATCCCCCGATGAAAAAAAAAAAAAAAAAAAAAAAAAAAAAAAAAAAAAAAATGAAGCCCAACGTCTTGATCTGGGACTTCACCACTCCGCCTCGGACGGAAACCTGTGGCATCATGGATCATATGAGCTATGTAGCTGAGGGGATTACAACCTCGTTGGTCTGTAGATGCAGTTCCGGTCTTCGAACCTAGGTAGTTATGATGTGAATTTGCATTCCTTCGGTTCCTACTATGTACCTACCTACGTGCCTCATCGCCCATCATCGACATCCCGCAGATGCGCACGCGGCGGCGGCAGCGATCCAGCCTCGAACATACCCCTCCGTAGTGGCGACAAGCTCAAGGACACAGGCAGGGACGGCGATCCACCCCCACTCACGCTGGTACCGGTACCCAGGGAGCTCGGCCTCCCAGGTAAGTTTCCTTCCACCTTCCTTTGCGACACCCCCTCTGAACCACTCTCACACCCACCCGACGATGCCGACGCCAGCGTATACGGATTCGGGCTGAGCTTGGCGTTGCCCGCGATGTTGATGAGCGGCGAGGTCGAGCCCGCGGAGCCTTTGCGCAGCGGGTCGGGGCCGGTCCCTGGGATGTACGTATACGTATACGATGCGGGGCGGGTGGTGCGGTGGGGCGCAGGTGTCAGCCGCGCGTCGTCTTCTCGCGGACCCGGTCCAGCGCGCTGAGCGTATGTGTGCTCGAAGCCCAATTCGTACTTTGCTTGGTTCGCGTGCGAAGTTAGAGGGGATACGCTTGGGTAGGGTGGGGAAGCGCGCCCTCCTCCGCGGGCTCCCGCTCTTGTCGGCGAACCGGCACCGGCGTCGTCCTCCAGCACGCGCGCGAGCATGTAGTTCCTGAACGCGCGGCTCCCGAACGCGGTGGTGAGCACCACGTACAGAGGGGGCACGCACACCACCAAGCCGCTGGCACCGGCGCCGGTCATGACCCCGAGTGCGAGAAGCGCTAGTGCGACGGCGGAGGTGAGGCCCGCTCCGAGCGCGTAGAGCAGGTGCGCGCGGTAGAGGCGGTATGTGAGGCTGGATACCTCACGCTTGTCGTGTGTATGTCGCACGGCGGGGAGGAGGGAGAGTACGAGGACGGTGAGGAAGAAGAGGAGGGCGCTGGACGGCGCGATGGGGATGTATATCGGCGGAGCAAGGATTCGGCAGCGGGAGGTCGTGCTGGGCGCCGGAATGGCGCGAAACGACACCGCTGGTGCAATCTGCTCATGTCGGACTGTCAGTGGGAGGCGAGCACGAAGAAGCGCAGGCAGACGCACGCAGCATGCAAGCACAACCGAACCCAGCCCTCCCAGCAGCCCCAAAACGACGTGTCTGCGATGGTGTGGGCACAGCTGCGCAGTGCGCAGCCCCAGGATTGCGCAGGTTGATAAGACGACGAGAGTCGTTCCGATTTGCGATGATTGAAAGTAGGCCGACTCTGCGGCGTTGCACAAACTTCAGATTCAATATTTTTCCAACACCCAGCTTAGATGAGTCCACTGTACGTCGAAGCCCCCAGCTTCACTTCCGTACTCTTAAAACAATCTGCACAGAAATGATATTATTGCTGAATATATTCTTGCATCAAATTCTGGGAGCTCTACCTACATTATTACCAGAACAAGGCGGGCACTTAACTGATTCCGACAATACACCAACCATCTTGAACGGCTCAGAATTTGTGTTGGTGCAGGCAATTGCTTGGAACATGACCCACTGCCAAAAAAAAAAAGCGGGCATTTGCGGGACATGCTGCCTTACTAGATGCCAGTCTGCGGCGGCCGGGACCTCGCTTTGCCTCACCGGTAAACGTTTAAACATTGATGAGGTTTGATCAGTTCGGCTTGGGTTTCCTAACTTCCCTTAGATTTTATTGGGCGGGACTCTCCGTCTACAATGCACATTGTATGTGTGGTAAACTAGCCCTTGTCTAGACATGTAGAAGCGGCATATTAATGCCAGTAAACAATCCAGTTTTCAAGTACTCTTATTAAGAAAGGCACGAGAGATTTTAGGTTTTTTTTTTAAAGAAAAATTGCAGAAAGCTCACAGAGGATAAACGCGTAGTCAGCGCCAGTCAGCCCAGCCGAGCATCAGATTAAGATTAAATCTGTCGTTTGCTGCGCGTGTGTTGCGCAAAACGAATCGGCCCGGACTTACAACTCGACTGGGCATGACAATCAGCTCGCACTTGTTTGTGAGCATTCAAGTATGAGAAATTCTAACTACCTTTTAGCCTACCTACGGCCCTTGCAATTGCGAGAAACATTCCGACAACCTGATTAGTCATGGAAGGCCCTAAGCTACCCCCCCCACCACCACTCTGCTGCACCTCAACCCTGCCACGACCACACCAGGAGTCTCGCATCTTATACACCAGCGTTGGTCTAGCTTGGGTCTAGCATTAGCGATCCCAAACGGCGATGACGAGAGATTTGTAAGGTGCTTATTACAGTGACGCCGGCTCGGCCGACTCGGAGATTGCAACGCTTTGCTGGTACTTATCACTGCTTCAGTGCTTTCCACCCGCCCGCCACCGCCATTGTCAACAGGCACAGACAGCAGCTCCCGGCGCGTGTGTGGTGTGCGATAGCGCCGTTCCGATATTCAGGTGCGTGCTTTGCGGTGTACATCCTCGTATTCTGGCTCAAGCACAGGAGTAGCTCGAGCTCGAGCTCCTAGACCTGCGCATTGAGGTACGCCGCGCGACGAGAGGCGCCGCCTGCGGAAACCACAGGCCGGAACTGCAATGCTGGTGGGAGGCGACGGTAGGAGGGCAACCGGAGCGGTGGGAGCGCGATGGGGGTTCGTACGCGAAGAAGATTGTCTTCGCCGCGCGCCACTTTCGCGTGAGATGGACCTGCGGGCCATTGACTGGCCGCGGAGCAGCGCGAACGACGCCGGGACGCGTTGGTGCCGAGGCGAACGAGGCGGAGTCCCAGTCCTGCCTGGGTCCGAAAAAGGGAGCGCACAGAGTGCAAGCTCGCAATCGTCGACGGGCAAGGATCGATCTGCGATGGGATGCGGATCTGTTTCTATTTTTCTGCCTCCCAGCTCGTTGCGAATGGGTAGTTGGTGATGGCTTCCTCGGGCTCGGCTTGGAGACGCCGGCGTCGGCGGAGGGAACGGAGAACCACAAACGCGATTGTGGTGTGCACACAAACCGGGTGGATATCAGTCTGGTTTCGAGACTATCAGTATATTTTGTAGTAGATTGTAGCTAAATTTCGATACAATATCACCACTGCTAGGCCAACTTCGAGTTCCCCCTAATATATTTACTCCAGTATCGGCCCGGCACACCTACCTGACTCAGCTTGTTTCTCAAGTGTTATCGGCGCGGCCGGTTGGTAAGCATTCCGACTCCGTCGGAGCCCTATTACTCAGCGCTCACCGGCGTGGACGTCCAGATTAGTCAATTCTTTGTCATCAGCACAGCCACACAGGCATGTATATAAATGGGATGAGATTGACTGCGAGACCCCACCCCGCAGAGGTCAACTCACCTAGTTTGAGCTCGAATTACAGGTGTATGTTGGATTTGTTTCAGTAAATATATTCTCTTACTCCATTAGAATTTCCTATGAAAAATATTTTGATGGCAGCGAAATGTGTCACTAAATCGTATGAGAAAATCCAGGGAAAATTGTTGTGTATTTGAGAGTAAAATATTATAAATTTGAGTATATTCTGCCACAGTCCTGTTTGAGCATTGCCGCGTAGTGGGCCCGACCTTCAGTGATAAGCAATCAGGCTCAACACCATTAGACATCTGTAGTCCGCGGGAGTGTCGGTCATATAAGGTATACAAAACAGTAGTGTTGGCAGCCAACTGAGACTTGACACTGTTTGGCACTGCTCGTCTTACTAGTCACATGACTCAAAAAGCTCTTACTAATATTTCCTTTTTTGGGGGCTCATTTTTGCTCTCATAGCACAAACTTGAAGTTTGTGAACGTTGTAGCGGCCGATTGGCAGGAGACTTCGGGAAGGGGCGAGGAGGGCGGAACGGCGCTGAGGAAGAGCATTGGAAGCGTCGCGAGGATGCTACTGTATCGCAGGAGAATATATCTGTGGAAGTCGTTTTAATGATATTAGATAGGATGTAGGGCGGAGCGCACGCGTAGGGCGGGGCAATGGTCCAAACAGGCTTCCGATAGAGCTGAATCTCTTGCGGAAGGGTCGTAACACTGAGCGTACATGGTAAGGATTAAGAACAGCCGGAAGGGACACGCACAAGTCCCATAAGACTATCGCGAATGCCGTGCAGGAGGTGATAGCAAAAGCAACTATGTGGCAGAGTTGGTCAGCCGCACGCAATAGGTTGGACGACTCACGTTGGTTCTCTGCGTCCAAATCCATCGGCAAAGAGGCGACAGCGGCGGTGGTCACAAGAGATCCAGCGAAGGAGGCGGTGCCTACCCCCGCACCGTCCCCCTGCCGCGCCTATATACCCAGCTATCGAATCTGTCGCTGTCCCAATATCTCCACGGATGAACGATGGTTGTGGCAGGATGCACGCGGAAGGCGAGGGAAACTGCACGGCTGGAAGGCGGAGAGAGCGGCGGCGGAGGCGCTGACGCTTGTCAACTTCAGCAGCAGCGTTGAGGTATGATGGTTGCGGTACTAAGGAACGTCGTGCGAGTGTGCTGGAGGATGGGTGGGGCTGGCAACGGGCGAGTTGGACGTAAATTTTGAGCGAGTTTTTACCGTCCTGGTAGGCGCACATAGAGCGATTCACCCGCTGATAATACCGAACAGGTCCAGTCGGACGGCGGACGCACAGTATGCACGTGGAGTCTGCCGGATGCCAATCAGCCTATGTCTCGGCGGACGGATGCGTCGTACAGGATGAGCCTGTTGCTGCCAGACCTCAGAGGGCCTGATTCGCGTTCCTGTATTCGAGTTGTCGACCGGAGGCAGGAGATCATGGAGGTTCGGGACAAGTCGGAGGATCCATCCCACGATGCCTGCTCCTTGCGGTGTGGCGCTTGATGAAGCCGCACCAGTACTGCGAGCAGCCGCGCTTCAAATGCTCCGTTTTGCCTTCCGCGGGTCATGACAAGCATAAACGCCGGAGCTCTCCCGCTACGATCACAGCAGTCAAAGCATGCAACCAATTGGATTTTGCGCCGTCTGTAGGTCGCTCAGTCCTTCAAAATTCAAGGCGGGACAGCAATTTTTTCCTGCCTTCATCGAAGAACACAATCCCTACTGGTCCTGCTGGCTCGCGGGGTGGCACTTGAGATTGTCAAAACAGTGTATTCACCTATTGCGAAGCCACCGCGGGTCTGGACAAGGTCGCCTCATCTCCACTCAATACAAGACAGCGCACTGCGCGCCTGCGTACCTCAGTCCTTCAAATTAAAGGCGGAACAACGATTTTTTTCCCTGGTCCTGCTGGCTCGTGGGGCGGCACTTTCGGCGCCACTTTAGACTATCAAAACAGTGTATTTGTCTGTTGGTGTGGACAAGCTCTTCAATTTGACTTACTATTGTAACACTGTCCACATATTACCGTGATCAATATGGCTGTGGACTGCAAGACCTCATAAATATTGCGCTGAAGCGCTGGACTGCCCAACAAACCCACCAACTGCCTAGAAGAGCACCATGATCTCGAACCAACTCACAGGTCAGCTACAAGATTCCTCCCATTCCGAGTGGCTGCAATTCTGACGCGGCGCACTTCTGCAGATGTACTCGTCAACCACTCGACCCAGCCGCACCAGTGCCCCTACTGCTCAAATATGACTTTCGGACCGGACTGTGGTCAACATGGTAGTAAGTAGACAGAGAGTGTGTATACGTGGAACTAGAGACTGACTATAACTGCGGAGCAACTGCATGCACGGCGGTTCGCGAGAACACAAATAAGTACATGTCAGGGACTGTTTGAGGTAAGGGGGTGTCAGATCACAAATTGATGGGGGGTCAAGGGCACAGAAAATAAACCTTTCTGTGTAAGTTTCTGGGAGTGTTTACATGGCCTTGAGGGCCTTTTGAGGGTCTAGAACAGTGAGAAATGCCATTCGTTAAGGGTGAAGTAATCTGGGACACACATCCAACTGGGTTACCATTCAAATCGGATAACAGTATCTGGTAAAAACATGACTACCAAATATGGTTGTTGCATCACAGGGGTCTTAGCCTACAGGTAGTGTGAATAGGGGTATCGTGGATAGTCTATACAAGTAGCAGATGTGTTTACATGGTCATAGCATGGGAATCACAACCCGATATGGCAGGGGAGGGGTCCGGGACCCGAAATCCTATATTTCGACCCTATGTGCACATTTTATAACCGGCAAAGACTGGCTTAATTTTTCCAGTGACCTCAGCGTGTGACCTCAAGAAACTTCTGAAGCTTGAATAACATAAAAAACGCTAAAAAAAAGTTTAAGATGGTAGAGACGCCGGAATTGAACTCGGACACCTGCAGAATCCGTGTACATCAACCTGCCTGACACGGAGGGTGACCGTAAATCACCGCTGCACCACTCCGGCACCAGAGATGTTTTGCACGGCTGCAAGCATGTGCCGCGCCGCTGCATGTTTGCGACGCAACACTGCATAATCCACATTGATGCGTACACATCCTCGAGAAAGTCACACTGTGGATTCGGAAATTTCAGAGGCTCTGACAGTGAATCTGATGGTAATTTTACCACCATTGGCTGAAAATCAATCTGAAAATACTATTTTCAGGCCAAAGCATGTGAAATTCCCTTATATGGTAATTTTCCCATGAAAGGTCAGCTGAAAATAGTATTTTCAGGGCACATTTCAGATTGACACCGATATTACTTCTTTCAGCTTCATTGTCAGCCCATCTGATATTTCAGGATTTACAGTGTTAGTGTCGGGAATCTGTCTGGATTTCCGTAGCTATTCTATAACTCTGTATCGAACCAGTTTTGCGTGGACCGAAGTTTGTTGTTTTCACGTGGACCGCCTGCCGAAACGGTTGGTTCGCAAAAAAAAAGAAAAAAAAAATCGTGGGGATGCCTACGCCCGACAGCTCCAAAGTCAGCCTGCGGGGCTTGGAGACCCTGAACATCTTGGGCAGTAGAGCTGTAATCCTCTGCCCGTACACATATCCAGAAGGGCGCACCATTCCGATGCTTCTGAGCGGAGTGATGGCATCACACGTCATACATTCCTTGCCTCTTACCACCACCACGATGCCGCCGATTCCCTCAGAACTCGTTGAACTCTTCATCGCACACATCCCCGACAGCCCCACACTCAAAAACTGCGCCCTCACCGCTAGGATCTTCCGCCAGCCCGCTCAAAAGGCCCTATTCCGACGACTGGACTTGGGCAATTCGCTCCCGACGAGTAGTGCTAGTTTCGGAATCGAAGTCATCTCGGAGCTCTTTGCGCATGCTCACCTCGCGGGGTATGTCCACGAGCTCACAATCTACCTCGATACGCCTGCTGCGCAAGACGATGCGCTGCGGGAGGCGATCTTCGCCGCGCTGACGAACGTACACAAATGCACCATCGCGGGGGATCTCATGATGCGTCGGTGGACTAACGCGGATCGGGGTTACATCAAGACGCTGCTCGAGTGGCTTTCTGCCTGCGATGGGCTCCGCGAGCTTGTCCTCAAGGATATCGACGGCATACCTCCGACGGTGCTCCACGCGCTGCGGGCGACTCCCAAATCGGCGGTGAGCTTGACGGGGATCTCGCTGGACTTTATGCGGATGAAGACGCCGGCTATGAATGCTTACTTGGCGCAGACGTCTCCACTGGCCAATCGGCTCGACACGTTGACGCTCTACGGCGCGAGCGACATCTTCATGTCGAGGATTCTGGAACGCCCCCAGTTTGCGCCAGCGCTGGGAACGCTACGCTCTTTGACACTGTCTCATTTCGGCGGGCCCGGGCAGAGAGTATGGCCGACCAGCATTGCCGCGCTCGCCACCATCACCTCTCAAACGCTTCGATACCTGCACATTGACTCGCTGCGTAAGTAGCGTCATTCTTGTTCCTCCTTCGCTTTCGTTCGACCACACAAAGAAGGCAAAGACAATTGTATTCTGGTTGGGGGAGAAGGCGGCCTTCGGCCGTCTCCTGGGTGCACGCCATGGAGCTGCGGATGCCCCAGGCGTGCTACAACTGCCTAAGCTAATAATCTAGGTCTAACTGAATCTATAAAACCATAATTTTTTAAAGTTAGCCTAGGAATTTAGTGTTCATCTAGGGAGGTGGGTGGGTGAGAAATTGTGTTTGGAGGTGAAGTCGAGTGGTGTCGAGAAGATGGAAAGTGATGACAAGAAAGAACAGCTCACGAGACTACAGCTACAGTCGTCACAAGAAAACGCACAGCCTTCCTCAGGCTACAGGCTGTGCTTCACTCTTGTTCCTCCTTCGCTTTCGTTCGACCACACAAAGAAGGCAAAGACAATTGTATTCTGGTTGGGGGAGAAGGCGGCCTTCGGCCGTCTCCTGGGTGCACGCCATGGAGCTGCGGATGCCCCAACTGAGCAGGCAACCCAGCCGAAGTGTAATGGCGGCTAACCCAAGAGACGGGGAGCCTAGCGAGATTTTAAGTTCGAGGCGTGTAGAGGTACGAGATTTTCGAGAGATCTCCAGTATTTGTGAAAGGCGTCCGATGACCATCTCCCCATTGCCCTGACCACATCCGGTGCAACGCCCCGCAACAATAACTCTGTTGTTCCACCAATACGGAAGCTGTGTCCGGTTGTCCTCGGGTATCCTGCTCGAGACCATATTTCGTTGCAGCGGGAAATGAATTTGGAGCGAGTAAGTTGTTGCTGTGTGCCAGAGGACGATTTGAATGTGAAAAGCGATGACTGAGGAGGAAATGCGTTGACTGTCAGGTGGAAATCCAGCGCCGTTCGAGGGTTTAGAGATCCGAGTTGTGACCCGAGTACGACTTTGTCTCCGTTTTTCTTGGTTTTGGTACGGGGTAGCCAGATTGATGTTGCCGCTGCAGAACGCGAAACGTTGACGCGGGCGGGCTTGTCTTGAATTGTTGGGTCTATAGCGCTAATCGGGAGTAGCTCCCCGAGTCGGCACTGCCCCCAGAACGCCACACATGCAGCAGCGTATACTGCTATATCGAAGGGCGAAGAGAAGTCCAGGCCTCGATGCAAGACTTGGAGCATACTCGAGCTGATTGGGGGGCGGGGAGGGCGTTTGGAAGAAGCGGGTGCAAGATTTTCGATGGCGGATAGTGTGTAGTGAAGACGAGCTGCGCCGTGCCACGGCATATTCTTCACGACATGCCACGCCTTGAGTGCCGATACATTGTTCCTCGCTGTGCTGCCAGCGTGGATCCCTGCGCTACTCGCGGCGAATGCGCACAGCACAAATTCATCCGCTGGCAGGCGGAACGCCACGGGGATTTTCTCGGAGTCGCAGAAGCGGAGGAAGCGATCTACAGCGGCATCGTAATTTCCCGTTGTAGATGTTGCCCATCCGCGAGCTATGACGGACTGAACTTTGTGTTGGAGTTTTCGCGAGGCGAGGAACGGCGCGATATTTGGAGGAATACCCGTTGTAAAATGGCGGCGAGGTTTATTGTGGGATCGATCCTGGACATGTTTGTGATTACACTTCGGGATGGCACTTGTTGCGTAGGATTTTGGTCTGGGTCGCGAAGTCTGGGAGGAGGTTTGATGTGTTGACGGGAGCGTAAACGATGCAAGGCGGGGATTATGCGTGCGCATGAATGAAAGGGAAAGAGTGGAGAAAGAATTATCTAGGCCACCAACATATATTAATTGAAGAACTGCGCGAGTACAGATGGAATTTTAATACGAGTGGAGTTGCGAGGCAACGGAGGATCGGGATCTAAACCTCGGGAAGGGCGATCGGCGAGGTTGAGTGTGGAAGGAACATAGGTCGTTGAGAGCCAGATGGAGTGCGAGCGCATGAGGGAAACAATTCGTCGCAAAACAGCGTTCTGCTCCGAATTTCTGGCTTTGCCAGCGTCGAGCGAGCCAATGACCCCTTGGTTGTCCGAGCGGAGGTGGAGATGAACCTCCCTTACATCGCGTCGCACTGCTAGACGTAAACCGAGCTCCACGGCGACCATCTCCGCCCATCCAATCTTCCGTTCCGGGTCCCGATTCCAGCCGGGCGCGAGCTTCCAAGCATCCCATACGCCGTCGAATACCACACCAATACCCCAGCTCGTTGACGCGTCGGACGTAGAACTCGATGGACGATATTGCTGGTGGGCGGATGAGGACAGAACCGCAGAACGACTGGCGTAGTTGGACACGCCACCACTCGATGTCGGCGAGGACGGCTTCGCTGGGGGGACGTTTGGCGAAATTGGAGCGCTTATGGGAGAACGAGGCGGCGAATTTCGAGATGGCGGGGAGGCGCGAACGACCGTCAGGAATCGCTAGGGAGCAGTGAACGAGGGTGCCGAGGGCAGATTCTGCCTCCTTCCGATTGAAACGCGCACCAGGAGCCCACGGCTCGAGTTTAAGCAGGTACCGCACCTTCTTCTCCTCTGGAATTTCCACCGTCTTCTGAACCAAATCCCACAAGAACCCGATGTATTTGAAGATGTGCGAGAACGGACGGGTTTTGGAGGGCTTCCACGGCCATCCGAGTGCCTCTGCGAGGGCGTATATTTCGTCGAGTCCGTATGAGAAGGCGGTTGGGTTGTATGAGGTGGGGAATCGGAAGAAGAGGAAATCATCGACCCATTTCTTGAGCGGGCCGATGTCATTTGCCAGGTACAGCGCTTTCATAGCATCTGCCAGGTGGCCGAATACACCGGGTACGCTGGCCGCTCCGAATGGTGCGACGTGGTCGAGGTAGCACCGGCCGCGCCAATGAATAACGAAATGGCATTGCTGTGTTGGATGAATAGGGACACGTCGAAATGCGGCGTCCACGTCGAGTGTAGCAGCCTCCGTGCCTGGCGGAGCGTCCAGTACAATGAGCACGACCTCTGCAAACGTGCCCCACTCGCAGGGAAAATCATCGGAGTCGATTTCCGAGTTGACGGACGGATTATCGGGGTCGTCGCGAGGTGCGCTGAAATCCTGCACAATGCGCCATTCGCCGGAGACCCCGCCTGCTTTAGGAACGACACCGAGGGGAGAAGTGCGAAAATAGCCGATAATGCTCTCAAGACGTGCGGGGTCGAACGGTCCGCTGTAGTGGCCATTTGCAAGTTCTTGATTAATGTACGCATCAATAACATCGGGGTGGGCCAAGGCCGTAGAACGATTGGGAGGTAGAAACGAGTGTGTTAGAGTGGAGCGAACGCCGAAATCAAAACCCTCGCGTAGGCCGCGCGGAACGTCCGCAAAGGTGTCGTAAAGATTCGCCGCTCGAAGATGTAGCTCCCACCGGTCCGGCCGGAGGGGAGTGACGACGGGGAGGAAGTTCGAAGGAGTGTGGGTAAGGAGCGTGGATATGGGAGGAGGGGGAGGGAAATCAGAACGAGTAGCACCGCTGGGCGGAGTGGCGCCCAGACTGATCGCCGCACAGCGAGCACCAGTGCTTGCCCGAGTTGCAAGTGGCGCCGTTGTTACATCCACGCATCCCATTGAACGCGAAGCAATAGCTGGTCCCTTGGCTATCGGAACGGCCGGGCCCGTTGGCGTTACGACGGAGGATGGCTGTGCGACCGGAGACGAGGGTCGCGGCATTGCAGTTGCGGGACGAGTGGCTAGGCTCGTCAGAGCCGCAGACAAAGCAGCGAAACCCATTGCCTCCGGCACGCGCATACATGTTCTGCGCGGGACGGCCATTACGAGAGTACGGGGCAGGGCGGCTGCGAGGGGCAGCTGGGGGAGAGAAAGTCGAGGGAGCTGTAGAGATGGAGGAGGCGGCAAGGGGAGCAACGGAAGCGGGCGCTGTGAGCATCTCAGCGCGGATAGTGTCGAGGGTAATCTGCGCGAGATGCGCGGTTTCGCACTCGTTCCAGATGACAAGATGGAACTCGGAGGGGTCGATCTGAGTGGTGACTGCCTGACGGCGAACCTCGGAGTCGTACATGCAAATGAGGGGCCAGCGCTCGTTCAAGTTGGTTTGCGAGAGAACGAGCTGGAAGTGCTTCTCCCAGAGTGGAGCCTCCTCCGGAAGAAACTCCCAGCAGAGCGACATCCATCGCTTGTGGCACGAGTACCACTCTCCGAGGCTGAGCTGTCGCTCGGGAGCGAATGGAAGCGAGCGCTCGAGCTTCACAATACCGACCCCGGTCTCGATTCCCAAGAAATCATCCATCTCCTTGGCCGTCGCCGCGGCGTTCGCCGGCGCGCAGGCGCGGTCCGTAAGGTAGTGCATGGGAAGGTGGGTTTTGAGGCCGTCTGCGAAGATTTTCCGGGCGCGATCCGGGGCGAGGGCAGATGCAGTCGACGCGGTGAGGCCGAGCTGACGCGCTGGGCGCCGACGACTTCCGAGACCAGACGAGAGAGCTGGCGATAAAATGAGCGAGTGCGTTACGAGGGTGAGTAGGAGCGAGGATAATGGAGGGAATGATATGATTGGGAGGGTGCGAGGGTTGGAGTGAATGTACAAGTGAATGAATATGAGGGAGCGAGTGCTGGCAAGGATGATATGGAGCGAGTGTTTCGAGTAGAAGATATTGACTGAAGGAGGGAGGTGGCGGCGAGTGTTGTTAAGGTGTACGTACCATTGTTTGCGTTAGTCGACGCTTGAATGAATGCGCGCAGCTGAGTCGAATCGAGGCCTTGCAGAAACTGGAGGTCCGCCGCGCGCTGGTGGTCAACGGGAAGAACGGGTGCGTCCTGAAGATCAACATCCTCGGGGTGTGAACCCTGGGAAATGTCGTCTGGAGGGGCAGGGCCGCCGCCGATGCCATTCCAGGTCTCGGGGTTGGACGGGGTGAGTGATGCGCGAGCGAAATACGAGTTCCGCTGGGAGACGGTGAAGAGTGGAGCGTAGTCGGGGATTCGGACGAGACCGGGATTGGCCTGGAGCTCAGCTTTTACGAGGTCCTTGAGCGCCTTGGCATTGGCGTCCTCCGGGATGTCGATGTTACGTTCGTTGAGAAAGGCACGGCAGCCAGCTGCCGTGAGGGATGAAGCACGAACTGTGAATTGCATCGAGTGTTGAGAAATTGTGTTTGGAGGTGAAGTCGAGTGGTGTCGAGAAGATGGAAAGTGATGACAAGAAAGAACAGCTCACGAGACTACAGCTACAGTCGTCACAAGAAAACGCACAGCCTTCCTCAGGCTACAGGCTGTGCTTCACTGTCGGCGGGCTACTTCATATAACTAACTTGGCACTATCCAGTCATCCGTGACACCGCACCCCTCCCTGCGCTCCCCGTCCTCGCGCACTTTTCCCTCGGCGTCTCCGCGGAGCAAATCAGCCCTAATACGAGCTCCGGCATCCGCATGTCCTCGAGCATTCCGAGCCCGCACCTTGCCCCTGCACTCGCAATGTTCACCCTCCGCGTCCTGATCGCGTTCGGCCCCGCTCTCCTCCGCGCGCCCATCCTAGCCGAGCTTGACGCACTCCTCGACGCCCACAGGGGCATGCAGCGCGTAGAGTTCGCCGCAAGCTTCATGGTACCAGAGGAAGCCCCCGTCATTTTTGCCGGGTTTACGCGGGATGTCGAGCACGGGATGCCGCGGGCTATGGAGAAGGGATTGGTGAGGATTTCGAAGACGGGGGAGATGTACGTCGGAGGTAGGTTTGAAGCAGTATGAATGACGTTTAGATTGTACTTTTTTGGAGAATTCATATGGCCCTGTTGCCGTTGGCGCACCCTGTTCGTATTACGCAGAGGGCGAGGGAGGATCGCCATCCAGCGCATCAGCTAGCGCTGTATCCTGCGCTGGTCCTCCGCGTTTGAGCGCATTCGGCGGGCGAAGCTTGCTCTCCTCTGTGTGCGACAGTGAGGAGCAACCTAAAGCCTCGAAATCGTCGGGCCACATTCGCCGGTCGACTTGGAACTTGATGTTGTATCGCCATCCAAATAGCCCGCCTTTGCGATCAACGGATACAATCGGGGACTACTATCAGACTGCGCACCGAGATATACAATTATTTAACAAATTTTACAGCGCTGTTCCTCCACCCTTTCCAAGCCGCGGAGGAGCACCATAAAGGGCCCTGACAAGTCGACAAGCTTTCCAGCACTCTAGTTGTCCAACAACCAAGCTAGTGAGCAAATTCCTCGAGATCGCGTCCAACCGCTGACACCCACAGCCTCTCGAGTATTCAACCATGCAGTTCAACGCTCTCGTCACGCTTGCCCTCGTCTCACTCGGCGCCACCGCAAACGCAGTGAAGCTCGAATGGTTTGAAGGCGCGGACTGCGGCGGGCGGCTCATCGGCACGAGCGAGAACGCTCAACCGGGCACCTGCGTGCTCCCTACGCACGGAGTCACCGTCAAAAGCATCCGGTACAGCAACGCCCAGCCCGAGATCCACTTCTTCCAGTCGGGCGGGCAGCACGATCGGTGCTCGAATGGGTATCAGCATAGTGTGCAGGGTGAGGGATGCTCTAATTCGCCGGCGGGGTGAGTGGTTTTGGTTTGGTTTTGGTTGGGAGTGTGTACTGATGTGGCGGGTTAGGTTTAACTGGGAGAGCGTCATGGTCGCTTGGTATTAGGTGCATAGCCAGAAAGGCCAGTAGTGTAGTTTTACTGAATTCTTTGGTGGGGTGCCGAGTGTTGGTTCTGGATATCAAACCTTCTTGGTTCCTCTCTTCCACGTCGAATCCTCACTGGGGCGGTCTCAAAACGAAAGCCATTTTTTGGATTTTTTGGTGGTCAAAAAAGTTGCCTAAGGTTGTTAACGTTGTTGTGAAATGACACAAGGTCCCACGCGGGAACGGTCAGGTAGAGGACATCCATTTTCGACAAGCTGTCGAAGATTCACTTGATGTAGCGGTTCCTCTACAACTAGTGAGTTGATGGGAGTTTGATGATAGTTTTTCTGTGGGGCCGAAGAATTCTGGGACTTTTCTGGGTATCTTTGCTGGGAAAAAGATCTGACTAAAAATTACGAAAGATCTCCGGCTGAAAAGCCATCAATCTTGGCTCCTATATATGCAGAATAAAAACAATGCCAAAGGTACTGAATTGTTTGGGAGCAATATTTGTGGTTTCCATTCTTATATGAAAAAAAAAAAAAAAAAAAAACATAGACCAATTTATTGGTGGTTGGCTTTCAAACTATATTGTTAAAACTGATCTATTGGAGCATATTCAAGGTAGCTCAAATGTTGGTTTCTGATACACAAATTTACAAGTTATACTGGAAAAATCTTGAGTTCGTTTGAATTGGATGGAGGGTCGAAGTTACACAAACACCTCAGAATTTCTACACTGAGAAACCAGCCCAAAACCCGCTTTGAATATGCTCTATTTACCAGATGAATTTTGGTATTGTCTGTACTCTTTTGGCCGAGCTTTCAGTGATAGGTGACACTCAACGGAAAATGGTGTTTCTAGAAATGCAGCTGAAGTCAAAAGATTTTTTTTTACCTCTCGCAGACCGGAAATTAATAGTACAGTGTACAGATGGGAAAAAGTATATTTCAGCAGATCCAAAACAAATCGTACAGCATACATGACTACTGATTCCAAGAACATTCCTAGATTTTATGACTTGATAGGATATCTGTCTGGCTTGTGGTATATTGTCCCCGGAAGGAGGGTTAAACATTCAGAAAGTCACATTTTCTGGCACCCGTGCCAAAATTTCGGCAGTCACGTGTCACGAACATGTTCCTCAACCCATTCTCAATTCCCGGGGAATTTCAGCCGGTTACCATTGGGACGGAGAATTAGATCCTGCGTTCTAGGACCTACCGCTGTCATCATGGCTTAGTTGTCCAAAGTATACAATAAGGAGAAACAGGGTCTTAGCTAGCTCCGAGAGCTGCCATCTAGTTAAATGATAGGCCCGCGGAGCGGACAAGGATGGATACAAATGTCCAATGGATAGTTGCATTGTGATCGGGGGAGTAGATCTATTCAACCAGTTTACAGCCTCGCTTTGTCCATGACATGAACATGGATGGTGAATATACTACAGGACTACAGAACTAACAACGGTTGGTACAGTCGGTATATGATTCAGACCGCTTCCACCGCTATTTCCGCAGCCGATAAATTCGAGAGCAGCTACCGGTGTTCAACCGACCCGAGACTCAGCGAGTTTATTTAACGTGTGCTTGCCGCGATGCAGTAGGCTGGTGTAAGCCCGCCCCGCGTACTTACTTACTTACACGTCCCATCACACCCCGTCACATCATCCTTTCTTCTCTCTCCGCTCCTCCACGATCCCTCTCGTCGATACCGGAGAATAGAAGGGTTCTGTTGTTTGTCGGTTCTGAGTGTAGCCTGCTACAAGGTAAGCAGGCTTCCAGCTGGAGGGCGCACCTTCCGTTGGTGCTGGGAGGTCCCCGTCCAATTGCCCAAAACTAGCGCTGACGTCGAAGGAGAGGACGGAAGAGGCAGGATCGAAATCTTTGAAAAATAGCCCTAGTCCCATTGCCGGGGCATCCTCCGGAACATGGGGCGCGTTGGGCGGCTGATTGACTGGATTTACGTGCCATAAATACATGCGAGCAGGCGTTGTGGGAGGTACTTACGGCCTTCGGGGGAGAAAGAATGCTGGTTTTCCAATCTGGTGACCGATTGGTTGAACAGCACGCCGGTGATAACGACGACGATGATGAGGGCGACGGAGAAGCCGACGACTAGGGCGTAGGATAGCATTCGCCTCGTGCAGAGACGGCGCCTGAGGGATTGGTGGCGGCGAGTGCCTGCTAGCATCGAGCACGTCAAATCTTTTCCAGAAAAGACACAGGCGCTCCCTCACCTGCGTTGGGCTCGTCGTTGGATTGCTCTGGGCTGGATTTCCGCGCCATAACATACCAGTGAGACTTCATGTGGGCTTTGGCTCGCGGAGGGAGACGCAGCGGAGTTCGCACACGAGCCCCGCGTCGAGAGACTTATATCGAAGGAGCTCTAAGCGCGCGCTTCTGATTCGCAAAATTGGAAGTGTTTGGATGTCGGTGAACGGAGAGTGGTCGGGAGAGTGGTGGTCGAGAAGGAAGAAAGGACACAGCGCCATCACTCCGCTCCTCCCAAGACCTAGCACTGCTTTCGCCAGCTCAGCATTCCTCCAACTTCGACGGAAGTTTCATCGACCGATGTACGCGGAGTGGAAGATTGGCGAGTCCTGCTGGTCGTCGGGCCGGGTGGTGTTGCGAGGAAACGGTGTGAAGAGGAATGCATCGCCCTGAAAAACATGGATAGGGTTCGGCGCCCAACTAGCTTCTCCCTTGGAGCGCGGAGGCAATCTGACATCATGCAGACCTCGTACCCGGGTCCAGTGTTTGTATGCCCGCCAGACAGTACTGCATTATATCCCGCATAGGCGTGGACGCGCCACTGGCGAACGTTCTGCGGCGGGCGGTCCATGACCCAGCTCAGTCAGAGAATCTGTCGGTGATCAAACGGAATACCGCACAGAGGTGAAGTGAGACCGCCGCGGCGGGCAAAGTGAGATCGTAGCTCGCCAGAGTGGATACAAGTACGACCTGGCATGCCTCAAGGCAAGCCTTGGAGAGAGGTCGTCAGCGATGACCGACAGTGATGCAGATAGGGCCCCTATTTGGACCTCCAGCACTCGGAAGGGCCCTCACCGGCCCTCATGCCCTTCCATGAGGGCCGGCTGAGAGGGCCCCTCCTTCCCAAAAAGGAAATTACCCCTGACCAAACCCAGTCCAATGTTTCCTTGGTGCATGCTAGTGGTGAGCCAAGCATAGATAATACACACTTTCAAACTTGTAGATATCTTCTATACCTTATGGAACACTGGTAGTACCAGCTTTTGAGCGCTTTATCTATTTTGATGCACTGATGATCCCATCATCAGCCCTTTATGAGGCCCTCATGAGGGCCCTCTTCATCTTGTTCCAGCTGTGAGGGCCCTCAGTGAGGGCTGTGAGGGCCCTATCGGGTGAGGGTCCTGAGGGCCATTGCCACATCACTGATGACCGAAGATGCGCGAGAGAGGATAAATTATCGAGGCAGCGTCTGGCACAACACCGATTCCGAATTAAAACCAACCTTTTTTTAAAGTTATAAATGATGGAAAATGGCTCATTTTATTGCTGCCCTTTTTTGTACCCATAAACTCAACAAATAATGGACCGAGATTTCTGCCACTTTTGGATGCTGAGAACTGAGCACCATCATTTGTTGGATTTATTGGTCCAAATGTGGCCGCCAGTAAATTTGCCATTATTTCTATAATTTGAAGTTTTAAAAAGTGTCCTGTTTTAATTCTGAATTGCCTATGATGAGTTTTGCCAGCCCAGCTCTGGTAGCCCTCATGCTCATATGCAGCCAGTTCAAAGTTAAAACAGGCCACTTTTTACGAATTTATATGACGGAAATAATGGCAGATGTATAGGCGGCAGCCACTTTTAGACCAATAAATCCAACAAATAATAGGGCTGAGTTTTCAGCCTTTATTGCCATCCAATAGTGCCAGAAATCTCGGTCCATTATTGGTTGAGTTTATGGGTACAAAAAAGGGCAACAATTAAATGTGCCATCGTTTAAATCTTTTTAAAAAGCACTTTTTTAATTCAGAATTGGCATTAGAGCTTATTAGTTGCAGCCGTATTCTTGCAACAGAAATTTCGAGGTTTTTCAAGGCTCCACACATTTAGTGCAGGCCAACTGAATGGTTGTTTTGCAACAAAAGATATACCATTTTGAAATGGTGAAAGGACCTTTAGAAGGGCAACTAATAAGCTCTATTGTGAGTATTTCATTCAATCTGAATCAGGCCTGGTGGTGTGACATTGCCTACGAAGTTCGCAATTCATGATCTGTCCCGATTGGGCAACCCCCACAACAAAATCCATCAATATCTAGTGATCTGCCTTTTTGGGAACCAAATTTTGGGACTTTGGCTCAAATTCTGAAGAAAAACAAACCTGTGACATGTGACCAAAATTGAATGAAACACTATAGTATTCACTGTTTTTTATGGTTTTGTATGGATTTTTGCCTGTGACAGAAATCTATTTCCCAAAAGGAAGAAAAAAAAAAAAAAAAAAAAAAAAAAAAAAAAAACCATCAAAATCCTCGTCGTGAAACTCGAGGCATGGGGTCTCCAACTTATCCGAGCAGGAGCTTTCAAGGCCAACTTGCCAATGTCCGAAAGTGCCAAGCCTGCTGTTGGGGTTGATAAAAAAAAAAAATGAAAAGTACGAAATAATCATTTCGACTTCTGATGGTCATCAATCTTGCCGAGAACTGGAAACAAACGACAAGAATATTGTTGGTGAGGTGGAACGTAAATATGAAGACAGTGCGGCTGTGACCATCAAGTCGAATGAATTGATACAGCGGGTCCTCGCTTTTGTCAGTAAGACCACTGTGCATTGCTCAGAAAGTGATGCACATGTACTGCACCGTGGGACCGTGATACTTGAAGCAGTTAAGATGTTGAATGTCCTGTGGAGTTGCTCTGCTGATTTTTTTCTCTCCTTTGTCAGTCATGTTAAAATCTCAAAATTGCTGTTCTCAAGATGCCACTGATGGAATCTTGTGGCTCCTTTCAGATGGTCTATTTAGCTTGTTTCTGGAAGATCATGCAGATATTTGTCAGCGACAAGCTTGTTAATAGTTTCGATGGCCTTGATCATACACAGATGGAAGGGCTTGAGTGTGATGTGTAGGGCAGCGACGAGGTAGACAAGGAATGTCCTCGGATTAGGATTATCTAAACCTAAGATACACTGGTATCTACTCGAGGAGACTTGAACAAAAGAGTTCCGGGATTGGGCAATCAGTGTTAAGTGTAGTGTTGAGGCAGATGTGGACATGGCAGGAGGGGGGACAGGGAGGAGGCAGGGTTGTGGCTGACGTCCCGGGTTTCGGGTACCGGGCTCGATCACATGACCGGGCTTCGGGCTTGGCTCAGGAGCCCGGTATGGAGGCAAACTGTGACAATATTGCGGAGTTGAACAAACAGAAGAAAAAAAGGGAAAGAAAGGAGAAGTGGCCATTCCATATTGAGAGAATTTTCAACGTGAACTAGACCCTTGGCCGTACCACGAGCGGTAGCCTACTCAAAACTGCCCGCAGGACCAGCAGGCCATTCCTGTTTGGTTTTTATTTTCCCCTTTTTGCCATAGGGTAGCACTTATGATTGTATCAATGAATCAAACGATCGCCAAATGTTATATCTGTGACTGTGCTTTACTTTATCTACCCACGCAAAACCATATATTTTTGAACCCCCTCCTTACCATTCCGCGGGATATAAAATTACTCTAGAGTAAAAGGCGATAGGGACATCCGGACACCACAGAATAGAAAGAACCCCTCATGCAGACTTGTCATGAATGGCCGCCGTCTCCTTCGGCGGATCCACTTTGCCGCCCTGGACATAAATTCAGTCTCTGAGCTATGTATCTTAAACTTGCACGCACGAGGTTGCTCCAGATCCAATAACACAGCAGGATGAAGATGCTATACGAGTTTCAAATTAGGACAGCGTCCTATTTCTTGTGCAATCACACCCACCTTGCCGCGAGAAGTGCAATTTGCCAGAAATATCCCACCGCTGGAAGCAAATCGATGAGCCGATGCACAGACTGGACAGCTTAAAATCTGACATACCATCGCTTATCGTCGGCGTCGTCGGGATACCCGGCGTGGCGCTCCGCAAGCTAGGAAGGGCAAACAAGAGTGCGGTTCCCGCCGCCACAACATTGAAAATATCCGCTTTGCGACCCTGGATAAGGACGACTATCGTCGCAATCACAACGCTGAGGGTCACAAGCCACACAGCTGGGTAGTTGTTAAACTCGGGCACCAGTCGCGATTTGCAGAAATACTCACTGATGAACATAAGAACGGCAAAGAGCCTGATGACCTCCCGACGGTGGACACTGACAGACAGTTGGACCACTTGCGTATAGTTGGACTCAGCCGGATCAAAGGAAAGTAGCTCGAGCGACGTCCGCGCGGAAAGCGCGTCAAGATCCTGTCCAATACCGAAGAATATAGGATACTCGAAGATACCGATGGAGTCGGATGCAATCAGATCGAGGGCGCCTTCGCAGGGAAGGATCGAGTTGTCGGTCATGTTGGTCACTCCACGTGCAAAAAGGAGAGCGCTTCCGTTGTAAATGTCAAAGGGAAAGTGCGAGATCGATCCCTCCTGCGTGGCTCCATGTTAGCGCACCTAGGAATAAAAGCCACCTCGTCGCCACGTACCGCTGTAATATTATATGAAGCGGTATTGAAATATTGCGTGTTGTTGTCGTTGATTTTCAGTGTGAGGAGACTGCTAAGCCCTTCCCCGTCTTCTATGAAGACACAAACTACAGAGGGTTGTCAACTGCGGTCGTGATGAAGTAAGCATAGCTGGAGAGCGCACCTTCCGTTGATGGTGGAAGGGAACCGCTCAGTGTTCCAAGACTAGCGCTGACGTCGAATGAGAGGACGGAAGAAGCAGCATCGAAACTTTTGAAAAATAATACGACGCCAATTGCTGGGTCATCGTCCGCAATCGGAGGCGCATGGGGCACCGGATCCACTGCCAATGTGCTTTCTGTCAGTAAATGTGAGCAGGCGGTGAAGGAAGTACTCACAGCCACTGGCCGCGGAGAAGGTATGCTTATTCTCCGTTCGGGTGACCGATTTGTTGAAAAGTACGCCGGTGATAACGACGGCAATGATGAGAGCGACGGAGAAGCCAACGATGAGGGCGTATGAAAGAATTTTTCGCGGAGAGAACCGGCGTCTACGCGATCGGCGAGTCTCTGTGAACGTCGAGCATGTAAGCGTTGTTCCTCGGACTAAAGAGAGGAAACTCCGCACCTTCTTTGGGGCCTTCCTCAGATGGCTCTGGACTCGATGTGCGCGCAATGAAATACCAGTTGGACTTCATTTTGCAACGGGAAGTATCGCGGGAGGGAGGTGAGGGGATGGCTCGTGAGAGCAGCGCCGACGGACTTTTATCGAGAAAAACCTTAGGCGCGCGCTTGGTCAGGAGTTTCATCGCCTGATGCGCGCAAGCTGGAAGATTGGCGAATCATTCTGAGCGTCTGTCCTGGCGGTGTTGCGAGCGCCGAGCGAAAGGTTATATGTAGCACCAATCGCAGCCGTTGTGGAGACAGATGCATGGCTTTCTGAGGCTGTTGAGGTTTTCATCTGCGGCGCCTCACGCACGGGAAGCAGAGTCCTATCCTTTCATGCGAGTTAGCGCCCAGCCGCTCCGACGAAGGACGCAGTAATGATCAAGACATTTTACGCGGTGTTCGGACGTCCGAAGTTGCTGCTAGAATAAATTTAAACCAACACACGCTGTCTCAACAGCAGCGGCGTCTACCACATATATTAGCCTGCAGAAAGCTTGACACGTTCTCGCCCTGCTCGAGTCGTATATCCGTCAGAGCCTGATGCCGCTGTAAGTACCCTCGTCGTTGATGTAGTCTTGCGCACCATATCCTCCTGCGATTCGTCAACGCTATACGAGACTGGGCGGTGTGTGTGTGCTGGTGGCACCGTTGATCGTGGGTGGGAGGACAGAGGCGCTCGTTATATTGAGCGGACGGGGAACCTGGAGGCGAGATTGTCGGCGTCCCGTCTGAACCACATGGAGATGGGAATGAGTCGGGCGCGGAAGATGCGGGAGGTGAGCTCGTTTTCATCGGCAGTGTGAGGAACGATGGGCGCAGGTGAGCCGGACGAGTTGCCAGACCCGTCGGCTGGCTGGACCGCCGAAGTCGTAACCGCTTCCGTTTCGAGTGCCGGCGAACCAGGACGGCGCCGTCGCATCAACGGCCACCCCCGTCTGCGGGGTGTCAAGCTGTAAAGTCGCGGTGTTAACGGAATGGTGGAATAGACCGGGACGCACGGCATCGGCGGATTATTCGGACGGTTAACAACCCTCCAATCGTAGGAGAGCGTCGCCCAGCCTTGTCCGTCGCCGTTGGCGGGAAGCGGCAGGGTTTTTGTACGTAGGGACGACGACGATGGAGCCAAAGACCGCTGCGACCCCCGTTTTCCACAGACAGCAGATGTTTTTCTCGCAAGAACCAGCGTGGTCGGCCTCGCGGAGTCCAGATCATTGAGAAGCCGTGTTGACATCGAGTAAGGGATCAGGGTGCGTGAGAGGACGGCTAGTTGGTCGAAGCTCGAAAGGTGCACACTGCGCGAGAGTTGCGAAAAATGCCGCAGGGAGATGGAGCGTAGGAACGTTCGTTAAGAGCAACGGCAGGAAGTCAGACCTGCAGTCTGTGTTGGCATATGCTGAGGGATAGAGAGTGAGCACGCACCAAGGTACCCTGCCAACTGAATCTCCCGGCGCCGCATGCGTGCCCAAACGTCACCCTAGTCCTCCTCCCTATCCCGTCTTCCGCGCTCGGGGACTCCAGCTCTAAAGCGAGGTCCAGCGTAAGCGACCTAGTGCGCGATGGAGCGCAAGCGTCGGAGGTTCCGCATCGTTAGACTGAGCTCATCCAGTGGTTGCAGGGAGACGTCGAACGGTGTCGAGCTGGTCGGAGGTAGGAGCGCCGAGGGAGGCGGTTTGGGGAAGTACGACGGACGGACGCGTCGGGGAGTATCGGGAGCCGGCCGAGCTGGTGGGCGCGGAGGCGGATTATCAGTCTCGATATTAGCCTTGTTGACGTGCAGAAAGCGATGTCGCGCTTCGTGGCTGCTATGTTTTCGGCGCGTGTGTACCATTCTCCCTACCCGCGAATCATGATCTTTAAACGGGTCAGCGCAAACAGAGCCGATCCCGGAGGCGCGGGCTCGGCCATCCAGCTGCTAGCAGATCACGAGAATGAGGGCAGCTTCCGGCTGATGACGTTCGCTGGCGGGCACGCAGAGATCAGGGAGGCGGCTGCGCGTGTGCGGTGAGACGTATGCGACCCGCCTTTGCCTCTCCCCGGGGGATCGCATGCTAACCTGAATCCCACTTTGGCGTCGTCGCAACCATTGGCGGGCTCTCGCACTCACCCGCTCTCGCTGCGGTTTAGCGAAATCACCAACGCGCCCCTAGGACCAGTGCGCGTTGCAGCGACGGGCGGCCACCACATCAACACGTTGGGCCCAGGCGATGTGTCGATAAGCCTATTCAAAACAACGCGGAGCTGAGTGGACTGCTGGAGCATGGTGAGCAGTCGATGACGACGGAATTGCGGGTGGAGCTGAGGCTTGCGCAGAGAGGGGATGGAGATGCAGAAGATGGAGAGAGTAGCGTGGTGGTGCGGTTGCATGCGAGGCTGACTGCGGAGGCTGAGTGGGGTCGAATCGTTGAATCCGCGAGTGAGATCGGCGCAATTCCGCGTATATTGGAGTCCCGGTCCAGTTATTGGTTCGTGGAGTAGTAGCGAGGCGAGGGCCGAGTGTCTGCGGGTGTGCCGCTCGCCGGAATAGCCCTAGTCGTCTTCGTGGTCGTTGGCGATGGTGGTGGTCAGAAGCAGAGGTAAGCATCAGTAAATTCCCACCTGTCACCGTCTTGACCCGGACCACCACCTCCCTCGGAACCCCCGTATCCGAGCGCGTCGCCGAATCGCCCCATCCGACCACACTCCGCGCATTAACCCAGACATCTCGACTTTTCAGGGGCGATACCCTCCCGCTCGTCTGGAAGGTCCCTAACGCGCTGTTCATAGCACCAAAGCGCAGAATCGATGCTCGCCTGAAGTCGATAAGCCAGGCAAGCTATGTATGCCCTTCCACTGATCTAGTGATCCCAGCGCGAGTCGTCCCCTCGCACATTGACAAAGCATTCACATCCACAGAAAACTGGTACTCCCGCTTCACGTCCCCTCCGCGACCCCGAACAGGATCTACCACCTCCTCAAGATCATCTCCCTCTGCCCCAATCTCACCACCCTCCACCTGCTCTCCTCCGTGGCCGACAAGTCCGTGCGGGTCGTCACAGCCTGACGCGCCTTCCGCCCCTGGACCTTCCCGCAAATCACGCATCTCGTCGTCCGTCCTCGGCGCGTTTCCCAATCTCGTTGGCTTGGGATGCGGGGACGACAGGGCTGCAGTTGTTCTCCTCGCTCGGCGCCGGCGCCAGGTCGAATGGCATGCGCACGATTGAGGAGGTGCTCTATACAAACTTCTCGCCGACGGAGAGCGCCGCGGTGCTGTCCATCGTGGTGATCAAGCTCCCGCTTATTGAGAGGTCGATACTGGGCAGGGGGTTCTGCGATGTGCCTGTGTCCGTTCATGACCTCAGTTTGACGCTGAGCGGCTTCAGCTCTTCCGCTCACGTTCTCGTACCTCCACTACATCGAATACCTCGCGCCGACCGACCAGCCCGCAGCTGAGACCGGTTCCCTCCTCGCATCAGCGAAAACGCTGCTGCGCCGGTCGGAGAACCCGCGTCCGAAGCGCGTCTGCGTCTGCGTGCGGAACGCGGACTCGGAGAGGTGATCCTGGCACAATGTACGCAGTCGAGGTGGAATGAACAGAGCCGCTAGCACCCACGCAGCGCCGGCGCTGCTTCATGCGTCCTCGTTCGACGCGGTGTGCGTCCATCACAACCACCCTCTCTTTTTCTCTCTCGGTTGCCACCGTTGGTCGGTCTGGACGGGGACCCAGCCCCGCTTTATGCATCCTCGGTCCGTACGAGGGCAGGCAAGCTCTTCAATGAAAAGGCTGTTCCGACCAGACCACGGGGCGTCTCGGCGTCGCGCAGCCCCCTCCAAGAGTCAGCATTGGGCCACGACTTGGTAGTATTCTAGCAGACCAGCGCACAGAAACGCTCATGCTTCGGTGTGTGATCGCTCTTGCAGCTGTCCCTCGTTCGAGGCGAGGCTAGTGTCATGTCTTCTCGCGAATGCATTTTTTTATCCACACTCGCGGCGGAGACTTGGGACTCACAGCGCGTACGGGGGGGCCGAACAAGACACGATTTGACAGGCTGTCTGCGAACAGCCCTGTCCTTTGCCTCTCTCGACTGGGACACCTGGACGCCCTATGACCATGACCCACCAATTGTTCGTATTGTGAAAGACCAGCGCTCAGAAGCGCTCATGCTTCAGTGTGCGAGCGATCGTGTCGCGTGGTCCACAACATGAACAACGACATTACAAACAACCTAAGTAGCTACGTTCGGAGTGGTTATTCCAAACACCACTTGTCAAGTTGCTTGAGACTGCACCGATTCCGGGGTTAGAACACCACCAGACGCTGAGCTACTGAGCTGGCCGGCCGCTTGTATGGCTGTTGTGGACTAGCGTGTTTACGGGATATCTGCAGTAATCAATATTGCACATAAATACAATAATCAATATTGTATGTCACAGTAGTCAATACTGTAATGTGCAGAAGGCATTATTAGGAGAGCTTTTAGAGTATTATTATAGAGTGTTGTAAACACGAGTGCAAGTCCTAAGTGTTCAAGACTCTTCTCTCGCGTGGATTATTTACAATTACTCCGTTAGATCATAATATACCTGACAGCAGGACGTGACCCTTGACCCTAGTGTTCCCTTGTCTTTCGATAGGAACACATCAGGAAACATAACATCTCCCTTGTCTTTCGATAGGAGATGTTAATGGCAAACTCCCTTGTCTTTCGATAGGAGCCGTCTGCAAGGATGGCGCTCTGCCTATTAACTACATTTCGAGATATTCAGTACCCAGCAGAATGTGACCCTTGACCCTAGTATTCCCTTGTCTTTCGATAGGAATACATCAGGAAACATGACGGCTCCCTTGTCTTTCGATAGGAAAGGTCAATGGCAAACTCCCTTGTCTTTCGATAGGAGCTGTCTGCAAGGGTGAGATTCTGCCTAAACACAACTCAATCCCTGACCCAGACGTTCCCTTGTCTTTCGATAGGAACGCCACAGGAAACATGCAAATTCCCTTGTCTTTCGATAGGAACTTGCAATGATGATCTCCCTTGTCTTTCGATAGGAGATCAACTGCAGGTATGCAGTGTGACTTACCACGTCGCTGGCGGGGTCAACTTACTTGAGCTATGCTCGGTGCTAGATGTCTTGGGGGGTCAAGTATGGGCTGCTGCCCGCTGCCATTCAAGCTGCTTTTATACTACTGGCGCCCCGTGGGAATTCCATGCTACTGACTTGCTCTGACTTGTCTTGACTCCGTCGGACCCATTCCGAGTTAATTGGAGTCAAGCAAGTGCCGCAGCTGACCTTCTGAGTCACAGAGAAAGCCCGAAGTATTTCCTGTTGAGCCTCGCGGCGCTGAACATGAGATTAATCCAATGTGTGAAAAAGGCTCTAGCCGGAGTTGAATTCTCGACCTCGCGGATTCGACCCGGAGGATATTTCACTTGGATAGCTCTTGCCGCTTGACTACTTAGGAATTCCTACAGTACATTCAACAGGTCAGGACACTCTAGATGATTGTCATAAGTGTTCTGAATGTTGGACTAGGTGCTGAATACTATCAGGCAACAAAGCCGTAGAATATCCTTGCTCATTGAAGAGAGGCTGCAGAGTAAAACCCAACAACGGGTGAGACATTTTGGTTGCCCCTTGATGCCTCATTACTCCTCGGCAACCATGATGTTGATGATAAAGGATTTCTTTGCTAATTGGAAAATGTCAGGAAAATATGTGAGCAAGGCTAAATGCTATATTTCCATAACAATGGTGGGAGCACAGGTTTAAACCTCTGCATGGGAAAAATGGAAAAACCCACTGGGACGCGCTGGAGACGAGCTTCTGAGACAGATTCCTCCATCCGCGCCGAATCCCCTGTGTTCCCCCAGCTCGTGTAACCTGTCGCGGGTCGTTCCCTTGCACGGTGCAGGCGTGAGATAGGCCGCTCCAAGGTCCTTTAGGTGCCGAAGCACCCTCCAAACCAGTCACAAAGTTTTGTTGGCAGAGAAAATATTATACAGTTCTCGATGTGCCTCTGCCATCACATCGAGAACTGTCGGTGCGAGCCATTACGACTCAGGATCGGGATGAGGCGGGAAGACTATGTACATGGGCTCCGCGTCGTAGATTTTCATCACATCATACGCCAGTTTGGCCAGCAGGGGCGTGGTCTTGCGCTGGGACAGCACCGCTCCGAAGAATTTTGTACCCTCTCCATTAGCAAAATCACCATCGCGGACTCCCTCGTGCAGTGCAGGCACCTCGGCGTACAGCTTCTCCAGAAAAACCTCTCGGATCTGGGCCAGCGGCTCGTGTGCGCACAAGAAGAGAGCGTGCGGAGGGTCCTCAACCTCGCATTTACAGAACCTGCACAGGCGCCATTCTCGGGGTACTTTGTCCCGCCGTCGTGCCTTCCACCAGCGACGCTCAACTGCAAGGCTATGGCCCGACAGGATCAGGCGAGTCAGTGCGCGTCGATGCGCGCCGGTCTTGACGCGAAGATAATGCCGAAAAGCCATCGTCATATAGCACAGACGAGGTTTTTGATGTGTCCTGTCGAGCTCGACTCTCTGCCCTAGTAGGTTTTTAACCCGCTCCCGAAGCAAGGATCTCAGAGTCAATCCAGCTCTTCATGGATTTCTCGACTGATTTCATCGCTTGCGTGATGTTGTCGGCGCATAGAGTCTCGAGATTGAGCTCAACGGGTGTATAGAGCTTGGAAAGGACCGAGCCCAAATCCTTCACCCAAGAATTGTGACCGCGCCGAGCCAAATCAATGGATTCTTGTAGAGCATGCCAGGCTGGGCGATCAAGCTCTTCAAGATCCAGGAGATGGAGGAGGTTTTTTAGTGCCAGATAGACGCGCCGATATCGAATAGGCCACAAGCCCGTCTCGGAGAAAAGGACGGCTCTGAGAGAACGTTTGCCGAGCCCCAGCATACGGCGCAAGAAGCGGAGCTGGACCTTTTCGAGCATGGCGAGGCACTTCAAATTGACGTCGAGGATAATTTCGCAGCCGGCCGTGAGGTACGGATCGACCATCGCAATGTACAGCGTTCGAAAATCCCAGACGGGTGTTTCCCCGAGCAGGCGGTCCAAGCTGAGAACAACATTGCTCGTTTTTGTGGCCTTTTCTGCCTGCACGAGGTAGTTTTCTTTCCAGATAAAGGAGTCCGACGAGTTCGTCCAGATACCCAAATACCGCGCCTTCTCAACGATAGTGAGCGACTTTCCGTTGAGATAGAACTCGGGGAAGTCCTTCTGCCTCTTTGCTAGGCACTGAACAAGGCACTTCGGAACGGATAGCTCGGAGCCTTTCCGACTGAAATATTTCGCCCCGTCGTCCAGGTGTGTTTGGAAGCCTGGCGCCCTTGTTGACGCCGTGAGGACGTCGTCGGCATGCTCAATGTTGGGTACAACATTTCCATTTAGCTGAACATCTCCTTCTTGGACAGGCAATGCAAAGTCCGACATGAAGAGCCTCCATAAATTGGGGGACTCGGGTGCACCGGTGAGTATTCCGAGCAGCGATTCAAAGAGCTCTCCGTATCTCCCCTGCAGGCGAACAGCGAAGCGTATGCGCTCGTACAGCAGCTTCAGCCATTTTAGAATCGGGCCGGTCAGACCGAGTGCTGCTAACCGTACCCATAGCGTGGGCCGATCGGTGCTCGGAGATGCGTTCTTCAGGTCCAGATAGACAATGAATAGAGGCCTCCCTTGCGACTTTGCTTTGTCCACAAGGCTTCGGAGGACAAAGATATTGTCTGTCGTGCGCAGGCCTGGCTGGAAGCCGTTCTGGGACTTGGGGATTGCGTTGACGCTCTCCGCTGCCTCACGAATTCGTCGGTCAATGATGAGGGTGAGCATTTTGAGCATGCAGCATTCCAGAGCGACTAGCCGATAGCTCGCAGCGTCGGCGGGATCTTTGCCGTGTTTGAGGATGCCAACGAGTATCGAAACGAGCCATTGCTTGGGCATCAGGAAGTTATCAAGACACCATTGGAAAAAATCCACAAGTTTTGCGTTCGGAATTGCGAGGCATTGCTTATAAGAGAAATGATCGACGCCAACGGATGTTCCCAGGCCATGTTCTTTGAGATGCCCTTTTGCAGCCGCCACCTCGGCCTCCGAGAGCTTACGCGAGAAGGAGCGGAGAGGGGTCGTATCGGGTGGCTCATCTTTCAGGTCGTCTGCACTCTGACGGTTGAGCTCGAGCTCTTCAGCATCAAACTCTGCGGGCATCTCGAGTGGGTAATTCAGACGCCAGATGAAGTCTTCCGTCAGTGTCTCCAAATCGACCTCAGGGGCTTTCAGCTGCCGACTGGTGAGGTCCCGGTACGAGTTCCAGAACTCCTTGAGTCCCTTCAGCGCCTCAGAAACGATGCGCTCGCGCTCGGCCTTTTGTAGCGCGAAAACCTTGGCGCGTCCGCGATGGCTGGACTTCTCCGGCTCGAGATCATCATCCGTTCCTTCCACCCATTCTCGAGGGCGCGGCGGAGAGTACTCTTCTAACGCTGTGCGGACTTTGAGTGTCTCAGTCAAGCTCTCTATCGGTGCGTGCGTCGACAGGCAGCGACGGACGCGAGCCGTACTTGGATCGAACGGAGACAGAGGCTGGAAGATGCCGGGTGGCGACACCACTTTGGAGGCCTGGGTAGCCAGCTTCAGCGCCTCTGCCCGGGAAGAATTCTTTATCTTGGCGTCAACGAAAGCAAAGACCGTCTCGGCGTGGCGCGCGGCCAGGGCATCGACGACAACAGCGAAAATGTCAGCATTCGCACAGGGCCAGCCAAACGTCTTATGCTCCGCGGCGCGGTAGCATATTTGGCGTATGACTGCCTTTGAGCTGCAAAAAATGACCGCGCTGCGGTCTGGATTTATTCGCTGCAGTGCAAGGAATATTGCATAAAGCCTCGCCCTGTCGGGGGAGAGCTTGCCTGCGGGTTTCCCCGGGCCCGACGCCTGTTCTGGCACCTGCGCTGAGTAGTTGTCGTAGCATCGCGGGCCAAAGTAGACTCCTGCGCCGGCAGCAGAGCCTGCTGCACGCGTTGCGCCCTCAGCGTAAACGTAAATCGACTCTGTGGTTTCCGATATTGGACCCCAGAGCGATCTGAGTGCGGCTTCGGGTGTCTCCATCGCCTCCTGGATTTCCCGATAGCGGAGATCAATGTCCTCGTCCCCCGTGAAGTCCGGAGATGGCGCACGCGGAACATAAGGTCTACGTGTTCGTGTTCGTAGGACCGACGCGTCGAGAGAGACGCAAATCCGCGAGTGGTCAGCCCAGTCGTCGGTCGGGTCTTCGCTCGGGAGCTCAACATGGAAGCGCTTGACATACGGGAGGAGCGCCGAGGAGCAAATTGCATAGTCAATTGTGGAAGAACCGTTCGGCTGGAAGGAAGTGTGTCTTCCCGGGGAAGCCGACTCAAATCTGGTGCCATTTGGAATGCATAGCTCAAGAGCCGCACATTCTTGTAGAATCTCAGTACCGCGGGCATTGGAAGTCGCATCTTCGGATCTACGCGGTAGCGTTCTCCGGAAGGGAGCGACCTGCAGCGATTCGACGCGCCCGTTGATGTCCGCCAGCAGAAGTAGAGGCTTGTTGTCGCTCGACGAACAAGCCGCAGCAGCCTCCCATAGCTTTTGAAGGGGTTCAACATCGGTCCAACCTTGCCATCGGGAAGTAGATGGTGCAATGTACCCAGCTACGAGCCACATAGAGCCGAGGTCAAGAACCAGAACATCAGAGCAACAGAAGCTCGACCTCTTGAACGGGATGTTGTCGCGAATGAGCACCGCTAGACCACCACTTCGATAAGAATTTTTCGCTCGTAGTACCCGGGGGTAAGAAACAAGCTTATAGCCGCGCGGACACGCGACGTAGATATCTTCGCCGGGGAGCAGACCCGTCTCCGCGAAGAACATGATGTCGTACGGCTCAAGCAGCGAGCAGAAGTCCGGCGAGCGCATTTTGAGGTCAAAAAACCGAAATATATTCCAGTACATTACATGCAAAGTACCTGCTTCTCGGCGCGTGGGCAGCGCATCGCGTCTGGCGCGTACCTGTCGGCTATCCGACGTTGAACGGGAGCGGCTGGGCGCACGGGCGCGCTTGCCTCCTCGAGCGGGTTCGGTGCCTCGCGTTGATGATCTCCCTCGCCGCGCCGCGGCGGCAGAGCGCGTAGTTGCGCGTGTCTCCGCATCCACGGGCTCGGGGATGGCGCTGGCGTCTCGTCGGGCGGGATCGGCGCGTTCGGGAGTACCTTGACCCGGGTGGCTGTACAGTGCCAGCGTGGCAGTCGAGGGCGACGACGACGAGCCTCGGGCCTCAAGGGGCAATGTGAGGGCAGCTGGGGCAGCAGAAGGTGTGCAAGAATCTCGACTGGTTGTACGAGGAGAAGAACTCAACCCGTTGGGGAGTGGTGGAGCCGCGGCGCCCTGGGGCGGGGCAAAAGAGGGCGCAGAGGCCACGGAGCACGCGGGCGCTGGGGCCGGGCTCAAGTCTTCCGGGAGGGGACGAGTGTCCGTCCGCCGGGGACCCGTAGGCCGTGCTGGGACGGAGGGAGGGGCCAAGCCACGCGCTCCCGTTCTTGACCGCCACGTCAGCTTTTGGGCTCGCGCATCGCGACGAAGCCAAGCCACGGGGAGCTGGAAGCTTCCACCCGGGCACTGTAGTCTTGAGAATCGAAGTCTTGAAGATCTTGAAGAGCGTCTTCAGCGGCGGCGGAAGCGCGCTATCGTGAGGCGGTTGGATCGCCGGCGACATGATGGTAAGAGCTGGGAAGAATCTTGGGACGGTACTGGACCTCGGGTTTAACCCGGACACTGTGAGCGACACCGCCTGGCCCCGCCCTGCGGTTATCGTACCCTCAACTACCTCGCTGCGCCTCTGCGTGCGGACGACGGAGTCTGCCGGTGGATGCGCGGTCAAGGTTAGGTAAAGTGGGCCTGCATCCATATGATTCGGCGCTCACGCAGCGTGGCTCCATCCGCGGCCGTTTGTTTGCGATCGACGACGCAGAGTAGGTCCTTGACTCCTTCGAGCACGTAAGTGTCGATGTTTCTTCTCTTTCGACCTGCGCGGCGGCGTGCGACCACTCCTCCACATCAGCGTACGCGTCTGCGAATGTGCTAGAAGGCCAGTGTGCTGGCACTGGGATGATACCTGCCTGGGGGGGTGCGATCAACTTCGTACTGTCTGTCCTTCGTTCGACGCGAAGCTGGGGTATAATGTCAGAGAACGGGACATTTTTCTTCCTCCGACATGCAGACCTTGGCGCTGGCGTGTTTACTCATTGCACAAAGCTCGGCTGATTGGGATTTCAGAGCGCAGCATCCTCTCTGGCCTCTCTGGCCTCCAGCTATGTCATTGTCAATTGCCAGGCCGACGACACAGCGACAAGATAACTGATTTTCCCTGCCAGAGTACCATCACGGGGCATGCCTCGGCTATTGATCTGGAATCACAACTGACAAGTTGACGGCACCTGAAATAGGGCTGATTACCGGCACACCAACGGGGAATGAGTGCTATGCTTGATTTTTCCGACGGCTGGCCGAAACAAGTTGTCAACATGTTTCCCGAACACTTTGATTGCATCATTGCTGCTGATATCAGGCTAGAGCAACCAACCATAGCAGACCAGCTGAATATGGGAGCCCGATATCGGCAAAAAAAACATGCTCGGGAATATAACCCATTATACGGACACACACCAAGTAAATCAAAATATAATAACTAGCCATTGTATTGAAAGATCAAAATATGCCCTTTTTGGTCAGCCTCCATCAACCCATAACCCTCTGAAACCCATACCTTTGGCCTTCCACCGAGGAGTATGGAAAAGGAGGGGTTCGACTTTAGTTGAACATGCACTACTGACAATGTATATGGCACATGAAACAGCGTGGATTGGCGGCACACGAATGGCGGATTCTGTGCTTAGCCGCCGGGGTGTCAATCAATCTCTGTGACATCTGAGAGTTTTCTAAAATATAATTTGAATAGAACGGGTCTAGTGATGCCGACTTTATATAACAATTACAAAAAGTTCTTTTTATTGTTATATCCCCTAATAAGTAGAGCATATTACACTCTCATACAACACAAAACTGAATGGGAGTGGAGCTCCCTCAGCCGCTGGGATAGCTGGATTTTTTCTGTGTATTTTACTGTCAGACCGCGCGCTAATATGCTCTAATACCCCAAGTCATCTGTGCTCAATCAGACTTGGCGTTGTTTGTTTCACAATACGTTTCAGCTCAGTAGCACTGCTTTGTTGCTCATGTGCACAGGATTCGGGGTTTGAAACACAGCTAGCAGTCGATCAATGTCTCAGAGACAACGCGGCGGTGTAGACTGATGTCCCAGGAATTGGTGACTTGCTCACCCCGCCGCAGATGAGATAAAATGCGACAGTTTAAAAGACACTATAAAGGTCAAGACAGTGGAAATACCATGATCCCAAATTTGGGACTCTATTGTGGGAGATCTGAGCACACAGAAATGCTACCGTTGTTTTTATGATATAATTCTTCTCTCACATGGGCCTGTTTGGTGGTTAAGATTTTATCTCAATCTAAAGACCATGACAATACAATTGGGCCCTTAATGTTGTAGTGTCACTCAGAAAGATATTTCAAAATGTGTGCGTTTATTTCATCTGCAGCGGTAGTAATGATTCATTCAGAGTCAATTTCCTGGATCAAAAACTGCCCAACCGCTCCCAATGACTCTGCATCCATAGCATTGCATCACAAGGTCACTATCACATCCCATCATGAGAAAGACAAAATTGCTTAAACAAATATTAAGCCAAAAATTCAAAATGTCACACATCAGCGGAGTCCGGCGGTTATCACAAGGTGAAAAATAGCGATTATCTGCCATTCGTGTGCCGGTAATCACCCTGGTTTCATGTGCCACACACATTGCCTGTTGTGATGGGTGTTGATTTGACACATCACTAAATGGTAATCTATATTTATTCATTTTTTATGACTTCTCAATGTCTTCTACACTAGGTATTGTGACAGCTATCTCATCATCCATAGCTGTGCATGCAGAGCCACAAATGTTTTGACTTTGACTGACTAGAGTAATATAATCAGTGTTGTACATAAGTGTTAAGGGTTATCTTGAAAATAAGGGTTATTTTCATTATAAGGAAAGGCCTTATTGAGGGTTCACATGGTAGATAAGCCTTATCTACCCTTATCTATGGATGTGACATATCTGTCACACCCGTGAAAAGCTTCCTCCGGTCCCGATGCCGCCCAAGCTTGGAGCCATTTGGGGTCCATTCCATCGCCCCGACGACAAGCCTAACGGACAGCACAACCATGGCTACCACTGGCACTGCCTCCTCGCGCGACGCCCGTCGTCCGCTCCAATTATCATCGATGTAGAGAAGGACTGGAAACAGCTCGAGAAGGAGGACTGGTTCAGCGGCGGTGTGTTGCAGTGACAAGCCAGCAATGTTTTACTCATCTTTTGCAGCTGTTACTGCCATGTCCAACGAGAAGAAGCACGCCAATGGGACCAAGGCGGCCCTGGCGGCACATCTGCGCTCATGCCCTAACGCGACCGCAGAAGAGAAGGTGCTTGCGGCGCGAGAGAATCCGACTAAGAAGGAGGCGGCGGAGGCAGAAGCGAAGCGAGGGAAGAGGCGGGCGGACACGTCGGAGTCGGAAGGGGGAGGCCGATGACGAGGGGCAGAGCCGCCAGAGGAAGAAGAAGCGCAAGGCGGTCCTGCGCGTGGAACGGAACCTCACTCAAACGACGCTAAAAAGGTTCAAGGGCGTGGACATGCCCTTCACCCCGGACCAGAAGGTCGCAATCGAGCGGCAGACCTTGCGAGCGACCCAGTCGGCGAATCTTCCTGAGCGATGGACATTGGACAGACGATCCGGAGGTGCTCACCCTCCTCATGATGCTTCGTTCGAAGGCGGGCGACGTAATTCCGGGGCGGAGGGTGTTGGGCGGTCGACTCCTGGACCAGGCGAGCGCAGAAATCGACGCGGAGATGGTCAACGAGGTCGAGGGGCAGGAGGTCTTGATGAGGTGCGTCTACGGTGTCCCCTGGTGCGGAACAAGTCCTGACGAACCCTAGCACCGACGGCTGGCGGAGTAATCGCAAGGATGCGGTGGGAGGCGTCGCCCTCAGCCACAAATTCAAGGTAGGCTGCTCCATCTGTTGCAGCTTCGAAACCTCACTCACCGGTACCTGAAGTCGCTGCTTGTCGATATCATCCGCACCAACAAGCTCAAGAAGGACGGCCCCTCCATGCGCGACCAGTTCTGGTCCATGATAACGAGCGCGGAGGAGAAGCTGGGTTGTCGTGTCATCGCGTTTCTCACCGACAACGACGGTGGGAGCAAGAGTGGCCGGAATCTCCTCGGAGACGACCATCCGTGGTTGCTGGTTTTCCCTTGTGGCGCGCACCAAGGACAGCTCATGCTTGGCGACTACTTAAAAGAGAACGCGGAGGCGGAGGAACTGCTGTGGGAGCTCATCGACTCGGTTAATTGGCTGAACTCGCACGATAAAGTCCGCGCCATCTTCGACGACCACCAGCGCACATTAAGCAGCAAGGTCCTCGCATACATCCTCCCCAACCTCACGCGCTGGACTACCCATCTCGTTGCCGCCCTATATAATGAGTCAAGTGATGAACCAGTCCACCAAACCAGATTTTCTGTCAGCATATGGCGCCATCTCAGCAGCTGTGTGCAAGGATTTCACCTGTGATTTTGCCCAAAACAGGGGTCAGATTTTAATGAAATGACACACATGAGTCACTCACAACAATACAGTAGAAGTCTTATTAGTTGGAACTGGCATGGATTTCCGGAAAATCCTGGGGACGGCCACGGAAGACCTCCATTTCTCGGACTGCTTGTCTTTGTCTGACTCAGTGCCGCCGCCATCCTGGATTAAACACAACCAGCGAACACGGCAGCATGTCTACGGGTACTACCCTGCTACATTTGTGTTCAGAAGAGTGGTACGTCAATCATACATTGGGAGGATTGAGTCGAGTTTTATGCTTTATTCCGCCTCTGTATGTGGCCTGACTTGAATTGTGTGTAAGGTGGGCAATGAACTGGACCAGAATGATGAGCGAGAATAATATAATGATCACACTTTGAGCTGGCATATGTTGTGAAACAACCCAAGGTTAGTCAGACTTTGTCAGAGTGACTTGTGGTGTTGGGATTAAAAAATAATCGCAAGTACTTCAATTTTTTACAATCACTAGATATATCATCCACAAATTATATTCAGAAAAATGTCCACTAGTCACAGATTTTGATTGACACGCCGGCGCCTCCAGGTTGGTTCTGCCGTTTGGTGTGACAAAAATAACCCCTGTTTCAAGCGCCATGTCTTTTGTCAGTGATTGAAGGTATGCCAACTCCGCGGCGTGGCACAAACTTCGAGATTTTTTTTAATTATGTCAAAGCCTCCCTCTGCCTCACAACACCAATTTCGAAATAAACAGACTTTTTTTTTTTTTTTTTTTTTTTTTTTTTTTTTTTTTTGAAAAGATACAAACAATGACAATAATGGCAGGTTTGAGGGCTGCCCTTTTTGGTGCCAATAAATTCAACAAACTATGGACCTAGATATCTGCCCTTATCGGAGGGAAATAATTGCTGGGAACTATTCGGAGAATGTAGACGCTGGCTGTAAATCTGCCATTATTTCCCTCATTTAAATTCTCAAGAAGAAAAAAGCCCTGTTTCAAGTCTGGGTTGGCTGCATGTGAACACAAGGGGCACCAGAGCTGGGCAGGCAAAATTCATCATAGGTGATTCAGAATTAAAATATGGCATTTTTTAAACAGCTATGATTGCTGTCAAATGTGGCGCTGCATTAGATGCAAAGTTCAATGTGTGACCAGAACATTGCCATTGCCAGACTGATTCTGATAATACCCCAAACCATTGTAAGCAGACGAGACATCAACGTTGTAGGCAGCACTAGGGGCAAAGTAAAGGGCACACGTTTGACAGGCAATTACAGTCACACATACTGTACATGACCATCATTTGGTAGCAGATCTCCCATCAAATCTGTGACCGTGAATCTTGAGATATATTATATTCCTAGGGCAGTGCATAAATATGGTTTCGGCATCTTGTCACAAAGCGAAGTGTTTCAAGTAGTCTGACTCCCTGAATCGAGATTCTATATTAGCCTGGGCTGAGGATCCCGCACGGGTGAAGGAAAGCGCTGTATTTATATGTAGATGCCGCCCTATTGGTATCAAGTGGAAAAAAAAAAAAAAAAAAAAAAGAAGAAGAAAGAAAGAAAAAAAAAAAAAAGCCAGACCTGGGGTCAAACCAAAGTCATGATCACATGATATATACAGACTCTTACTAAGAAACCTCCTTTGTCGGGGGCCCATTTTTGCCCACGTAGCACAAACTTGAAGTTTGTGAACATTAGACCTTGTATAGACCTTGTACATTTTGGGTGTTCAGATCTGGCAGGGTACTTGTGTTCCGTTGCGCTGACAAGTCATAGAACGTGATCCCCTGCAACGCCGTTCGCTGAGTCGCCCGATGTTGGTACACACCCACAGTAGACGGAGCAGTGCCACGAGGGAGCTCTGTGATGCTGCACTATTCGGAGGGCGTCGACGAGAGTCGAGTAGGAGTAGTTGTCGATGTTGTAGAGTAACAAGTAAGGATCGAGCGTTGAGCTCGATCCGTTAGCTATCTCACTTGCGCGCAGCTAGCGGAGCTGGGGCAGTTTACGCGTGCCCAGGCATGCAGTGGGTCTAACCGATAGCGGGGTTCTCGCGAGAGGACACGCTCGAATCCATTGTGGAGGTTCGAAGTAAGTAGTATGTCAGCCGTCACTTGTGTGACGGCTCCTTCTAAGTACAAATGAAAAGTAATGCGCATATTCTAAGTAGTACCCCTTCACAGTGCCCTCCCTGCGCAGTCCTTTTTATTTACTGCTGTCTCTCGGATTCCAACGTTGATCACCTCGTCCCCGCCAGCCTTGTCCTCGACCCCTTCCTCGACTAGGTCCTTGTCCTCTCCCTCCACCTCTGTCGTTTCGACCCCGTCCTCCTCTTCCTCGTCCACTGCTCTGCCCCTGTCGACGAGATGCACGCGACTGCTCCTTTTCTTTAACCAGCTGCGCCAGCTTAAAGAATTCCGCAACGTCTTCCCCACTCATCTCGGCGAAGTCGATTACGTTGCGGTATTTGTTGAGCAACCTTCGCAATCTTCGGACTGGTCCACCTCCGACCCCGCGAGTGGTTTTCCGTGAGCGTTTCCCGTTCTCGTTAACCTCTTCTGCCGGTTCCGACTGATTGTCCTCGTCCGAATCGTCTTGTTCATCGAGGTTCAAAGCGTCAGATAGGCGTTCGGCCAGAGGCACGATGTTGGTCTCCGCTTCTAAGGATAGTTGCTCTGGTCGATCTATGAGCGAGCTACTGGGGAGATCTTCGTCCATACGCTCCAACAAAGAACGATTAGGAACGTCCATTGTGTGAGGATCCATTGTTGACGTGTTGGATTCTCCCGACATTCGTTCCAGTAAAGATCGCTGAGGCGCGTCTTCGCTGCCCTGCTCTTCACGATCGTCCTGAGTCGCAACATCTCCCCAGCCTCCGCCTACGTCGTTGGCGCTTGACCACACGTCGTGACTCGCGACAGGATTAGACTGCTCATTCGACCAGTTTGAGGCTGCTTGCACCCATCCAGAGTTGCCGCTATGGTAATCGTGGTCGTAAGACCAAACGGGCTCATCTCTACCCCTCCATTCGCGGTCAGGGCGTCCGCGGAAGACTCGATTCGTTTGTGCACGCCCCCGACGTATGGGCTCGACGTAGGATCCACGAATTCCGCCGCGGCTCCTCATCGAGCGTGGTTGAGTGGGTACTCGCAGGTTACGAGCCCATTCTGGTACCACGAATCCCGGTTGCTGTGGGTAGAACGTTTGCGGAGGTGCGGCTCGAGATGGAGTAGGCGCGACTGATGCCGTCGCAGCCCTTGACCACGCAGGCGATGGGGGACGTCGCTGATTAGAACGATCTATGGGGAGCGTTCGGGAATGCTCTGGCCGATTTGGGAATTGTCGAGGGCGGCCGACGGGCATTCCTCGATCTTGCCATGGACGTACAGGACGTGGTGGGTCACGTCGCAGATCCCGAGGAGGAGTATATGATCTTTTCTTCCGATACGCCTCTTCGCGCACGCGACGTTCTCTTTCCTCGTCCCTCGCGGCTGCATCAAACAGCGGGGTCCATCTATCGTGTGAATAGGCCCAAGCGTCCTCGAAGTCTGAGCGTGGTCGCGTCTCGGTACAATTCATGCCCAAGTCGCGTCCTGTCCACCAGCGTGCAAGGCTCATCTGCGCCCTTTGTGCTGCTAAGGGATCCACGAATTCAAGCCAAGTTGTCCCTTGAGCGACGGTAGCCCTTATCGGCATGGCGTGGTCGCGCGCTAGATCTTCTCGTATTATAGCGATGAAGTCTACCGCGGAGTGCCTGTTGCTTGGGATTCTGATAGCCACGTACGGATCCACCACGTCGGTCATTTCGACGTCCTGGACGTCGTGCCGAACCTCTTCCTTCCCCTTCCCTTTTCCTTTCCTTTTCTCCTCTACTCGTTCGTTTGTTGCGGAGCCGAGACTGATGGTCGTTTCGCTTGCCGGGCTACTAGACCGGATCCTGTCTTGACCCAACTGAGCTAAGGCGCTCGCGTTAAGCAGCTGCCCTGAGTCAGGTATGGGAGTGGTAGGTTCGGGCGTAATGGCTCGAGCTTCTGGCATCACCACCTCCTTGTCGATATAAGGGCGGTGTTCCGGGAGTACTTTCTCTTCGGGATAAACCCAACGAGTCGCTCGTTTAGGCAACCAATGATTCCCGGAAAGTACCTTGAACTTGGACTTCGGGAGTGGGTAGCCCAGCATGTCAGGGCGATATGCGTTTCTCGGGATTCCGTATTCGGGTCGATCGTCCGAATCTGGAAGTATGATTTTCCGTTTCAGATCCCGATCCCAAACGATTCGAGAGGACTCTATCGTTCGGCGTCGATTCTTCCCGTAGTATTCGAAATAGCCGACGCTCCGAGTTTTTCCTTCGACCTCTTCAGTCTCATCTTCGCTGTCGTCTCCCACCCACCGCCAAGTCTCCCACTTGCCCTCCTTATTCGCTTCCTTGAGTGGACGAGTTTCTAGGTACTGAAATCCCGGACCAGGTTCAGGAGTAGGGATTCGTAATTCGTCATCGTCGTCGGAACTATAGTCGATAAGGTCGTCCGGGGCAACAACAAATCGACCTCCCCTCGCTCCCGGTAGGTCTCCTGGTGGAGCTGGTTCTGGAGTCGTCGCAGCCCTGGTCGCCCGAAGCGTCAGGCGCAGACGAACTCGAGGTAGCGGATCGCAATTGGGCCGTTGATGCCGGGGACGTAGCACGAGAGGAGGGTGGACGATTCCTACGTCCTTCTTCTCGCAGTAGTGCGAGAGGAGATGAAGCCGCGAGTCGATCCGTACGCTGAAACGACAGATCCTGCAGATGAGGGTCCCTTCGTTGATAAATCCCTTCTAACGAACGCGATCCTCCGGTCATGGACGAGAGATGATTCTCGTAGTAGTCGTTGTACGTAGTAGACCCTTCCATCCAGAGAGTAGGAGGGATGTTCTCAAAGAACTCGTCGTCGCGTCGGCGATGTAGTATGAATACGGGAACTTGCAGCGTGAGGAGAATCAAGGCGTCGATTTCTTGAACTCCGTTGATGAAGGCACCCGTGTATACGTCGTTGGCCAGCGTTCGCGTCGCAGTTTCTCGCAGTAACTCGGCTGTAGGTCGCTCCAACGACAAGCGCAATAGCACCCACTCCATCCAGGCTCGACGTTCTCGCAAGCTGTACTGCGCAGCGATAGCACAGTCCAAGGCATCATCCCAGGTCGAACTTTGCACCAACCTTGAGTAGACGACGTTGAACGGATCCGGGGGAGGGCGTACGGGTAGGCGCAGCTCAACGAGCGCGGCCCTTGCGTCGTCCCTCAGCCCGTCTAAGAACTTTTGGGTCTGTTCCTCGATAAGCCGACTCAATTCGTCAATGGCGTGTAGCCAGTTGGAGTCGAAAGATCCCGTCTCTTCTCCGGTCCATAATTCCTCCAATCGTCTGTACGCCGGAAACCAGTTGTCATCCTGCGCCACCATGTTCGCGCGTCGAATCAAGGCCAGATGTGGGCGCGCAGCATTCCAAGGCACTGGCATGACGAACACGTCGTGAGGCCCATAAGAACCGTCCTCTCTTCTTTGGTTTTCCTTCGGTGGGGGCGAGCGGTAATGCGAGAGGAGCGATACCGGACGAGTAAGGAAGCTGTTCCGAGTTGGGCGACCATTCGATAAACGCTAAGTCGGTGGAGTCTCGATTTTGAGCTATTCCTCGAATGGATAGGACCCGGAATCCGGAGGTGGAAAAGAGTAATCCCGTTCGAACCGGCGGGATATTCGTCAGTCCGACGAGCCGGTTGAGGCGGGGAGCAATGAAGGAAGGAGCCATATTAGCTTAAGTGCTTGGAACAGGCGCGTAACGCAGCCCCGAGTTCGTAGGGTGGTGGTGAGAGCAGGAAGAGGAGTATGACTCGGACGTAGTCAGTTGACTGATCCGTGATGTCGGGACACGGTCACGAGCCATACGCGTCAATCCAGCTTCTTGAGCTTTTTATACTCCCTCTTCAGCTCTGGCGCGTTTCTCATATCGTACTCCGAGATCCACGAGTCCTCCGCAGGCCCGAAACCCTCCCATCTTACCAGGAAAAATAGAATGTTACGACCTCTGCGCTTTCTCGTCTTATGTCCCAGTATCGCTTCCACCACGTACTCCTCCGAAGCAATGAGATGCTCTCTCGTGTCTGGTATCGACGTTCGAACACCCCACTTTTCGTCAGATGGCTTATATATCCTGAGGTGTTCCAAATTGAAGACCGGGTGCATGGGGAACTTGTCGGGCAGTCGTAATCGGTAGACCAAGGGGTTCACTTTCTCCAAGACTTCGAACGGCCCCATAGTTCGTTGTACCAGCTTCCGACCGACTCCCTTTCCTTCCACTAGCTCCAGTGAATGCGGGTTCACCAGTACCAGATCCCCTGCTTCGATCTTCTCGATAGGACGTCGCTTTTTATTATAGGCGCGAGCTTGACGTTCTTGCGCCAGGACCAATGCGTCTCGCGCTTTACTCCGATGCAGCTCAAGCAATTCCAAAAAGTCCGTTCCTTTCTGACTCGGTAGAAACGGGCGATGAACTGGATCTGTTTCTGGGTTGAGCAGCCCTGTCATTCCGCTAGGGGAGTACCCCATAAGCAAGAAGTTAGGCGCGTATCCAGTCGACGAATGGATGTTTGAGTTATATGCCGTGTTCACTTCCCCCAGCCACTTCGACCACGAAGAACGGTCAGAGGAGATATATGCCCTGAGCATCTGCTCAATTAGCGCATTCAGGACTTCTGTCTGTCCATCCGTTTGGGGATGATGTGACGACGATAAAGCCATCTTGCTGCCATACTGTTTCGCCACCGAACGCCAGAAATCAGTGGACCACCTCTTGTCTCGATCTGCAATAATGCGCTCTGGCATGCCGTACCGATTCACCACTAGCTCGATAAACAGTTTCGCGAATCCTTCCTGCGATAGCTCATTATGAGTAGGCGCGAATACCGCGTATTTCGTGAGCTTGTCGACGAATACTATGACGGCGGTAAATTTCTCCTTTCCCGAAGGAGGCAGCCCTGTAATAAGATCCATCGAGACTGTCGCGAAGGGGCGACTAGGGATATGTGCTGGTCGCAATCCTCCCATCTTCTTCCGCCTGTCCACCTTTATCTTCTGGCAAACATCGCATGATGAGACGAAGTCTTCGATGTCGTCCCCCATACTAGGCCAATAAAATAGCTCTCTTAGGCGCGAATGAAGTTTCGTCGGCCCCGCATGTGCTGTTTCCCTAGCACTCTCATGCATCATCTCCAATATGTCCTTTACTTTCGACTTGGGAATGCATAAACGCGCCCTCCAATCCGCGTCTATGAAGAAGAAAAGACCATTTCTCCCTTTGGTGAATCTTGATGGGGTGAGTTTCTTTTGTGGTCCTCCCACTACTTCCTCCTCTTCATAACGCGTCTTGAAGTGCGCGTCGCGTCTATATCCTTCCACGAATTCTGCCAATTCGCTTTCCTCCAAATGCACCAATAGGTGAGCGCGTCCTTCCCAGTCATCCTGGATGTCCGCCTCTTTGATACCCGTGACTCCTCTTGGGTAGGTCCACTCGTCGGGTCCAGCGCTACCCGTACTTCCGTCATCCGAATCGTGTTCGTCAATGTCTGTCGTCCGCGTTTTCTCAGGGGCTACTAGGCGCTCCTCAGCTGCCCTTTCCGCGCTCGTAAGGTTCCCTGGAAGTACGCTGTCGTCCTTTTGTTCTTCCTGTAGTCTAGCTTTCCTTTGTCTCCCGCGTCTCTACCGGATTAGCGACTTTCTCCACAATTTCTTCCCACCAAGAGACCGAGAAAGCTGCCCTTCGAGCAGGCGCGTAATCATGTCGAATCTCTGCATTTTCTGCACGCTCCCTTTTCTCTTCATCTTGCACAATCGGTTCGTGATCATCTTGTAGAGGTGAACTGTGCTGAGGCGCTCTAGGCAGCCTTGATAGCGGGTCCACGTTTGAATGAATCCGACCTTCTCTGTGTACGATTCTCATCCCAGGGTATGCGGAAAAAATTGCACCCCAAGCTGCCAGACGCCTATTGGTGTTCTCGAAGCTCCTTGCCCATTGCAGAGCAGCATGGTCTGTTATCAGAAGGACCTTCTCTCCCTCTATAAAGGGCTGGAATCGAATTAAAGCGTCTTTTGCCCCTAACGCTTCACGTTCCGTGGCGCTGTAATTTCTTTCCGCCGAATTTAGACTTCTGCTCCAATAGCATATGACCCTTTCCACATGCACTATCGTCTCGTCAAGCGTAGGTGCCCATTCTTGTTTTTCCGGCCCCTCAATTATGTCTTTGGCGTTCGCGTACTTCCGAATTAGGCGCGGCACTGGCAGCCCTGTCTCGAAAGCATGCTTCAACCGCTCGTATAGCGGTGTTCCCTTTAAATCCGCCACCTTAATCGCTTGCACTTGTTGCAGGCTAGCTCCGATTGCAAAGTTGGACGCGTCGGAATATAGACGGTAAGGTTTCCCTGCTTCTGGGTGCCCGAGTACTGGGGCTGCCGATAGCGCATCCTTAGCCTGTTGGAATGCTATCTCCTGCTCCGCTGCCCATTCCCATTTTGTTCCCTTGGACAATAGCGAAAACAGGGGCTTCATGATGAACGCGTAGAACGGGATGTATGCCGAGAAATAATTAACCATTCCGAGAAACTTCTGAAGTTCCGGAATTGAGCGAGGTCGTTCCAGTTCTTGAATCGCTGCGACTTTCTCTTTATGCGTCGACATGCCCAAACGCGAAATCTTCTGCCCTAATAGCAGGATAGAATTGAATCCCAAGTAGCATTTCTTGGGTTCCAACGTTATGCCTCCTCGGGCTATCGCGCCGAGTACCGCATTCAGATGCCCTAGATGCTCCGGCCAGGACTTCGAGAAGATGACAATGTCGTCGATATACACCAAAGCGAAAAGCCAGAGATATGGAGCTAGCACTCCCTGCATGATGCGTTGGAAGATTGACGGCCCGTTCCTCAGTCCGAAGGGCATCCGTCGGAATTGCCATAATCCTCGATGTGAACGGAAAGCAGTCTTCTCGCGATCTTCCTCCTCAACTTCCACTTGGTTAAAGCCAGCTAACGCGTCAAAAGAGGAGAGGATTTGTGCTCCAGATAATGCTTGGACGATATCTGATTGTCGAGGGATAGGAAATTCATCCGGAATGGACAAGGCGTTTAGTTTCCTATAATCCACGGCTAGTCGTGCTTTTCCGTTTCGAAACACGACGACGCAAGGAGCGCCCCAAGGGCTCACCGACGGTTCTATTACGCCCCGTTCAAACCATGTATCCATTTGTTTGTCGATCACCTCTCTTTTCGCTGGTGAAGCGGCATACATCGGGAGGGAGACCGGTTGTGCATCCGGTTTTAATGGAATTTTTGCCTTTCCTTCCACTGATCCCAAACGACCCCCGACACCGAACGCGCGTTTATGCTTCCTTAGCACGTCGTATAGCTGCTGTTTGTATTGTTCGGGTATGTCGGGGCCTAAGTGCACGGCTTCTATAACGTCTTGTTCCGTCTTAGGGCGATCCTCCTCCGGCGTTTCCAACGCAGCAGTCTTTGGGCCCTCCCAATTCTCCTCATCCTCCGTTGTACTACTAGGCGCTGAGAATCGCTTCTCGCTGCCCCGCGTCGCATTATTATGCTCAGGCGCAGAAGATTCGTCTTCGCTGCCCTTATCATCCAAGTTCAAGGCGATAACGCGCTTTATAGCTTCCGCCGTAGATGCCATCTTGTCCAACTCATCCTGATCTTTAGGAATGTCTGCGTACTCGCTCAAATCCCGCAATCGCCCCACTACGTCCCCGGCTCGTATAAACCAAGGGCGCGTCGTTGGATTCGCAATGGGCAGAAAAGGCGCGTCCGACTTCACGATAGTGGAAGGAGCTGCCATCACGCTGCCGTCTTCTTGCTGTAGAAGTATCTTTTCCACGAGCCATTCGCTTTTGTCCTTCCAATCCGCTTTGATTGGGACGTTATGAACGCTACCCGCGCTGATCAACACATCTGTTGCTGCAGTCACCTCCTTGTTGTTGGCGCGAGCTGCTTTACGTCGAGCGGCGGCGGATGAGCGTCTCTGAGCCCCCACTCGCAGTCCCGCTTTCACCGGCGTAGGGATTGTATCCATGTCTTCAGTCACCAATTGCACTTGGTGAATGTCGAATCCCAGGGAGTATAGCTTGGACGTCGACGCCGGTATCGTAACCCCGGAATTGCCGACTGATATAGTGGCATGACCATCGCTGCGTCTCTCCACGCCCAACTCATAAGCGGTCATGAAATCTTCCCCCAATAAGAGGGGAACCCGCATTCCTCTTACGACGTATGCTTCGACTTCAAATTCTATCCAAGTTCCATCCGCGGCCAGCATGTACATCTTGACTTTGACGTATCCAAGGACCTTGGCTAGTCCGGTAAGATGGTACAGTTTCATCTTGAGTCCTTCCTTGGGTTTGGGACGGTCCGGCAAAGAAGACCAAAATTCCTCCGACATTAAGGTCAAGTCGGCTCCAGAGTCTTGGCGTCCTTTGATAATAGGCCCGTCGGGCGATCCTATACGTACTTGAGTGTGCAGTGCCTCAGAACCCAACGAAGCCATCCCAGCTGGGAGCTCTTTGACTTTACAGGCGCGAACAATACGCTTGCCCTTCTCTTTGTCCACTGAGACCAATTGGGCGTGTTTCCTGACCACTTTCCGTGGCAATTGTACGCTTGCTGTTGCTTTCTCCTTCCCTTTCTTGTTCTTTAGGAATCTAGGCGCTTTTGTGAATTTAGCTGCCCTTCTCGCGTTCCTATGCAGTCCCTGTACGACTACATGCGCTTGCTTAACCTTAGCTTCATCAGGCAGCGAATAAGCGTGCAACAAGTTCAATTCCACTATCATAGCCAAATACTCCCTGTCTTCCTCTTCTATCTGCTCGTCCGTGACTTCCGAGTCGATGAGGTTAGCATTTCTGAGCATAACCCATCGACCGTGATGGGGGCAATCCCGCATGAAATGCTTCGGACTCGTGCAGATAAAGCAGCTACCATTCCTGGGAGGGCGAGCGCTAGCGACGGAGTCGTCACGTTTGAAATGATATCCGTCGACCATTCTCCCGGCTGGATACTCGACTTTTCCCCCGACGTCCTTATTTCTGCGAGCGTTTACGGCTAGAACGCTCGTCTCCGCTTCCTTATCCTCCAAATCGATTAAAGGAGTATCTCCACTCGGAGAGACTTCCGATACATGCACACGTTTCTGGAAGCGGCCACTTGCGTCTTGACGATGGCGTTTGTCTAGTTTCCCCTCCATAAATTGTGCCATTTGTCGTCGCTGTATCCGATCTCGATAACGACCGAGCAGAGCAGCCTCGCGTCGTACAGCCAGACGTAGCAATTCTGTCGTGGAGAAGCAAGTATCCGAGCTGATCAAATCGTCCCATTCCGAGGGCTGATTTTCTATGGCTTGAGCCACAGCTTGGTATATTTGCGCCGCGTCGTTGACATCCGTAACTGGGTAAAGGAATGACCCATACTGAATGCGACGTTGGAAGTACTGGACGGGCGTCTCTTGTGCGTGCCCACTTTGGCGGAAGAACATGTTTTTGTACTCAATCAAGCGATCCGCTTTCCAATGCGGTGTAATGAAATAGTCCTGAACCGCGTTGAAGAGTGTCGCCCAACTCATGGAATAATTCCTTCGCTCTTGCGGATAAAGATTATTCCACCAATCCTTGGCTAGATCGGTGAAACGATTAGGCGCGTATTGGGCAATTTGCCTCGTTAGCAGCCCTGGTCCATTCGGCTCGTCCATCTCTACCAGCAAGTTCATAGCTTGACACCAAGGGATAATAGACAGTGCGTCGCCATCGAACTGAGGGATTAATTCCACGGACAGTTTATAGTTAAACTGCCATCCATTGAAATTAGGCGCGCCGTTATTGGGCAGCCCTGCTGGTGCTCCAGGACCTCCAGGAGGTCCGGGTGGTGGAGGTCCTCCTCCTCCTCCACCTCCGCCTCCTCCGAAAGGAGGTCCACCGCCTGGTGGACCGAATCCCGGCCCTCCTCCTGGTGGAACACCGCCTCCACCACCTTGCCCTCCACCTCCCCCTTGTCCGATCAACACGTAGCCAGGACGTGGAGGTAATCCACCCCCTCCAGGTCCCTGAGAACCGGTTGGCGGTGGCGGAGGATTATTACCCTGTGAGGTAGTAATGGGCGCGGGGACAACCGTCTGCGTAGTGGTCGTCGCTACGTTCGCGAGGGGAACCGCATTCGGTGGTATAACCGAACGGAATACATGCGTTGTCGCGTCGGGATATGGGTAGTTCGAAGAGACGGGAATGATTCCCGCTGTTCTTGCCACTGGAGAGCCTGATCGACTTTCCGCCGCTGTAACAGCCGCTGTCGATATTGGCCCTCCAATCCTCACAGGACCGGTACGAGGTACCGCCCCGAATCCCGGGATGTGGCTAATAACAGGAGCTGATTCCCCTACGTTGCCGCGCGACCTTATCGTCGAAGTCGGAGCAGCCCAGAAAGGGACGTCTCTACCCACTCCGATATTGCCAGCCACATTCGAAGGTTGAGGGACCCCAGTATCCGTGAATACAGGCTCCGCTGTAGGCGCAGGCTCCTTGAGAGTCGCTAGCCCTTTAGTCTTATTCCGGTATGGAGACGTGTCCATAAAAGGGTGCATATCTTTGTAAGATTGCACGCCCTGCATTACTCCACCATCGTGCCCTCGGATATCCTTCAAATGGGGCATATAATCCGTCCGCGCTGCCATTCTCCATACTTCAATCTCGGACGAAGACTTGCCATATTCTCGACGGACATCGGGAACTGTAGAATTGACGGAGCTAGCGTTGTCGTCCAAGTGCCCATCACCGTAATCCCAACTAAGGATATTGAGCATCCGATTCATGTGAGATAGGCCCCTGCTAGTGCGTATTTGTAACGTTCCGAAGGTAGCCGCCAACAAGCTGACATCCTCGCTTCGAGCTAGGAGTCTCAAGAAGCGGAACCCGTTGTCCAACGAGAACGCATCTTGTATCTCCCTTCTGGTCAATCCGACTAGCACTTGGATCACCTGGCTCAGCGCGACGACAATGTGCGCTACCAGATGTAGATCTCTAGGCTCGAGAGCGTAGTAACCAGCTTTCGCTATATCTCCTCCTTCGAAGTATTTGACCACAACCAGACTGGTGCAATCCATCTTCATGAAAAACGCAGCCGCTTCCGCTAGCGTTCGCCACAAACCATCCTTCATCGGAAGAATAAGGCGTAATATAGCGTCCTTGAGCTGTTCGGTGCTGGTGACGGATAGCCCTACTATCGCGTTCGTATTTTCCTCCATACGGAATCCCGCTAGGGGATCGTGGTCGGACACTTTGGTCATGTCGTGCAACCTCTCAAGAGACTGGAATAAAGCTTCGTCCGTATAGACATCGATATCATCCCCGTAATTGGTGAACATTGGAGTCAAGGGGTTATCTCCTTCAGTAGTCGCAACCCTATGCGTTTCACGCAGGCGCAGACCCTGAGAGATGCTTTCCTCTTCCTGAGGAACCAGCGTAGATAGCCGAGTGCGTATCTGGAGGTCCACCGTTCGAGGCGAAGTAAGAGAGGGTTGTCTCGGCGTCTCCGTCACCGAAGTTGGCTCCGTCTCCGTCTCCACTAGAAGTTCTGCTTGAACTCTTCCTTCGGACGATACGCCTGATAGCGTCTGACTGCTCATTCTCGATTTCCCCTTATCTTTTATCTCCGCTTCCGGCTCCGATTCCGTATCCGGAAACGAATCGTAAGCCATACTCGTATTCCGTGAGTCTATAGATGGTTCTTCGAGCTCGGTAAGAGGAGGTAGCGTTGCGCTCGAAGACGTGGCCATTGGGGGAGTGCTCTCCGTCGGCATTAATGAGGCGCTGCCCCTTATGGGGCGCAGCCCTGAACGCGCCGAAGCTGGAGGATACGGGGTGGGAGCATGAACACTCCTTGCGGAGGAGGCGTGCGTGGCCGAGACTAGCGTTGATGACGAGCTCGGGCTTTTGGCTGTCCCAGCGGAGCGACTCTTGGGGCGACTCGTCTCGGGGTAGACACCCGGAGGGACGTGGTCTGTAATGCGTTGAGAGTTAAGAGTCGAACGTTTAGAGGGCTGTTGAGCCGCTGCGAAATCGAAGTTCTTGCCGGACATGGTGGTCAGAAGGAAGTCGTATCAAGCAGAGCGACACGAATCGCATCGATGTCGCGGATTGCTGATAGCTCCGGACTCTCGAATTGAGTACCATGCAGTTCATGTACTTCGAGTAGCAGCGTGGCCAAGAGTACGAGGCGCAGATGTTGTTACCAACATCGCAGCCCTGAGTGACTCATTCAGACGGGAAATCGACCTCCTCGTCGTCGTGCCCCCTCGCGGTGGGCTCCATTGTGATGCTGCACTATTCGGAGGGCGTCGACGAGAGTCGAGTAGGAGTAGTTGTCGATGTTGTAGAGTAACAAGTAAGGATCGAGCGTTGAGCTCGATCCGTTAGCTATCTCACTTGCGCGCAGCTAGCGGAGCTGGGGCAGTTTACGCGTGCCCAGGCATGCAGTGGGTCTAACCGATAGCGGGGTTCTCGCGAGAGGACACGCTCGAATCCATTGTGGAGGTTCGAAGTAAGTAGTATGTCAGCCGTCACTTGTGTGACGGCTCCTTCTAAGTACAAATGAAAAGTAATGCGCATATTCTAAGTAGTACCCCTTCACAAGCTCGGTGCTTCCAGCGTATGATGATTTTCGCGCCGGTCGATGTAGAGCTGTTCCACCCGGTTGTTCGCCACGGTGGTGATTTTCTCGATGCTAGACAGGGGGAAAAAAAGGCTATAACCGAAGCCGCCAATCCACGACCCAATCGTCGTTCGAACGACGAGCCCCGTGAGATTGTCTTCAAGCGATGCGCATACGGATACGGGGCGTGCATAATTAATTGCCGTTGGGCTCCTTCCTTGCTCGTTGGAACATACAATCCTAAGTACTTCTTTGAAGGATCGGTATCGATACAGGGCACACAGACAGCTTGCTCTCAACTCTCTGCCATCTACTCGACCTACGTCCGACTATACACCGGCAACCGTTCCCCATCCCTCTCCCGGTCCCGATCCAGCGAGTCCCTGTACTCCCCTTCGCCGTCCTCGCCGTCCCCGGGCGCTCCGCGCGCCATGTACATCTGCGCGAGCGACATGACGCGCGCGCGTTCCTGCGGCGGGAGGGCGCTGGTCGCGTGCGCTTGTGCGATGGCGTGCAGGCGCGTGAGAGTGTCTGCCGGCGAGGTGGGGATGGGGGAGGTGGGGATGGGGGAGGTGGGTGGGGATGAGAACTGGGCGGAGGGGGAGGAGAACAGTGCCGATGGGGAGGAAAACGAAGGAGACGCAGCGCGCGGTTCGTACCGCGCCTTCTCGGACGTCGACGCTGCGAGCTCGAGGCGCGGCCCATCGAGGCTGAGGCTGAGGCTCGGGGTACTGGTGTGCCCGGCGCGCTCCGAATCCGATTGTGCGGACTCGCCGTACGCAAATGTCCCGGCGGAGAACGCGTGGCTGAGCGGATTCGATGCACTCCACGTCAGCGTCGTAGGGCTCATCGCAGCGTCGGTGGGGGACACCATCGCGCTGGCGCCCGCGGACAGGACGCTGGCGGCGCGGTTTAGACGGAGGGGCTCCAGCGTCCCCGTCGTCCGCGGGCGTGGACGCGGGCGTAGAGGCGCATCTGACGCAGTCTTGATGCTCATCGCGTCGCTCGTGCTGCCGCGGTCCTCGTCGTCTGCCGAGGCAGCAGGCTGCGTACGACGCTGGTACCAGACCGGCGGCATCCACGGCGTGCTGGAGCGGGACATTTCGGGCGGGTGCCCTCTGCGCGAACGGCGAACTCGGCGCCGGAGGTAGAATACCGCTAGGCCGAGAAGGAGGAGGATGGCCGCGATTGTGAGTGCGATAGCGGCGATCAGGCCTGGGCTGAGCGCGTGCGATCCGCCGGCGCCACCGAGGGTGCTCGAGGAGGAGAGGGCGGAGGTGGCGGCGGGTCCGCCGAGGAGGGCGCTCGCTGCATTTGGGGAGTCTTGCAAATGGGTTAGCGAAGAAGAAAGAGGTGCGCGGGACGTACGGGTGCCGGATGGGAAGGATATGCCGGAGTCGGAGGAGGAAGACGTCCGATCTGAATCTGCGTACGCAGGTGAGGACGCGCACCTTTTGCGGTTTCTAGGTGCTCACCGGAAGAAGAATGAGAAGAGGATGGGGAGGAAGGAGTGGAATGGGCGGCGGAGCCTGGCTGTGCGTTGGTTTTGTCTGTGGTAGGGTTGTCCGTCGTTGGTGAAGAGTCGTTGCCTCCTCCTCCACCGCTGTCGCCGTCGCCAGTCGCAGGCGTCGTCGCAGGCGTCGTCGCAGGCGGATCTGTAGTTGATCTTGTAAGTAGACTGTAGGCGCCTATCGAGCGAACGCACCCGGGGACGTAGCGGGCGGCGCAGTGTCCTTGGTAGTGGTCGGGGTTGCGGCTGTTGTTGCAGCTGGTGTAGTCGTAGTCGTGTCTTGAAGATAAGGGTTGAGCTCTCGAAGACATCGATAAAGTGCAGCGCAGCACGTACCTGCACACGCAGCGGCCCACCAACCAAACCTGCAGCCAGATCCACTTCCACCAAATCCGCTCCCGCTACCGAATCCACCGAACTGCCGTCGTAGAACATCCATAGCTAGTGGGGACCAAGCTGAAGGAAAGTGGGAGGGCGAAGGGCGAAGGGCGAGGTTCGGCTCGGCTGGGGCAAGCGAGCTAGGCGTAGGATTATATGGCAAAACTGCGTCGAAGAGAGAATATTCTCGCATCATTCAGAACTGGAGAACTTTTGCTCGCGATCGGGTGTGGCTAGGGCCTGGGGGAGGGCATCGCGCGAGTCACTGATTTTTGCTAGCCGGTGGAGCGAGTTGGGAGCGAGCTCTTTTCTGGGCGTAGACGGTATCGGAAGACGGCGACGAGGGGTGCGTGCCTGCGTGCGTTTGTCAGGAAGGAATAGACGCCGAATAGCCCGCTTCTCTCTCCGCGATTCGCTGTCACGAGTGTCGCTCGGGCCGCTTCCGGCGCCGCGCATGAATTCCGCGAGTATACAGAAGATCCCGAGTGGGAGCCGTGCTGCTTTCCCGCTGACAGTTCCAATCTCCTCGACAGAGATCTCGGAAAAACGGGACGCAAACGGGACGTACGATAGCTCGGGATGCAAGCTCAGTGGTGGGCGACTAGCCGAAGGGCCACTGTAGCTGCAACTGGGTGGAAACGAGGAACATGTGCTGCTGCTAGCAGAACCGTGTGGTGGAGTGGAGCAAGGGGAGGTAGTGATGCTGACCTAATTGACGGGACGAGTGATGCGCTACTCTGCCGCAGTCGACTCGAGTGTCCGCGGTCTCGATAGCCATCCTATACTCACTCGTACAACGCTGACGTTGCCGGTCAGAACCCCGCGACGGAAAGCGGCATTCTGGACACAACTATGTATTTGCCAACCCTCGGCATTTTACACGGCCGAGTGCCGGCTGCTTGAAGAGCCCAATTTGGTCAATGACCGGCCGCCGACCCATTGCATGGAGGTAAGAAAACAGATCTCAAACGGCGCGGAATGCATCGTTCCAACGGTGCTTGGGCTTCGACAATCGGCGGGGTGTAGCAATTTTTATCGCTCATGAGATAACAACGGTCCAAAGCTAGCTGAGAAGACATTGAACTTGGACTACCAGAGCGGTGGTCCAGTATGGGGGAAACAACCTCCAGCTCAGGGAGGGATCGCTGACGCCTGCGCATCAGACGCTCCCTCACACGCACACTTCCTTGGACCACAGTGGCGTGGCGGCTCCCGCAGGAGCTCCTGGGGCTCTTCCTCGGTAACGCGGACGTTCAGCGTGTTCGCGCTGACGTTTGCATCGCAGTGGGAGTAGTATATGCAACAGCGGAGGGGGCTTGGCCTAAAAAAGAGGCAGAAATACAAAGTGCAATTGTGACTGGCCCAATCGAACGGGACACCACAGACTGGTTCCGAATCGGAATATACTACCGAGCTGTGTGAGGGGAGCAGCAATGCTCGAGCTACCAGTGGTATTGGGAGTGTCATTTATCGATGGTGCTGGCGCGCTGGAAACGCAGAGCTTGTCCTCTCCCTGACTGGTACAGTAAATGAAGCAACTTAAATGGCATCGTTGTATAGTGTCTTTTTCCTTTGTTCTCGTACTGGCTAGATGGAGAAATCGTTAACCATGCGTTACCGCAGTCGTCCACCGAGTAGACCCGACGAGTAGAAGGCTGCTTGTCCGATTGATCAGTGTATGATTGGTATATGATCCAGAATCGAGCACCGTTGTCAATGATTCAGATTAGCGCGATTCGGCAGCTGGTGCCGTTCCCCGAAGTGCGTGGTCGGCGTATGACTGCGTGGAGCACTAGTACTACCGTTCGATCCGGCGCTCGCGCCTTGTCTCCTTTGATGACTTCCATTTTTTCGGGTGCGCCGGGAAGTATACCCAGTATGTGCAAATTCCCTAGATTGGCACGGGAATAGCAAAAATGCGTGCTGCTTCGAGCTGCTGAACCTGGTCACAGAGCGGCAGTAGGAGGTCGAGGAGGGTTTGTTCTTCGTGTGGATCGGGCGGGTTGTTGGTGTGGATGAGGGTTCGGAGAGCTCGGGAGCAGAGGGAAGAGATCATCGTGGAACAGTACCAGGTTTGGTCGCTCTATTATCCTCTTGGCTAGGGTTGCGGTACCGGTGCACGGGGAAGTGATCATCCCGGCGTGTTTTACGGTACACGAATGAAAAAACGGTCTTGAGCTCTGCCAAGTGACCGGCCCGAGTCGAACGGCGCATCCTTGCGCCAGCCATATACAACGCTGAAGTTCAGCATTGGAAGCGAGCGTCAGTCATAGGTAGATATATTAGCTCGACCTCAAGGGAGTGAGCAATAAGCACGCCGTGGGAACCTGTTGCCTATTTCGGTCGGTGTCTCTTGTTTTTCACCACCACCAGTACACCCGACGTCCCGACGCTGCGCGGCCCCGTTCGTCGATAAGGATTCGGGCGGAGCGGCGTTGGGCTCACCGGCAACTCATCAAGAGCGGGATGCATGTCTCCGCTTGCGCTTCTGCGTTGCCCTGGATCGGCTTACTTCCAGGTGAGACAAGCCGGCGACCTCAATCGTTGCCCGTACTTCCGCCGTTTCCGAAGGCAAACTCGGGGTTTAGGTCCTCGCTACATACCAGCACATATCTAATCGCCGAAAATCGATAACCGTCAGTTGGCACTAAGCGCTGCATCTACTTGGCACTCACTGGCACCTCCCCACGAGCTCTAGATATGCCTGTTGACCTCGTATACACACTAATGTGGGTGCGCGAAGCTCTTACGCTCCATGCTGATCGTCAGCTCTCACAGGTTACGCACTGCGGACTGCACAATCGCCGATTCCTCTGAGCCGCCAAGGAACACCGAGCAACCCCATGCAGCAGGTTGTCCTCGGGCGGGGGCTTCTTGCCGTCGAGATATACCGAGCCGCTGTTGGCGCCTCGCGCGAGTGTAAGGTGCGCTATATTCCTCTCCATTTGGGCGCTTGCCTGCGGTTGGCTACCCGTTTCTACAGCGGCCCGTTGCGTGAATGCCGCACAAACATCTGAGATGAGCAAACTCGTCTCTAGGTGTCCAATTTAAGGGCCGACGCCCCCTCCTGGTCGATCCGGCGTCTTTTTGAGCGACCAGCGACACACGTCTTCCCTAACCCTCAGCGCCTGCTCGCGGCCGCGCTATGCCTGCTTCTGCTTCTACGTCTGCCCCTGTGGTGCTTCCCAGTATCCAAGAGATGTTCCCCGACCACCTCCTCCGCACTCTCGCACCTGCGACTCCCGAAAGCACCCCACCGACCCTCCCGCGGCCGGCCCCCTTCCTCGGCCGCCTCCCTCCGCGCAATCACTACCTCCCCTCGCCCGTCCCGCCCCCGCTCACGCTGCGATTCGCGTTCGACACGCAACCCGGAGTACCGCCGAGGAGCTCCCCATCCGAGTCCGAGCCCGAGACCTCGACTGCTGTGCTGGCGGCGCAGACGCACACGCACACGCGTACACCGACGATATCGATCGCGGGCCCGGGCGTCGCCGACTCGGACGATGCGGAGGACATCCGCCCGCAACCGCAGCCACACTCCAGCAGGCGCTTCAACCGCCCGAGCTCGCGATCCCTGCGCCGGCGCATTCACAACAACACCGACATCGGCGCTACTCAGGCTCCCGCTACCCAAGCTCGTGCGTCCCCTCTCGGCTTTATCAAAAATTAATTTTGGGTGTTGAGTCGCCGGTGCCGGCTGTTCTTAGCTTTCATCTGCCCGCTCCCTGCGTGTGGGCGTGGGCGGGGGCGAAGGCGGCGGGCCTTCGACGTGGATTCGAATGTGGTGTGTGGGCGGCGGTGTACATGCGCGTATGGCTGATGAAGACATGTTGGGTGTAGCGCAGACACAATCGGAATCACTCCGAGCCCGACGTGTCCGAGTCCTCGAGTGGCTCTGCTGACGCCCGCTCGACATCGACAGCGAGCTCGGCGTCGTCTTCCGCATGCGCATCGCGCTCGCCGCAGTCCTCCCCGGGCCCGGGATCCCACGAAACGGGTATCATAGAAATTACTGCACCGCCCATTTTACTACTGCACCACTACTGCACCGCTGAATTACACTACTGCACCGCTCCGGCCAACTACTGCACCGGTCTTTAACTTGTTCAAAGTGCTCTGTACATCTCATATATGTGCTCCAAAGTGCTCTCATCATGATGCTATACTCACGCTCATATGTCGCCAATGACCACTCATACTCAGGACCCTCATACCAAACTTGTCCTGTTATTCGCAAAAGTTGTTCAAAAGAACTAGCAAATAGCCATTTGGAAGTCCCCAGGCCACAGGACTAATGATTTACCCCCCTACCGCTTCTTTGGGATGCCCATGCACTCTCAGGTAGAGCCGTGGGAAAAGGTTGATGGTGTGCTATCCTGCCTGCGCCGACCGGGGGTAAGGACGAACATTGAGAAAAGTCTCTCCAATGTGGTATATAACATCCTCAGAGAGACCGAGTACCCATTTTGCGGCTATTTACTCTGTTTACGGCCCCGCTCAGGCTGATAAAAACTCTACAACCCGGAATTAACCTATTTGCACCCTGCAAACAAGGAAATGAGACGCTGGCATCAGTAAAATGCATGAAGAGCCTCATATCTATACTTAGAGCACGATTAAATGTCCAATCCGCCGCGCACCATGCATGGAGATGTGTTGCGCTACTCCTGCACCACTACTGCACCGCTACTGCACCGCAGATAACAGGGGAACAAACAGTGTTCTGAAAGTTTGTTGAACTCAGCTGGAACGTGTGTTGAGCCTTACTGAATCCCTCTAGCATAAATTCCAAACTTTAAGTAATGTGTGCTCGTCGTCTGTACCAGCGGTCAAGCTTGAGCCAACCGTGGGAATCATCTGATGGTTGGCGGAAACTTGCTTCCACCTTTGCAGAAACATGGCTCAGTATCATAAGAAAAGGGATATAAGACATGTAAGACTCTGCATAATGCTTTTAGCATGTCTTCCAGTCATGTCTAAAGCAAAGATTAGGTTAAGACAGCCGTGTTATTGCAAATCCCGCTCTCTGTAGTGCAGCTCATCGGAATGGAGACCTAATATCTTGCGATGGCGCAGAAAGAGCACCATAGTCCTAAAGAGCATGATAAAGTACAGGAAGCAGGCTGAGTTGTACCCAGACTCATTCTGCACCACTCCTGCACCACTCCTGCACCACTCCTGCGCCGCAAATGTTATGGGAAGGAACACTGTTGACACAGTTCCGACATGCCTGCTAGGTGTGTTAGACACCATACTATCGTTTGAGAGTCAATTTGAAAATCTAAAAATCTGCGCGCTCATCGTCGCAGACAGCGGTCAAGCGTAAACCAACCGTGGGAATCGATTTGATTTGTTGGCAGAACCACATTTCGCGGCTCCCCGAAGAAGATTTGACTGAGCCTCACATCATTTTATACCTTCAAACCACTGTCCCAATGGTTTATTTACTGGATTTCATGCCCTTTTAGATCCCCGCGCCCGGATGGATCGGATACAATGCTTTCTTTGTCTTCTTGGCATACAATAGTGTTGGAAGGTATAATATGCCTAAGAAAATGCTCAAAGAGTATAAAACAGTTCATAATGTCGATGTGATGCTATGAACATCCCGCACCACTACTGCTCCGGTCCTGCACCACTCCTCCGCCGCTACTGCACCGCTACTGCACCACTCCTGCACCGCTACTGCGCCGTGAAATTACAAGGGAAGGAGCCTTCTACGGGCTATACGGTTACTGCTGGGATTTTCATTAGCATGAGTGGTATCTTTCCAGATTGTTTAAACTTCACCCAACATCCGCGAGCTTGTCATTGTCAACAGTGATCACAACCAGAAAAGCATATAAGAACAGCAGAGATTTGGTAAGATTGCAACTTGAGTATGCAATAAGTTGGGTTCGCATATTTGCACATTGGGTTCTTGTGCATATCAGGGTGATTTGATCGCATCATTTCCATCAAATGTGTTCATTCTCCTCATTCAGCTGGGCCAACTTTGTACTTTATGGTATATTGATGCCATCATGAATATTTGATGGAATCATGTCAGTTTGACCGTACACTTCCATAGTAGCCTCGGACGACGATGAGGAGCGACCAAGTGTCGATAGGCAGCGGCGACAGCGTAGGCAAACTTTGCTGCACCGCCGAGTAGAGCTCCTGCACCAGCCATCCGGCCTCCTGCACCGGTCCCACACTGCTGCACCACCGCAAGGGTACTACTGCACCACTCGAAGTGCAACCGAGTCCAACTCCTGCACCGGTACTGCACCGGCCAAATTTCTGCATCACAAACACCTCCACTGAGACCGAACGGCGAGCTCGTTGACTTGGAACCACCTGCATGTCTTAGAAGGGGACCTTAAGCACCGAACCAAGCACAAGGCTCAGCTAGAATTGTTCTGAACATTGTGCTAGACGTCGACCAACACCCCAACTACTGCACCGCTACTGCACCACTACTGCACCACCCCCGGTGCAGTAAATTCACCCATGCCCACGAAACGGGCTATAGAGATCTTCATCTGCGCCCGCGCGCGCATCCGTATGCCTACGCGCACGCACAGAGTCGAAGACGGGACCGTACGCTTGCGAGGTCAAATTCCCGAGTCCGTGCCAGCGGCGATGGTGATGTATCCCATAGCCATTGACACTGTAACTGTGCCGCATCCACCGGCGTCGACGAGCTCGCCGGGACCGGGACCAGGAGTTCAAGTTCAGTAGCTTCGACAGTGATGTACCTAAGGCCTTAATTTTTGGCTTGGATATTGGCTAAGGCCTGAGGACTTAGGCTATGCCTTAGGGATGTCGTTCCTTGCGGTTGATCCAGCGTGTATCCCGACATGAGAGGCTGCGAATGCGGATAGAATGAACTCGTGTGAAGGCAGCCGAAGGTGAAGAGGAATATTCTCGGAGTCGCAGAAATGCCAAAATCTATTCACCGCGTGGCCATAATTGGTGAGCGTCGATGTGCGCCATCCATGTTGAAAGGCTCGACTGATATTGGTGACAAGATGAGTCGAGAGCTGGACAGGTGGGGGTGTTGGAGTATTGCCCGGAACGGGATGAAAGATGCGGGGAGTTGTGGTATGCTGTCTCGGTTGAGGTCGGGCCGGTTTAGTCGGATGACGTTTGTGTACGGGACGCGCCGGCGAGGTCGGTGTTTTCTGCATGTTAATCAAATTGATGAGTGCAGCGGTTTCTCGCAGTGAGGCGGGAATATTTTTGGGAGGTGATTTTGACATCGGAGCGAAGAGCAAGTGTGAACAACAATTGTTATTAAGCAGCGTCAGTAATTAGCTGAGATACACAGTACGGAATTTTGAATGAAGAATCAACAACAGAGAACCGCGGGCTAACGGGTGGGAGACCACGAGAAGGATTATCTGCGAGGTTCTGAGCCGATGGGACCCAAGTTGTTGTAATCCAAATGGAGTGGGCGCGCATGAGCGAGACGATGCGACGCAGGACACGATTCTGTTCGCTGTTCCGGGATTTTCCCGAGTCCAGGGCACCAAGAACGCCAGCGTTGTCAGCGCGAATGTGGAAGTGAATATCACTATAGCCACGATGCAGCGCTAAGCGCAACCCGAACTCAATAGCCAGCATTTCGGCCCAGCCGATGTCCCGACCATCCGCCTTCCACCCGGGAAGCAGTCTCCAGGACATCCAGACCGAGTCAAGGACAACTCCAATGCCATATCCCGTGGAGGCGTCGACCCAGAACTCGACCGGAGAGATAGTAGGTGGGCGGATCAACGCCGACCCGCAGAACGCGAGCGACAACCGCTCGCGCCACCATTGAATATCGGCGAGGACGGTTTTGTTGGGCTCGTGTCGGGAGAAGGAGGATCGGGCATGGGAGAAGGAGGCAGCGAACGCTGAGATGGCTGGGAGGCGAGAACGGCCTTCGGGGACGGCGAGGGCACAGTGAACAAGTGTGCCGTGGATGGATTCGGCGTCGCGACGCGAGAACGACGTGTCCGGGACCCAGGGGCGGAGTTTATCTATATAGCGGGATTTCTTCGACTCGGGAATTTCGACTGTCTTGGCTTCGAGGTCCCAGCGGAACCCGAGATATTTGAACGTCGACGCGAACGGGAATGTCTTCGAATCCTTCCAGGGCCAGCCTAGAGGGTGAGAGAGGGCGTAGATGTCGAGGAGATTGTAGGAATACATGAAAGGGGCGGTGGGAGAAGTTGGATACCGGAGGAAACAGAAGTCATCCACCCATTTCTTGAGCGGGCCGTAATTGTGGGAGAGGAAGAGGGCGGATATTGCGTCAGCGAGGCGGCCGAAGATCCCGGGCGTGCTCGAGGGACCGAATGGGCCACAGTGGTCTAGGTAGCATTTACCGCGCCACGAAACAACAAAGAATCGCTGTTGATCCGGGTGAATAGGGACCCGGCGAAAAGCTGCGTCCACGTCCAGCGTGGCGGCTTGGGTACCCGGTGGCGCGTCCATGACGAGGAGGAGCATCTCTGAGAAGGTGCCCCACTCGCACTGGAACTCTTCCGCGTCAATCTCAGCGTTGATGGACGGACGCGCGGGATCATCGTACGGAAACGAGAAGTCCTGCACCATCCGCCATTTGCCGGTTTCACCAGCCTTCGGGACAATGCCCAGAGGGGAAGTGCGAAAGGGGCCAATAATATGCTCCAGGCGCTGAGGATCGAACGGACCGGAATAGCGCCCAGCGGCGAGCTCAACAGATATATATTCATCAATTACATGAGGATGCGACAGGGCAGAAGGGCGATTCGATGGAATGTAGGTGTCGGTGAGATTGGAGCGGATCCCAAAATGGAACCCATCGCGGAGGGAGGAAGGAATGTCGGCGAATTGAGTGTAAAGACCGGAAGCGCGAAGCGCGGCGTCCCATGCGCTGGGCACGAGCGGGGTGACGACGGGCAGGAAATTAGAGGGTGGCGCTGCATGACTGGGCGCCGTGGGTTTTGCCACCGCAGAGTGTGCACCAGTGGTTACCGCGGGTGCAACGGTCACCGTCCGCGCAGCCAAAGGAATTGAATCGAAAGCAGTAGCGGTTCCCCGCCTTGTCAACACGCGGTTTGCCCGCCCCGGCGTAGACGAGATGCGTGTCGGCACCGGACGGAAAGCGGGTCTCGGTACACGCACCAGCGCGGTGCTGGGGGTCTCGCGAGTCGCACTTGAAGCATCGGCGGTCGCGAAAGGAGTTGGAGCGGCCATCGGGGGTGCGCGGAAAGCGATGGGAGGTACGGCGATCGTCGTCGCGAGGGTACGGTTGGTACCGAGGACTCGGCGGCGCTGGGCTTGCGAGCCCGCGCTGAGAGTCGAGCAGGGCGCTGAACTCCAAACGGAGGTCCGTTTTGGCTTGATCGGTGTTGGCCTTCGTAATACGCTCACCCTCGGCGTTCCAAAGCTTGAGATGGAGAATGGAGGGGTCGATCCCGGAGGCTTTGCGACGACGGACAGCGATGTCGTAGCCCAGAACCCAATCCCAGTCGGACTCGGCCAGTGAGTGGTCGCGGCACCGCTCAAAATGCTTGAGCCAGAGCGGGTAGACCTTGGGGAAATGGCGTTTGAAGAGCAGAAGGACCCGCGCATAGCAGCGCATCCACGTCAGCGGTTTCAGCGCGCGGTCGCCTTCGATGGACACGGGTATGGTAGCGCGGACGAGGCGCGACCCGTCGATGGACACCCCTCCTTCTAGATCGGCGGTGGCTTTGACGTTGCCGCGTTCGCAGTACGCGTCGGAGAAGAGGAACAGCGGTGGGAAGTCTCCGCCTTTTGTGAAGCGGCGAACGACGGCGTCGAGCGGAGGGAGGGAGACGTCCTCAACTTGGACTCCGAGTTGGACCTCGACGGAGGTAGAGTCCGAAGTGACGTTTGGATCGAATTCGGTAGGGTCATCGAGAACCTCGACGGATGGGGAGCGCTGGCGACGAGTGCCTGAATGAATGTTGAATGAGACTCTGAATGCGAGCAAATGTGCGGGAGAGAGAAACAGCGGTAGCTGAGGGTCTGAATGACACCAACATGAACGTCGGGCATAGCACCGAGACGACACAGCACAGGTTGAGTTCAACAATTGAACAACACCAACATGGGTGCTCCGCTGAATGCGTATAGAGATGCAAGCACCGACACGGGTGTGGAGCAGGACAAGGCTCGAGACGAAGGGAATTTGACCAGACACTCACCCTGATAATACTGCCCAAGGAGGCTGTTGAGCTGGTCCTTCCCAAACGAGGCCAGAAGCGAGCGCAGGCCAGCTGTCTCTTCATCCTCGTTATCGCCATGGATCGTGCCCGGACCACCGGGAGGTGCTCGAGCGCCGGCAGCCGCGATGGATGCAGCCTCCTCCTCGTTCTCCCGCTGCAAGTCGGCGATCCAAGCATCGCGCTGGCGAGTAGGGATGAGACGCTTGTAAGCATCGTTGGAGAGGATGAAATCGAAATTGTCGTCCACGTATTCCTGCACGACGGCTCTGAGTGCATCGCGAGTCGGATTTGCGGGAGGCGTGAGCTTGAACTTGGTGACTGCTCTCTGAAGCTCAGCTACAGAGAGGCTTTTGACGGTTTTGTTGAACGTGGTAGACATTGGTTGAAAAATTCGAAGTAGTTGTTGGTTGTTGTTGTCGGCGTGTTGGTGGTGTGGAGGCAAGAGGAACAGTCACAGCCACACACCACACGCCTTTATTCCGCACAAGACAAAGCACTGCCTCGCAGGCTCCGCATTCCGCCAAAATTTCTGCATCACAAACACCTCCACTGAGACCGAACGGCGAGCTCGTTGACTTGGAACCACCTGCATGTCTTAGAAGGGGACCTTAAGCACCGAACCAAGCACAAGGCTCAGCTAGAATTGTTCTGAACATTGTGCTAGACGTCGACCAACACCCCAACTACTGCACCGCTACTGCACCACTACTGCACCACCCCCGGTGCAGTAAATTCACCCATGCCCACGAAACGGACTATAGAGATCTTCATCTGCGCCCGCGCGCGCATCCGTATGCCTACGCGCACGCACAGAGTCGAAGACGGGACCGTACGCTTGCGAGGTCAAATTCCGAGTCCGTGCCAGCGGCGATGGTGATGTATCCCATAGCCATTGACACTGTAACTGTGCCGCATCCACCGGCGTCCGACGAGCTCGCCGGGACCGGGACCAGGAGTTCAAGTTCAGTAGCTTCGACAGTGATGTACCTAAGGCCTTAATTTTTGGCTTGGATATTGGCTAAGGCCTGAGGACTTAGGCTATGCCTTAGGGCTTAGAGGGCTTAGCACAATTTAAGGCCTTATTTTCCCAAAAAGGAAATCCATTTTGGGAGGTACATAATGTAGTTTCTACGGCCTATAAACTTCGGAATCATCAATTTCTACGGCCCCCGCATCGGGAGTGTCGTCCTCCGCATCCAGCTCTGCCATCACCCTCATGTACCGCTCTTCCTCCTCCATCGCGCGCCGTGACATCCGCGTTCGCAACGACTCCTTGCGGGAGAGTTGCGGAAGAGAGTTGAGAGCTTGATAGGCTTCCACTTGCGCGGGCGGCGGGGTGGGCGCGACGTTGGGAGATCGCGCTGGGAGCCTATGTCCTCCTCCTCCGGCTCCTCCGCGTCTCCCTGTGCTGCATCCGCCTCTTCCTGTGCCGCCGCCGCCTCCCGCGTCTCACTAATCCAGCTGGCCATCTCAATCCGCCAGCTCTCGACTGAGCTCACAAGAGCGCGCCCTCGCTCCGACGGATCCTCGTCATCTTGGTCCTGGAGGAGATTGCTGTAACGCGGGATGTCGAGGAGCGTGGCCACGCTCTTGTGGTTATTTCGCTGTTTGCGCTCCTTGAGAATGCCGGCACGACGATGCTCGTCGCGAATCTGGGAGTTAATCTAGACCGTTGAGGTGAATTGCGTGTCCAATGAATGCAGCAGAACGCACAAGGAGAAGGCTCTTTGCCTTTTGCAACCCGAGGCGATTACGCCGGTCCTTGGTGGTTTCCTTGACAAAGGCAAAGACACGCTCGACCGATGCCTGATCGACAACAATACTGAATCCGGTGAGAGCGAGCTTGGCGAGAGCTCTTGCGGAGGTGTTCAGATATCCCTTCCAGAAAGTCGACGGATCGCGGCTCTAAAATAATCGTCAGTAATTACCCAGGCTAGGCAGAACTTTACCTCGTCGATAGTGTACTTCTCCCCGCTCTTGACATGCGCGTCCCAGGCGGCGAAGCATCCCACACCTGCGAGGAAATCACTTACCGCTCCGGCAATCTCATTTTCAATAGCAATTGTTGCATTGGAGCCAGGCCGCTGCGCAAGCCGACGATAAAACTGCAAAGTTCATATAATCCGAACAATTTCGGCGCTGAACCACATACCTGGACGACCATATCAACGACCTTGAAGCTGTCGAGATTCGCGCCATGCCCAAATGACGACAGGCCCTCCCATGGATGCAAGATGAGGGTGACGAGAAACAGCAGCTGGTCCCAATCTGCCCATCGCTTCTCGAGGCGGCGGAGCATCTCCACGCGGACCTCATCCTCAGGATGCTCGGCGAAACGAAGATAGATACCCGCCAGTGCGAGCAGGACTTGATCCGCGCGCGTCGAGTCGGACTGTGCGATATTCGTTGCATAGCAGATGACTTCGATGTCGCCGAGGACCTGCTCGATACCGTTCCAGAAAGACGGATCGGCGGCGATGTCGCAGTGGAGCTCTGCGTCTTCCCGTAAGCGCTCGGCTTCCGTTGAGACGGCGGCGCCGATCTGTGCATTAACCAAGTCCTGGCGCTTCCAGGCCGCCGTCTGGGAGATCGCTTTCTTGAGCTCGAAGAGGCGCGCAAACGCGGTAAAATGGGTCGTCCAACGCGTAATACACGCGACGAGGTACGCGAGAGGCTTGTTAGCGCCGAATTGAAGCTGCGCGGCGTCGATGAGAACGCGGATTTTGCTGTGGTTGTTGATCCAGCTAATGAGACGCGTCGCCTTTTTCCGCAATGTCCTGCGCATAATCCCACGACTTGAAGTAGTCGCCGAGAACAAGTTGGAACTGGGGAGATTAAGTTTTGCGGCGAGACAAAGTAAGATTTACTCACCTGGTGTGCCGTGCATGAGAGCGCAAATAACCAGGGTCGCAATTTCTGAAGCAATTTACGCCCCTTCAAGCTCCCGCCATCGGCATCCGTGACAAAATGTGTAACAATGCACTTGTACGCTGCTTCAAAGTCGTCGATAATCTCGCAGAACTGTTTGCAGAGCCCGGCGCCGTCCTTGGGAAGAGCAGTTGCGTCGATGAGGTCGATGGGATAGGACTTGTGATCGACATTGCCGCATACGCCGTTCACCGATGCGCGCGATTGGGCTTTCCATCCATCGACACTGAGCTGTAAGTATTCGCGCCGCCACGGGCAAGATTCAACTCACTATAATCCCGCCTCTTTGTTCTCAAACTGCTTCTTCATCCCAGCCTCGATCTCCTTTGCCTCCGCCGACAGCAAACGCTCCCCGATAACCCTTCGCGAGGGCAAGATCGACGCCGTGCCCGGACGGATCAGGTCCATCAGCTTGCGAACTTCCTCGTTCTCGAAGAAGGCAAACGCGGAGCCAGTCGACGCGATGGCGCGGACCGCCTGCTTTTCGATGGCTGCAATATCGGCGGGTGTATACATGGACTGCTTCGAGGAGATAATGCTGAACACGCCGCTCCGAGTCTCGACTCGCGCCTTCTTCGGAGCCGAGGCAGTCGCGGAAGAAGCACCCTGAGAGGCAGCCCTCGAGCGCTTCCCGGATGCGGCAGTTGCAGAATCGGGCGCGTCCGAGTCCGCGCCAGAGTTATCTGCCTGCTTGGCTGCTTTACGCGCACCCGCGTCATCCTTGAATGCTTTGGCTGCAGCTTTGGCAGCCGGGGATGCGTGCGGGCATGCCGCCTTAGTTGCATATCCGTTAATGTGCGCTGCGAGGGTTTTGGGGACGCCGTTGACATTGAGAGTCGGAAGTGCGCAGGCTACCGAAGAAGTCAGCAGTAGCACACCGTTCCGTGGACGAGCACTCACCGAGATCGAATCGCACCGTTCGTTCCTCCTGAGATAACTCGGCGGTGGGGACGCTGATCATCCCATTCATCCGGGGGATTCTCCTCGAAGTGACTGACGCACGCCTTGCAGGCGGCGCGTTTGTGCTTCTTATTCTGGCCCGGGCGTGGCCAGAAGTAATCCCACAGAGCGTGGGTCATCGTCGTCGGAAAGAAGAAGCGGGAGGGCAGGCATCTCCGGCTTATCGATCTGAGCTTATCCGATATCTAAGGCCTCTAAGCCCGGAGATAAATTTGGTCCGAAAATCTAAGGCCTAGACTATGGCTTAGACTAAGGCCTGAGGGCTTAGGAGCCTTCTAAGGCTGAGGGCTTAGGTACATCACTGAGCTTCGAGGGTTGGTTGTTCAATTATAGATTACGCTAGGATTTGTGTAAATATGTCCTAGCGATTCGCGAGTGCTGATATTCAGCGGAGACCAACCATGACACCAAGCACACGTGGATTCTAAAAAGAGGCACATCGCGTATAAGCATAACCCGCTCCTGCATCGAACGGGATGCCCCACTAACAGGGTTCGCCGTATTTGACTCATCTGCCCCATATATGGCGCCGGCGTAGCGGGTTATGCAGGAGTTGTGATGGCATGACTTCTAATTCCAACTTTCATATCGTCCGCAACTTGTTGTCTACCAAGCTTACCTTTAGTAACCAGACCAACTAACCTATTATCCGGCCGGTACCGCGAGCAACGCCAAGCACCTGAAAGGCAAGTTCAAGTTGCAATGTCACGTGTTTTTGGGAAAATAAAGCTTGATAACTGGGCCCTTTAAAAAAATGAATTATGTGCTGCTAAAATGAGCACCTTTCTGGGCCAATAAACACAACCAAAAACGGGTCCAGATTTGCGGCCATAAAGCACAATAATAAGGTGCCAATATTTTTACCGATTTCTATCCAAACAAAGGGGCAAATATCGGGCCCATATTGTTGGTCAATAAGGACATTCAAACAGGAGCCTGTATCTGAGAGAAATAGTGCCCTCATTCATCCCTGCTGGCAAAATATGGGGGCATTATTTCCTGGAAATAGTGGCACCAATTTTTTTCGGTCTTATTAGCCAACCATATGGGCCCCATATTTCTCCCTTTTCTGTGACAGAAATAGGCCCAAATCTTGGCACATTATTGTTGTGCTAATGGGTTTAAATATGGTCCGACTTTTGGTCTCATTTCCTGCCCCAAAAAGGTGCACATTTTCCCAGACCATAATTCATTACTTTAACAAGCCGAGTTCTCTGACTTTATTTCCAACCAGTGTGGGCAACAACACAGGATCATTATTTGCTTGAATTGTGGGCTTACAAAAGGGCTGCCCATAATTGTACCATTATTGACAACATTTGAATTTAATAAAAGGATGTTAATAAAACGCTCCACTTTATTTTTGAATCAGCCTAGTGTCTCCTATGCCAATGACAACTCCGTCTAGGTGTGTGTCTCTGAGGCTACTTCAGCATTAAAGAATGACATACCCCAGAAGTTCATATATATATATTGGGTGGTGCAGCGCAGACACAATCTCCGAGTCTGGCGCGTCCTCGGGTGGCTCTGCTGATGCCAGCTCAAAATCGACCTCGGCGTCGGCATCGTCCTCCTCCGCATCCGCATCCGCATCCGCATTGCTCTCGCCGCTGTCCTCCCCAGGATCCCAAGACACGGGCTGTCTAGATCTGCGCCCGCTGTCGACCGAGTCGGACCCCGCGCATCCGTATGCCGACGCATACGCGCATCGACGACGGGAGCGTGCGAGGTCAAGTTCCGTGCTAGCGGTGATGTATCCCATTGCCATTGACACTGTGCCGCACCACTGACGTCGACGAGCTCGCCGGGACCGGGGGTCCAAGTTCAGTAGCTCCAAGGGTTGGTTGCTTAATTGAACGTGGGCGCCCTGCGCGCAGAGGATGAAGCGTGGGTGGACGGGTGGAGCATGGCAATGTACTTCTCCTATCCCGTTGGCTCTGTGAGGTAGTCCTCATGCGGAAGAAAGAATATGAATACATCAGGCCGTATGTAAAACCCCAACTAGCCGTGCCTAGCTAGTAAAGTACTGGACGCGAGTCCCTTGAAATGTTACAGAGAAGTATAATAAATATGCGGTGAGATGATTCTAGACTGTAAGTGTGGAGCACTAGACGGAGCCTGCGGAGTCTAGTGCGTGTTCTTGTGATGAGCGGGATGATGTGGCGGGTCTTCGGCTTTGCTTCCGACCGCCACATCGTCCCGACAGGCGCCTCGACTGCGCCTCGTACCGCCGTCCAATGTACAGCATCAGGTGAGCATCCGGTCTCTCCGCAAACGGAAAAGCACATCAACAGTACTTGGGGTCAGGCCAAAAAAACGACAAGGTGAAGTTGTTTGCGCATGTGTGCTAGTTCGTGCTGTGTCGTCAGCTACAGATGGGTAGGGGGAATTCCGAGATTCATATATGGCAGCGTGCTGACCTTGTGCTCCTCCGTGGATTGCAGCACCATCGCCTGTGTGTGCTTCGCCTCTGCATGTAGCGCGCGAAGTGCAGCAGCGTGGGCGGCATGCATCCCCGACTATGTAAGAGATTCAGGTGTAGACCTTGACAGATTTTGCCGGAAAACGCACGTAGAATCCCTCCGCTGCAGTCTGCAGCTCCAATTCGAGTTTTCCTAACTTTGTCTCGTTGCTGCGGAGGTGGAGCAGCCGGCCGAGCTTGCCTTGGGCGTGGATTGTCTCGAGCGTGGTGTGAATGCGGTGGAGAATGCTGTATCCGGGGAGCATCAGCATCGGGCTGGATAGCAAGCTGTAGAGGAAACGAGCGGACCTTTCGAAGTCCTGCAGATGCCGTAGAACCATCGGAGGGGGCTCCACGTTTGCATCCCGCATCCCGCGATTCATCGCTTCGACCATGGTGTACGCTCGCAGTGCGAGATTCGCGCCGCGTTCGCCGACGGAAGAGAGACGCTGCGCGGAACGTTGATTAGCCTGCCCCTACGCCGAGAAGAGCCTACGTCTGAGACTGTGTAGATCCCGAGGACAAGGCCGAGGGAGCTCTTGAGGGGAGGGCAGACATCCGCTGAGATGGCGGCGATCTCGAAGCGTCGTCCGGGCGACGTCGAGCGCGAGGACGGCTTTGCTGGCCGGCGGGAGTGAGCCCGCGGATGGAGGGTGGTGCCCCCGTCGTCGCCGAAGCCGCATTGGGGGCGAAAGGAGGAACTAAGGGAGGATCGAAGCTGTGGAGGGGGTTATATGCGGCGAAGGGATGGCTGTGGATGCGATAGGCAACAGCATCTTGAGAGATTGGCGCCGTGGTCGCAGCGGCCGGCGTCGGCGGAAGCCGCGGAGCAACGAGAACGAGTTTGCGGCGGCTGCAGGGGTTCCAAGCTTTGAAGTTGCATGAGGGTAGCGTCGGAGCGTAGGTTTGTGAGCTCGATATCGATGACAATGAAACCGCGGTCGTTGCTGAGCTCAAAGAGAAGTGGCTGTGGAAGTCAAGGATCGAGTCCGGTTCTGGTAGACGGCTAGAAAGCTCCAGGGACTGCTGCGCCGCTATCTGGCTACCGCGCTGCAGAGTTTAGACCTGCCGGCGTGACGAAACCGTTCGGATGTGGTGCTGGATTGAAAGACTTCGGTCTGCGAGGCTCAGTCCGGGTGCCAAATGGTCGTCGCGCGGAAATTGCGGCGACGAGTAGTTGTGTCGCTACTTGTCGTGGCTGAGGGAGGCGGACCGCTCCCACTGCTTATAGTATCCGAAAGTCCAGCACTTGCGAGTCGTGCTGCACATGAGGAAGGGCTCGGCGCGCGACGAAGAACGTACCCTAACGGCGAAACGTCGACCATCTACAGTGCTGGATGTCTTCCGCAGGCCGTATTGTGAGCTCTCCGCTCGCCAGAGCTGCACCGATGGTGAAGGTAGCAGACAAGCAGTATTGATGGCTGATGCTTGGTGGCCACTGTACGCAGCGTTGGGGTTTCTGGGAAGATGCCACTACGGGGAGGACAAGTAGGGGGGTATTTCGACTTATAATAACCCAACAACGCGATGAGTGCATGCTGCAATCCATACGGTCCCGGATGTTCAAATAGCTTCCCGAGCAACACCGTCGTTCGAATGGCGGTTGGGTATTGTGGTAATACACAAGGACATTTTTTGCTACTTTGGCGAGAATTGAAACTCCTCCTTGAACTCGCCGAAATCTGACGCCTCAAACTCGGCGCGACGTCCGTCTGCCAGCTGGATGTCCCTCAGATGATATCGGACTTGGCGCGTATGTCAAACACCCGTCCTTGGCGCTTTCCTTTCCACATCGGAACCACCACCTCAACGCGCGCTCTCCGCCTTCACTGTGCCGCGCATAGCCTGCATGCCTTCATCCACCATCGACCTCGACGCCCTCCCCCAGCCACTTCCCACTCGAAGGATGCGTATGTTGGGCGCGGCGCGGATGGACGACGCGCCACGGCGATGACAAGAGCTCTTGGCCGGCTTGGACATAAAAAGCGGCGTCGCCATCCAAGACCAAGACATTCCCCTCATCGTTCTCCCTCTTCCTTCCCTCCCGCTGCCACCCCAGCAGATGTACATCCGCAAGCTCAAGCCGTTCTCTGCCCACCTGCGCCTCCGGAGGTGCGTCTGCGTTTCCGCTGGCTCCGTGTCTGTGTAGCTGATGAGACGCCCAGCGCTAACTCCGAGAACGCCGTCGAGCGGGAGGAGTCGAGCAGGCACCTGTCGGTGTCTTGGGAGATCGGCGTCATCGTAGCTCTCGGTGCGCCCCGCCCGTCCCCGTCCCCCCATCTTCCAATCCCATCCCTCCAGTCGTCGTGCTCGCGCTCATCATCTCCGTCGCCCTCTGGGCCCGCCGGAACCGCCAACGCCAGCTCGAAGCCGACCTCCGAGCGGGGAGCTCGAAGATGCGCATGCTGTTTTCGAAGGAGACCGTCAAGCGGGTGAGAGAGAGGGAGAAGGAGAAAGGGTTGGCGGTGGAGGTGAATGAGGTGACGAAGGTGCGTGTCCCCGCAGCGCTTGAGGGAGGGAGGAGCTGACGCTGCTCGTAGCCTGCGCGCGCTGCTGCTCCATCGCGGTAGACGGTCGCTTGTACCGCTGGTTGGGGTGTCTGGGCTGCTGTGGACGGCGTCTCGCTTGCTTCACAGCTTCGGCGCGGTCGTCCCTACGCGCCGGCGTCGTTTAAGCGTTACCCTCGGCTCGCGTCCGCCCCGCTAGCTCAAGCTTCCCCCCATCTTCCGCACCGAGCTCGGCGGGGGCGCGCCTTCCATCGCATGCCCCGCCCCGCCTCCATCCCACCTATGCATCCCTTCCTTCCGCGCATGCACTGGGCTGCGCAGACCGACATCGCCGTGGGTGCTCGGGACACCACACCGCCGTCTGCTTTCGCCGAGGTTCTCAAGCTTCGTCGGCAGCATCAGCCCTACCCTCCGTCGCCGAGTGTCCCTTCCGGCTCTACGCATCGTGGCACTGCTGGCGACCTCTACAGCCTGAGCCCAACCAAGTCTCGACGCATCTTCCGCGACGAACTCGGCGCGCACCTTCCATCGCCATCACTCAATCGAGCGTTGCGCGTCCCCAATCTGGCCTGTGCACACCTCTCTCCTGCACTGCGGGTACGGTACCAGTGCTGCGCGTATGGACGCCAACGTCGGCGTGGGTGCGCGCTCGTTTCGACGTTCGACGTTCCGCCTAGCTCCGAGTGATAGCGCAGGTCTCCGTCGAGAGAGTGTATCCTACGGTTTCTCCGCATCCTCTACCAGTACCCTCGCCCGGTGCCGGTACATCGCGCCCTCATATTCGAACTGGTATCTTACATCGTTCTAGTGCGGTATAATCTGAATACATGTATGTATAACTTCTTCAGAATCAGCGAGTGGATCGCCACGACGGATTGTACAAGGACCTATGCCGTTCGACAACCTAGTGCCTGCATCCGGACCGACAATACCTGCAAAAAGAAAAAAAAAATTGATATGTCGGCATATTGGCCCGGCCCTGCTTCGAACAGAACATGCCTCCAGAACAAATTTCTGGGAGTGCGTGTCGGGCTAATCGGGGGTTGGAAAGATGAGTCTATGGCATACTTACTAGGAGTCTACGCCGTGCACTGGGATTTATGCGAATGCTTCTTCCGCCAGTGAGTATCTTGCAAAAGGACGGCGGCTGGTTATGTGTAGCTTAATTCTCCACTAACCATAGGCATTGAACGCCGTAGAGGAGTGTCTGATGGAAGACAAGGGAAGCCGAGGGCGCCGAACAAGCGAATGGATCCACAGAGAGGTTAGGGTTAGAGGGGTGCTCCTTGATCCACTACCACCACCACGTGTGGTGGGGATTTCACCTATCGAGGTGCGAGGAGCGTCTCTATGCCTTGGGGGTGAACGCCATGCGAATGAACCCCGGGTGTAGTAGACTTAGCCATGAAATGGCGCCCCCTGTTGCATCGCCAACACTTAGAGTACTCGCTTCGTCGATACACGTTAAGCTCATAGAGCCATTATCAAGTAACATCTACCACGGACATATACAATGCCCGGTAGTGTCATTGTGTTACCGTACACAAAATCCCCTCAACGGTGGCGAGTAGAGGCTTGCAAAGCCCGGGCCTCTCAACTCCGCGCACGTAGAAGTGCCCCCACCGCCGTCGCCGTATTTCACACCCCTCCACGGGCAAACATCGTGTTTAACAATGTGTGGAATGAGCAAACTGCGATTGGTCTCGCCTGCTCGTAAGAAGCAGATTAAGCAAGATACACGAGGACGAAGACACCCATCGATATGCTTGCATGCGAACTCTCCAGCAGCCTTGCTCCCTCCCACTATGCCGCCGAAACCGTCCTCCACAAACTCGTCCGCGTCAAAAACAAAGGTCAAGCCTCAGGCCACCTCGGGGAGGCCCTCCATCAAAGTCAAAGCCACAAATAACGCCAATACCACTACCACGACCACCACAGCTACCTCCCGCCCTACCACTCGCTCCACGCGAACCACACCACGCATTCCATCTCCCTCCCCTCTTGACTCCCCTTCCAACGAGGGCGGAACCACCGCGCCGGCCAACACGCCGTTGTCCGTCCTCGCCTCCGGACGCCAACCGACGACTCACGCCGAGTCCCAAGCAGCACCCCCGACCGCAGACGCCAACACTCCCGCTGTCCTGGCTGGGGGGTCATCCCTTCCATGGAGTAACCTGGTTGTCAGCTCAATCAGCCAGGTAGAGACGATGCTGGCGGAGGACGACGCTGAGGACCCGACGGAGGAAGTCCCGCGCGATAAGGGGAAGGGCAAAGAAGGTACGTAGACTCATTCAGGAGCTTGGGAGGACTCTCATCGCCGAAGTCGTCGTCGATGACATCTCCCCCGACAACACACCCTTCCTACCCCCCGTCGCCTCCGCAGGCCTTAACCCGGAGCTACGCGCGTCAACCGAAGAAGCCAACGACATCTCCCCCGACAGCACTCCCTTCCTACCCCCCATCGCCTCTGCTGGCCCCAACCCGGAGCTCCGCGCCTCGACCGAGGAAGTGGAAATCGAGGCAATGCTCGGTGTCGGCTCCATCCTCAGCCCTTCGAGCTCGAGCGGATACGACGCCGAATACCCGCCACTCGGCGCGGGTAAACGCCGCTCTACCGGAGCTGGCTCGCCGCCAAAACGACTTCATGTCGAGGAGAGCCCACCTCCGGCCCCGACGACCCCCAAACACTACGCCATTGGACTGCAGTGGAGGGAGCCGAAGCCCGCGAAGCCTTGGAGCTTTGCTCAGATAGCGGGCAACCGCGCCGCCGGAGATCTGCTCTCCTTCTCAACGGAAAGAGATGCAAGCAGCACCTCCTCCGCTCCCCACAACAACGAAACAAACGCGCCGCTTTCGCCGCTGCTTTTTGCAGGAGTGAACCGCGGGTTTACATGGAGCTCAGGTACGAGTCCACACATGGTGAGATGTCGCACTCATTACTATCTAGCAGACGACTATGCGCGTCTCCCAAATCCGCGGACTATGCCGACGAGACCACGGCGTCTCAACTCTGCTCCCGCCAATGACCACGCCAACACCCCCGCCAACTACCGCGCCAACGAGACGCCGCCGCAGCCAGGAGGATCGGCGACGACCCCTGGACAGCTCGACGCGTCGGGCGCGTCCCTCTTATACGACTAGCCCGACGACTGCTCCTGCGCGGTTGCCAGCGGACGCTGCTGGGGGTACGGCAACTACGAACCAACCTGGGGCCCCGCTCCAGGGTACGTCTCCCGGCCAGCCAGGGCCGAGCTCCTCGGGCGCTTTCCAACCCGGGGTCCGCCTCCAGCAACCCCAAACCCCCGCGCGGGCCCACTCGACGCCACGCTCGACGGCAAGGCAACCGCCGTTGACGATGCAGCAACCACAAGACCAGCACATTGCGTCGACGCTGCACACGGTCCCGACACTGCCGTCTTCTTTCCCAGCAACCGCGGGAGGCATCCCCCAGCAGCAGCAGGTTCCACAACCGCAGCAGCAGACACATTCTGCGGCCGCCAACCAAGGTGCGCACCAGCAGGCGCAGAACATGCTGCTGCAGTCCCTTTTCCCGCCACCAAACGGTCAACCGGTGCCGACGGTGGGACAAGCGCCACATTACTCGTACGCACCGGTGCCGCAACCGCACATGCCCGCACCGCAGCCGCAAGGACCCGCGCCGCAACCACACGTACCTGCGCCACAACCATACGGACCTGCGCCGCAACCGCACATACTCGCGCCGCAACCTCAAGGCCAACCGTGGCCGGGCTACCCAATCCCCTACTTCCCCGCCCCGCAACCGCAACCGCCAGCACCCGCCTACCCCACCTTCGATGGAAACGAGCCGAGGGTGTTCTGTACGCCCATGCCGGCTACGGGATGGCCGCTGGTGGCGGGAATCGTCGCACAACGCGAGATTAGCCGCATCCCAGAAAGCACGCGGCAAGTCTGGGAGGGCCCGCTGAGCCAGGACGATTGCATTTACCTGTATCGACTTGGGGGCACCCGCAACGCTATTGTCGACTCGGCGGACATATCCGTGGTCCTCCACGAGGCGACCAACGCGAACGTCGGGAGTTTGACTGTGGGTGCGGTGAATGTTGACCCGCGCCCAAATGTTTTTATCGCCTACCCGTTCCCCCGCCGCACATACGCAACGCCCTTCTCTCGCAGCGCTTTATCATCAACCCCCGGTCGTCCTTTCTTATACACCCGACCCATCCGACGATAGGACGCATCTTTTTGGGCACCATACAACACCTTCCCTTCCCGGCAGACCGTGACATCGAGACGCGCGACCTGGTGCAGAGAACGCTCCGCGCGAGCGGGACCTTCCTCGGCACCATCAACAACTATCGAGAGCTTGTTCCTGGGCTCGGGGCGGCCCCATTCAACACATTCTTCATCAACGGCGTCAGCGTCTCAAGCCTCCTCATCACCACCTCCGGCGGGGCGTCCCAACTCGTCTGGAACGTGTACGCCCCGGGCATCACCAACAGCCTCGAGGGCCACGACCGAATACGTAGCTCCTTCCGCACCCTCCAGTTTGTGACCGTGCAGTCTACCGGCACGGTGCGGGAGGATTTTCGCTGCACTCTCTGCCCTGGCGTCGACCACACCGTGCACCATTGCCCGCTTCGCCAGGTTCCCGGATATGCAGGACCGACGCCCGAATCAATCGCGCAGGAGGCACAGCTGGCTAACCAGCAGCAGCAAGCCGAGCGGGGGAGGGGTCGCGGACGTGGAGGTGGAGGTGGCCGTTCACGAGGCCGAGGACGCGGCCGAGGACGCGGCGGTCGCGGCGGCTGAAATGTGTACCTTCCCTACTTTCCTCCCCTCTTGCGCAACGGACTTTACAACAATCACTGCACGTATATGCGACCTCAATTAGGAATATGCCATTCTGTACCTATACTATGCGAATCTACATGCCGTCCATGCCGCCAGCGACGTAGAGAACGGGAGCAAACCCCAAGTCAAGTCTACAGCCGGGGAGTAGGTTAAAGAGGGTGATGGGACAACTCAAGCTCCCGCCTGTAATCCCCTGCTTTAGCCGTATTCCGACCCAAATATACTGACTGCATGCAGGACAGGAAAGTCGGTGTACGTTCAAAAAACGGAGGCCTATTTAGGCCAGAGCTAGCCGTGCCGAGAGGCTTAAGTCTTAGGGAAGGATGAACAACCTGCCCATCCGGGTTGTAAATTTAGTACCTCTGACATTCGCTCGCCCTGGAGACCTGGTTGAGGCTCCCGTCCCCGAGGTAAGGCGCTAAGTCGGGAGACGTAGTTGCACCACCACAACCAATCACTTTAGCCTTCTGGCAGTTGAGGATGTCGAAATCGGTAATGGCACTGGCCTCTCCCCCTCTAGAGGAGCCAGCGGCTCAGCCACCGGCCGCGGCCTTGATGAAGGAAGGGGAGAATCGGAAGGTGGATTTGCACAAGGGCGGGCGGAGAGTTCGCGTCGATCGCAGCGTTTGGCGGGGCAAAATAACCCCGCGGGCGGAGCTGCACGCCGTTCGGACTCCCCGATATACAACCCATCCCACCGGATGGAAACTGACGAAACAAGTCAAACAACGGGGGCCACGAGCCCCCAGGAAACTGCGAGTAGGAGGGAAAGCAGCGAAAGCCCGGAAAGCCGCATACGACGAGGAATCCCTCCGGACAAAGAATCCGCAGCCACTTTCCTCAACGAGAAACGCCGTAAGCAACATCTCAACAACCCCAAGATATCCAGAAATACCGCGGCAACAATGACTGTGGGCGCGCTGAATATAAATGGTAGATACATGGTAGGTCATGTTGATAAATGGCCGTCACTTAGTAGACTGCTATATGACGAGAAAATTAGCATCTTAGCTGTCGGGGAAACACACCTTTCAAGCAGAGAGGTAGATGAGCTCGAAAACCCCTCCCATACGGGACGCAGACTGAAAATATTCAACTCAATTGATCCCGAACACACAAACAAAGGAGGGATTGCTCTCGTCCTGAACAAAGACATTGCAAATATTACAGGGATTACAGTGCGGAAACTGATCCCAGGGAGAGCTATTCTAGCGGTCATCCCATGGCACGGAAGCCACAGCATGACCATACTTGCAGTATATGCACCTGCAACCTCGGCAGTGGAGAACCGAATTTTCTGGTCCACTCTGAAAGGTCTCTGGCTTCACGAAGCTCTCCCTGTTCCCGATATGCTACTTGGGGACCATAATGTGGTTGAAGACGACATAGATCGTCTGCCACATCGGCCAGATGATCCAAATGCACGTTCTGCGCTTGCAGACTTCAAGCGACTACTAACCATCAAAGACGGATGGCGTGTAACAAACCCGGGAGAACGCAAGGATACTTACCACCATGGAAATGATACCCACTCTCGGCTTGACCGGATCTACGTCTCCAATGATCTGTTCAAGAACTGCAGGCACTGGGAGATCAGCGATGCTGCAGCAGGCCTCAGCGACCATGACCTGGTCACGGTTAAGATATGCGCACCAGGCTCACCATTTATTGGTCCCGGAAGATACACCCTGCCTCTTTTCATACTGAACGACTCCGAGTTCATCAAATTTGTGGTGGAAACAGGGAACAGCCTACTAACAAAAATCGATGCATATGAGATGACCGCACAAACTGCCCTCGCTCAGCTTGAGGAACTTAGCCTCAATTATGGAAGGAAACGAGCCAGCCTGAGTAGCGGCCTCTTAGAACAACAAAGACTCAAACTTGTTGAGAAGAAGGATAGCCTTCTCGGCGAACTTCGAACAGACCCCTCACAAGACACCCAGCAGGAGGCCGCGGCCAAATTAAATCAAGTCCAGAAAGAGCTGACCATTGTAGTCGGCAGACAAAGGGCTCGCAAGAAACAAGCAACCAAAGTCCGATACCAAAAGGAAATGGAAAGTATAAACAAGTTCTCTGTAAGAATTCACAAAGACATAAAGCCGCGGGACACGATAAGCTACTTGCGGCGAACAGATCTGGAAGAAGTACTGGACGCACGTAGATCAGACAAAATGGCTGAATTAGCACGGGACTATCACGAATCCCTCCAAGTCGATGACTCTGAGCTAGATATCGAAGGAAAGGACAATGCAATACAAGCGGTGATAGAAGACATCGAAATTCTTCCTCCCTATGCCCCGGGGATGGACGAGCTCGCGCAGAGGCTAAACGAGGCAGACATTGCACAGTCATTGAAGGAAAGCGCGGCCGGCAAGGCAGCAGGCATAAATGGCATCCCGACGGAATTTTGGAAGAAATTTGCAGAAATCTTTAAACGAGATCAGCGCTACAATTGTGAGCAGCGCGAGGCTGGAAGCGACAAAGCCCGCACAACATTTGATGCCCTCCGGCTACTCACACTTGCCTTCAATGACATAGAAGAAAACGGTGTAGCCCCAGGGAGCAATTTTGCCTCCGGGTGGATGTGTCCAATATATAAAAAGAAGGATGTGACGGACATTGCAAACTACCGACCCATAACGGTTCTCAACTCGACCTATAAAATCTTCACCAAAGCACTGAGCAATAAACTTTCAAAGGTAGCACCTTGGTTAATACACCAAAATCAGGCAGGTTTCATGAAAGGACGTAATATTGCGGACCAGATTTTCCTCGCTTCAGAGGTCATAGAATATGCAGAGGAAGAGTTACAGAACGGAGTGATACTAGCCCTGGACCAGGAAAAAGCCTACGACAGAACCTCTCACAGATACCTGTGGAAGATTATGGAGTACTACCACATACCAGAAGGCTTCATAAACACGGTTCGTAATCTCTACAGGGGTGCGACCACACAGGTGGCCATAAATGGAGTTTTTAGCTCCCCATTCGAGGTCACAAGAGGTGTTCGTCAGGGAGACCCACTCTCGTGCCTGTTGTTTAATATTGCTATTGAACCCCTTGCAGAACTCTTGCGTAAATCGGAAATGGGGATAGATATTCCTGGAGTGCTAGAAAAGCTAGTTGTTACCCTCTTTGCGGACGACACTACCGTGTACTTATCCCAACACGACTCCTGGACAGAGCTGAACGCTATTCTTGAAAAATGGTGTCGAGCGTCAGGCGCAAAATTCAATGTCGCCAAAACGGAGGTTGTCCCGGTTGGCACCGAAGAATATAGAACTCAGCTCATTGCGACGCGAAAGCTGAATCCTGATGACGCCCCCATACCAGACAACATCAGAATTGTAAAGGATAAAGAGACTACACGTATTCTGGGGGCACAGATTGGAAACCACATTGAGCTTGAAGGTGTATGGTCAACCACTCTGGAGAAAATTGATGAGGCCCTCGAGAGGTGGGGTCGCTCCCACCCCACAATCGAAATGAGACGACATACCGTCCAAGTCGTCATTGCGTCCCTTACCCAATACCTCACACAGGTCAATGGCATGCCTAAATCAATAGAGAAGCACCTGATAAAAGTGCAAAGAGAATTTGTATGGAGCGGAGCAAAATCCTCAATAGATCGCGAAACTCTCCTTGCACCAATTGAAGTTGGAGGAAAAAAGATGTTCGATATTGAAGCAAGAAATGAAGCACTCCACATTATGCGACTTAAATCCTATCTAGACCTGGACCCAGAAACCCGCCCAACCTGGTGTTTTGTAGCAGACATCCGGATAGCCAGAAACTTAAAAGCATCAAGTAACGCTGAGCCGGAAAGCCTTGTAAACATGTTCCTGCAACGTTGGGCGCCGAACAAGAGTAAGCTATCCTCCCGACTGAAACAGATGATTTCTACTGGGGTGAAGTACGGAATAAAGTTTGACGTTCCAATTGCGTCACAACACTTGCTTAACTCGCTGCCTATTTGGCACCATTTTGGAGAAGATCCAGCAAAACGACAACTGAATAACACAGTTAAATCTAAATGCCTGAGGAACCAGCACGATGTTCTAACAACCGGACGAATGGCAAACATAGCATCACGAAGAGACGACCCAGAGCATCAACCAAACAAAGAATGTCAATGCCCTGGATGCTACTATGATAAATACCACCGGAACTGCCTAAATCCGCACGCTTGTGTCGAAGCGGCTGAGAGAAGGCTAGGGATGCTGAGGGACAAGTGGAATCCCACTATGACTGAAGTGGAAGCTCCCGCGCCAATAGAACCAGAGGAAGGCTATCTCATATTCAAAGATACTGTGCGTCCCACATCGATTAAGGATGGATTCCGGATCTGTACTCGCCCTGGACCTACACCAGATGATGAAGAAAATCTTCCGCAACACCCAATACCCATGATAGCCAGTGACCACAACGAAATCACCATGGCCATAGCTAGCACATCCTCCCGCTCAGAAGACGGAGAGCCAAAAACACTGATTGGTATCTTCTGCCCGACCACTGGATCTGAGTTTGCGACTATTTCTCCCCCAAGCATAAAAGGAGATGAAGATACGGCGGAAGTCATTGCAACGATACTCTGCCTACGCATGTGCCCCCGAGACAGAGACCTCGTAATAGAGCTATGCTCAGGGGCCCGACTAAGGGCATTATTTGATAAACTTGGCCTCTGGGAAGATAATGGCTGGAGTGGTGTACCACACCCAACATACCTACGAAACCTCACAAGCCTCCTTCGAGCCCATCGAGGAAAGGTTCTTATTGCCCCACTATCAAAATCCGAGAGTGTTCTGCGCGCGAAGAGATTGGTGGAAGAAGCCACCGTGCCAACCAACCCGTCTGTCCTGCCGCTTGGGCCGGACATAGGATATGAGTTAGCAGGGGCCAAACTGTGCAAACTCACGCAACGCCGTTGCTACCAGGCAATTCGAGAAACGAAAATGCCCAAGAAACGTAAGGCTACCGAGAAAAATTTGACGCTCATCAGGCAGGCCACAAAAGTGAACTTCGGGTTCACCCCCTCAGATGCCGAGATCTGGACGGCCATCCGATCTAAGGATGCATCGAAACAGGCGCGCAACTTCCTGTGGAAAGCCATACATAACGGCTTCAAAGTTGGGTCCTACTGGGAGCATATACCGGGCTATGAAGAAAGAGCCGCTGTGGCCACTGTGACAAGATTGAATCCATGGAACACATACTCGTACAATGTGAACGCCCTGGTCAAGACATAATCTGGGACAATGCAAAAATACTTTGGACCAAGAAAGGCGGTATTTGGCCTCCCATCAGTTTTGGTGGCCTACTGGGAGCCCTAATGGCACGCTTCAAGGGTGAGGAAGGCAGAAAAGAACAAGGACAAGAACGACTCTATCGAATTATTGTGTCAGAAAGCCTATACCTGGCTTGGAAAATTCGCTGCGAAATTGTGATCCAGGAAGAAGGAAAGGCTAAGAGTCGAGCAGAAATACACAACCGTTGGATCGCGGTGATGAACGAGAGGCTGGAGATGGATAAAACACTGACGGACCGCCGTCGTTTTGGCAAGACCCTTTACATCCCAGTAAAACGTGTTCTGGACACCTGGAAAGGAACACTGAAAAATGAGGGTGAACTACCGTCGGACTAGGTTATTCCACCCCGAATTAAGGTGTTCGTTCCCCCAGATTTCACCTCCAGGGTGCCAATTTCGGAATTTGTGCAGTATGGGTTCACTATGAATGCCGTCCGGACAGAACTGTCCGGACGCGTCACCCAAATGGGGTCCCTTCATTTCATTTCCCTCTGCAATCCGTCCGGACAGAACTGTCCGGACGCCTCACCCACTTTTTTTTTTTTTTTTTTTTTTTTTTTTTTTCCTTGCAATCCGTCCGGACAGTTCTGTCCGGACGCCTCACCCACCTTTTTTTTCCTTCATTTGCATTCCGTCCGGACAGTTCTGTCCGGACGCCCTCACCCACTTTTTTTTTTTCTTTTCCTTGCAATCCGTCCGGACAGTTCTGTCCGGACGCCTCACCCCCATTTTTTTTTTTTTTTTTTTTTCTTTTTTTTTCCTTTCCAATCCGTCCGGACAGAACTGTCCGGACGCCTCACCCAAATGGGGTCCTTTTATTTTATTTCCCTCTGCAACCCGTCCGGACAGAACTGTCCGGACGCGTCACCTGAATGGGGTTCTTTTTTTTTTTTTTTTCCCTCTGCAAGCCGTCCGGACAGAACTGTCCGGACGCCTCCCCTCCCTCACATAATTTTTTCTTGCACTTTTTTTTTCCCTTCGGGACAGAACTGTCCGGACTCGAATGTGTTTTTCTTGCACTTTTCACTTTCGCCCATTTGCCGTCCGGACAGTTGTGTCCGGACGCCTCCCATGAAACAATTCCTCAATTCCTTTTCTTGCACCTTGTCCTATTGCCGTCCTCACAGGAACCCTTTTTGTTCCTCTTGCGATTCATCTTTTGTCCTTTCGGCGTCCACACAGAACTGTCCGGATACAACCATTTTTCTTCTTGCATTATCTCCTTTGTTGTTAGAATTAGCACTGGTCCTCGAGCTCCTTTTAGCCCCCTCGAATGTACACACAGAGTAGACGGTACAGGATGGAATTTCTGGCGTGCACCTACTGAATTTTCTCAAGCACCCGCACAACACTATCAGGAAATAGGTCACGTGACCTATTCGGCAATTCTTTGCTTCTCCATTAACTGTTCACATGAATTGAAGCTAGTCCTCAGCGCCCCGTGCGGACGCAATCGTCAAAATGTGCCCATCTTTTAACCGTCTCTCTCCTACAATCAATATTAATAACCAATGCAAACAATTCACACATGGAAAGTTATGTTGACCCTATTTTAAGTGGGTGGAGACGGAAACGAACATGGCCTTCAGAACGGCCATAGTGAGAACCCAACCTGAAACATTGATATAATTCAACATAGCTTATGCCGAACCACATTATACAAGCGCAGCGGTCGTAGACGCTCGGCTGAGCTGCATAACGGCCCTAAAGCAATCCAGGCTCCTCGGATTACTCTCCTTCCGACCAAACCCAACGATCCGGAATTCCTGTGAGTTACACAACAGTCAAGCAGCTGAATTCACTGGAGCTACAGAACGGCCCAGGGCCAACAGGCTCACCGGAATTCCCGAGAGCTGCAATACTCCGGCGCCCGGCTTGGTTTGAGCGAGCGGTTCCAGAGTCTCTCGACGCAGTCACAGACACCGTTTGACACTACTACCCACTTCACAAGTCAGATGATCCAATGAAGCCATGTCCAGTCCTGCACTCATTTTCAATCGCCGGGGTCGTGCATATTTACACTCGTATACCGACACCCACCCCATGTCTATGGTCCCGCTATCTGCCTTGAACACTAACCGCATTCGCGATAAAACCCTGCCCAAGTGGATAAGTGAATGGTACGCCAGTCTGCTTAGCTCTGCGTACACCTCTGCCTGCCGACTGGTCGTCTCCATAACCATACGCTCTAAGACATACCCCGAGTCTGCGTTGAAATGCTTTGTTCTCACGGTATTTCCACAGCTGCCATCACGGGTTAGGCCCCAGTCTAACCCACCGGAATTCCCGCGAGCTATATAACAGCCCAGCGCCTCTCCGGATTTCCCGAGAGGTGCATTCCCGGCGATCCAGAATTCCCATGAGTTGCGTGAAAGCCCGCGCCCGAAATGCAACACTCCGGAATTCCCGTAAGCTTCATGATGGCTCGGGCTCGCCGGATTTCCGGGCAGCTGCACAAATTCAGTCGGCTGCTCCTGTTCCGAATGTAGACCCAAAAAAGATGCGATCAGAGTTAGCCCGCGGGCTCGGTTTGAACGAGCGGCAGAATCTCATGATCCACAGCACAGCACAAGCCATGCACTCAATCGACTGCGCGGGAGCTTCTACCGTCTCACGCTAGCAGGAAGCAAATCACATCCTCTGCTCGGCATTCAAGATGAGACTGCCCATTAGCTTCCGCGACGACAAAGCTACATCGAATCGTCTACCGCCACTGACACAGCACAGTGCCTATATTGCCACTTCTTCCGCTAGTCAACCTGGATAATAAGAGACTAGAGATTTCACGGCTTGTATTTGCTACCAACCCAAGTTCAATGGCATTCATGTGGATTACACCCCTAGTTATATGTAATTCATTTGCGCGATTCGGTAACAGCCAGTCTTTTTTTATAATGCATCAGCTACTCCAAGGAGATGGGCAAATAAATGCATTCAGGCACATTTAAATCTGCTTCAACAAATAACCCACATTTGACACGCATATTCCCCCATACCCACCTGATGAAATTGGTTTTTTCATTCGGTGGCCAGCTCCAACCAACATCGAAGGGCTAGGACCCCCAAGTAGGGTCGAGTTATACACTGGTGGATCAGCACAGCCCCTGCAGGTGTATAACAGTGCACAATACAAAAGTTCCGTTCAGTGTAACTCTACGCCCAATACTATAGAGCCCAGCCAATTTGCTAGTGAACACAATGGCATCTATGAGGTGCACCAAAAAAGCCAACACCGCAACTGTGCCTTTTTTCTTGATTATTCACATTCAATGCCATCACATCTCGGACGTTTTTGCATATATGTTGCGCAATGAGTACGAGAGAGACTGTAAGTCTAGTCCCTCCTCTTTTCGCCTACAAATTATTCAATGACAAGAGATCCTTGGACGTGGCAAAAGGCAAGACAAAGACTGCATACCTGGTTGCACGGCAAGTTCAATGGCATTCATGTGGATCGCAGCCCTGGTTTATCCCGTTCGCGGCAATGTTTACAACGGGCCCTCGATCAAACCGAGCATTGAACATGTCCGATCCAAAGAGTACCCTTTTTTAAAATAATGATAATACTAGTAATAATAATCAGCTTCTCCAAGGTATGGTATGCAATGAAGATAACACTAGAACAAATACATCAAACTGGACACCATTAAGTATGCATATATGCTAACAAGAAAAATAATATTTCACCTCTGATATCTTAGCTGTGAAGGGACAAAGAGGATGTTTGTAGTGAACCCAATGGCGTAGATTAACTGGGCTGTATAGGTGCGAAGCAACACATGTGACGGACCCCGTTCGAGGCGGGCATTGGGCATGATCTTCCAAGCCGTCCTTCTTTTTATTGTTTTCGACTTTGATATAAAGAGTCAAACAAACTGTCGCCCGTGAAGGAGAGTTCTCACCCCCCGGGTGCACCGTGAGTAGCGGCAAATGCCAGGGGCGAACATTCGATATACAGACTGGGAACAGCTCAAGAAAAACGTATACCCAGGAACAAGTTTTATATACAATAAATATGCATAGGTACGGACGGCTCACCACGGCCGGTCCCACCCCCGCCGACGGGCATTCCCGAAACGCCAACTTCTGCTGCAGACGACTGGCCGGCATGTGATGTTCTACAAACAGCCTGAACGGACTGAGCTGGACATCCTTCACCCAAAACATCAGCCACTCGAGGCTGGGAGTTGCAACCTGGGAGCTGGAATCGACGACCAGATAGGGCGCCGTTTTCTGCACGGGATCCTCCTTGCAAATCGTGACACAGCGCAGGCGAGGAGCCGGGCGCGACTGGGATGCAAAGACGGGGATGAGCCGAATTTGCGGAACGGAGAGGTGCTCGAGGCGCGGCAACTCTATTTCGGCCCCATCTGCAAAGAATATCAGCATGTCATTGTCGGTTTCGTAGCGGCCGCACCTTCAATGTCTACGTCACCCTCGAGTGTGAGCTGCGTTAAGCATGCAAACAGAGTGCCGCTGGAGAACGTAGAGCTGTCGATCGGACCCTCGGGGTCGACAATGTGCAATGCGCGAGGAGACATCCGGAGCGTATTGAGCTCAGGAATCGCCTCGGTGTCCGGTGCTGTGAGATAAAGGGAATCCAGGGCGAGCGGAAGCCGCGGCAGCGGCTTGCCCTGGATGTCGCTTTGCGGGACGAGCCTTCCGAGAGAGAGGGAGGAGAGGGCGGCAGGTGCATAGACGAGGAGGCGCGTTATCATGCCCACATCGAGGCTGGATTCGTGCAAATACTGATCCTCCTGCAACGCGGAGAAGCTGGACAAATGAATGTGGACAACAGAGGGACGCGCGAGGAGCTGCGCTGCGAGTGGAAGGAGGAAGAGGTCGCCGTTATCGTGGTAGAGAATGATTTCGATATCTTTGAGTCCAGGGGCGGGATGGCCGGTGAGAAAACGAAGAAGCGAGAGGATGGACGGCTCTGCTACATCGGTATTGAGAAGTAGGCGATATCCAAGGAGGTTCGTGCGATGGCGGACGGCCTCGACTTGCGCAGCGGTGTCCCGTTCGAGCGCCGACCGGAAGACAACGAATCGATGGAGTTCATCCATTGCGATGCTGCTGAGGGCCCGACACGTCAGGGATAGATTGAAGAGTTCTGGTTCGGAAAGGTGACTGAATATGTGCGAGATGAGCTCGTTCGCGAGATCTCTTAGAGTCGGCATGGTCGTGGTAGAAGGCAAGAGAAGTGATGTGACCTGTCATTTCTCAGCAGCAGCCAGAGCGGTGGAATATTTATAACCCTCGATAACTTGTAACAGCTCCCGGATATTATTAGTATGTGATGTGTATGAAGCATCCAGTCGGACTGAGAAAATCTCAGGTGGTGCATTTCCGCTCATGGTAAGTCCTGTTCTAGGCGGATTGGGTTGTCTCCATTCGCGATTTTTGGTTCTTTTCCATTTATTTCACTTCAATAGAAGAGTAGATCCCGCACATGTACAGACAAGTTCAATGGCAGTTGCAGCCCTAGGGCACTTGTGTGATTGGCACCACATTGGCACCGGGCCCTCGTTCGAAGCGGGCATTGAACGGGCAAGAATAAACTTCACTTTTTGATTTTTCATTGATCTGTTGCTGCTGCACAAGGGTTATTCACTTTATTTTCAATTAATTTTGCCTCAGAGTACCAAGGCCCACCTTTATCAAATTGTGGATAATGTTGAAAAGGTGTTTATTTCCTTTTCCTAGGCTGCGACTTATTTCCCCAAGTTCAATCCACTTCAATGAATTTCGCTTAGATCAGAGAGCTAACTCATATGTCGCTGACTAGGAAGCTTGAATGGCATTACATGGAATGCAGCCCTGGCTAGATTTACGGAACTTCCGTGCAGCGGGCCATCGTTCAAAACGAGCATCGAACATTTGGGTACGCTGCTCGCGCATTTTTTTAATACACTGAAAATCAAGTGCATTTGGACCTTGCATCGTGATCCGTGTGACATCCGAGACGGAATTCCGTCTCGGATGTCACACCTGTGGAGCTGTGGAACCATCATAGAATTACATAAGCTATCGGCGGCGCTGCCACAGCGTTTGATGTGTTAAAAATAAACCTAGTGTGGGGTTCTGGGCTGGCTTAAACGGACGGTCAAGGAATTTTTGGGCCCGTTGTACATGTCCCGAGGATCCATATTCAAACGGAGCTGCAACCCATGTAGTTGCCATTGAACTTGCCCTGAAACCAAATATCCAGTCTTTGTCTTGCCTTTTGTTCCAGTGTTGACTTTTCCAGCCCTGCCCTCCCTGGCAGATTCAGTTCCAGTGTTCAACCCACACGCTCTACACACGGCGCGTACGGGCTCTGCCCGGATGCAAATCAGGTACCCTCCAATTTAAGAGGACCGAGTGGTGAATCCCCATGCCATCTTCACTCAGTTCTCAGTTTGGACCAGACTTATTTGTGAAACTACTTGAAGTACTATACCGAAGACCACTTCTTTGAAAACTCAGTCCTGATATCACTTCGCTTTCGTTGCAAGGTGGCACGCAATACGTCCACGTCCGCGCCACCTAGCCACCTCCTACCAAGCTGCGGTAATCCTCGCGCTGCCGACCCAGCGTCCTCCCGTCCACGGAGTCCTCCCCCGCTTGACCCACCTCCTCGCCGTACTCCGCAATCAGTGCGCCGTCCAACCACCTACTTCGCGTACTTCGCAGTCGACAAGCCACCGACTGGCCTCCCTCGTTGCAGTCGACGCGTGGCTGGAACGGTGTAGCGGAAGCACCTTCTTCGAGCGGAGGAACCCAGGCCGCTCGCGTTTTTGCCGCAGGACTGGCGTCGTAGCTGGCGGCGGAAGGCGGAGGCTAGTGCCGTTCGGCGCGAGGCCAGTGCGGTATCAGTGGGCGGGAGAGAGGTGAGGTGAGCGCGTCGGTGACGGCAGTCTGCGCGTTGCCCGTCGGCGGCGTGTCCTAAACAGCGCGGAGAGGGCGGTGACGTGGCGGTGACGAGGGACTATGGCGGTTCGCGAGTAGGGCGGTCGTGGCTGGGAGAGTGGGTGGTGGACGTCAGCAGCAGGGGGCCAGCGCAGCGCCAAAGGGCGGCGGCGTGGTAATACGGCGGAGGCCACAATGGGCGGGGATGGACACGATGGGCGGCGACGGGCACGGCGGCAGCGCGATTTGACCTGTTGTCCGTCTTAAATGGGGCGGCACTTGGTCAATGGTCGGGGTGACGGCGCGGAGCAGGGCGCGTGGCGCTAACGCGGGATCGAACGGGACGGATCGGGGTCGGCAGGCAGGGGATCGACCGCGGGGCAAAGGAGTTGCGGGGCCAGACGAGTAGTGGCGTGGACATTGCGCGCCCTCCGGAATTCCCTAGTGCGCGTATCGACCCACTTCATACTCGGGTTGAGCTAGGGAATCCCGTAGAGCACGTGAGTGATCTCGGGTCTCAGCCCGTGGCTTTTGGAATGGCGCGTGAGCTCGCCGGATTTCCGGAGAGCGGGACAGAGAGTAGTAAAATAGTGCACAATCTGACCGCATATATTCTAATGGCCTCCGCCAGCGGTAAGTGTGTAAGCGGGGTTTAAAAATTAGTACTGTTTGTAAGTAGAGCACGGTAAAAGCAGCTCAAAGAGAGCTGCATACTTAGCTGCGAGGTTTATTCTAGTCTTTTTTTTCTTTCAACGCTCCGTGCAGTTGAACAGAGCGACTGGGAAAACTTGTTCAGTTCAGCTCATTTGAATTGGATACAGAGTTAAAGACACAAATTACTCAGCATTATTGTACTGACAAAAAGCCCTCAACCCGTCTCTAACATGCTCTAGTTGCACAGAGATAAAAAAAAAGCCTTAAAGAAGAGACACATTCATATTTGGTTCAACTAGAGAGGATACTAGTACTGGGACATACAGTCTCTTTGTTACCTTCACTGGGTAGTCCTGTAGCTCACATGAAGCCTCTATGTATGCCCATGATTATTATGGAGGACAGTGTTTAAATTACTAGCAAATATTGGAAAGCCTTTTATATCACTTGCACCTGGTATCAAGTCAGCCCAGATGCGACTGTTCAACCAAGGCGGCATTGGATTTTCTGAGCCAACGCCTGGGTCAATCCGGGGTTTGCTTTGGCTTGAATTGCTGCGCAGGTTTTTGCTACTGTTCACTTAAGGCTGTCTTGCATTTCTTTCAGTCGATACCTGGTTGCATCTACAGCCAGCCCAATGGCATGGAAAAATCGCAGCCGTGGATGTGTATGTTCCTAGTAAATCTGCTTCAGGCAGGCTCCCGTTCAAGACGGGCATTGGGTCTTATACAGTCGCTTGTGCAATATTGATTTTTTTTTTTCTCTATTAGGTCCTTTGAATGGAGCTAGACAGAATACTAGGACATCCAGTGTCTCTATTATTATTGCTTCCTGGTTGTGTAATCCACATGAAGGCTCTATGTATGCCCGTGGAGGACACTGTCCAACTTACTCGGAAAGATTGTACAGTCTTTTTATAGTCAGTTTGACTCGCTGCGTACTATTATATAGCGGATTTGCATCAGAGTAGGAGTTGTTGAAATGAATTATGCTTTGTAAATAAGGGTATGTAGCCAGTTCAAATGCAAAAAGTCATGATTATTTTTAGCTGCTAGCCAAGCAGCCTAGTTGGGACTGTTCAAGTCTCTGATTTGCTGATTTGATACCTCGGTCAATCCGGGGCTGGGCGTATCCGACCCACAATCTATTTTCAATTAATTTTGCCTCAGAGTATTGATGGAAAAAGAGGGAAGAACTAAATCGTATACTGGTAACTAGAATGGTTCATGGTATTACAAGTAAAATGCAGCCATGGTTCGATTTACGCCAAACTCTGTGTAGCGATCCCTCGATCAAAACGAGCATTGAACATTTGGGTACGCTGCTCTCGCATTTTTTTAAGCGCGTAGGGCGCAAGCAGCCTGTCGACAGCGGGGGTAGGGGTCGGTCAGGTGTATGCCGAAGCTTGGAGCAGACGGCAGTATGAAGGTGGTGATTGTAGAGGAGACGGCCGCATCCCAACTTTGTGACCGCGTCAACCAGCTTCCCTTGCCCGCATCTGCATCTGGTTAATCCTCCCATTGCATGCTGAGACGGAACGGAACTCGGACCGGGATCTGCAACGGAACGGAGGCGGAACTCGGACCGGGATCTGCAACGGAACGGAGACGGAACTCGGACCGGGATCTGCAACGGAACGGAGACGGAGCCCGGAACGGAGGCAGAGCTTGGACCGGGCTCTGCTCGTCGGGAAGCAGCCCCGACCATGAGGCGGGGCATGCGGGGCTTGTTAGTCGTAAGTTACCTTTTTGTGGATGACCAGAAGCCCAAGAGAGAAATACTGTGCCACGAGTGGAATGTACAAAGGAATCATTGAGCTCAGCCGGCTGATTTAGTCAGGAAGACAGGTGCAAAGTGTGATGGTGGTACCACTTCCACTCGTGAATTTAATTTGTTTTAGCAAGTCCAAGGGCATGTAAAAAATTGCAGTCGTAAAAGATTTCCTCGCGGGACAGCTCTACACACGACCTCGTTCAAAGCGGGCGTTGGACATCAACAATTGCGTTAATAGCCTTTTTGTTTGCTTTCTTGAATGGCAAGAATTACTGACTGAATGGAGAAGTTCATATAACGATTTTAATGCTTGAACCTTCCGGAACAGATGCTAGAAAATTAGTGGATGTTTGCTTAGAACACAAGTTTAATGGCAATGTTTGGATTGCAGCCTGGCTATGTGAACCTCTTGTATGACCTCCTTACAGCGGGCCCCCGGTCGAACCGAGCATTGAACATATGTGGAGTGTCCATTATTTTTCTTCAAATATTTGAACACTGTGCAAACCATTGACCAAATGGCTAAGGAAAAGCGATATTGGAGGCGTGTGGGAAGCCTAGATCGAAAGCAACCTTTGGAATATCAGCAGCACGCAGTGAATTTCTCGGATGTGTGACATCCGAGAGGGAATTCCGTCTCGGATGTCACACATCCGAAGGATTCAATTTTCCACCACCGAACTTTACGTATACTCAGCGTGGTGATTGTGGTTGTTGGCTAACTTGGATCAACAGTGAAGGAATAACGAGGAGAATTTTCTCTGTAGATAGCCCAATGGGATGGCATCATGTGGCCGCGGTTCTGTGTATGGGCAAAGTGAAGCACCTTTGAGCGGCCCCCGTTCGAGGCGGGCATCGGGCATTACCTCCAACTTGGACATTTATTTATTTATGATCTTTGTTTTGGGCATCCTATGTTATTTAATGAGGGCTAATACTGGAACTGTAGGTTTAGAGTGCTATCGTTTTTTTGTCTTATAAAGGGTCTGTAAATAAGGGTCTGTAGTAGTTGGAATCATGTGTAGCCCGCACCCCAGCAGCCTCGTTCAGACTGTCCAATTTTGGTACACTGCTGGCGCATTTCTTTTAATATAGTGGTCAACAGAGCTTCGCAGATGCTCTCAATTTTGTAAGATCGGTAGGGAGCAAGGGTCACATCACAATTTCGCAATAGAATGTTTGCTCTCATGTCGCAGCAACTTTGAGTTGCGCATCGAGATCTTTGGCCCAGCGGTAGGCATTCCATATGTCTGTATGCAGGCAAATTCTTACAATTTATTTACGGGAGGCAGGCTCACAACTTGAATCAGTTTAAGTCATCCCACTGAAAACCTTGCAAAGCATTACGTTCACCCCTGGCTGCAAAACCCTCCAAGAAAATTTGCAAACCGATGTGCCGAGATGCACCGGGATGCTCGTCCCACTTTTTTGCAATCCATACACATACCACTATCAGGCTTCGATTTCTAGAAGTTGACTGGTCCATTCTGTGTTCTATATGTGCAAGCGGAGAGGAAGTACGCTATGCACTATACTATCTACAGCGACGTTATAAATCAAATAATGAGATGGTGCAGTGGAAGTGTACGTGGTGGGAGATGCTCGTTACAATTAGACTATGCGGCCGCAAATATCGTGTCCGTGAACGAACGTGCCCTCGGTAACGTCGCGGGGTCGTCAATGGGCTTGCTATCGTCCGTCGCGCGCGTCCATTTATCTGCAGAGCCAAGTTAACCAAGCACATAAAGAGGAACAAATAATACTTGCCTGGACACGCCAAAAAGTACCGCTCCAACGCCCCAACGAACCTCTCCTGGTATTCCGTCGGCGGGATGAGCGTCACCTCCTTCGGACCGGCCCCGCCGCCGCCTCCAACGTCTTGGCCAACGTGTATGAACCTGCGCGGGTTATAAGCGGGCATGCCGCGACGAGTAGACAGGTACACACCAATTGTGTCTACGAGGCCGCAAGAGATTTGTTTGCGTTCTTGGTCAACGCCGAGGAGGCTAACCAAATGCTGAGGAATCTACAGAGAAACAATGGACGGCACCTACGAATAGTCCATGATATTACTCTTTGCGAGGAAGTCGGCGTCGCTCCGTATCGCCTCCTGGAGAACCGCTTTCGAATGCGGATGAATCAGTGTTAACGTCCGCTGTTGACCTGCATCGCTGCATCAATGCCCTGTCGCATAAACGACAAGGGACACGTACCCTCAATCCACTCCCCGTCAAACAATGTCTTCTTATCCTCCCCTGGATACCCTTCAAGTCAAACGTCTTAGTGATCTTCTGGTCGTAGAACAGGTTCTCCATGACGAGGAGATCCGCCTTGCTCTGGACGTTTCCAGTCTCAAAGTTGCGGATCTCGATCGTGTAGAAGCCGATGCTTGCTCATCGATAGCGGGGCTATCGGGCGCGAGCAGGCTGTGATGGTTCTTGGTCGAGATGGTGGACGGGCGCAGGGGCGTCGCCGTTGTTGAGCATGGACCGCATCGCGTTCGTGATGCCGCTCGTCAACGTATGGAACCAAGACGGCGTTGGCGTAGGAAGGTCCATGCCCTTCTCCTCCGTAGCCACCGGTACCGCCTCCTCCGCCTCTTTGTCCTTCCCGCCGACCGTCGAGTCGCTCCCCGCCGTCGATGTACTGTGCAGGGACAGCAACGACGCCGCCTTGCCGCTTTTGATATGTACGTCCGCAAACATGGAGGTTGAGAGCACGCTGCCCGACATCGCGGACGCGGGACGCGAATGCCCGCCTCACTCCGTCGACGACGCGTCAAGCCCATGCAAAATCTTCCCCGCCGACCCCCCCGGATGGTCCGGCATACCCACTACCTCGCCACCCGCCCCCGTTCGCGACACCTGCACCTCCGCCGGTTTCGCCCAAGCCGACGGCGGCGCAATCGACGAGCCGCCAATCTTGCTCGACAAAGCTTTGGTCCCGGCGCTCCCGATGCTGCTAAAGCGCAAACTTCCGTGCAGAATGGAGACGCCCTCGCGAGGCGACTTCTGACGGAGTACCTCGCGGAGGGACAGCAGCGACGTCGCGTCGCGAGGATGCTCTGTGCACGAGATGACCGCAGAGTACGGCTCGGGCTCGTACCAAACCGTATCCTCCTGGTCGGGATTGGGAAGAGCTTGGGAGGCGGAAGAAAACAGTTTGAGATTGTTGGCTGCGCCGGAGAATAACGACGACGAGGTCGGCGGATCCGAAGTCGCGGGCGTTAACAACGGTGCTGCTGAAGACGGCCTGGCGAGCGACATCGAGCCGAGTTCGCGAGCGTAATCAGCCGTACTAGATAAATGCGTCAGCCTCAAGCTACTGGAACGTAGAAACCGCGTACCTCATCGTGAACGCCTTAACCACCCGCCCAACACCTCCCCAAGACTCCGCTCGCTCCCTGGTGCCCCATCCCGCGTGTCAAGGGGCTGCCGCGTAGCACTGCCCAGTATGCTCCGAACGCGAGGAGGATGCTGTTGGCGGTGGCTCCAGCCTTGACGTCGATGATGACGCTGACGACAGCGACGAGACAGACGAGGCGGTCGATGCTTGAGGCCGTCGTATTGGTGGTGAGTGCCGGTCCCGGGGACGCCCCAGCTGACCAGTATGTCAACCTCCTGCATCCACACAGAAGCGCGTCCACCTTCGGCTCCTTGCCCGCCTGCGCCCCGCCCTCCTCCTCCTTCCGACTCTCCCCAGCCCCAATACTCCCCAACCCGACGCGTCCGTCACCTCTGAACCGGCTCTTCGCGTCCCGCCCTCCCACTCCGCCAGGTCGACAATCAAGCACGGGGCGGAACGCCCGCGGAGGTCGAAATCAGCGGCGCGCAAGCGAGTAGTCGCTTGTGTGTAGACGTGAACGGCGCCGCACTGCCTCTCGCGTCGGCTGTAAACACCGAAGAGATGGATGGCGGCGGGGACACGGCGAGGGACGAGGCGATAATCGAGAGGCGCCGAATGGGCTCCCGGGGCCGTCTTCCGAGTGCCGGGATATGGGATTGGGCGCGCGTACGAGGTCGAGGAAGGTGCCCGGCGCGTGTTGTGGTGGTCGTGCTTTGCGAGGCCGTGGTTCTCGTTGGGGAAGAACGGGACGATTCCCGGTAGGCAGGGCTTGCTCTTGCCGCTTCTCGGGGCCGACGACCCTGCGACGGGTAGTTCGGGTTTACAGGAAACCGCGGCGGCGATGACGGGACGTGTCCGAGGCGAGACTCATCGAGGAAGCGCTGCAGCAGCAGCGATAGGTGGACAATCGGAGGCTCCGGCAGAGCACCTAGCTTGTTAGTTGGATCGAAATCCAGAATGCCACGGCGCACCGTCCATTATTCCAACCCAACGTGAATGATATCGCGCGTCGCGTCGTTCAGCGGCAGCGCCCGGTGACCGTCGGGAGCAAGTCAAATTGGACAGATCCAGCCCCGGCAGCCCTTCCAGCCAAAGCACACAATTCCCATGTACATTCAAATACTATTGAGCTACTACATGGGCAGCCGCTCGCCTGCAACAGCACGGCGGCGCCGCAGCTCGTTCAGCCGCCTTCTTTGCGTCCAAGCCAGCCTTGACCTTCTTCCAGGGTCGACACGCACTCACGCGCTTCGCGCTCCGCCCGACAGGTTTTGCAGTACCACTTTACATGGGGCTTCCCATCGATCTTTTGGAACTGTAACACCTTTAGCATTGGTAGAGCAAAAACGATTAATGCGCCACGCACATGAGCCTTGTCTTTCTTTGAGAGACATTCCTCGTGTATCCACGCGTCGCAGTTCCGCTGGTCGCAGGCCACGAACTGCATGCAAAAAAAAAAAAATTAGTTGGAAGTAAATAACGCACACGGGCACGTACACCACCATTGCGTTCACGAGTGGTCTTGCGGCAATAGCAGTACTTTTTGCGTTGCCAGCCGGGTCCCTTGGGATCGTTGCGCTCTTGTACGCTCTTGAGCAAGTTGGCGGCCGCGGTGCGCTTTTTGCGTGGCATGGTGGTGGTTTAAGATCAAGAGTGTCACGCCGCGCACAAACTCGCGCTGCAACTGATCACTGCTAATTGAACAAACAACAGTCAGGTTAGGATACAATTGTCTGAGAATGAACAAAACCAATGCTATACTTTACCTGGCTGAAGTAATTTTCTTGAGCTTCTCCGTTTTATTTTATCTTTGAATCCACACTAGTAATGACACAAAATAACACTTGAATCAAATATAATCCTGGCCAGGATTGCACTAGCAAGAATGGTAAAAGTGATAATAAACTTGTCTTGGTGTACTAACCAATGAGATAGCCTTTATCAGGTCTACTGAGATTTAGGTTTCTTAGAAGAAAGGCAATCGAGTAGCCCTTCGGCTACCTTCTGAAAATCAAACCTCAGCCTCTGATATTTTTCCGCCGAGCCTGGCATGCACGTCTACGCTCGATTGACTCTCCACAGAGACAATGCCTTGAATGACGGCGCAAAGGTAGGTCGCCCAATAATTATGTAGTAGATATACATTGACTATAAGCGTACGTCGTCGCCCGCCTCTCCACGCGACATCCGCACGTCCGCTGGTTTCACCCCAGCCGACCCCGGCACAATTTACTAACCGCCAACCGAGGAAGTGTTCCCAATACTGCGATCGCGCAGGCTTCCGCCCCGAATCGACGCGTCCTCCCAACGCGATTTCTGCCCGAGGACCTTGCAAACACATGTCAGTAACATGTCGCATCGCGCGGATGATACTCGCCCAAGATTACCGCAGCGTATGACCCACGCCCGGACCAAACCGCCTGGTAATGGTCGGGATCCGCAGAGCAGCACGATTTGAGGCTGTTGGCGGCGCCGAAGATGAAAGGGAATGGGGCAGGGCAATCCAGAGCCGCGGAGGTCAATAACGACGTAGTTATGGATTACCTACAACCGATATTAAGTCAGTCTCGCGGGCATAATCGGACGTACTAGATACGCGTCACCGTCAAGACGTCGGAATAGACGACCCGCGTACCTCGTTGTCCTCAAGCAACATACGCACTTCTCGATTGCAGGTAGCCGCTTCTCCGCGCCGTTCGTCTTGCCCAGTAACGCGCCTCGTACCTTGTTGAGTACGATCAGTCGAGAGTACGCTCCGTCGAGTGGTACGGCGCGAGGACGAGGGAAGCGGAAGGCGGAGGGTAGGTCACAACAGCGTACAGCCCAGGTCGAAGAACGCGCCTACCAGCACATGCGCAATGATCTTCTGGGCGACGCGCCCGATTCGGAGTGTTGTGGGCGCTCGGTGGTAGTACCCTGGGTCGTAAACCGCGCGAGGTAATCGACGTCTCCGTCTGGCGTCCGTCTCGCCAGCCGAGTTGTCCCAAGCATTGGTGTCTGACGGCAATCGCGAAAACGACTCGTGGAAAGCGACGCGAGTGCTCCCCGGAAGCGAATTTCCCTGTAAACAAACGCGTCAGTCCATGCGAATAAACGGGGGCGGGCAAAAACATACAAGCTTCTCGATATGCCCACTACACCCACTAAACCCCAATCTCCTTCCGATTAAGTCCCCAGAGTTTTGGCCAGAACTTTTCGATTCTGGCAGTGAAAGTCACGGTCAGTTTTGGACGCGTGTGGGTCCAAACTGCGTGCGCTGAGCTTGAAGCTCGCTTCTACGCGTGCAAGGCCGGCATCCCGACGAGGTTCTTGCGGGCGGGAGTGAGCACTAAGCCACGCGTGCCTGTATCGGAAGCGAATTCTGAGATCAAGTTAGAGTGGTACCGAAAACGTTAACGGGAACTCTACAAAGACACGACGCACCTTGTTTAGTAGCCGTATCGAGTACTACTCGTTTGCCCCTAGCTCCCCGCAGAGAAAACCCGAGGGATTGCGCGCCTCTCGACGTACTGCAAAGCTTTTCGATTCTGGTCGTGACTGAAGGTCACGGTCAGATTTGGACGCGTGTGGGGTAGTAGCGACCTACGGTTGGCCCGAGAGAGCCAGCAGCGGAGAATGAAACACGTGCTAGATGAAAATGGCAATTGCGGAAGGCCGTACAGATGGGCCTGCGGGTATCGGAACCAAGGAAGTTAGCTAGGAACATGAAGGCGCGTCGGGAACGCGACGACGACGCGACGTGCCTTGACGACTGACACCCTCGGGTCAGCCCAATACCGTTCCACCGTCCCCGCCCAGCACCCCGCCCAATAACGCAGTTCCGAATGTATGTGTCGGTTTTCGGATTCGCAGAAGTCGTCCTGCCAACCCACCACCGTGTGGTTCATAAACAACGCAGTAGAGCGCGTTAAACGCGTCGAATACCCCAGGGAGAGTGTCCCCAACGTATCTGGCACCGGCGGAGGGCTGGCGTATCCAGACTCAAGCACAATTTCTACAAAACGTCAATACACCCGAATACAAGAGGAACACGATACTAACCTCTTTGACATAGACGGCGGGCTGTCCCCGACTAGCGCCTACAACTTTCGCCAAAGTTCCCGCCAGAGTACGCCAGGTTTGAGGTTTGGTATCGATTTATGGATTGGAAGCGATACTGGGACTCGCAGTCAAATTTGCCAGCGTGTGGCGTATAAAACACATACCAGACAGCTACACGCACGCGTAACATGTAGATAGGTTGTCCCGACGAGTCTACTGTAGGCGGAAGGCCATACTGCGAGGCGTAGATTAGAATTCTGACAAAAGATTAGTGTGGTATACGAAATAGCGACGGCGACGGATTCCACCTTGAAAAACAGCGCTAGCGGGTACTCTCAGATCGCCCACACACTGTCCACCCATAACCCCGTCCGATTACGGGCATCGCGAGTTGTGGCAAGGAGTTTTCGATCCAAAATGTGACTAAAAGTCACATTTGGATTTGGTTGCTTGTGGGTTTCGAGCAACGTACGTGGGGCTTCAAACGAGTATACCTTGTACAAAAATAGCCTGTACAACGGTGCGGTTGTTAGGCGCAGCGTTGACTACCTCATCAAACACGGATTCTAAGAGAAAGTCAGCCATTTACACAAAACAATGCGGGAAGGAGATTGTATCGCAACTGACCTAGACGACTGACAAATTCGAAGAGGCGTGCCTGTTGCCCAGTGAGCGTGCTGAACTCCGCGGTAGATTTCACAGTCCCGAGTCGCGCAAAAGATCTACTAGTCTCGAGCGTAGCCTAAAGTCACGGTCAAAAAATAGTGGGCGCAGACTTGAACAACGTACGCAGGTCCCGGGAACGCGTCGAGGACGTGGAGAGGATGGCGTTCTCCGGGATGGAGAGGGCCGGAATGTCGGCGTAGAGTTTGTGTGTGCTGTGTTAGAGGCGCATTCTACCAAACAGTGAGCCACAGCGAGCGCGACAGAGACCTTAACCTACCTCCAGAGCCAGTCCAGCGAAGTAGTACGGCGTCTAGAGCATCCCCGCCGGGATCTCCGCCCCATGGCGCCGACACAAGTACGGATTCTTGGGGTAGTATTTGCTGAAAAGCGCGGTCAGATCCAGCTGCATACAAGATAGAAAACGCGTACGCTGGGTTTGGAAGCGGATCTAGCGAGGATCCAAATGTATTGTGGAGGGACTAAAGCAAGCGGGACTCGATCCGGACACGAGCTCTCGCGTTAAGAGAGCAATCTAGGGACGAGTGAAGCGCTGGGCACGAACGCGTATCCAGAACGCGATCGCGAGAAGACGTGCCTTATCGGATCGTACGACGAGATGTGGCCAGTGGAACCTCGTCCTCTGCGCGCCAGACCCCGGCAGATGCCGCGCCTTCCAGAGTGCAAAGACGGTTTTCCGATTCTGAGCGTGACTTTGAATCAAGGTCAAAAACTAGGGGCGCGGGCGAAACAGCGTACGCTGGGCACAGAAACGCGTCTAGGACGTGTACAAGAGTCGGTCCGAGGGGGCTGGATGTCGCGGAAGGTCGACGTCTCCGCAGGGATCCGAAGAGACGTGTATTCTGACGCGGGAGTCCGGAGGGCGCGGTATCGTCGTCTTGGAGATCATTTCGAGGCAGACGGTAGTAACGCGTAAAGGTGTCGGCGTCGGAGAGCGAGCGGCGGACGGGGAATTGTTGTGCTTGCTGTCGAATCCGTACTGGACCTCCCGGCGCGTTTGAGATTGGCTGCGAGCAGGAGACGACATTGGCCATGGTCGGTGAACAGGAACAGGCTGAAAAGTGGAGTTAGTGGAAAGCAGATAGAACCCAAGACCACGTACGAGGCGCCGCCGGTCGTCCTCCGATAAACAGAGCACCACCAAGCGGAGATGTAATCTCCGTTGCCCCCGCTTGCAGGTACCCATACCCGAGCTTGCCTGCCATCTCCGTTGACCCATCCGACACCACCCTCATCCTCTCTTCCCGGTCTACCAGGACCTGCTCGCGGTGCCTCCAACGACGTCAGCGATGACTCCCGCAGCGACGGGTGAGTTGGCTTGCGAGGTCGAAGTCGTCGTCGTGTGTGAGTGTCGAGCCAGACGAGTACAGCCCTGGCATCCGCGCAATCCTGGCGCCGCAGCAACCCCTCGTCGGTGCGCCATCCCGCCTCTGTCCGAATACTCTCCAACCCCACGCTCATCGCCGTTCAGCCGCCGCTGGACATGGTTTGCGACTTCGGCGCACAAACGGTGCGAATACGCCGCGCTGTCTTCCGAGAGTCGATTGTTTGCGTGTAGGAGGTACCCCGCCCTGGTGTCGGTGTGCCGGTCGTTGACGCCGCTGCAGTCGGCGTCGAGTAAGGTAAGATAGAGCAAGCCATCCTTGATGGATGGCTGAGCGCCTCGACTTCTAGCCTGCAGCCTCCAGTCGTGCCGCAGCGCGTTCGGCACTCCTCCTCGGAATGCTTCACCATCTCCTCGTCCATCCTCCAACGCCGGATCCGCCCCCATACCGCGACCGTCCACGCTGCCTCGCCCTGCTCCGAAATCCTCGATCGACACCCAAGGACGACGACTAGAGCTTCTCATTCGACCTGGGCGTTTGCCCTACAAACCATGGACCGACTTGCTCCGTTGCGTCCCCTCCCGCGTGCGTCGATGCTGGGGATCCGCAAACCCCGACACCCCCTTCGCGGAGCTCAACCCCCACGCCTCCGCTGCACCGTCGCCTCCGCCAGCAGCCAAGCCACAGCAGCAACACTGCTGCGTCAACGCAGAGCAGCGCGATCTATCGGCGGCACCACTCCTCCCAATACCTGAGACAAGCAGAGCATGGGTACGATGAGGAAGACGAGCAGATGGACACGGACGAGTACCGCGATCGAGGGTCTGACGGAGGGTTTGGGCTTTGCGCAGCCGGCGTTGAGGAAGGCATCATGGACACGTTTGGGATGCCTCCGAGGTAAGCTGCGCCCGCCACGCCCCTCCGAGCCCTCTTAATCTTATACCAAGACCATCCGCCATCTCGGCCGCTTGCGCCCGCTGCGTATGCCGAGCTTCTCGACCAAAGCCCGTGGCGGCGCACCCATATCAGTCTATCCAAGCGTCGTTGTTGTCCTCTCCACCATTTCGCCCAACGTTTGTCCTTTTCAGATTCAACACATTTCTCCACTGACAGAACGTACAGCTCCTTCCCCGCCGAACCTTCCTTCCCTGCGTTCCGAGCCGCGATTGGCAAGCCGCCGGGCTCATCCAAAGTTGAAGCCCGCGGCGGCGCTAGTAACCACCCTGTCCGTGGCACGTTTGCCGCCGCACTACTCAAATACACTGTGTTCGCCTCGTCCAATGTAGGAGGCGCGCGCGGCACTGTTCCGACGGGAACTCGGACGCGTCTCGGTGGCCCTCGACTGGCGAGGAGAATCCGCTTCCCCATATCGATGGAGGTCGTGCCGCCGCCTCGTTACAAGGATCCCTCAAAAGGCCGGCAGCGTCGGTGATGGTTGCGCTTTTTCCTCTTTCGACGGAGGACTAACAAACCCGATGTAGAGCTACTCTCCGCCGGTCTTGACGAGTTCTGTGGTTCCCCGCAAAGCAGCGATGATGCTGCTCTTGTCTCTACCGTGCTTGCGGCTCCCGTTAGCCCCGACTCCGACGCCGACACTTCCTGCTTTACTCGTCGACCTGCGTCGGACCGTGGTTTCCAAAGAGGACGACGCGTTTGGCAAGAGGGTGTTATTACATGAAGACTTTGCGGCTGTATGTACCTTTTCTTCCCTCGTACCTCCTCACTGATAGCTTTGTCAGTTGGTCGACGAGCTCGTAGCATGGCGGCGTCATCAGAGGCATTCTAGCAGATCAAGCGGCAATTGAGCAAACGGGTTCGTAGGCTTCAGGTACGCCTCGCCTTCTTTTCTGTATGCGTCGAAACTTATATTGCCCACGACCGAACGACCTTGTTTTGATGTTACAGAGAACAGCCTCGGAGTCAGTGTTACTCTTGTTTCTTGACCGTTCGCTGATTGTGTGTAGAACACATCGCTTACGGAGGATGATAAACGGGTCCTTTTAGCGCGTACCCCGCGATTCGTCATCCTCCTTCAAGACCTTGCGTGTACGACGGGCGACCTGGGATGGGCGGAGCTTCCCGATCTTAACCCTCCTTAGGGATCTCGCCGCAAGCAAGCTTGGTATGTCTTCTTCTTTGTGTTTTTCATCCTAATGCAATTTAGACGCTGCCGACGCGTCTTCCCCGCGCTCGGCGTGCTGCGAGCTCGTCCTCCCTATTCTGAAAGACCTACCCGCGTCGCTCATTATGCGAGATACGCCTGCACAGGTACAGCGGTTGTAACCATTCTTGCTTTTCTGATTTGTTCATAGATCACGCATCTGCTTGCAGTCTAGAAGTGGCCACCGCTCAAGTTGGCCTAAGTTATTCCCGACTGCCATCACGGCCTCGTTTATCACATATTTTTGTGTTTTAGCTGCCCTTGGGTGCCATTTCCTGTTAAATACCCGCCAGATTTGGCCTCACATGCTTAGAATACACTGAATCTACCCAATTCCGCTAGGCCCACGGGCCAAATCGCTCGTGGCTTTCCATTTTTGGAAACCCACGAGCTAAATCGCCCGTGGCTTTATGCATTGTTGCAAAACAAGGAGCGAATTCAGCTCTGTAATATTTCATATGGGCAATGGAAAGCCTGAAAGAGCCCGTCTATATTCCATCTGTATGTGGGAAGCCACGGGCCAAATCGCCCGTGGCTTTCCTTATTTGGAAACCCACGAGCCAAATCGCTCGTGGCTTTCCTTATTTGGAAGCACACGATGCAAGTAGCCCTGTGGGTATTTTTTCCCCACTTGCTTAACAACCCACGGGCCAAATCGCCCGTCGCTTTCCTTATTTGGAAACCCACGAGCCAAATCGCTCGTGGCTTTCCTTATTTGGAAGCACACAAGCTACACTGCTCGTGGCGGTTTCTATTTTCTTCTCGTCTGGGAACCCACGGGCCAAATCGCCCGTCGCTTTCCTTATTTGGAAACCCACGAGCCAAATCGCTCGTGGCTTTCCTTATTTGGAAGCACACAAGCTACACTGCTCGTGGCGGTTTCTATTTTCTTCTCGTCTGGGAACCCACGGGCCAAATCGCCCGTCGCTTTCCTTATTTGGAAACCCACGAGCCAAATCGCCCGTGGCTTTCCTTATTTGGATTGCCCCTGGATTTCGATCCTGCCTGGCTTGTTGAAGACCGCTCGCCAGTTTGCCCGCGATTCGTTGTCTATCCACAACCCGGAGACGTATAGGTCACGTGATTATATCACGCTGAGTCTAATCCGAGCCCCGGCGTCCGCACATGAACATGTCTCTTCTTCAAGTGTTATTTCCATCTCTGTGCGACTAGAGCATATTAGAAACCTGTTTTCCAGCGTAATAATCCGGAGCAATTTGTACATTTTAACTTTCCATCCAATTTAAATCCTGTAAGCTCTCCTGGATATAGGTTGTAAATTTGTGTATGAAAAAGCGCTCCTAGGGTGCATTTAGTTGCATCTCCAAATTGTCCTTGGCATTATAGTATCCGGTACCTGCGCTATAAGTTTTTAAACCCCCCTTTTTTGCATCTGCATCCTAACGCGAATAAACCTTATTCTCCTCTCCGGATATCCGGAGAGCACCAAACCACACACTGAAACTTTGGACCCGATTTTCCTACTCTCCGTTCCGCTCTCTACCCGCTGATCATCCCGAAGGCCATGGGTTAAGACAACCTCCCGGACGTCCTCCGGGCCACGGTAAAAGGACACCACCCGCTCTACGGAATTCCCTAGCGCGACCCGACTATCAAGTGGGCCGACACGCGCAGTAGGGAATTCCGGAGTGGCCGCAATGCATGTAACTCTGGATACAGTGCGCCAGCCCGTACTCAGCACAATCCATCTCAGATGCTGGCGCCGCTCGATCCCCCACCCCTCAGTAGCATGCTTCAACTCTCCCCGCCCGCTGCGCCTCCATCCAATATTGGTCTCCCTCGCTAGCGAACCCGTTCCGCCCCGGCCCATTGCCCCGCGCCTTTTGTCGCCCATCCCGTCGTCCATCCCGTCGTCCATCCCGTTCCGTTCCGCCTCCGGTCATCGCCACGCGTCCTCCGCTCCGTCACCACCACCAAACGCCGCCCCGTTCAAGACGGGCAGCCTCTCGCCCTCCCGCCCGACCGAATGGGCTTCACCCCGTCTCCCTGTCTGCTCGCCGCTGCGTCCGTCCCCGCCGACCACCGCCGTCGCCGTATCACCCCGCCTGCACCCTGCCCACCCCGCCCTCGCGCTCCGACGCCGGCCCCGCCACCTGCTGCCAACCCCCGCTTCCACTATTCGCCCTCACTCTCGCCGCAGCCATAGCGGCGCTGTGCACTCGTCTCCGCCACGTCTCCGCCCTCCCCGCTCTCCAGCACAAGCCACGCACGAGAGCCGCAGTGACTCCCGCACCGACCCTCTTCAACCCACCCAAACGCCGGCGTTTGCGGGCCCCGCGTTGGCGTTCTGCCGCAAACCACCAACCAGAGTCCCGCCCCGTCAGCGGGATCGCTTCGGATTGCCTCCGCTCGAGGCTTGGGTGCGCGCGCGACGTCCAGCGGGCGACCTCTGCGACTGCGGCGGTCCGCCAGCCCGAACCATGCGCCCCGGCGGAGTACGATGAGCCGCGCCATCGACCGCGAGGAGGTCGGGTTGGCTGCACGCTGGTTTGGCGGACGGGCGCGGGTCGGTAAGGCGGAAGGGTCCCTTTGCCGACGGGGGCTGAGCTGGTTACGCGGCGCAGGTACTAGCGCGTCGACTGCGGACGGGGACGTGGTCTGCTAGCGCGCCGATTCCGGAGAACGGGGAGCAGCGGGTGGTCTGCTTGCGCATCAACTCCGCAGCACGCGTAGTAGGCGGCGCGTCGACTGGGAGGTGGCGGGCAAGCCGGAACGGGTCCCTCCGTGGGCGGAATGAGCTTGTTACGCAGCGTATGCGGGATTGGGCAGCGCGTGCATTGTGCAGTCCGAGGAGCTGGGTTACGCGGCGCGTGTGTTGCGGAGGAAGGGACGATCTTGATTCGGGGGCGCCCCGATTCCGGAGGACGGGGAGGAAGTAGGGTTACGCGGAGGAAGTAGGGTTACGCGGCACGGTGCCATTTCAACAAAAAGACATCCCAGTATTGCCCATTCATACCTAGATCAATAAAAATACAGATCCGTACAATAACGCCCAATGCCCGTCTCGAACGGGAGCCCGTCTGAACCGCATTCATTGATTTCCTACAAATTCGGGGCTGCAACATTCCGTGCCATTGGGTCAACCACAAAAAAAATAGGCTCGATATCAAGGCCCGGCATTATTTACATCAAACTTGTACACAATTTTTTTAAAAACTTGGAACAATCCTTTCCAATCCAAACGGGCTCTTGGTCCTGGCATGGGATCTCCTCGACCGCTCTGCAGAAGGAGTTCGGTTATTTTGTTTGCCGAATAAGGCTTATAAAAAATTTAACGTCAGCACAGACTCAGCTACGCCCAGCCCCGGATCGAACCGGCTATCGACTCAGATAATCAGCTCAACTGCTTCCTATTGAACAGTCTGAACTGGGCTACCCGCATACCAGCTACGACCAACCATAAGAGAACTCTCCAGTAATTTGAACACTGTCCTCTATAATAATCCTGGGATCCTGCATGCAAAAAAAGTACATATGACTCTTGTAATATATCTTGAAGACACTGATTATTAAAAAAATGTTCAATGCTCGGTTTGACCGAGGTTCAGCCCTTACGCTATACACACGGTTTAAAAATGGCTTATCCACCTGGGAGGTTACCCCCAGCTAAAAGAAAAACCAAAACAGAAAAGCAGAATAAAAAAAAGGCTGTTCAATGCTCGCTTTGAACGAGGGCCGGGTGTCCAGCAGTGACTCTATTACAATTGACCTGCGGCGGTACTCATAATCACCATTGAACTGATCTATAAACAGCTGTCCTTCCTAAATACCACTGTCAATTTGATTTTCAGGTTTAGTACTTAGGCTATACACAAGCTCTAAAATGGTACACCCAACCAAAAAGGTTGGAACTGGCCAAAATAGGGAAATAACAATGGAGACAAGGCGAGTAGGGTTCAATGCTCGCTTCGAACGAGGGCCGGGTGTCCAGCAGTCCATCTATCATAATTGACCTGCGGCTGTATTCACAAATACCATTGACCTGGTCTATCAACAGCTGACCTGCTTAAATACCACCACCCCCTCACAGCAGTACAGAACGACCCCCAGCAAGCCCAGTAACATATCGAATGCAACATTGATTCAGGAAATGCACAACGTGTCTATATACTCCAAAGTTTAATGGGCGCGCAATTCTTGCTTAACAAGAATTCCTTAAAATTATCTTCTATATATACTCACCATGTATTACTCTGAAAACCTTTCACTTCTAGGATAGCACTCTTTTAAGTTGCAAAACAGAATCGGGGCAAAATAAAAAATAAAAACAACTCTGCCGCGACTCATTGATCTGCCCGGATGCGATCCAGCTACCCTCTGATGGAAAGTCCTCAAGCGGAGAACACTCACCTCAGCTGCAGCCAGCCTGCCTAGAATCACCTGGAAGAATAACATAATTAGCACTTCCTTCATTTTGGGTACCAAAATACAACGCCCTTAGGACAACCTATAAGCTGAGTAGAATAGGTCTATGAAGTCAAATACTCTTGAACGTATCCGTATACCCTTTGTGATACTACGGGGGGTTTTTTCTTTTATGTACTGAGATACCAGCCATGAACAATTATAAAAGCCTCTCATATATTTAACCAAAAGTTCAATCAGTTAGAAATACCAATAACTCATCCCAACAAACAGACATCCCAGTATTACCCATAATTCCATTCGCAGTACCCAGATCAAGAAAAATACAGATCCAACAACGCCCAAAGCCCGCTTCGAACGGGAGCCTGTCTGTACCAGATTCATTGATTCCGTACACGTTCGCGGCTGCAACATTGCATGCCATTGGGTTAACTGCAAAAAACAATCCCTTAATATGAAGGCCCGGCATCATTTACATCAAGCCTGTTCCCATAAATTTTTGAACATCTTTTCCCGATTTTCACCAGCTCTAAAAGGACCACGTACCTTGTTAGGTCCTTGTTTCTAGCCGAGTGAGTGCGACCCGCCGGGGACGAGCTACAGCTTTTAAACTCACGCGAAATAAATAAAAAATCCAAGGTGGAGGTAATGCCCACCGCCCGTTATATAACTCTACATCCTGTATATAAGCGCAGGAATTAACTGAACATAAATCATTGAAGAACCAAAGACAGGCAAAAATAAGGATCGGTGTTCTTCTTTGAAGAAAAAATAATAATAATGGACACACCCCATATGTTCAATGCTCGGTTCGACCGAGGGCCCGCTGTAAGGAGCTCATACAAGAAATTTATATAGGCGGCTGCAATCCAAATAATGCCACTGAACTTGCCCTGAAACCAACACTGTGGTCGGGAAAGTGTATGACTTTCATACTTTTCTTTCATGCACATTCAGCATGTAATTCACTGTAAAATAGCATGTATTTCACTATCTTGTACATGAATTTCACACCCCCAGTTTCATATACCTTATGCAACCTTTCACAACCTTTTTTCATGCACTTTGGCAGTGAAAAGTATGCAATTTTGCATTGATTTCGGGCAATATAATATCCAAAAGAAACATCTGGAAGGTTGTGAATTTCATGCTCTTCCATGGTGGTATTTACCATTTTCACTACCTTTGTTACTTGCCGTCACATATTGAGCAAAGGACTTAATCTGGTATTTTCACACTCTGAACAAATTTGGGCAGCTGCCTGAGTCGAACGGGGGGCCGCTGCGATACGAGAAACGGAACAGAAAACCACTAGACCAAGAAGACGCGCGATGTGAGCAAGTGTGATCACTATATCCAGCGGCCAACTAAATGTTCGGAAGTCCCCTGTATATTTGTCAGGGGAGAGTCACATTCCTATGTTCAATGTGTCTAAATGTAGTAATAATGGGTCTCTAGTCTAGTTATTGCTGCCCTTGCTGTAGTCAAAATTTGAGCCATGAAAATCATTGACGCTTGTCATGAATTTCATTCTGTTCGACGGGGCAGTAGAAATATACAATTTGGGCTAGTAGGTAGAGGGCCATGAAAATCTTGCTTCATTGCCTTTGTGCATGAATAAGATGTTCACACACCGGGGTGTATGAAAGTCATGCACTTCTCCGACCACAGTGCAAGTATGCAGTCTATGGTTAGTCTTTTGTTCATTTATATTTCCCAGGCATTCAATCATTCTTGCCATTCAAAGAAGCGAAAAAAAGGATATCAACGCGGCTATTGATGTCTAACGCCCGCTTTCAACGAGGCCGTGTGTAGAGCTTAGTGAAATTTTCGGAATGCCAAATAACAATTTCACAACTGCTACTCGCTGAATAATAACAACAACAAAAAATGGAAGTCGGCCATACTAGGCCCAGCCCCGGATCGAACCGGGTATCGACTCAGATAATCAGCTCAACTGCTTCCTATTGAACAGTCTGAACTGGGCTACTCGCATACCAGCTACAACCGACTATCAAAGACTCTCCAGTAATTAGATTCTTGGGAAAACCTATAAGCTGAGTAGAATAGGTCTATGAAGTGAAATACTCCTGAACCTATCTGTATACTCTTTGTGATACTAGGGTTTTTTTAGACTTGTCCTCTGTGTCCCCATGTGTCTTGCACAATTTGTACTTGGCGCTTCGAGGCAAATCACCTGAACAGCAAAAAAGAACGCAAGAAATGGAACCATGCCCAGCCCTGGATCGAACCAATTATCCACTCAACTAAACAACATTCATCTTATTGAACAGTCTGATTGGGATTCGGCGCATGAATGATTTTAATAGCATCCAGAATATTTATTAGACTGACACTGGCTGCGTATCAGTCATACCGGCGCTTTTTCTAGATTAGTATGTTAGCTCCCACTGTTCACCTCTCTTCCACCAACCTCCACCACGAAAACCGGGTTCTGCTTCCGGCAGATCTAGAGACGCTTCGCAATACCCTCGAACACCCTCCTGCACTCTCGGCGACTCTGTGCGGCCAGGCCGCCCTCGCTCGACTCGCCACCAACGCCTCGGTTTCTTGGTATCTGGGCGACACGCTAGGGCTAAACCCTCGCTTCTGAATGCCGAAACACGACACCACCGCTGCGCTATCTAAGACTGTAGCCGGAGTAAGACTGCAAGCACACGCCCGATCGACAAAAACGACTCCTTCTCAACAACAGCTCCTTACCCCGCCGCCGTCCGTGGCTCTTCTGGTGAGTATTTACCCCCTCCATTGAAAAATCCATCGCCGAGGTCGGTCAAGTCCCGGCGTTTTCATAGACCAAGCCATCCGCTCATCCGGTTCGCAGTTCTGACAATCCAATACGGGATCCGCTCGTTCTCCGTGACGGCGACGTCCCCCGCCACCTACCGCGGGTCTCCCGGTGCGTATTTTTCTTCCGCATCGAACGATATATTGCAGACGTCGGTAAGTTGAGCTGATCTCGTAAAAGACGCCATCCGTCGATCTGACTCACAGTTTTTGCCATCCAGCATGAAAACCGGTCGTTCTCCGCGCTGCCGACGTCCCCCGCTACCCGGAGTAGCTCTTCAGGTGCGTATTCGCTATCTCTATTGACCGGCATACTTCCTAGCTCGATACGTTCACGCAGCCTCGTGAACGAAGCCCTGCGCTGATCCTCTTAACAGCTCGGGCATCCAAGAGCAGAACCGCTCGTTCTCCCTGCCCCCGACGACCCTTGCTATGTAGCGGAGCTTCCCCGGTACGTATTTCCCGTCTCTATCGAGGGGCCCATATTGCGTCAAGATACTCTGCTGCATTCCCATCAAGGAAGCCGCGCGCTGCTCCTACTAACTGTTTCAGCCATCAAGTACAGAAACCACTCGTTCTCGACTACACCTGCGGATCTGCGGACCCTGCGCGGCTCCCCCGGAAGCTAGCCATTGTCCCCATCGAAGGATCCATCTGCGACCCCAGTACGCATCCGCATCCACCACAAACGAACGCAAGCGCTGACGCTAGTATCAGTTTCAGCGATCAGATACGAGAACTGCTCGTTCTCCCCGACGCAGGCGTACCTCGGGATCTACCGCAGCCTCAACGGTGGGTATATACCGCCTCTATCGAACGGTCCATGCGTGAACGCGGTACGTCCCCGCGTTCCCATAAACGAAGCCATGCGCTGATAGCAATACCAGATCAAGGGCCTATGCCGATCCTCTGCCCTCCACATAGGCCCTGTATTGTATCCTCATCTCCTTGAAATACCCAATCGACTATTATCCCCAACTTTACCGCGCCGCGACAGTACAAACAGGTTCACGAACATCAAAAAACCTCGGAAATCACGGAAACTTCAATCTGTGCTTCTCTGTGTGGGTGGCCTGAGTCTATCTCTTCCCCGAAACCGTGACGCCGATCCCCTCCCACCTTTCTATGTCTTTTCCGGAACCTTGTTCTTCCTCCGTTTCAAGTCCATTCCCCCATCGAGCGCGTTCCTTCGCGCTCCTTCCATCTCCCCACGCTGCTCCCGGTCACTCCTGCCCTCGCCCTCGCGCAACGAAGAATTCGACTGGACTTGTGACAGCGGGAAACAAAATCCGTCTTTGCAACACATGTAATTACAGGCACGTGTCGTATACATGAAGGTATTGTTTTAGTACTATAATGGATTTTATAAATATGGTCACAACCGTCTGAACTACAAATCCTGCTCAGCCGTCCGAATTTATTCAGTGTCCGGCTGCGGCACCCACAACTCGGATTGACCACGCTGTTTCGAGCCCAAAATCTGTAAGCAGTACGGCGTTACGATGAAGAACGCCCTCACAAAGCCGCAAATTTGTAGACAAGCGGGGCAGCGCACTAGAAAAATCCCAGCTGCAAAATTCAAAAGTTGAGTTTTCGCTAAACGAAGAATAAAAAAGGGGGAATTACGCGGGATGTTCCATAGAACCAATGCCGGGGTCGAACGGGGACCCGCATCAACCCATCGAATTTTCCTCGACGGCACATGGATCCATTTATCTAATGCCATTGGGCTGCCTAGTAGCCTGCCGTCCTCCATATATCCTGGAGAAGCATTAGGATATTTTGGTCAAAAAACCAGTCTCTGCATACTTGCAGGAAATAATATAAAACATGGAGATACATGAAATGTAACTAGTTATTGGCAAGGAGGTCATCGAGCCACTTCCAGTAAGAAGTGTGAGTAAAATGCGCAACCGCAATTCGCTGTCCGTGCTCCCAGTCCTCCACAAGGTGCTCAAGCGCCTTGCCCCGGATCAAGACCAGGTCGCGGTGTCCGTAACGGATGCGCGCGTTGACTTGCGGGAGGCTGAGAACACCACCCTTGGCGCCATCGCCATCACCGTAGAACGCCTTGAGCGCCGCGAAGCTCTTCGCGTAATCCGAATAGTCCTTGTGCTTCGGGCTCTTCCGGTTGTACATAAACTCCCGGCCCTCGTACGGCTGGAGTTCGTCCGCGTCGGCGTTCTTGATATCGGCGCGGTGAGCGTGGACGGCCTCTCGACGCTCCCACATCTCGGCGTGAAGATCGGGCTCCGCGTGACGCAGAGCGGAATTAACGATGGAGGAGAGAGGCCGGAGATGGCGAAGGAGTTCGGCGGACTCGGCGTGGGCGCGCCCGCTCTTGAGCATATCCCGCGAGAGGCCCGGCTCTTTGTGCTAGAACACAAAGTAGTCAGTATGTGTACAATCGCGGGCTGTAAACGCACCGAATGTCCGATGGCATGCCACGGCTTTACCATTTTGAACTGCCCCGCTATATGGCCGTTGCCCGTCACGTATGAGCCCGGATCGCTTCGGGTCTTACCGTCGGCACCGGCGTTGCCTTCGGTTGGCGGCTGGATGTCGACGGAGATACCGAAGTCGACGAGCGCGTTGAAAGTTCGGTCCTAAAAAAAGAAATCAGCAGATGAAGCAGAATTTGCGAGACGTGCGTACACCCGTGTCCTCAGAAATCACATTTGGGAAATACCACGCCAACGTCACTCCATCCTTGTCCTCCAGAGCGCGACAGTTGTTGTCGAAAAACTCGACGGCGGGCGAGGGTTTCTTCGCCTTGAGCTGGGGCTTCACCGGGTTGCTCGTCGCCCGCGCAAAACTAAAGTTCGGGTCGCGATCTACACAGACATTAGTGTAGAAAAAATAAGAAGCAACTGTTGCGTACGCCGGATAACATTCTGTACCATTTTTTCAAGGAGCTTGTCCCAGCGATTCATCGCGCGCCGTTCCTTGATAGGGTCCCAGTCGTATTTGAGCATGAGAGGGGCGCGGGGGCGAAGGGATCTTGGTTTTTTTGGTGCGGGTGGGCTGCTCATCCGAGGGCGCCGCCTTGCGCTTGCGGGAGCTAGAGGGCTCGGCAGTGCGAGGTGGCATGAGGAAGTGAGGGTGAAGAGCGTACACGATTGCGTTTATAATGCCCCTGCAGGAACACTAGTCCATTGTTCTTCGAAAAATAGGCAAGTGTTTGTCAAGCGCATCGCGCAGGCGCAGTATCCCAATTTGGAAATCTCTCAAGCGGGCTCCCATTGTCCTCAACATCTATATAATGAATGCAACAACTTGAAACACTCCCCGCCTTCTTTCCTCCATCGATACGGTCTGGCCACGCCGTCACTCATGTTGGGGGAGGTTGTGCCACCAATCCGAGGTATGCCGGTGGGGACGCCCGCCTAGCTGCTTCAAAAAAAAATCTTCCGGGGTTAGTAGGGTATTTAACCTGAATTGCCTCAAGTAGGGTATTTAACCCGAAAAAAAAAAAAAACTCCCGGGGTCAGTAGGGTATTTAACCTGAATTGCCTCAAGTAGGGTATGTAACCCGAAAAAAACTCTCCGTGGTCAGTAGGGTATTTAACCTGAATTGCCTCAAGTAGGGTATGTAACCCGAAAAAAACTCTCCGTGGTTAGTAGGGTATTTAACCTGAATTGCCTCAAATTCTCACCCCGTGCTTGAGACGTGGATACGACATCAGTAACCATAGAAAAAAAAAATGACAACGGTAAAGAGCCCAACACCCAACGCCGTTTCGAACGGGAGCAAAATACACCAGGCATTCGGCCGCATTATTCCATGCCATTGGGTTAGCCGTATATACAAGTAGGTTCTATATCATCTACAGATACTGGAACATTTTAGATCAATTTTGATGTTCAGAAAGTATGGTATTTATTCAAGTGGGCCCACTGGCCGAGTTGCCACCTGAAAAGCTTGACCAGCATTTTACTTATATCTCTATAGCTCAGCAAATAAAAAAGCATCCAAGTTGCGGGTCATGCCCGATGCCCGTCTCGAACGCGGCCGCTCACATGTTTCCACACATACAAATACACAGCTGTATTTTCCCGTCCCATTGGGCTGGCTACCTACAAAGAAAAATTCCTCGACCGTCAGTCACGTCAGCCCACAACCCCACACTGTGTTTATTTTTTACCATATCAAAAGCTGTGGAACCGCCGCCGATAGCTTATATAATTCGATGATGGTTCCACAGCTCCACAACTTAATTGTCCGGCTGTGTGACATCCGAGACGGAATTCCCTCTCGGATGTCACACATCCGAACGCAGCACGGTGGATACATCCAGAGCCTGTATATAACTCTAAGTATCTGCAAGACCGCGGAAATTAACTGAACATAAGAAGTGCCTCTGGGTCAAAATCATTATATAAATTAAAAGGCGGGCTGAATCGCAATGCTCGGCAATAATGAGCGCCCTTTCAGATATTTTTTGTGTTTTTTTCTTTGTTTTTTTCCTTTCTTTTTTGCTTCTTTTTCCAAAGTTTACAAGCCCTTTCTTTGCCCTGAAGAACCTTAAAAAAGCTATCTAATAGAGCATATCAGATGCACTTTTCAAGTCCAAAAAATTCAGGATGTGCACCTGGTAGAAAATTGCACCCTGGTTAAAATACGATGGCTGTTGATTGGCGCCCCCGCATGCACCACTGCCGCCACCCCACCACCGCCGCCTCCGCACTCCGAAGCAACACCAGCGCGGAAACTCGAGCCCGCCCAAGCAAAGCTGCTACCACCAAATCCAACCTCGAGCCCTTGCACCAACATACCATCACTTTCCCGCGCCTCCGCTCTTGACTCCGCACCACCATCATGGCCTCAACCTTCAAAGAAAAGCTCACAAACTACCTTGCCCTCGGCGAGGAAATCGCCGCCTCTCTCACAGGTACCGAGGACGCCTTCTCCCCGGCCACCAATCTGCAGGTAAAGCGGGTGCGCAACCACATGCAACACCTCGGGGAGTCCTTGGCCGACGTTCCTGGTGTCGTCGACCCCGACGAAGAGCCGCCGACGAAGAAGACGAATGCCGCTGACAATTCTACCGAGGTTGGAAAGGTGCAAACTCACTCTTGACGACCATACGCGCTACTGACGCACCGACCAGACTCGGAAGGAGACCGCGAAGGAGCAAGCGGCGCGTTTGGAGTCCGAGGCCGATGACCGCCTCAGGGCCCTTCTCGGCACCGGCCTCGCGCAGCCCATCTCTCCTTCGGTCCTCATCGATATTATCCACTCGCCGCCGCACATAACAAACCGCGCCAAGCAGGACGCTGCCCTTCTCCAGGTCTTGACTGGCTTCGGACATCCTGCGGGTAAAGACTGGGTGCGTACCTTCAACCCTATCCTGCGCGCCTACCCACTGTACTTCCGCAGGCCGCCGCACTGCGCGAGTCCTTCAGGACTACCCCGATCGACCTCCCCGCCGTTGTAACCACCAGCAACGCCCGCGACGTCGCCGCTCCGACCAACATCATTGCGATTGAGATGGTACGTGCTCAGCCGCCGCGGATTACCACCCGTAACGTTCCAACAGCAGCTCTGCAAGTTCGAAGCAAACAACAGTGCACAATCCTTCCTCGCGCAGCTCGTTGTCTGTATTGAATCTATTCGTGCCGAAGCGCTCCTCAAAAGCACCGATGATTCCAAGCACAACAAAGACCTCTTCATCGCCGCCAACCCCGGTTTATTCAACGACATGTCTACCCCGAAAGAGAAATACGACGCTCTTGCCGCCAAAGGGAAGTACGTCACACAGTACACGACCTTCTCGACTGCCCACACCGTCCGGCGTCGTGGACGGCGCCAGCTGGCGGCGCTGTACAATGCGGTCCGTCTCTCGTTTACAACTGTGTTTGATTTTCTTACCATTCCTAGGTCGGCATCGCAGCCGTGCTCCACCCCTCTTTCTTCCCGTCCTGCATGGGCAAGAAAACCGGCAAATTCACACTCTTGTTCGAGCGTCTCCCCCTTCTGCTCCGGGACCGACCCGAGGTCAAAAATACGATTGGAGAGCGCGAGGCGGTGACAAAGGAGGTTTTGTGGAAGGTTGCGAAGGAACTGGTCTCCGCGCCTCACAAGGACGCAATAGTGAATTATATCATCAACTTTTCTAACGAGTATCCACCCTTCAAGTAGTCATAATTAGAATTTTCTTGGTCATCTTGAGCCAGCGGCAATTAGGCGGCGTCCTCCTTGCTCTTGACCACGATGACACCAATTTTCGACGGTCATAGTGCGTCCTTGAACCTGTTGCTGCGACCGTCTGACCCATCTCTGTAGTCGCTGCGTTCAGCGAACAAGTGCCCATGTTCCTTCTGCGCGACTGGAGTATGCCGTTACCTCGTTGATTGCAAACTAATTCATTCCAGTCTCACTCGGGGGACGTGTAGCGCAGACCGAAGCCGACGTCAAAGCTGCCGCCGTGTTCTTTGCGCTGGACATCGAGGACACGGAGTTTATCGGCGCGTAAGTGGAGGAATCTAAGTTGCAAATCACTGAGGAAATTTCAGATACGCTCGAGCGGATTATCGGGTACATCTTACAGCCGCCGCATATTTTACCTGAATCTGCCCAGGTACTCTCATCCGCATATATCACCGATTCCAAACTAGCGCGAGCACGGCTCTCCGAGGAAAGCTACTCGTTCGCGGGTGCGATGAAATTTTTACTGCGCTGCCTGGGATTTATCCTTCCAGTTAACAAACGAGGCCGAGTGGTTCCGACCTTGAGTCTCTACAAGTTCACAAGCTCTATATTCCGTTCGTCGACCCATTTTTCAGACAGCGATATCTAACTCTGCGCAGAAACCCAAAATGCATCGGAGGAAGAAGCGGTTCCCGAGATACAAACACCAGCACCACGCCCAGGACCATCCAAAGCCAATGTAGATTGAGAATAATAATTACTGGCGGCCGGCAAAGTTTGATCCGGCGGATCAGCCGATTTAAGGCTCAGTGCCGAGCATCGCCACCTTCACTTCTTCTTCTCGACCACCATGACCGACGTCGAGGTCATCCGCGTCTCCGGCGGTACCAAAACCCTGATATACACCGGCCCCAAGACCCTCCCCCAGAAGAGAGGCAGGACTGAAGCTCGCGGCAGCAGGTATGCAATCGCTCCTGCTCCCCGGTAGCCAGCTCACCATCGATACCAGCCACCCCTACGCGTCGAAAACGCGTCCCTCGCTCGGCAAAGATGCCCAGGCCCGGCCCTCATCGCAGCAATCGGTTTCGGGGACGGCACGCCCTTCGTCGACGCGTTCCTCGTCCACACTTCCCTCCTCGACGCGCTCATCCTCCACACTTCCCTCCTCGCTGCGTTCCTCGTCCACACGGCCCTCCTCCACGCGCTCCTCCTCCACACGTCCCTCGTCGACGCGTTCCTCGTCGACAGCTCCATCGTCGACGCGTTCTCTGTCATCCGGCAAGCAGAGCAGTGCCCCGTCGCGTCCTCTCGCTTCCATCACGCTCAAGCAAGCCGAGTACGTCGTCCACGAGCCTCTCTGCGTGCTCTGACATCTCTCGCGTCCTAGATATGTTCCTGCTGCCAGCGCGGTTCCCCTCCCTCGCGATTTCCTCAAATCTCTCCCCGTCCACAAGCAGACTCGTACCTCCTCCGACATCATCGACCTCTCCAACCTCCCATCGTCGCCTCCCCAGCCCACAGTCGTCTCCCGTGCGCCAGAGCATCCGGCAAAGCGTGCCCGGTCCTCCGCCGTTAGCCCATTGCCCTCCATCGATGCGCAGCTCCGGCGCTGCCGCCCGCGAGGTCCGTCTACGCGCGATACAGACGGCCACTGCGCGTGCGCACGCTGAGAGCCTTCGGGCGACGCTGTACCGTACTCCACAACCCTCGTCGTCTGCCACCCCGCACCTCTTCATCTCGAACTCAAAGGGGACATCCACCGCCTCGTCGTTGCGCAGCGACCGTCCTCGTATGAACAGCAGCCCGTAGGACGACGAGACCCCTCCGCGGGTTCCCAGCGGTAGCAACCGTGGTGGCGCCCCGAGCCAGTCTGGGCGCAATACCCCGGCGGCGTCTCAGGACGGGAGTCGCGCGGGTCCAAGTCGTGCGGGGTCGCAGCAGAGCAGTCAGGGCGGCGGGGGACGTGGGCGCGGTGGGGGCGGCGGTGGGGGCGGCTCGCCGGATGGGGAACCCGATCCTAGACGGGGCGGTGGCGGAGGCAAGGACAAGGGCAAGCGGAAGCGCGAGTACGTTCATGCTCACGCTTGCCATTCCACACGCTGACGATTCCTAGGCCTTCTCCTCTGCCCGAGCTCGACGTGAGCAAGCGCGCAGTCAAGATACGCTCGGAAGCTCTGCGCCGTCTGTTCACGACCCTGCTTGCTGCTCTCCGCCCCCGCGTGCGTCGCTTGCTGCATCCGCGGCTTTGGCGACTGGCGCGGCCACACGCTCCTGCGCTGCCCGCGTCGCCTCGCTCGTGATGACACGGACCCGCAGTGGCATCTTCTTCACGGAAAGTGGTTCGACCTCCCCGAGCGCTGGTGCCACATGTGTGTTATGGCGCAGGTGAGTCGGGATGCGTTTTACGGCGGCCATGCTAACCAGTGCGCCAGCCCAAAATCGGCGGTTTCCATTCCAGCCTCGCTCCCAAAGAATGCATCGACAAGAATATCCTCAAGCCCGCGTACTACATCCTCCTCGCTCATCACGCTCCGGCTGCCCATCCAGTCCGCTCCGGGCTAATCCCTTACCACCTGTTCGAGGACGACACTCCCGGGATGTTCGCTCTCGGGGAGTGGGCGATGGAGACCTTCGTTGGGCAGGCACCGATGCTCAACCTCCACATCCTTCTAATGTCCGTCTTCGCCGACCGCGGCGTCATCGAGATTCCCGAGATCCTGCAGCCGCTCATCGACGAGCTCCGCGCCCGCACTGCCGAGATAAACGAGAACAACGCCGACTAACCTGCACCTGTTATTGCTACCGCATCGCATCGCCTGTATTGCTGCTCTCTTGTACCACGGACCCCGCATGTACTTGCTACCACCTTTTGTACCCACGTCTGCGCGGACTCGCGCATTGTCTCGTTACCTACACTGCATCGACTCGTTACTTTTTGTACCACACCTCCACGGACTCGCTGCATGGCCTCGTTAACTACTGCATCCACTGTACTGCTGCTGCTCGATTTCTTGTACCCGTCACTGTACGGACTTGCTGCTGTTGTTGTCGCACTCGCTGTTACCCGAAAATAAATGTGCTACGAGCTGTTCGTCTGTTTATTTCAACTGTTTCTTGCACGCATGAGGGCAAACTGAAAACTTGTACATTCATTTACTATGTGTAACCGCGGGAACCCAAACCAAGCTCCGGTACATAGTTCATCAGGCACAATAATATTCACCAACCTGCTTGACCACGCTGAAAAAAATAGATGGCCGCGCAGGAATGTGGTATTATGGGCCTTCAATACCTCCGCCAAGCCACACATTTGTAGAGTCGCTGTAGCCGTGTGTATTAAAATCACAATGACTTGCTCAATTCGTATATCCATTCAATCAAGGTGAATTTCTCTCTCATCCGAGCAAGGAAAAATCAGACACTATCGCGGAAGTTTTTTTGTATATACAGGGCGGCAAATCAACGGCTTAGTACCAAGCAGAGCTTCGAGCTAGAGCTTGAAATTCGGACAGCTAAAGAGTTAGGTTGATTGAAATTTGTGGTAGAACATCAGTACGGTCGGGAGTGCGCGAGGATTTGGGATATGAAAATTTTCAGAGAAGCAGCGTGACACTGCTCACACGCTTCTTGAACATCAACCACCACCTTCCCAAAATGGCAGACCCCAATATCTGCTCAATCTGCGACCCCCCGCGCCCCTACGAGATAACCAAGGAGCTCCATGACCACGAATTTCACATTCACTCCGTAAAAGTTCGCTTCCCGGACGGGGTAAATGTCCAACTTCATCGCAACCCCGACACCCAGCATTTTCGTTGCCCGCGGTGCTCTATCGACATCCGCAGCTCAAGGACATTCACAGTGCGCATTTTTCTCCCCTCTATCCCTCATCCAACGTTGCCCGAGAACCACTGCACGACATGTACTGCAATAGGCGAGGACGCGCCGCCCCTCGCCTATGTCCCTCGATCTCCGCCCACCCGCCCACTCGTCCGTCTTCCGTCCAACGAGGAGCTACTAGAAGATCCCACGGACCCGCCGGCAGCACAGATACCTCCCAGCGCGACCGAGGATAGGGTTAGGGTTAGGGTTAGGGTTAGGGTTAGGGTTAGGGTTAGGGTTAGGGTTAGGTTAGGGTTAGGGTTAGGGTTAGGGTTAGGGTTAGGGTTAGGGTTAGGGTTAGGGTTAGGGTTAGGGTTAGGGTTAGGGTTAGGGTTAGGGTTAGGGTTAGG